>CATKUM010000030.1:0-600000 GCA_949786405.1 Onychomys arenicola
TTAGAGCAAGAAGCACGCTCTTGCTTTCTAGAGTCTCGAATAAGGCGGGAAACGTGAGCGTGCTCAGAACAAAAGAACTGTGTTTCCTACACACACGGACCATATCTAGTTCAACTCTGCTTCTGAAACTGATACAAACCACAGGCCCTCGAACATCCAATGCGTTTCAGTTAAGAGCGAGAAACGTGTGAGCTTCGTGTACAATATAGCTTCGTTTGAGCTGAAAAGTGACTGCGTTTACCTGAAACGAAGTCTCGCTTGTGGGAAGACACAGAGCCTGGCATTTAACTCCGTTTCTGAAGGGAAACACACAGCACACTTCTCATCCATGAAACACACTCTGCTTTAGAGCAAGAAGCACGCTCTTGCTTTCTAGAGTCTCGAATAAGGCGGGAAACGTGAGAGTGCTCAGAACAAAAGAACTGTGTTTCCTACACACACGGACCATATCTAGTTCAACTCTGCTTCTGAAACTGATACAAACCGCAGGCCCTCGAACATCCAATGCGTTTCAGTTAAGAGCGAGAAACGTGTGAGCTTCGTGTACAATATAGCTTCCTTTGAGCTGAAAAGTGACTGCGTTTACCTGAAACGAAGTCTCGCTTGTAGGAAGACACAGAGCCTGGCATTTAACTCCGTTTCTGAAGGGAAACACACAGCACACTTCTCATCCATGAAACACACTCTGCTTTAGAGCAAGAAGCACGCTCTTGCTTTCTAGAGTCTCGAATAAGGCGGGAAACGTGAGAGTGCTCAGAACAAAAGAACTGTGTTTCCTACACACACGGACCATATCTAGTTCAACTCTGCTTCTGAAACTGATACAAACCGCAGGCCCTCGAACATCCAATGCGTTTCAGTTAAGAGCGAGAAACGTGTGAGCTTCGTGTACAATATAGCTTCCTTTGAGCTGAAAAGTGACTGCGTTTACCTGAAACGAAGTCTCGCTTGTAGGAAGACACAGAGCCTGGCATTTAACTCCGTTTCTGAAGGGAAACACACAGCACACTTCTCATCCATGAAACACACTCTGCTTTAGAGCAAGAAGCACGCTCTTGCTTTCTAGAGTCTCGAATAAGGCGGGAGACGTGAGAGTGCTCAGAACAAAAGAACTGTGTTTCCTACACACACGGACCATATCTAGTTCAACTCTGCTTCTGAAACTGATACAAACCACAGGCCCTCGAACATCCAATGCGTTTCAGTTAAGAGGGAGAATCGTGTGAGCTTCGTGTACAATATAGCTTCGTTTGAGCTGAAAAGTGACTGCGTTTACCTGAAACGAAGTCTCGCTTGTAGGAAGACACAGAACCTGGCATTTAACTCCGTTTCTGAAGGGAAACACACAGCACACTTCTCATCCATGAAACACACTCTGCTTTAGAGCAAGAAGCACGCTCTTGCTTTCTAGAGTCTCTAATAAGGCGGGAAACGTGAGAGTGCTCAGAACAAAAGAACTGTGTTTCCTACACACACGGACCATATCTAGTTCAACTCTGCTTCTGAAACTGATACAAAGCACAGGCACTCGAACATCCAATGCGTTTCAGTTAAGAGCGAGAAACGTGTGAGCTTCGTGTACAATATAGCTTCGTTTGAGCTGAAAAGTGACTGCGTTTACCTGAAACGAAGTCTCGCTTGTAGGAAGACACAGAGCCTGGCATTTAACTCCGTTTCTGAAGGGAAACACACAGCACACTTCTCATCCATGAAACACACTCTGCTTTAGAGCAAGAAGCACGCTCTTGCTTTCTAGAGTCTCGAATAAGGCGGGAAACGTGAGAGTGCTCAGAACAAAAGAACTGTGTTTCCTACACACACGGACCATATCTAGTTCAACTCTGCTTCTGAAACTGATACAAACCACAGGCCCTCGAACATCCAATGCGTTTCAGTTAAGAGGGAGAATCGTGTGAGCTTCGTGTACAATATAGCTTCGTTTGAGCTAAAAAGTGACTGCGTTTACCTGAAACGAAGTCTCGCTTGTAGGAAGACACAGAGCCTGGCATTTAACTCCGTTTCTGAAGGGAAACACACAGCACACTTCTCATCCATGAAACACACTCTGCTTTAGAGCAAGAAGCACGCTCTTGCTTTCTAGAGTCTCGAATAAGGCGGGAAACGTGAGAGTGCTCAGAACAAAAGAACTGTGTTTCCTACACACACGGACCATATCTAGTTCAACTCTGCTTCTGAAACTGATACAAACCACAGGCCCTCGAACATCCAATGCGTTTCAGTTAAGAGCGAGAAACGTGTGAGCTTCGTGTACAATATAGCTTCGTTAGAGCTGAAAAGTGACTGCGTTTACCTGAAACGAAGTCTCGCTTGTAGGAAGACACAGAGCCTGGCATTTAACTCCGTTTCTGAAGGGAAACACACAGCACACTTCTCATCCATGAAACACACTCTGCTTTAGAGCAAGAAGCACGCTCTTGCTTTCTAGAGTCTCGAATAAGGCGGGAAACGTGAGAGTGCTCAGAACAAAAGAACTGTGTTTCCTACACACACGGACCATATCTAGTTCAACTCTGCTTCTGAAACTGATACAAACCACAGGCCCTCGAACATCCAATGCGTTTCAGTTAAGAGCGAGAAACGTGTGAGCTTCGTGTACAATATAGCTTCGTTTGAGCTGAAAAGTGACTGCGTTTACCTGAAACGAAGTCTCGCTTGTGGGAAGACACAGAGCCTGGCATTTAACTCCGTTTCTGAAGGGAAACACACAGCACACTTCTCATCCATGAAACACACTCTGCTTTAGAGCAAGAAGCACGCTCTTGCTTTCTAGAGTCTCGAATAAGGCGGGAAACGTGAGAGTGCTCAGAACAAAAGAACTGTGTTTCCTACACACACGGACCATATCTAGTTCAACTCTGCTTCTGAAACTGATACAAACCACAGGCCCTCGAACATCCAATGCGTTTCAGTTAAGAGCGAGAAACGTGTGAGCTTCGTGTACAATATAGCTTCGTTTGAGCTGAAAAGTGACTGCGTTTACCTGAAACGAAGTCTCGCTTGTGGGAAGACACAGAGCCTGGCATTTAACTCCGTTTCTGAAGGGAAACACACAGCACACTTCTCATCCATGAAACACACTCTGCTTTAGAGCAAGAAGCACGCTCTTGCTTTCTAGAGTCTCGAATAAGGCGGGAAACGTGAGAGTGCTCAGAACAAAAGAACTGTGTTTCCTACACACACGGACCATATCTAGTTCAACTCTGCTTCTGAAACTGATACAAACCACAGGCCCTCGAACATCCAATGCGTTTCAGTTAAGAGCGAGAAACGTGTGAGCTTCGTGTACAATATAGCTTCGTTTGAGCTGAAAAGTGACTGCGTTTACCTGAAACGAAGTCTCGCTTGTAGGAAGACACAGAGCCTGGCATTTAACTCCGTTTCTGAAGGGAAACACACAGCACACTTCTCATCCATGAAACACACTCTGCTTTAGAGCAAGAAGCACGCTCTTGCTTTCTAGAGTCTCGAATAAGGCGGGAAACGTGAGAGTGCTCAGAACAAAAGAACTGTGTTTCCTACACACACGGACCATATCTAGTTCAACTCTGCTTCTGAAACTGATACAAACCACAGGCCCTCGAACATCCAATGCGTTTCAGTTAAGCGCGAGAAACGTGTGAGCTTCGTGTACAATATAGCTTCGTTTGAGCTGAAAAGTGACTGCGTTTACCTGAAACGAAGTCTCGCTTGTAGGAAGACACAGAGCCTGGCATTTAACTCCGTTTCTGAAGGGAAACACACAGCACACTTCTCATCCATGAAACACACTCTGCTTTAGAGCAAGAAGCACGCTCTTGCTTTCTAGAGTCTCGAATAAGGCGGGAAACGTGAGAGTGCTCAGAACAAAAGAACTGTGTTTCCTACACACACGGACCATATCTAGTTCAACTCTGCTTCTGAAACTGATACAAACCACAGGCCCTCGAACATCCAATGCGTTTCAGTTAAGAGCGAGAAACGTGTGAGCTTCGTGTACAATATAGCTTCGTTTGAGCTGAAAAGTGACTGCGTTTACCTGAAACAAAGTCTCGCTTGTAGGAAGACACAGAGCCTGGCATTTAACTCCGTTTCTGAAGGGAAACACACAGTACACTTCTCATCCATGAAACACACTCTGCTTTAGAGCAAGAAGCACGCTCTTGCTTTCTAGAGTCTCGAATAAGGCGGGAGACGTGAGAGTGCTCAGAACAAAAGAACTGTGTTTCCTACACAGACGGACCATATCTAGTTCAACTCTGCTTCTGAAACTGATACAAACCACAGGCCCTCGAACATCCAATGCGTTTCAGTTAAGCGCGAGAAACGTGTGAGCTTCGTGTACAATATAGCTTCGTTTGAGCTGAAAAGTGACTGCGTTTACCTGAAACGAAGTCTCGCTTGTAGGTAGACACAGAGCCTGGCATTTAACTCCGTTTCTGAAGGGAAACACACAGCACACTTCTCATCCATGAAACACACTCTGCTTTAGAGCAAGAAGCACGCTCTTGCTTTCTAGAGTCTCTAATAAGGCGGGAAACGTGAGAGTGCTCAGAACAAAAGAACTGTGTTTCCTACACACACGGACCATATCTAGTTCAACTCTGCTTCTGAAACTGATACAAACCACAGGCCCTCGAACATCCAATGCGTTTCAGTTAAGCGCGAGAAACGTGTGAGCTTCGTGTACAATATAGCTTCGTTTGAGCTGAAAAGTGACTGCGTTTACCTGAAACGAAGTCTCGCTTGTAGGAAGACACAGAGCCTGGCATTTAACTCCGTTTCTGAAGGGAAACACACAGCACACTTCTCATCCATGAAACACACTCTGCTTTAGAGCAAGAAGCACGCTCTTGCTTTCTAGAGTCTCGAATAAGGCGGGAAACGTGAGTGTGCTCAGAACAAAAGAACTGTGTTTCCTACACACACGGACCATATCTAGTTCAACTCTGCTTCTGAAACTGATACAAACCACAGGCCCTCGAACATCCAATGCGTTTCAGTTAAGAGCGAGAAACGTGTGAGCTTCGTGTACAATATAGCTTCGTTTGAGCTGAAAAGTGACTGCGTTTACCTGAAACGAAGTCTCGCTTGTGGGAAGACACAGAGCCTGGCATTTAACTCCGTTTCTGAAGGGAAACACACAGCACACTTCTCATCCATGAAACACACTCTGCTTTAGCGCAAGAAGCACGCTCTTGCTTTCTAGAGTCTCGAATAAGGCGGGAAACGTGAGAGTGCTCAGAACAAAAGAACTGTGTTTCCTACACACACGGACCATATCTAGTTCAACTCTGCTTCTGAAACTGATACAAACCACAGGCCCTCGAACATCCAATGCGTTTCAGTTAAGAGCGAGAAACGTGTGAGCTTCGTGTACAATATAGCTTCGTTAGAGCTGAAAAGTGACTGCGTTTACCTGAAACGAAGTCTCGCTTGTAGGAAGACACAGAGCCTGGCATTTAACTCCGTTTCTGAAGGGAAACACACAGCACACTTCTCATCCATGAAACACACTCTGCTTTAGAGCAAGAAGCACGCTCTTGCTTTCTAGAGTCTCGAATAAGGCGGGAAACGTGAGAGTGCTCAGAACAAAAGAACTGTGTTTCCTACACACACGGACCATATCTAGTTCAACTCTGCTTCTGAAACTGATACAAACCACAGGCCCTCGAACATCCAATGCGTTTCAGTTAAGAGCGAGAAACGTGTGAGCTTCGTGTACAATATAGCTTCGTTTGAGCTGAAAAGTGACTGC
The DNA here is from genome assembly GCA_949786405.1 of Onychomys arenicola. NCBI lineage: Eukaryota > Metazoa > Chordata > Mammalia > Rodentia > Cricetidae > Onychomys > Onychomys arenicola. Next base: position 5,756 of record CATKUM010000030.1, read on the forward strand.
GTTTACCTGAAACGAAGTCTCGCTTGTGGGAAGACACAGAGCCTGGCATTTAACTCCGTTTCTGAAGGGAAACACACAGCACACTTCTCATCCATGAAACACACTCTGCTTTAGAGCAAGAAGCACGCTCTTGCTTTCTAGAGTCTCGAATAAGGCGGGAAACGTGAGAGTGCTCAGAACAAAAGAACTGTGTTTCCTACACACACGGACCATATCTAGTTCAACTCTGCTTCTGAAACTGATACAAACCACAGGCCCTCGAACATCCAATGCGTTTCAGTTAAGAGCGAGAAACGTGTGAGCTTCGTGTACAATATAGCTTCGTTTGAGCTGAAAAGTGACTGCGTTTACCTGAAACGAAGTCTCGCTTGTGGGAAGACACAGAGCCTGGCATTTAACTCCGTTTCTGAAGGGAAACACACAGCACACTTCTCATCCATGAAACACACTCTGCTTTAGAGCAAGAAGCACGCTCTTGCTTTCTAGAGTCTCGAATAAGGCGGGAAACGTGAGAGTGCTCAGAACAAAAGAACTGTGTTTCCTACACACACGGACCATATCTAGTTCAACTCTGCTTCTGAAACTGATACAAACCACAGGCCCTCGAACATCCAATGCGTTTCAGTTAAGAGCGAGAAACGTGTGAGCTTCGTGTACAATATAGCTTCGTTTGAGCTGAAAAGTGACTGCGTTTACCTGAAACGAAGTCTCGCTTGTAGGAAGACACAGAGCCTGGCATTTAACTCCGTTTCTGAAGGGAAACACACAGCACACTTCTCATCCATGAAACACACTCTGCTTTAGAGCAAGAAGCACGCTCTTGCTTTCTAGAGTCTCGAATAAGGCGGGAAACGTGAGAGTGCTCAGAACAAAAGAACTGTGTTTCCTACACACACGGACCATATCTAGTTCAACTCTGCTTCTGAAACTGATACAAACCACAGGCCCTCGAACATCCAATGCGTTTCAGTTAAGCGCGAGAAACGTGTGAGCTTCGTGTACAATATAGCTTCGTTTGAGCTGAAAAGTGACTGCGTTTACCTGAAACGAAGTCTCGCTTGTAGGAAGACACAGAGCCTGGCATTTAACTCCGTTTCTGAAGGGAAACACACAGCACACTTCTCATCCATGAAACACACTCTGCTTTAGAGCAAGAAGCACGCTCTTGCTTTCTAGAGTCTCGAATAAGGCGGGAAACGTGAGAGTGCTCAGAACAAAAGAACTGTGTTTCCTACACACACGGACCATATCTAGTTCAACTCTGCTTCTGAAACTGATACAAACCACAGGCCCTCGAACATCCAATGCGTTTCAGTTAAGAGCGAGAAACGTGTGAGCTTCGTGTACAATATAGCTTCGTTTGAGCTGAAAAGTGACTGCGTTTACCTGAAACAAAGTCTCGCTTGTAGGAAGACACAGAGCCTGGCATTTAACTCCGTTTCTGAAGGGAAACACACAGTACACTTCTCATCCATGAAACACACTCTGCTTTAGAGCAAGAAGCACGCTCTTGCTTTCTAGAGTCTCGAATAAGGCGGGAGACGTGAGAGTGCTCAGAACAAAAGAACTGTGTTTCCTACACAGACGGACCATATCTAGTTCAACTCTGCTTCTGAAACTGATACAAACCACAGGCCCTCGAACATCCAATGCGTTTCAGTTAAGCGCGAGAAACGTGTGAGCTTCGTGTACAATATAGCTTCGTTTGAGCTGAAAAGTGACTGCGTTTACCTGAAACGAAGTCTCGCTTGTAGGTAGACACAGAGCCTGGCATTTAACTCCGTTTCTGAAGGGAAACACACAGCACACTTCTCATCCATGAAACACACTCTGCTTTAGAGCAAGAAGCACGCTCTTGCTTTCTAGAGTCTCTAATAAGGCGGGAAACGTGAGAGTGCTCAGAACAAAAGAACTGTGTTTCCTACACACACGGACCATATCTAGTTCAACTCTGCTTCTGAAACTGATACAAACCACAGGCCCTCGAACATCCAATGCGTTTCAGTTAAGCGCGAGAAACGTGTGAGCTTCGTGTACAATATAGCTTCGTTTGAGCTGAAAAGTGACTGCGTTTACCTGAAACGAAGTCTCGCTTGTAGGAAGACACAGAGCCTGGCATTTAACTCCGTTTCTGAAGGGAAACACACAGCACACTTCTCATCCATGAAACACACTCTGCTTTAGAGCAAGAAGCACGCTCTTGCTTTCTAGAGTCTCGAATAAGGCGGGAAACGTGAGTGTGCTCAGAACAAAAGAACTGTGTTTCCTACACACACGGACCATATCTAGTTCAACTCTGCTTCTGAAACTGATACAAACCACAGGCCCTCGAACATCCAATGCGTTTCAGTTAAGAGCGAGAAACGTGTGAGCTTCGTGTACAATATAGCTTCGTTTGAGCTGAAAAGTGACTGCGTTTACCTGAAACGAAGTCTCGCTTGTGGGAAGACACAGAGCCTGGCATTTAACTCCGTTTCTGAAGGGAAACACACAGCACACTTCTCATCCATGAAACACACTCTGCTTTAGCGCAAGAAGCACGCTCTTGCTTTCTAGAGTCTCGAATAAGGCGGGAAACGTGAGAGTGCTCAGAACAAAAGAACTGTGTTTCCTACACACACGGACCATATCTAGTTCAACTCTGCTTCTGAAACTGATACAAACCACAGGCCCTCGAACATCCAATGCGTTTCAGTTAAGAGCGAGAAACGTGTGAGCTTCGTGTACAATATAGCTTCGTTTGAGCTGAAAAGTGACTGCGTTTACCTGAAACGAAGTCTCGCTTGTAGGAAGACACAGAGCCTGGCATTTAACTCCGTTTCTGAAGGGAAACACACAGTACATTTCTCATCCATGAAACACACTCTGCTTTAGAGCAAGAAGCACGCTCTTGCTTTCTAGAGTCTCGAATAAGGCGGGAGACGTGAGAGTGCTCAGAACAAAAGAACTGTGTTTCCTACACACACGGACAATATCTAGTTCAACTCTGCTTCTGAAACTGATACAAACCACAGGCCCTCGAACATCCAATGCGTTTCAGTTAAGAGCGAGAAACGTGTGAGCTTCGTGTACAATATAGCTTCGTTTGAGCTGAAAAGTGACTGCGTTTACCTGAAACGAAGTCTCGCTTGTGGGAAGACACAGAGCCTGGCATTTAACTCCGTTTCTGAAGGGAAACACACAGCACACTTCTCATCCATGAAACACACTCTGCTTTAGAGCAAGAAGCACGCTCTTGCTTTCTAGAGTCTCGAATAAGGCGGGAAACGTGAGAGTGCTCAGAACAAAAGAACTGTGTTTCCTACACACACGGACCATATCTAGTTCAACTCTGCTTCTGAAACTGATACAAACCACAGGCCCTCGAACATCCAATGCGTTTCAGTTAAGAGCGAGAAACGTGTGAGCTTCGTGTACAATATAGCTTCGTTTGAGCTGAAAAGTGACTGCGTTTACCTGAAACGAAGTCTCGCTTGTGGGAAGACACAGAGCCTGGCATTTAACTCCGTTTCTGAAGGGAAACACACAGCACACTTCTCATCCATGAAACACACTCTGCTTTAGAGCAAGAAGCACGCTCTTGCTTTCTAGAGTCTCGAATAAGGCGGGAAACGTGAGAGTGCTCAGAACAAAAGAACTGTGTTTCCTACACACACGGACCATATCTAGTTCAACTCTGCTTCTGAAACTGATACAAACCACAGGCCCTCGAACATCCAATGCGTTTCAGTTAAGAGCGAGAAACGTGTGAGCTTCGTGTACAATATAGCTTCGTTTGAGCTGAAAAGTGACTGCGTTTACCTGAAACGAAGTCTCGCTTGTAGGAAGACACAGAGCCTGGCATTTAACTCCGTTTCTGAAGGGAAACACACAGCACACTTCTCATCCATGAAACACACTCTGCTTTAGAGCAAGAAGCACGCTCTTGCTTTCTAGAGTCTCGAATAAGGCGGGAAACGTGAGAGTGCTCAGAACAAAAGAACTGTGTTTCCTACACACACGGACCATATCTAGTTCAACTCTGCTTCTGAAACTGATACAAACCACAGGCCCTCGAACATCCAATGCGTTTCAGTTAAGCGCGAGAAACGTGTGAGCTTCGTGTACAATATAGCTTCGTTTGAGCTGAAAAGTGACTGCGTTTACCTGAAACGAAGTCTCGCTTGTAGGAAGACACAGAGCCTGGCATTTAACTCCGTTTCTGAAGGGAAACACACAGCACACTTCTCATCCATGAAACACACTCTGCTTTAGAGCAAGAAGCACGCTCTTGCTTTCTAGAGTCTCGAATAAGGCGGGAAACGTGAGAGTGCTCAGAACAAAAGAACTGTGTTTCCTACACACACGGACCATATCTAGTTCAACTCTGCTTCTGAAACTGATACAAACCACAGGCCCTCGAACATCCAATGCGTTTCAGTTAAGAGCGAGAAACGTGTGAGCTTCGTGTACAATATAGCTTCGTTTGAGCTGAAAAGTGACTGCGTTTACCTGAAACAAAGTCTCGCTTGTAGGAAGACACAGAGCCTGGCATTTAACTCCGTTTCTGAAGGGAAACACACAGTACACTTCTCATCCATGAAACACACTCTGCTTTAGAGCAAGAAGCACGCTCTTGCTTTCTAGAGTCTCGAATAAGGCGGGAGACGTGAGAGTGCTCAGAACAAAAGAACTGTGTTTCCTACACAGACGGACCATATCTAGTTCAACTCTGCTTCTGAAACTGATACAAACCACAGGCCCTCGAACATCCAATGCGTTTCAGTTAAGCGCGAGAAACGTGTGAGCTTCGTGTACAATATAGCTTCGTTTGAGCTGAAAAGTGACTGCGTTTACCTGAAAAGAAGTCTCGCTTGTGGGAAGACACAGAGCCTGGCATTTAACTCCGTTTCTGAAGGGAAACACACAGCACAATTCTCATCCATGAAACACACTCTGCTTTAGAGCAAGAAGCACGCTCTTGCTTTCTAGAGTCTCGAATAAGGCGGGAAACGTGAGCGTGCTCAGAACAAAAGAACTGTGTTTCCTACACACACGGACCATATCTAGTTCAACTCTGCTTCTGAAACTGATACAAACCACAGGCCCTCGAACATCCAATGCGTTTCAGTTAAGAGCGAGAAACGTGTGAGCTTCGTGTACAATATAGCTTCGTTTGAGCTGAAAAGTGACTGCGTTTACCTGAAACGAAGTCTCGCTTGTGGGAAGACACAGAGCCTGGCATTTAACTCCGTTTCTGAAGGGAAACACACAGCACACTTCTCATCCATGAAACACACTCTGCTTTAGCGCAAGAAGCACGCTCTTGCTTTCTAGAGTCTCGAATAAGGCGGGAAACGTGAGAGTGCTCAGAACAAAAGAACTGTGTTTCCTACACACACGGACCATATCTAGTTCAACTCTGCTTCTGAAACTGATACAAACCACAGGCCCTCGAACATCCAATGCGTTTCAGTTAAGAGCGAGAAACGTGTGAGCTTCGTGTACAATATAGCTTCGTTTGAGCTGAAAAGTGACTGCGTTTACCTGAAACGAAGTCTCGCTTGTAGGAAGACACAGAGCCTGGCATTTAACTCCGTTTCTGAAGGGAAACACACAGTACATTTCTCATCCATGAAACACACTCTGCTTTAGAGCAAGAAGCACGCTCTTGCTTTCTAGAGTCTCGAATAAGGCGGGAGACGTGAGAGTGCTCAGAACAAAAGAACTGTGTTTCCTACACACACGGACAATATCTAGTTCAACTCTGCTTCTGAAACTGATACAAACCACAGGCCCTCGAACATCCAATGCGTTTCAGTTAAGAGCGAGAAACGTGTGAGCTTCGTGTACAATATAGCTTCGTTTGAGCTGAAAAGTGACTGCGTTTACCTGAAACGAAGTCTCGCTTGTGGGAAGACACAGAGCCTGGCATTTAACTCCGTTTCTGAAGGGAAACACACAGCACACTTCTCATCCATGAAACACACTCTGCTTTAGAGCAAGAAGCACGCTCTTGCTTTCTAGAGTCTCGAATAAGGCGGGAAACGTGAGAGTGCTCAGAACAAAAGAACTGTGTTTCCTACACACACGGACCATATCTAGTTCAACTCTGCTTCTGAAACTGATACAAACCACAGGCCCTCGAACATCCAATGCGTTTCAGTTAAGAGCGAGAAACGTGTGAGCTTCGTGTACAATATAGCTTCGTTTGAGCTGAAAAGTGACTGCGTTTACCTGAAACGAAGTCTCGCTTGTGGGAAGACACAGAGCCTGGCATTTAACTCCGTTTCTGAAGGGAAACACACAGCACACTTCTCATCCATGAAACACACTCTGCTTTAGAGCAAGAAGCACGCTCTTGCTTTCTAGAGTCTCGAATAAGGCGGGAAACGTGAGAGTGCTCAGAACAAAAGAACTGTGTTTCCTACACACACGGACCATATCTAGTTCAACTCTGCTTCTGAAACTGATACAAACCACAGGCCCTCGAACATCCAATGCGTTTCAGTTAAGAGCGAGAAACGTGTGAGCTTCGTGTACAATATAGCTTCGTTTGAGCTGAAAAGTGACTGCGTTTACCTGAAACGAAGTCTCGCTTGTAGGAAGACACAGAGCCTGGCATTTAACTCCGCTTCTGAAGGGAAACACACAGCACACTTCTCATCCATGAAACACACTCTGCTTTAGAGCAAGAAGCACGCTCTTGCTTTCTAGAGTCTCGAATAAGGCGGGAAACGTGAGAGTGCTCAGAACAAAAGAACTGTGTTTCCTACACACACGGACCATATCTAGTTCAACTCTGCTTCTGAAACTGATACAAACCACAGGCCCTCGAACATCCAATGCGTTTCAGTTAAGCGCGAGAAACGTGTGAGCTTCGTGTACAATATAGCTTCGTTTGAGCTGAAAAGTGACTGCGTTTACCTGAAACGAAGTCTCGCTTGTAGGAAGACACAGAGCCTGGCATTTAACTCCGTTTCTGAAGGGAAACACACAGCACACTTCTCATCCATGAAACACACTCTGCTTTAGAGCAAGAAGCACGCTCTTGCTTTCTAGAGTCTCTAATAAGGCGGGAAACGTGAGAGTGCTCAGAACAAAAGAACTGTGTTTCCTACACACACGGACCATATCTAGTTCAACTCTGCTTCTGAAACTGATACAAACCACAGGCCCTCGAACATCCAATGCGTTTCAGTTAAGAGCGAGAAACGTGTGAGCTTCGTGTACAATATAGCTTCGTTTGAGCTGAAAAGTGACTGCGTTTACCTGAAACGAAGTCTCGCTTGTGGGAAGACACAGAGCCTGGCATTTAACTCCGTTTCTGAAGGGAAACACACAGCACACTTCTCATCCATGAAACACACTCTGCTTTAGAGCAAGAAGCACGCTCTTGCTTTCTAGAGTCTCGAATAAGGCGGGAAACGTGAGAGTGCTCAGAACAAAAGAACTGTGTTTCCTACACACACGGACCATATCTAGTTCAACTCTGCTTCTGAAACTGATACAAACCACAGGCCCTCGAACATCCAATGCGTTTCAGTTAAGAGCGAGAAACGTGTGAGCTTCGTGTACAATATAGCTTCGTTTGAGCTGAAAAGTGACTGCGTTTACCTGAAACAAAGTCTCGCTTGTAGGAAGACACAGAGCCTGGCATTTAACTCCGTTTCTGAAGGGAAACACACAGTACACTTCTCATCCATGAAACACACTCTGCTTTAGAGCAAGAAGCACGCTCTTGCTTTCTAGAGTCTCGAATAAGGCGGGAGACGTGAGAGTGCTCAGAACAAAAGAACTGTGTTTCCTACACAGACGGACCATATCTAGTTCAACTCTGCTTCTGAAACTGATACAAACCACAGGCCCTCGAACATCCAATGCGTTTCAGTTAAGCGCGAGAAACGTGTGAGCTTCGTGTACAATATAGCTTCGTTTGAGCTGAAAAGTGACTGCGTTTACCTGAAACGAAGTCTCGCTTGTAGGTAGACACAGAGCCTGGCATTTAACTCCGTTTCTGAAGGGAAACACACAGCACACTTCTCATCCATGAAACACACTCTGCTTTAGAGCAAGAAGCACGCTCTTGCTTTCTAGAGTCTCTAATAAGGCGGGAAACGTGAGAGTGCTCAGAACAAAAGAACTGTGTTTCCTACACACACGGACCATATCTAGTTCAACTCTGCTTCTGAAACTGATACAAACCGCAGGCCCTCGAACATCCAATGCGTTTCAGTTAAGAGCGAGAAACGTGTGAGCTTCGTGTACAATATAGCTTCGTTTGAGCTGAAAAGTGACTGCGTTTACCTGAAACGAAGTCTCGCTTGTAGGAAGACACAGAGCCTGGCATTTAACTCCGTTTCTGAAGGGAAACACACAGCACACTTGTCATCCATGAAACACACTCTGCTTTAGAGCAAGAAGCACGCTCTTGCTTTCTAGAGTCTCGAATAAGGCGGGAAACGTGAGTGTGCTCAGAACAAAAGAACTGTGTTTCCTACACACACGGACCATATCTAGTTCAACTCTGCTTCTGAAACTGATACAAACCACAGGCCCTCGAACATCCAATGCGTTTCAGTTAAGAGCGAGAAACGTGTGTGCTTCGTGTACAATATAGCTTCGTTTGAGCTGAAAAGTGACTGCGTTTACCTGAAAAGAAGTCTCGCTTGTGGGAAGACACAGAGCCTGGCATTTAACTCCGTTTCTGAAGGGAAACACACAGCACAATTCTCATCCATGAAACACACTCTGCTTTAGAGCAAGAAGCACGCTCTTGCTTTCTAGAGTCTCGAATAAGGCGGGAAACGTGAGCGTGCTCAGAACAAAAGAACTGTGTTTCCTACACACACGGACCATATCTAGTTCAACTCTGCTTCTGAAACTGATACAAACCACAGGCCCTCGAACATCCAATGCGTTTCAGTTAAGAGCGAGAAACGTGTGAGCTTCGTGTACAATATAGCTTCGTTTGAGCTGAAAAGTGACTGCGTTTACCTGAAACGAAGTATCGCTTGTGGGAAGACACAGAGCCTGGCATTTAACTCCGTTTCTGAAGGGAAACACACAGCACACTTCTCATCCATGAAACACACTCTGCTTTAGCGCAAGCAGCACGCTCTTGCTTTCTAGAGTCTCGAATAAGGCGGGAAACGTGAGAGTGCTCAGAACAAAAGAACTGTGTTTCCTACACACACGGACCATATCTAGTTCAACTCTGCTTCTGAAACTGATACAAACCGCAGGCCCTCGAACATCCAATGCGTTTCAGTTAAGAGCGAGAAACGTGTGAGCTTCGTGTACAATATAGCTTCGTTTGAGCTGAAAAGTGACTGCGTTTACCTGAAACGAAGTCTCGCTTGTAGGAAGACACAGAGCCTGGCATTTAACTCCGTTTCTGAAGGGAAACACACAGTACACTTCTCATCCATGAAACACACTCTGCTTTAGAGCAAGAAGCACGCTCTTGCTTTCTAGAGTCTCGAATAAGTCGGGAGACATGAGAGTGCTCAGAACAAAAGAACTGTGTTTCCTACACACACGGACCATATCTAGTTCAACTCTGCTTCTGAAACTGATACAAACCGCAGGCCCTCGAACATCCAATGCGTTTCAGTTAAGAGCGAGAAACGTGTGAGCTTCGTGTACAATATAGCTTCGTTTGAGCTGAAAAGTGACTGCGTTTACCTGAAACGAAGTCTCGCTTGTAGGAAGACACAGAGCCTGGCATTTAACTCCGTTTCTGAAGGGAAACACACAGCACACTTCTCATCCATGAAACACACTCTGCTTTAGAGCAAGAAGCACGCTCTTGCTTTCTAGAGTCTCGAATAAGGCGGGAGACGTGAGAGTGCTCAGAACAAAAGAACTGTGTTTCCTACACACACGGACCATATCTAGTTCAACTCTGCTTCTGAAACTGATACAAACCACAGGCCCTCGAACATCCAATGCGTTTCAGTTAAGAGGGAGAATCGTGTGAGCTTCGTGTACAATATAGCTTCGTTTGAGCTGAAAAGTGACTGCGTTTACCTGAAACGAAGTCTCGCTTGTAGGAAGACACAGAACCTGGCATTTAACTCCGTTTCTGAAGGGAAACACACAGCACACTTCTCATCCATGAAACACACTCTGCTTTAGAGCAAGAAGCACGCTCTTGCTTTCTAGAGTCTCGAATAAGGCGGGAGACGTAAGAGTGCTCAGAACAAAAGAACTGTGTTTCCTACACACACGGACCATATCTAGTTCAACTCTGCTTCTGAAACTGATACAAACCACAGGCCCTCGAACATCCAATGCGTTTCAGTTAAGAGCGAGAAACGTGTGAGCTTCGTGTACAATATAGCTTCGTTTGAGCTGAAAAGTGACTGCGTTTACCTGAAACGAAGTCTCGCTTGTGGGAAGACACAGAGCCTGGCATTTAACTCCGTTTCTGAAGGGAAACACACAGCACACTTCTCATCCATGAAACACACTCTGCTTTAGAGCAAGAAGCACGCTCTTGCTTTCTAGAGTCTCGAATAAGGCGGGAAACGTGAGAGTGCTCAGAACAAAAGAACTGTGTTTCCTACACACACGGACCATATCTAGTTCAACTCTGCTTCTGAAACTGATACAAACCACAGGCCCTCGAACATCCAATGCGTTTCAGCTAAGAGCGAGAAACGTGTGAGCTTCGTGTACAATATAGCTTCGTTTGAGCTGAAAAGTGACTGCGTTTACCTGAAACGAAGTCTCGCTTGTGGGAAGACACAGAGCCTGGCATTTAACTCCGTTTCTGAAGGGAAACACACAGCACACTTCTCATCCATGAAACACACTCTGCTTTAGAGCAAGAAGCACGCTCTTGCTTTCTAGAGTCTCGAATAAGGCGGGAAACGTGAGAGTGCTCAGAACAAAAGAACTGTGTTTCCTACACACACGGACCATATCTAGTTCAACTCTGCTTCTGAAACTGATACAAACCACAGGCCCTCGAACATCCAATGCGTTTCATTTAAGAGGGAGAATCGTGTGAGCTTCGTGTACAATATAGCTTCGTTTGAGCTGAAAAGTGACTGCGTTTACCTGAAACGAAGTCTCGCTTGTAGGAAGACACAGAGCCTGGCATTTAACTCCGTTTCTGAAGGGAAACACACAGCACACTTCTCATCCATGAAACACACTCTGCTTTAGAGCAAGAAGCACGCTCTTGATTTCTAGAGTCTCGAATAAGGCGGGAAACGTGAGAGTGCTCAGAACAAAAGAACTGTGTTTCCTACACACACGGACCATATCTAGTTCAACTCTGCTTCTGAAACTGATACAAACCACAGGCCCTCGAACATCCAATGCGTTTCAGTTAAGAGCGAGAAACGTGTGAGCTTCGTGTACAATATAGCTTCGTTTGAGCTGAAAAGTGACTGCGTTTACCTGAAACGAAGTCTCGCTTGTAGGAAGACACAGAGCCTGGCATTTAACTCCGTTTCTGAAGGGAAACACACAGCACACTTCTCATCCATGAAACACACTCTGCTTTAGAGCAAGAAGCACGCTCTTGCTTTCTAGAGTCTCTAATAAGGCGGGAAACGTGAGAGTGCTCAGAACAAAAGAACTGTGTTTCCTACACACACGGACCATATCTAGTTCAACTCTGCTTCTGAAACTGATACAAACCACAGGCCCTCGAACATCCAATGCGTTTCAGTTAAGAGCGAGAAACGTGTGAGCTTCGTGTACAATATAGCTTCGTTTGAGCTGAAAAGTGACTGCGTTTACCTGAAACGAAGTCTCGCTTGTGGGAAGACACAGAGCCTGGCATTTAACTCCGTTTCTGAAGGGAAACACACAGCACACTTCTCATCCATGAAACACACTCTGCTTTAGAGCAAGAAGCACGCTCTTGCTTTCTAGAGTCTCGAATAAGGCGGGAAACATGAGAGTGCTCAGAACAAAAGAACTGTGTTTCCTACACACACGGACCATATCTAGTTCAACTCTGCTTCTGAAACTGATACAAACCGCAGGCCCTCGAACATCCAATGCGTTTCAGTTAAGAGCGAGAAACGTGTGAGCTTCGTGTACAATATAGCTTCGTTTGAGCTGAAAAGTGACTGCGTTTACCTGAAACGAAGTCTCGCTTGTAGGAAGACACAGAGCCTGGCATTTAACTCCGTTTCTGAAGGGAAACACACAGCACACTTCTCATCCATGAAACACACTCTGCTTTAGAGCAAGAAGCACGCTCTTGCTTTCTAGAGTCTCTAATAAGGCGGGAAACGTGAGAGTGCTCAGAACAAAAGAACTGTGTTTCCTACACACACGGACCATATCTAGTTCAACTCTGCTTCTGAAACTGATACAAAACACAGGCCCTCGAACATCCAATGCGTTTCAGTTAAGAGCGAGAAACGTGTGAGCTTCGTGTACAATATAGCTTCGTTTGAGCTGAAAAGTGACTGCGTTTACCTGAAACGAAGTCTCGCTTGTGGGAAGACACAGAGCCTGGCATTTAACTCCGTTTCTGAAGGGAAACACACAGCACACTTCTCATCCATGAAACACACTCTGCTTTAGAGCAAGAAGCACGGTCTTGCTTTCTAGAGTCTCTAATAAGGCGGGAAACGTGAGAGTGCTCAGAACAAAAGAACTGTGTTTCCTACACACACGGACCATATCTAGTTCAACTCTGCTTCTGAAACTGATACAAACCACAGGCCCTCGAACATCCAATGCGTTTCAACTAAGAGCGAGAAACGTGTGAGCTTCGTGTACAATATAGCTTCGTTTGAGCTGAAAAGTGACTGCGTTTACCTGAAACGAATTCTCGCTTGTGGGAAGACAGAGAGCCTGGCATTTAACTCCGTTTCTGAAGGGAAACACACAGCACACTTCTCATCCATGAAACACACTCTGCTTTAGAGCAAGAAGCACGCTCTTGCTTTCTAGAGTCTCGAATAAGGCGGGAAACGTGAGAGTGCTCAGAACAAAAGAACTGTGTTTCCTACACACACGGACCATATCTAGTTCAACTCTGCTTCTGAAACTGATACAAACCGCAGGCCCTCGAACATCCAATGCGTTTCAGTTAAGAGCGAGAAACGTGTGAGCTTCGTGTACAATATAGCTTCGTTTGAGCTGAAAAGTGACTGCGTTTACCTGAAACGAAGTCTCGCTTGTAGGAAGACACAGAGCCTGGCATTTAACTCCGTTTCTGAAGGGAAACACACAGCACACTTCTCATCCATGAAACACACTCTGCTTTAGAGCAAGAAGCACGCTCTTGCTTTCTAGAGTCTCGAATAAGGCGGGAGACGTGAGAGTGCTCAGAACAAAAGAACTGTGTTTCCTACACACACGGACCATATCTAGTTCAACTCTGCTTCTGAAACTGATACAAACCACAGGCCCTCGAACATCCAATGCGTTTCAGTTAAGAGGGAGAATCGTGTGAGCTTCGTGTACAATATAGCTTCGTTTGAGCTGAAAAGTGACTGCGTTTACCTGAAACGAAGTCTCGCTTGTAGGAAGACACAGAACCTGGCATTTAACTCCGTTTCTGAAGGGAAACACACAGCACACTTCTCATCCATGAAACACACTCTGCTTTAGAGCAAGAAGCACGCTCTTGCTTTCTAGAGTCTCGAATAAGGCGGGAGACGTAAGAGTGCTCAGAACAAAAGAACTGTGTTTCCTACACACACGGACCATATCTAGTTCAACTCTGCTTCTGAAACTGATACAAACCACAGGCCCTCGAACATCCAATGCGTTTCAGTTAAGAGCAAGAAACGTGTGAGCTTCGTGTACAATATAGCTTCGTTTGAGCTGAAAAGTGACTGCGTTTACCTGAAAAGAAGTCTCACTTGTAGGAAGACACAGAGCCTGGCATTTAACTCCGTTTCTGAAGGGAAACACACAGCACACTTATCATCCATGAAATACACTCTGCTTTAGAGCAAGAAGCACGCTCTTGCTTTCTAGAGTCTCGAATAAGGCGGGGAACGTGAGAGTGCTCAGAACAAAAGAACTGTGTTTCCTACACACACGGACCATATCTAGTTCAACTCTGCTTCTGAAACTGATACAAACCACAGGCCCTTGAACATCCAATGCGTTTCAGTTAAGAGCAAGAAACGTGTGAGCTTCGTGTACAATATAGCTTCGTTTGAGCTGAAAAGTGACTGCGTTTACCTGAAACGAAGTCTCACTTGTAGGAAGACACAGAGCCTGGCATTTAACTCCGTTTCTGAAGGGAAACACACAGCACACTTCTCATCCATGAAATACACTCTGCTTTAGAGCAAGAAGCACGCTCTTGCTTTCTAGAGTCTCGAATAAGGCGGGAAACGTGAGAGTGCTCAGAACAAAAGAACTGTGTTTCCTACACACACGGACCATATCTAGTTCAACTCTGCTTCTGAAACTGATACAAACCACAGGCCCTCGAACATCCAATGCGTTTCAGTTAAGAGCGAGAAACGTGTGAGCTTCGTGTACAATATAGCTTCGTTTGAGCTGAAAAGTGACTGCGTTTACCTGAAACGAAGTCTCGCTTGTAGGAAGACACAGAGCCTGGCATTTAACTCCGTTTCTGAAGGGAAACACACAGCACACTTCTCATCCATGAAACACACTCTGCTTTAGAGCAAGAAGCACGCTCTTGCTTTCTAGAGTCTCTAATAAGGCGGGAAACGTGAGAGTGCTCAGAACAAAAGAACTGTGTTTCCTACACACACGGACCATATCTAGTTCAACTCTGCTTCTGAAACTGATACAAACCACAGGCCCTCGAACATCCAATGCGTTTCAGTTAAGAGCGAGAAACGTGTGAGCTTCGTGTACAATATAGCTTCGTTTGAGCTGAAAAGTGACTGCGTTTACCTGAAACGAAGTCTCGCTTGTGGGAAGACACAGAGCCTGGCATTTAACTCCGTTTCTGAAGGGAAACACACAGCACACTTCTCATCCATGAAACACACTCTGCTTTAGAGCAAGAAGCACGCTCTTGCTTTCTAGAGTCTCGAATAAGGCGGGAAACGTGAGAGTGCTCAGAACAAAAGAACTGTGTTTCCTACACACACGGACCATATCTAGTTCAACTCTGCTTCTGAAACTGATACAAACCGCAGGCCCTCGAACATCCAATGCGTTTCAGTTAAGAGCGAGAAACGTGTGAGCTTCGTGTACAATATAGCTTCGTTTGAGCTGAAAAGTGACTGCGTTTACCTGAAACGAAGTCTCGCTTGTAGGAAGACACAGAGCCTGGCATTTAACTCCGTTTCTGAAGGGAAACACACAGCACACTTCTCATCCATGAAACACACTCTGCTTTAGAGCAAGAAGCACGCTCTTGCTTTCTAGAGTCTCGAATAAGGCGGGAAACGTGAGCGTGCTCAGAACAAAAGAACTGTGTTTCCTACACACACGGACCATATCTAGTTCCACTCTGCTTCTGAAACTGATACAAACCACTGGCCCTCGAACATCCAATGCGTTTCAGTTAAGAGCGAGAAACGTGTGAGCTTCGTGTACAATATAGCTTCGTTTGAGCTGAAAAGTGACTGCGTTTACCTGAAACGAAGTCTCGCTTGTAGGAAGACACAGAGCCTGGCATTTAACTCCGTTTCTGAAGGGAAACACACAGCACACTTCTCATCCATGAAACACACTCTGCTTTAGAGCAAGAAGCACGCTCTTGCTTTCTAGAGTCTCGAATAAGGCGGGAAACGTGAGAGTGCTCAGAACAAAAGAACTGTGTTTCCTACACACACGGACCATATCTAGTTCAACTCTGCTTCTGAAACTGATACAAACCACAGGCCCTCGAACATCCAATGCGTTTCAGTTAAGAGCGAGAAACGTGTGAGCTTCGTGTACAATATAGCTTCGTTTGAGCTGAAAAGTGACTGCGTTTACCTGAAACGAAGTCTCGCTTGTAGGAAGACACAGAGCCTGGCATTTAACTCCGTTTCTGAAGGGAAACACACAGCACACTTCTCATCCATGAAACACACTCTGCTTTAGAGCAAGAAGCACGCTCTTGCTTTCTAGAGTCTCTAATAAGGCGGGAAACGTGAGAGTGCTCAGAACAAAAGAACTGTGTTTCCTACACACACGGACCATATCTAGTTCAACTCTGCTTCTGAAACTGATACAAACCACAGGCCCTCGAACATCCAATGCGTTTCAGTTAAGAGCGAGAAACGTGTGAGCTTCGTGTACAATATAGCTTCGTTTGAGCTGAAAAGTGACTGCGTTTACCTGAAACGAAGTCTCGCTTGTGGGAAGACACAGAGCCTGGCATTTAACTCCGTTTCTGAAGGGAAACACACAGCACACTTCTCATCCATGAAACACACTCTGCTTTAGAGCAAGAAGCACGCTCTTGCTTTCTAGAGTCTCGAATAAGGCGGGAAACGTGAGAGTGCTCAGAACAAAAGAACTGTGTTTCCTACACACACGGACCATATCTAGTTCAACTCTGCTTCTGAAACTGATACAAACCGCAGGCCCTCGAACATCCAATGCGTTTCAGTTAAGAGCGAGAAACGTGTGAGCTTCGTGTACAATATAGCTTCGTTTGAGCTGAAAAGTGACTGCGTTTACCTGAAACGAAGTCTCGCTTGTGGGAAGACACAGAGCCTGGCATTTAACTCCGTTTCTGAAGGGAAACACACAGCACACTTCTCATCCATGAAACACACTCTGCTTTAGAGCAAGAAGCACGCTCTTGCTTTCTAGATTCTCGAATAAGGCGGGAAACGTGAGAGTGCTCAGAACAAAAGAACTGTGTTTCCTACACACACGGACCATATCTAGTTCAACTCTGCTTCTGAAACTGATACAAACCACAGGCCCTCGAACATCCAATGCGTTTCAGTTAAGAGCGAGAAACGTGTGAGCTTCGTGTACAATATAGCTTCGTTTGAGCTGAAAAGTGACTGCGTTTACCTGAAACGAAGTCTCGCTTGTAGGAAGACACAGAGCCTGGCATTTAACTCCGTTTCTGAAGGGAAACACACAGCACACTTCTCATCCATGAAACACACTCTGCTTTAGAGCAAGAAGCACGCTCTTGCTTTCTAGAGTCTCGAATAAGGCGGGAAACGTGAGAGGGCTCAGAACAAAAGAACTGTGTTTCCTACACACACGGACCATATCTAGTTCAACTCTGCTTCTGAAACTGATACAAACCACAGGCCCTCGAACATCCAATGCGTTTCAGTTAAGCGCGAGAAACGTGTGAGCTTCGTGTACAATATAGCTTCGTTTGAGCTGAAAAGTGACTGCGTTTACCTGAAACGAAGTCTCGCTTGTAGGAAGACACAGAGCCTGGCATTTAACTCCGTTTCTGAAGGGAAACACACAGCACACTTCTCATCCATGAAACACACTCTGCTTTAGAGCAAGAAGCACGCTCTTGCTTTCTAGAGTCTCTAATAAGGCGGGAAACGTGAGAGTGCTCAGAACAAAAGAACTGTGTTTCCTACACACACGGACCATATCTAGTTCAACTCTGCTTCTGAAACTGATACAAACCACAGGCCCTCGAACATCCAATGCGTTTCAGTTAAGAGCGAGAAACGTGTGAGCTTCGTGTACAATATAGCTTCGTTTGAGCTGAAAAGTGACTGCGTTTACCTGAAACGAAGTCTCGCTTGTGGGAAGACACAGAGCCTGGCATTTAACTCCGTTTCTGAAGGGAAACACACAGCACACTTCTCATCCATGAAACACACTCTGCTTTAGAGCAAGAAGCACGCTCTTGCTTTCTAGAGTCTCGAATAAGGCGGGAAACGTGAGAGTGCTCAGAACAAAAGAACTGTGTTTCCTACACACACGGACCATATCTAGTTCAACTCTGCTTCTGAAACTGATACAAACCACAGGCCCTCGAACATCCAATGCGTTTCAGTTAAGAGCGAGAAACGTGTGAGCTTCGTGTACAATATAGCTTCGTTTGAGCTGAAAAGTGACTGCGTTTACCTGAAACAAAGTCTCGCTTGTAGGAAGACACAGAGCCTGGCATTTAACTCCGTTTCTGAAGGGAAACACACAGCACACTTCTCATCCATGAAACACACTCTGCTTTAGAGCAAGAAGCACGCTCTTGCTTTCTAGAGTCTCGAATAAGGCGGGAAACGTGAGAGTGCTCAGAACAAAAGAACTGTGTTTCCTACACACACGGACCATATCTAGTTCAACTCTGCTTCTGAAACTGATACAAACCACAGGCCCTCGAACATCCAATGCGTTTCAGTTAAGAGCGAGAAACGTGTGAGCTTCGTGTACAATATAGCTTCGTTTGAGCTGAAAAGTGACTGCGTTTACCTGAAACGAAGTCTCGCTTGTGGGAAGACACAGAGCCTGGCATTTAACTCCGTTTCTGAAGGGAAACACACAGCACACTTCTCATCCATGAAACACACTCTGCTTTAGAGCAAGAAGCACGCTCTTGCTTTCTAGAGTCTCGAATAAGGCGGGAAACGTGAGAGTGCTCAGAACAAAAGAACTGTGTTTCCTACACACACGGACCATATCTAGTTCAACTCGGCTTCTGAAACTGATACAAACCGCAGGCCCTCGAACATCCAATGCGTTTCAGTTAAGAGCGAGAAACGTGTGAGCTTCGTGTACAATATAGCTTCGTTTGAGCTGAAAAGTGACTGCGTTTACCTGAAACGAAGTCTCGCTTGTGGGAAGACACAGAGCCTGGCATTTAACTCCGTTTCTGAAGGGAAACACAGAGCACACTTCTCATCCATGAAACACACTCTGCTTTAGAGCAAGAAGCACGCTCTTGCTTTCTAGAGTCTCGAATAAGGCGGGAAACGTGAGAGTGCTCAGAACAAAAGAACTGTGTTTCCTACACACACGGACCATATCTAGTTCAACTCTGCTTCTGAAACTGATACAAACCACAGGCCCTCGAACATCCAATGCGTTTCAGTTAAGAGCGAGAAACGTGTGAGCTTCGTGTACAATATAGCTTCGTTTGAGCTGAAAAGTGACTGCGTTTACCTGAAACGAAGTCTCGCTTGTAGGAAGACACAGAGCCTGGCATTTAACTCCGTTTCTGAAGGGAAACACACAGCACACTTCTCATCCATGAAACACACTCTGCTTTAGAGCAAGAAGCACGCTCTTGCTTTCTAGAGTCTCGAATAAGGCGGGAAACGTGAGAGTGCTCAGAACAAAAGAACTGTGTTTCCTACACACACGGACCATATCTAGTTCAACTCTGCTTCTGAAACTGATACAAACCACAGGCCCTCGAACATCCAATGCGTTTCAGTTAAGCGCGAGAAACGTGTGAGCTTCGTGTACAATATAGCTTCGTTTGAGCTGAAAAGTGACTGCGTTTACCTGAAACGAAGTCTCGCTTGTAGGAAGACACAGAGCCTGGCATTTAACTCCGTTTCTGAAGGGAAACACACAGCACACTTCTCATCCATGAAACACACTCTGCTTTAGAGCAAGAAGCACGCTCTTGCTTTCTAGAGTCTCTAATAAGGCGGGAAACGTGAGAGTGCTCAGAACAAAAGAACTGTGTTTCCTACACACACGGACCATATCTAGTTCAACTCTGCTTCTGAAACTGATACAAACCACAGGCCCTCGAACATCCAATGCGTTTCAGTTAAGAGCGAGAAACGTGTGAGCTTCGTGTACAATATAGCTTCGTTTGAGCTGAAAAGTGACTGCGTTTACCTGAAACGAAGTCTCGCTTGTGGGAAGACACAGAGCCTGGCATTTAACTCCGTTTCTGAAGGGAAACACACAGCACACTTCTCATCCATGAAACACACTCTGCTTTAGAGCAAGAAGCACGCTCTTGCTTTCTAGAGTCTCGAATAAGGCGGGAAACGTGAGAGTGCTCAGAACAAAAGAACTGTGTTTCCTACACACACGGACCATATCTAGTTCAACTCTGCTTCTGAAACTGATACAAACCACAGGCCCTCGAACATCCAATGCGTTTCAGTTAAGAGCGAGAAACGTGTGAGCTTCGTGTACAATATAGCTTCGTTTGAGCTGAAAAGTGACTGCGTTTACCTGAAACAAAGTCTCGCTTGTAGGAAGACACAGAGCCTGGCATTTAACTCCGTTTCTGAAGGGAAACACACAGCACACTTCTCATCCATGAAACACACTCTGCTTTAGAGCAAGAAGCACGCTCTTGCTTTCTAGAGTCTCGAATAAGGCGGGAAACGTGAGAGTGCTCAGAACAAAAGAACTGTGTTTCCTACACACACGGACCATATCTAGTTCAACTCTGCTTCTGAAACTGATACAAACCACAGGCCCTCGAACATCCAATGCGTTTCAGTTAAGAGCGAGAAACGTGTGAGCTTCGTGTACAATATAGCTTCGTTTGAGCTGAAAAGTGACTGCGTTTACCTGAAACGAAGTCTCGCTTGTGGGAAGACACAGAGCCTGGCATTTAACTCCGTTTCTGAAGGGAAACACACAGCACACTTCTCATCCATGAAACACACTCTGCTTTAGAGCAAGAAGCACGCTCTTGCTTTCTAGAGTCTCGAATAAGGCGGGAAACGTGAGAGTGCTCAGAACAAAAGAACTGTGTTTCCTACACACACGGACCATATCTAGTTCAACTCGGCTTCTGAAACTGATACAAACCGCAGGCCCTCGAACATCCAATGCGTTTCAGTTAAGAGCGAGAAACGTGTGAGCTTCGTGTACAATATAGCTTCGTTTGAGCTGAAAAGTGACTGCGTTTACCTGAAACGAAGTCTCGCTTGTGGGAAGACACAGAGCCTGGCATTTAACTCCGTTTCTGAAGGGAAACACACAGCACACTTCTCATCCATGAAACACACTCTGCTTTAGAGCAAGAAGCACGCTCTTGCTTTCTAGAGTCTCGAATAAGGCGGGAAACGTGAGAGTGCTCAGAACAAAAGAACTGTGTTTCCTACACACACGGACCATATCTAGTTCAACTCTGCTTCTGAAACTGATACAAACCACAGGCCCTCGAACATCCAATGCGTTTCAGTTAAGAGCGAGAAACGTGTGAGCTTCGTGTACAATATAGCTTCGTTTGAGCTGAAAAGTGACTGCGTTTACCTGAAACGAAGTCTCGCTTGTAGGAAGACACAGAGCCTGGCATTTAACTCCGTTTCTGAAGGGAAACACACAGCACACTTCTCATCCATGAAACACACTCTGCTTTAGAGCAAGAAGCACGCTCTTGCTTTCTAGAGTCTCGAATAAGGCGGGAAACGTGAGAGTGCTCAGAACAAAAGAACTGTGTTTCCTACACACACGGACCATATCTAGTTCAACTCTGCTTCTGAAACTGATACAAACCACAGGCCCTCGAACATCCAATGCGTTTCAGTTAAGCGCGAGAAACGTGTGAGCTTCGTGTACAATATAGCTTCGTTTGAGCTGAAAAGTGACTGCGTTTACCTGAAACGAAGACTCGCTTGTAGGAAGACACAGAGCCTGGCATTTAACTCCGTTTCTGAAGGGAAACACACAGCACACTTCTCATCCATGAAACACACTCTGCTTTAGAGCAAGAAGCACGCTCTTGCTTTCTAGAGTCTCTAATAAGGCGGGAAACGTGAGAGTGCTCAGAACAAAAGAACTGTGTTTCCTACACACACGGACCATATCTAGTTCAACTCTGCTTCTGAAACTGATACAAACCACAGGCCCTCGAACATCCAATGCGTTTCAGTTAAGAGCGAGAAACGTGTGAGCTTCGTGTACAATATAGCTTCGTTTGAGCTGAAAAGTGACTGCGTTTACCTGAAACGAAGTCTCGCTTGTGGGAAGACACAGAGCCTGGCATTTAACTCCGTTTCTGAAGGGAAACACACAGCACACTTCTCATCCATGAAACACACTCTGCTTTAGAGCAAGAAGCACGCTCTTGCTTTCTAGAGTCTCGAATAAGGCGGGAAACGTGAGAGTGCTCAGAACAAAAGAACTGTGTTTCCTACACACACGGACCATATCTAGTTCAACTCTGCTTCTGAAACTGATACAAACCACAGGCCCTCGAACATCCAATGCGTTTCAGTTAAGAGCGAGAAACGTGTGAGCTTCGTGTACAATATAGCTTCGTTTGAGCTGAAAAGTGACTGCGTTTACCTGAAACGAAGTCTCGCTTGTAGGAAGACACAGAGCCTGGCATTTAACTCCGTTTCTGAAGGGAAACACACAGCACACTTCTCATCCATGAAACACACTCTGCTTTAGAGCAAGAAGCACGCTCTTGCTTTCTAGAGTCTCTAATAAGGCGGGAAACGTGAGAGTGCTCAGAACAAAAGAACTGTGTTTCCTACACACACGGACCATATCTAGTTCAACTCTGCTTCTGAAACAGATACAAACCACATGCCCTCGAACATCCAATGCGTTTCAGTTAAGCGCGAGAAACGTGTGAGTTCCGTGTACAATATAGCTTCGTTTGAGCTGAAAAGTGACTGCGTTTACCTGAAACGAAGTCTCGCTTGTAGGAAGACACAGAGCCTGGCATTTAACTCCGTTTCTGAAGGGAAACACACAGCACACTTCTCATCCATGAAACACACTCTGCTTTAGAGCAAGAAGCACGCTCTTGCTTTCTAGAGTCTCTAATAAGGCGGGAAACGTGAGAGTGCTCAGAACAAAAGAACTGTGTTTCCTACACACACGGACCATATCTAGTTCAACTCTGCTTCTGAAACTGATACAAACCACAGGCCCTCGAACATCCAATGCGTTTCAGTTAAGCGCGAGAAACGTGTGAGCTTCGTGTACAATATAGCTTCGTTTGAGCTGAAAAGTGACTGCGTTTACCTGAAACGAAGTCTCGCTTGTGGGAAGACACAGAGCCTGGCATTTAACTCCGTTTCTGAAGGGAAACACACAGCACACTTCTCATCCATGAAACACACTCTGCTTTAGAGCAAGAAGCACGCTCTTGCTTTCTAGAGTCTCGAATAAGGCGGGAAACGTGAGAGTGCTCAGAACAAAAGAACTGTGTTTCCTACACACACGGACCATATCTAGTTCAACTCTGCTTCTGAAACTGATACAAACCACAGGCCCTCGAACATCCAATGCGTTTCAGTTAAGAGCGAGAAACGTGTGAGCTTCGTGTACAATATAGCTTCGTTTGAGCTGAAAAGTGACTGCGTTTACCTGAAACGAAGTCTCGCTTGTAGGAAGACACAGAGCCTGGCATTTAACTCCGTTTCTGAAGGGAAACACACAGCACACTTCTCATCCATGAAACACACTCTGCTTTAGAGCAAGAAGCACGCTCTTGCTTTCTAGAGTCTCGAATAAGGCGGGAAACGTGAGAGTGCTCAGAACAAAAGAACTGTGTTTCCTACACACACGGACCATATCTAGTTCAACTCTGCTTCTGAAACAGATACAAACCACATGCCCTCGAACATCCAATGCGTTTCAGTTAAGCGCGAGAAACGTGTGAGTTCCGTGTACAATATAGCTTCGTTTGAGCTGAAAAGTGACTGCGTTTACCTGAAACGAAGTCTCGCTTGTAGGAAGACACAGAGCCTGGCATTTAACTCCGTTTCTGAAGGGAAACACACAGCACACTTCTCATCCATGAAACACACTCTGCTTTAGAGCAAGAAGCACGCTCTTGCTTTCTAGAGTCTCTAATAAGGCGGGAAACGTGAGAGTGCTCAGAACAAAAGAACTGTGTTTCCTACACACACGGACCATATCTAGTTCAACTCTGCTTCTGAAACTGATACAAACCACAGGCCCTCGAACATCCAATGCGTTTCAGTTAAGAGCGAGAAACGTGTGAGCTTCGTGTACAATATAGCTTCGTTTGAGCTGAAAAGTGACTGCGTTTACCTGAAACGAAGTCTCGCTTGTAGGAAGACACAGAGCCTGGCATTTAACTCCGTTTCTGAAGGGAAACACACAGCACAATTCTCATCCATGAAACACACTCTGCTTTAGAGCAAGAAGCACGCTCTTGCTTTCTAGAGTCTCGAATAAGGCGGGAAACGTGAGAGTGCTCAGAACAAAAGAACTGTGTTTCCTACACACACGGACCATATCTAGTTCAACTCTGCTTCTGAAACTGATACAAACCACAGGCCCTCGAACATCCAATGCGTTTCAGTTAAGAGCGAGAAACGTGTGAGCTTCGTGTACAATATAGCTTCGTTTGAGCTGAAAAGTGACTGCGTTTACCTGAAACGAAGTCTCGCTTGTAGGAAGACACAGAGCCTGGCATTTAACTCCGTTTCTGAAGGGAAACACACAGCACACTTCTCATCCATGAAACACACTCTGCTTTAGAGCAAGAAGCACGCTCTTGCTTTCTAGAGTCTCGAATAAGGCGGGAAACGTGAGAGTGCTCAGAACAAAAGAACTGTGTTTCCTACACACACGGACCATATCTAGTTCAACTCTGCTTCTGAAACTGATACAAACCGCAGGCCCTCAAACATCCAATGCGTTTCAGTTAAGAGCGAGAAACGTGTGAGCTTCGTGTACAATATAGCTTCGTTTGAGCTGAAAAGTGACTGCGTTTACCTGAAACGAAGTCTCGCTTGTGGGAAGACACAGAGCCTGGCATTTAACTCCGTTTCTGAAGGGAAACACACAGCACACTTCTCATCCATGAAACACACTCTGCTTTAGAGCAAGAAGCACGCTCTTGCTTTCTAGAGTCTCGAATAAGGCGGGAAACGTGAGAGTGCTCAGAACAAAAGAACTGTGTTTCCTACACACACGGACCATATCTAGTTCAACTCTGCTTCTGAAACTGATACAAACCACAGGCCCTCGAACATCCAATGCGTTTCAGTTAAGAGCGAGAAACATGTGAGCTTCGTGTAAAATATAGCTTCGTTTGAGCTGAAAAGTGACTGCGTTTACCTGAAACGAAGTCTCGCTTGTAGGAAGACACAGAGCCTGGCATTTAACTCCGTTTCTGAAGGGAAACACACAGCACACTTCTCATCCATGAAACACACTCTGCTTTAGAGCAAGAAGCACGCTCTTGCTTTCTAGAGTCTCGAATAAGGCGGGAAACGTGAGAGTGCTCAGAACAAAAGAACTGTGTTTCCTACACACACGGACCATATCTAGTTCAACTCTGCTTCTGAAACTGATACAAACCACAGGCCCTCGAACATCCAATGCGTTTCAGTTAAGCGCGAGAAACGTGTGAGCTTCGTGTACAATATAGCTTCGTTTGAGCTGAAAAGTGACTGCGTTTACCTGAAACGAAGTCTCGCTTGTAGGAAGACACAGAGCCTGGCATTTAACTCCGTTTCTGAAGGGAAACACACAGCACACTTCTCATCCATGAAACACACTCTGCTTTAGAGCAAGAAGCACGCTCTTGCTTTCTAGAGTCTCTAATAAGGCGGGAAACGTGAGAGTGCTCAGAACAAAAGAACTGTGTTTCCTACACACACGGACCATATCTAGTTCAACTCTGCTTCTGAAACTGATACAAACCACAGGCCCTCGAACATCCAATGCGATTCAGTTAAGAGCGAGAAACGTGTGAGCTTCGTGTACAATATAGCTTCGTTTGAGCTGAAAAGTGACTGCGTTTACCTGAAACGAAGTCTCGCTTGTGGGAAGACACAGAGCCTGGCATTTAACTCCGTTTCTGAAGGGAAACACACAGCACACTTCTCATCCATGAAACACACTCTGCTTTAGAGCAAGAAGCACGCTCTTGCTTTCTAGAGTCTCGAATAAGGCGGGAAACGTGAGAGTGCTCAGAACAAAAGAACTGTGTTTCCTACACACACGGACCATATCTAGTTCAACTCTGCTTCTGAAACTGATACAAACCACAGGCCCTCGAACATCCAATGCGTTTCAGTTAAGAGCGAGAAACGTGTGAGCTTCGTGTACAATATAGCTTCGTTTGAGCTGAAAAGTTACTGCGTTTACCTGAAACGAAGTCTCGCTTGTAGGAAGACACAGAGCCTGGCATTTAACTCCGTTTCTGAAGGGAAACACACAGCACACTTCTCATCCATGAAACACACTCTGCTTTAGAGCAAGAAGCACGCTCTTGCTTTCTAGAGTCTCGAATAAGGCGGGAAACGTGAGAGTGCTCAGAACAAAAGAACTGTGTTTCCTACACACACGGACCATATCTAGTTCAACTCTGCTTCTGAAACTGATACAAACCACATGCCCTCGAACATCCAATGCGTTTCAGTTAAGCGCGAGAAACGTGTGAGTTCCGTGTACAATATAGCTTCGTTTGAGCTGAAAAGTGACTGCGTTTACCTGAAACGAAGTCTCGCTTGTAGGAAGACACAGAGCCTGGCATTTAACTCCGTTTCTGAAGGGAAACACACAGCACACTTCTCATCCATGAAACACACTCTGCTTTAGAGCAAGAAGCACGCTCTTGCTTTCTAGAGTCTCGAATAAGGCGGGAAACGTGAGAGTGCTCAGAACAAAAGAACTGTGTTTCCTACACACACGGACCATATCTAGTTCAACTCTGCTTCTGAAACTGATACAAACCACAGGCCCTCGAACATCCAATGCGTTTCAGTTAAGAGCGAGAAACGTGTGAGCTTCGTGTACAATATAGCTTCCTTTGAGCTGAAAAGTGACTGCGTTTACCTGAAACGAAGTCTCGCTTGTAGGAAGACCCAGAGCCTGGCATTTAACTCCGTTTCTGAAGGGAAACACACAGCACACTTCTCATCCATGAAACACACTCTGCTTTAGAGCAAGAAGCACGCTCTTGCTTTCTAGAGTCTCGAATAAGGCGGGAGACGTGAGAGTGCTCAGAACAAAAGAACTGTGTTTCCTACACACACGGACCATATCTAGTTCAACTCTGCTTCTGAAACTGATACAAACCACAGGCCCTCGAACATCCAATGCGTTTCAGTTAAGAGCGAGAAACGTGTGAGCTTCGTGTACAATATAGCTTCGTTTGAGCTGAAAAGTGACTGCGTTTTCCTGAAACGAAGTCTCGCTTGTAGGAAGACACAGAGCCTGGCATTTAACTCCGTTTCTGAAGGGAAACACACAGCACACTTCTCATCCATGAAACACACTCTGCTTTAGAGCAAGAAGCACGCTCTTGCTTTCTAGAGTCTCTAATAAGGCGGGAAACGTGAGAGTGCTCAGAACAAAAGAACTGTGTTTCCTACACACACGGACCATATCTAGTTCAATTCTGCTTCTGAAACTGATACAAACCACAGGCCCTCGAACATCCAATGCGTTTCAGTTAAGAGCGAGAAACGTGTGAGCTTCGTGTACAATATAGCTTCCTTTGAGCGAAAAGTGACTGCGTTTACCTGAAACGAAGTCTCGCTTGTAGGAAGACACAGAGCCTGGCATTTAACTCCGTTTCTGAAGGGAAACACACAGCACACTTCTCATCCATGAAACACACTCTGCTTTAGAGCAAGAAGCACGCTCTTGCTTTCTAGAGTCTCGAATAAGGCGGGAAACGTGAGAGTGCTCAGAACAAAAGAACTGTGTTTCCTACACACACGGACCATATCTAGTTCAACTCTGCTTCTGAAACTGATACAAACCACAGGCCCTCGAATATCCAATGCGTTTCAGTTAAGAGCGAGAAACGTGTGAGCTTCATGTACAATATAGCTTCGTTTGAGCTGAAAAGTGACTGCGTTTACCTGAAACGAAGTCTCGCTTGTAGGAAGACACAGAGCCTGGCATTTAACTCCGTTTCTGAAGGGAAACACACAGCACACTTCTCATCCATGAAACACACTCTGCTTTAGAGCAAGAAGCACGCTCTTGCTTTCTAGAGTCTCGAATAAGGCGGGAAACGTGAGAGTGCTCAGAACAAAAGAACTGTGTTTCCTACACACATGGACCATATCTAGTTCAACTCTGCTTCTGAAACTGATACAAACCACAGGCCCTCGAACATCCAATGCGTTTCAGTTAAGAGCGAGAAACGTGTGAGCTTCGTGTACAATATAGCTTCGTTTGAGCTGAAAAGTGACTGCGTTTACCTGAAAAGAAGTCTCGCTTGTGGGAAGACACAGAGCCTGGCATTTAACTCCGTTTCTGAAGGGAAACACACAGCACACTTCTCATCCATGAAACACACTCTGCTTTAGAGCAAGAAGCACGCTCTTGCTTTCTAGAGTCTCGAATAAGGCGGGAAACGTGAGAGTGCTCAGAACAAAAGAACTGTGTTTCCTACACACACGGACCATATCTAGTTCAACTCTGCTTCTGAAACTGATACAAACCACAGGCCCTCGAACATCCAATGCGTTTCAGTTAAGAGCGAGAAACGTGTGAGCTTCGTGTACAATATAGCTTCGTTTGAGCTGAAAAGTGACTGCGTTTACCTGAAACGAAGTCTCGCTTGTAGGAAGACACAGAGCCTGGCATTTAACTCCGTTTCTGAAGGGAAACACACAGCACACTTCTCATCCATGAAACACACTCTGCTTTAGAGCAAGAAGCACGCTCTTGCTTTCTAGAGTCTCGAATAAGGCAGGAAACGTGAGAGTGCTCAGAACAAAAGAACTGTGTTTCCTACACACACGGACCATATCTAGTTCAACTCTGCTTCTGAAACTGATACAAACCACAAGCCCTCGAACATCCAATGCGTTTCAGTTAAGAGCGAGAAACGTGTGAGCTTCGTGTACAATATAGCTTCGTTTGAGCTGAAAAGTGACTGCGTTTACCTGAAACGAAGTCTCGCTTGTAGGAAGACACAGAGCCTGGCATTTAACTCCGTTTCTGAAGGGAAACACACAGCACACTTCTCATCCATGAAACACACTCTGCTTTAGAGCAAGAAGCACGCTCTTGCTTTCTAGAGTCTTGAATAAGGCGGGAAACGTGAGAGTGCTCAGAACAAAAGAACTGTGTTTCCTACACACACGGACCATATCTAGTTCAACTCTGCTTCTGAAACTGATACAAACCACAGGCCCTCGAACATCCAATGCGTTTCAGTTAAGAGCAAGAAACGTGTGAGCTTCGTGTACAATATAGCTTCGTTTGAGCTGAAAAGTGACTGCGTTTACCTGAAACGAAGTCTCGCTTGTAGGAAGACACAGAGCCTGGCATTTAACTCCGTTTCTGAAGGGAAACACACAGCACACTTCTCATCCATGAAACACACTCTGCTTTAGAGCAAGAAGCACGCTCTTGCTTTCTAGAGTCTCGAATAAGGCGGGAAACGTGAGAGTGCTCAGAACAAAAGAACTGTGTTTCCTACACACACGGACCATATCTAGTTCAACTCTGCTTCTGAAACTGATACAAACCACAGGCCCTCAAACATCCAATGCGTTTCAGTTAAGCGCGAGAAACGTGTGAGCTTCGTGTACAATATAGCTTCGTTTGAGCTGAAAAGTGACTGCGTTTACCTGAAAAGAAGTCTCGCTTGTGGGAAGACACAGAGCCTGGCATTTAACTCCGTTTCTGAAGGGAAACACACAGCACACTTCTCATCCATGAAACACACTCTGCTTTAGAGCAAGAAGCACGCTCTTGCTTTCTAGAGTCTCGAATAAGGCGGGAAACGTGAGAGTGCTCAGAACAAAAGAACTGTGTTTCCTACACACACGGACCATATCTAGTTCAACTCTGCTTCTGAAACTGATACAAACCACAAGCCCTCGAACATCCAATGCGTTTCAGTTAAGAGCGAGAAACGTGTGAGCTTCGTGTACAATATAGCTTCGTTTGAGCTGAAAAGTGACTGCGTTTACCTGAAACGAAGTCTCGCTTGTAGGAAGACACAGAGCCTGGCATTTAACTCCGTTTCTGAAGGGAAACACACAGCACACTTCTCATCCATGAAACACACTCTGCTTTAGAGCAAGAAGCACGCTCTTGCTTTCTAGAGTCTCGAATAAGGCGGGAAACGTGAGAGTGCTCAGAACAAAAGAACTGTGTTTCCTACACACACGGACCATATCTAGTTCAACTCTGCTTCTGAAACTGATACAAACCACAGGCCCTCGAACATCCAATGCGTTTCAGTTAAGAGCGAGAAACGTGTGAGCTTCGTGTACAATATAGCTTCGTTTGAGCTGAAAAGTGACTGCGTTTACCTGAAACGAAGTCTCGCTTGTAGGAAGACACAGAGCCTGGCATTTAACTCCGTTTCTGAAGGGAAACACACAGCACACTTCTCATCCATGAAACACACTCTGCTTTAGAGCAAGAAGCACGCTCTTGCTTTCTAGAGTCTCGAATAAGGCGGGAAACGTGAGAGTGCTCAGAACAAAAGAACTGTGTTTCCTACACACACGGACCATATCTAGTTCAACTCTGCTTCTGAAACTGATACAAACCACAGGCCCTCGAACATCCAATGCGTTTCAGTTGAGAGTGAGAAACGTGTGAGCTTCGTGTACAATATAGCTTCGTTTGAGCTGAAAAGTGACTGCGTTTACCTGAAAAGAAGTCTCGCTTGTGGGAAGACACAGAGCCTGGCATTTAACTCCGTTTCTGAAGGGAAACACACAGCACACTTCTCATCCATGAAACACACTCTGCTTTAGAGCAAGAAGCACGCTCTTGCTTTCTAGAGTCTCGAATAAGGCGGGAAACGTGAGAGTGCTCAGAACAAAAGAACTGTGTTTCCTACACACACGGACCATATCTAGTTCAACTCTGCTTCTGAAACTGATACAAACCACAGGCCCTCGAACATCCAATGCGTTTCAGTTAAGAGCGAGAAACGTGTGAGCTTCGTGTACAATATAGCTTCGTTTGAGCTGAAAAGTGACTGCGTTTACCTGAAACGAAGTCTCGCTTGTAGGAAGACACAGAGCCTGGCATTTAACTCCGTTTCTGAAGGGAAACACACAGCACACTTCTCATCCATGAAACACACTCTGCTTTAGAGCAAGAAGCACGCTCTTGCTTTCTAGAGTCTCTAATAAGGCGGGAAACGTGAGAGTGCTCAGAACAAAAGAACTGTGTTTCCTACACACACGGACCATATCTAGTTCAATTCTGCTTCTGAAACTGATACAAACCACAGGCCCTCGAACATCCAATGCGTTTCAGTTAAGAGCGAGAAACGTGTGAGCTTCGTGTACAATATAGCTTCCTTTGAGCGAAAAGTGACTGCGTTTACCTGAAACGAAGTCTCGCTTGTAGGAAGACACAGAGCCTGGCATTTAACTCCGTTTCTGAAGGGAAACACACAGCACACTTCTCATCCATGAAACACACTCTGCTTTAGAGCAAGAAGCACGCTCTTGCTTTCTAGAGTCTCGAATAAGGCGGGAAACGTGAGAGTGCTCAGAACAAAAGAACTGTGTTTCCTACACACACGGACCATATCTAGTTCAACTCTGCTTCTGAAACTGATACAAACCACAGGCCCTCGAATATCCAATGCGTTTCAGTTAAGAGCGAGAAACGTGTGAGCTTCATGTACAATATAGCTTCGTTTGAGCTGAAAAGTGACTGCGTTTACCTGAAACGAAGTCTCGCTTGTAGGAAGACACAGAGCCTGGCATTTAACTCCGTTTCTGAAGGGAAACACACAGCACACTTCTCATCCATGAAACACACTCTGCTTTAGAGCAAGAAGCACGCTCTTGCTTTCTAGAGTCTCGAATAAGGCGGGAAACGTGAGAGTGCTCAGAACAAAAGAACTGTGTTTCCTACACACATGGACCATATCTAGTTCAACTCTGCTTCTGAAACTGATACAAACCACAGGCCCTCGAACATCCAATGCGTTTCAGTTAAGAGCGAGAAACGTGTGAGCTTCGTGTACAATATAGCTTCGTTTGAGCTGAAAAGTGACTGCGTTTACCTGAAAAGAAGTCTCGCTTGTGGGAAGACACAGAGCCTGGCATTTAACTCCGTTTCTGAAGGGAAACACACAGCACACTTCTCATCCATGAAACACACTCTGCTTTAGAGCAAGAAGCACGCTCTTGCTTTCTAGAGTCTCGAATAAGGCGGGAAACGTGAGAGTGCTCAGAACAAAAGAACTGTGTTTCCTACACACACGGACCATATCTAGTTCAACTCTGCTTCTGAAACTGATACAAACCACAGGCCCTCGAACATCCAATGCGTTTCAGTTAAGAGCGAGAAACGTGTGAGCTTCGTGTACAATATAGCTTCGTTTGAGCTGAAAAGTGACTGCGTTTACCTGAAACGAAGTCTCGCTTGTAGGAAGACACAGAGCCTGGCATTTAACTCCGTTTCTGAAGGGAAACACACAGCACACTTCTCATCCATGAAACACACTCTGCTTTAGAGCAAGAAGCACGCTCTTGCTTTCTAGAGTCTCGAATAAGGCAGGAAACGTGAGAGTGCTCAGAACAAAAGAACTGTGTTTCCTACACACACGGACCATATCTAGTTCAACTCTGCTTCTGAAACTGATACAAACCACAAGCCCTCGAACATCCAATGCGTTTCAGTTAAGAGCGAGAAACGTGTGAGCTTCGTGTACAATATAGCTTCGTTTGAGCTGAAAAGTGACTGCGTTTACCTGAAACGAAGTCTCGCTTGTAGGAAGACACAGAGCCTGGCATTTAACTCCGTTTCTGAAGGGAAACACACAGCACACTTCTCATCCATGAAACACACTCTGCTTTAGAGCAAGAAGCACGCTCTTGCTTTCTAGAGTCTTGAATAAGGCGGGAAACGTGAGAGTGCTCAGAACAAAAGAACTGTGTTTCCTACACACACGGACCATATCTAGTTCAACTCTGCTTCTGAAACTGATACAAACCACAGGCCCTCGAACATCCAATGCGTTTCAGTTAAGAGCAAGAAACGTGTGAGCTTCGTGTACAATATAGCTTCGTTTGAGCTGAAAAGTGACTGCGTTTACCTGAAACGAAGTCTCGCTTGTAGGAAGACACAGAGCCTGGCATTTAACTCCGTTTCTGAAGGGAAACACACAGCACACTTCTCATCCATGAAACACACTCTGCTTTAGAGCAAGAAGCACGCTCTTGCTTTCTAGAGTCTCGAATAAGGCGGGAAACGTGAGAGTGCTCAGAACAAAAGAACTGTGTTTCCTACACACACGGACCATATCTAGTTCAACTCTGCTTCTGAAACTGATACAAACCACAGGCCCTCAAACATCCAATGCGTTTCAGTTAAGCGCGAGAAACGTGTGAGCTTCGTGTACAATATAGCTTCGTTTGAGCTGAAAAGTGACTGCGTTTACCTGAAAAGAAGTCTCGCTTGTGGGAAGACACAGAGCCTGGCATTTAACTCCGTTTCTGAAGGGAAACACACAGCACACTTCTCATCCATGAAACACACTCTGCTTTAGAGCAAGAAGCACGCTCTTGCTTTCTAGAGTCTCGAATAAGGCGGGAAACGTGAGAGTGCTCAGAACAAAAGAACTGTGTTTCCTACACACACGGACCATATCTAGTTCAACTCTGCTTCTGAAACTGATACAAACCACAAGCCCTCGAACATCCAATGCGTTTCAGTTAAGAGCGAGAAACGTGTGAGCTTCGTGTACAATATAGCTTCGTTTGAGCTGAAAAGTGACTGCGTTTACCTGAAACGAAGTCTCGCTTGTAGGAAGACACAGAGCCTGGCATTTAACTCCGTTTCTGAAGGGAAACACACAGCACACTTCTCATCCATGAAACACACTCTGCTTTAGAGCAAGAAGCACGCTCTTGCTTTCTAGAGTCTCGAATAAGGCGGGAAACGTGAGAGTGCTCAGAACAAAAGAACTGTGTTTCCTACACACACGGACCATATCTAGTTCAACTCTGCTTCTGAAACTGATACAAACCACAGGCCCTCGAACATCCAATGCGTTTCAGTTAAGAGCGAGAAACGTGTGAGCTTCGTGTACAATATAGCTTCGTTTGAGCTGAAAAGTGACTGCGTTTACCTGAAACGAAGTCTCGCTTGTAGGAAGACACAGAGCCTGGCATTTAACTCCGTTTCTGAAGGGAAACACACAGCACACTTCTCATCCATGAAACACACTCTGCTTTAGAGCAAGAAGCACGCTCTTGCTTTCTAGAGTCTCGAATAAGGCGGGAAACGTGAGAGTGCTCAGAACAAAAGAACTGTGTTTCCTACACACACGGACCATATCTAGTTCAACTCTGCTTCTGAAACTGATACAAACCCCAAGCCCTCGAACATCCAATGCGTTTCAGTTAAGAGCGAGAAACGTGTGAGCTTCGTGTACAATATAGCTTCGTTTGAGCTGAAAAGTGACTGCGTTTACCTGAAACGAAGTCTCGCTTGTAGGAAGACACAGAGCCTGGCATTTAACTCCGTTTCTGAAGGGAAACACACAGCACACTTCTCATCCATGAAACACACTCTGCTTTAGAGCAAGAAGCACGCTCTTGCTTTCTAGAGTCTCGAATAAGGCGGGAAACGTGAGAGTGCTCAGAACAAAAGAACTGTGTTTCCTACACACACGGACCATATCTAGTTCAACTCTGCTTCTGAAACTGATACAAACCACAGGCCCTCGAACATCCAATGCGTTTCAGTTAAGAGCGAGAAACGTGTGAGCTTCGTGTACAATATAGCTTCGTTTGAGCTGAAAAGTGACTGCGTTTACCTGAAACGAAGTCTCGCTTGTAGGAAGACACAGAGCCTGGCATTTAACTCCGTTTCTGAAGGGAAACACACAGCACACTTCTCATCCATGAAACACACTCTGCTTTAGAGCAAGAAGCACGCTCTTGCTTTCTAGAGTCTCGAATAAGGCGGGAAACGTGAGAGTGCTCAGAACAAAAGAACTGTGTTTCCTACACACACGGACCATATCTAGTTCAACTCTGCTTCTGAAACTGATACAAACCACAGGCCCTCAAACATCCAATGCGTTTCAGTTAAGCGCGAGAAACGTGTGAGCTTCGTGTACAATATAGCTTCGTTTGAGCTGAAAAGTGACTGCGTTTACCTGAAAAGAAGTCTCGCTTGTGGGAAGACACAGAGCCTGGCATTTAACTCCGTTTCTGAAGGGAAACACACAGCACACTTCTCATCCATGAAACACACTCTGCTTTAGAGCAAGAAGCACGCTCTTGCTTTCTAGAGTCTCGAATAAGGCGGGAAACGTGAGAGTGCTCAGAACAAAAGAACTGTGTTTCCTACACACACGGACCATATCTAGTTCAACTCTGCTTCTGAAACTGATACAAACCACAAGCCCTCGAACATCCAATGCGTTTCAGTTAAGAGCGAGAAACGTGTGAGCTTCGTGTACAATATAGCTTCGTTTGAGCTGAAAAGTGACTGCGTTTACCTGAAACGAAGTCTCGCTTGTAGGAAGACACAGAGCCTGGCATTTAACTCCGTTTCTGAAGGGAAACACACAGCACACTTCTCATCCATGAAACACACTCTGCTTTAGAGCAAGAAGCACGCTCTTGCTTTCTAGAGTCTCGAATAAGGCGGGAAACGTGAGAGTGCTCAGAACAAAAGAACTGTGTTTCCTACACACACGGACCATATCTAGTTCAACTCTGCTTCTGAAACTGATACAAACCACAGGCCCTCGAACATCCAATGCGTTTCAGTTAAGAGCGAGAAACGTGTGAGCTTCGTGTACAATATAGCTTCGTTTGAGCTGAAAAGTGACTGCGTTTACCTGAAACGAAGTCTCGCTTGTAGGAAGACACAGAGCCTGGCATTTAACTCCGTTTCTGAAGGGAAACACACAGCACACTTCTCATCCATGAAACACACTCTGCTTTAGAGCAAGAAGCACGCTCTTGCTTTCTAGAGTCTCGAATAAGGCGGGAAACGTGAGAGTGCTCAGAACAAAAGAACTGTGTTTCCTACACACACGGACCATATCTAGTTCAACTCTGCTTCTGAAACTGATACAAACCACAGGCCCTCGAACATCCAATGCGTTTCAGTTGAGAGCGAGAAACGTGTGAGCTTCGTGTACAATATAGCTTCGTTTGAGCTGAAAAGTGACTGCGTTTACCTGAAAAGAAGTCTCGCTTGTGGGAAGACACAGAGCCTGGCATTTAACTCCGTTTCTGAAGGGAAACACACAGCACACTTCTCATCCATGAAACACACTCTGCTTTAGAGCAAGAAGCACGCTCTTGCTTTCTAGAGTCTCGAATAAGGCGGGAAACGTGAGAGTGCTCAGAACAAAAGAACTGTGTTTCCTACACACACGGACCATATCTAGTTCAACTCTGCTTCTGAAACTGATACAAACCACAGGCCCTCGAACATCCAATGCGTTTCAGTTAAGAGCGAGAAACGTGTGAGCTTCGTGTACAATATAGCTTCGTTTGAGCTGAAAAGTGACTGCGTTTACCTGAAACGAAGTCTCGCTTGTAGGAAGACACAGAGCCTGGCATTTAACTCCGTTTCTGAAGGGAAACACACAGCACACTTCTCATCCATGAAACACACTCTGCTTTAGAGCAAGAAGCACTCTCTTGCTTTCTAGAGTCTCTAATAAGGCGGGAAACGTGAGAGTGCTCAGAACAAAAGAACTGTGTTTCCTACACACACGGACCATATCTAGTTCAACTCTGCTTCTGAAACTGATACAAACCACAGGCCCTCGAACATCCAATGCGTTTCAGTTAAGAGCGAGAAACGTGTGAGCTTCGTGTACAATATAGCTTCGTTTGAGCTGAAAAGTGACTGCGTTTACCTGAAACGAAGTCTCGCTTGTAGGAAGACACAGAGCCTGGCATTTAACTCCGTTTCTGAAGGGAAACACACAGCACACTTCTCATCCATGAAACACACTCTGCTTTAGAGCAAGAAGCACGCTCTTGCTTTCTAGAGTCTCTAATAAGGCGGGAAACGTGAGAGTGCTCAGAACAAAAGAACTGTGTTTCCTACACACACGGACCATATCTAGTTCAACTCTGCTTCTGAAACTGATACAAACCACAGGCCCTCGAACATCCAATGCGTTTCAGTTAAGAGCGAGAAACGTGTGAGTTCCGTGTACAATATAGCTTCGTTTGAGCTGAAAAGTGACTGCGTTGACCTGAAACGAAGTCTCGCTTGTAGGAAGACACAGAGCCTGGCATTTAACTCCGTTTCTGAAGGGAAACACACAGCACACTTCTCATCCATGAAACACACTCTGCTTTAGAGCAAGAAGCACGCTCTTGCTTTCTAGAGTCTCGAATAAGGCGGGAAACGTGAGAGTGCTCAGAACAAAAGAACTGTGTTTCCTACACACACGGACCATATCTAGTTCAACTCTGCTTCTGAAACTGATACAAACCGCAGGCCCTCGAATATCCAATGCGTTTCAGTTAAGAGCGAGAAACGTGTGAGCTTCGTGTACAATATAGCTTCGTTTGAGCTGAAAAGTGACTGCGTTTACCTGAAACGAAGTCTCGCTTGTAGGAAGACACAGAGCCTGGCATTTAACTCCGTTTCTGAAGGGAAACACACAGCACACTTCTCATCCATGAAACACACTCTGCTTTAGAGCAAGAAGCACGCTCTTGCTTTCTAGAGTCTCGAATAAGGCGGGAAACGTGAGCGTGCTCAGAACAAAAGAACTGTGTTTCCTACACACACGGACCATATCTAGTTCAACTCTGCTTCTGAAACTGATACAAACCACAGGCCCTCGAACATCCAATGCGTTTCAGTTAAGAGCGAGAAACGTGTGAGCTTCGTGTACAATATAGCTTCGTTTGAGCTGAAAAGTGACTGCGTTTACCTGAAACGAAGTCTCGCTTGTGGGAAGACACAGAGCCTGGCATTTAACTCCGTTTCTGAAGGGAAACACACAACACACTTCTCATCCATGAAACACACTCTGCTTTAGAGCAAGAAGCACGCTCTTGCTTTCTAGAGTCTCGAATAAGGCGGGAAACGTGAGAGTGCTCAGAACAAAAGAACTGTGTTTCCTACACACACGGACCATATCTAGTTCAACTCTGCTTCTGAAACTGATACAAACCACAGGCCCTCGAACATCCAATGCGTTTCAGTTAAGAGCGAGAAACGTGTGAGCTTCGTGTACAATATAGCTTCGTTTGAGCTGAAAAGTGACTGCGTTTACCTGAAAAGAAGTCTCGCTTGTGGGAAGACACAGAGCCTGGCATTTAACTCCGTTTCTGAAGGGAAACACACAGCACACTTCTCATCCATGAAACACACTCTGCTTTAGAGCAAGAAGCACGCTCTTGCTTTCTAGAGTATCGAATAAGGCGGGAAACGTGAGAGTGCTCAGAACAAAAGAACTGTGTTTCCTACACACACGGACCATATCTAGTTCAACTCTGCTTCTGAAACTGATACAAACCACAGGCCCTCGAACATCCAATGCGTTTCAGTTAAGAGCGAGAAACGTGTGAGCTTCGTGTACAATATAGCTTCGTTTGAGCTGAAAAGTGACTGCGTTTACCTGAAACGAAGTCTCGCTTGTAGGAAGACACAGAGCCTGGCATTTAACTCCGTTTCTGAAGGGAAACACACAGCACACTTCTCATCCATGAAACACACTCTGCTTTAGAGCAAGAAGCACGCTCTTGCTTTCTAGAGTCTCGAATAAGGCGGGAAACGTGAGAGTGCTCAGAACAAAAGAACTGTGTTTCCTACACACACGGACCATATCTAGTTCAACTCTGCTTCTGAAACTGATACAAACCACAGGCCCTCGAACATCCAATGCGTTTCAGTTAAGAGCGAGAAACGTGTGAGCTTCGTGTACAATATAGCTTCATTTGAGCTGAAAAGTGACTGCGTTTACCTGAAACGAAGTCTCGCTTGTAGGAAGACACAGAGCCTGGCATTTAACTCCGTTTCTGAAGGGAAACACACAGCACACTTTTCATCCATGAAACACACTCTGCTTTAGAGCAAGAAGCACGCTCTTGCTTTCTAGAGTCTCGAATAAGGCGGGAAACGTGAGAGTGCTCAGAACAAAAGAACTGTGTTTCCTACACACACGGACCATATCTAGTTCAACTCTGCTTCTGAAACTGATACAAACCACAGGCCCTCGAACATCCAATGCGTTTCAGTTAAGCGCGAGAAACGTGTGAGCTTCGTGTACAATATAGCTTCGTTTGAGCTGAAAAGTGACTGCGTTTACCTGAAACGAAGTCTCGCTTGTAGGAAGACACAGAGCCTGGCATTTAACTCCGTTTCTGAAGGGAAACACACAGCACACTTCTCATCCATGAAACACACTCTGCTTTAGAGCAAGAAGCACGCTCTTGCTTTCTAGAGTCTCTAATAAGGCGGGAAACGTGAGAGTGCTCAGAACAAAAGAACTGTGTTTCCTACACACACGGACCATATCTAGTTCAACTCTGCTTCTGAAACTGATACAAACCACAGGCCCTCGAACATCCAATGCGTTTCAGTTAAGAGCGAGAAACGTGTGAGCTTCATGTACAATATAGCTTCGTTTGAGCTGAAAAGTGACTGCGTTTACCTGAAACGAAGTCTCGCTTGTAGGAAGACACATAGCCTGGCATTTAACTCCGTTTCTGAAGGGAAACACACAGCACACTTCTCATCCATGAAACACACTCTGCTTTAGAGCAAGAAGCACGCTCTTGCTTTCTAGAGTCTCGAATAAGGCGGGAAACGTGAGAGTGCTCAGAACAAAAGAACTGTGTTTCCTACACACACGGACCATATCTAGTTCAACTCTGCTTCTGAAACTGATACAAACCACAGGCCCTCGAACATCCAATGCGTTTCAGTTAAGAGCGAGAAACGTGTGAGCTTCGTGTACAATATAGCTTCGTTTGAGCTGAAAAGTGACTGCGTTTACCTGAAACGAAGTCTCGCTTGTAGGAAGACACAGAGTCTGGCATTTAACTCCGTTTCTGAAGGGAAACACACAGCACACTTCTCATCCATGAAACACACTCTGCTTTAGAGCAAGAAGCACGCTCTTGCTTTCTAGAGTCTCTAATAAGGCGGGAAACGTGAGAGTGCTCAGAACAAAAGAACTGTGTTTCCTACACACACGGACCATATCTAGTTCAACTCTGCTTCTGAAACTGATACAAAGCACAGGCCCTCGAACATCCAATGCGTTTCAGTTAAGAGCGAGAAACGGGTGAGCTTCGTGTACAATACAGCTTCGTTTGAGCTGAAAAGTGACTGCGTTTACCTGAAACGAAGTCTCGCTTGTGGGAAGACACAGAGCCTGGCATTTAACTCCGTTTCTGAAGGGAAACACACAGCACAATTCTCATCCAAGAAACACACTCTGCTTTAGAGCAAGAAGCACGCTCTTGCTTTCTAGAGTCTCGAATAAGGCGGGAAACGTGAGCGTGCTCAGAACAAAAGAACTGTGTTTCCTACACACACGGACCATATCTAGTTCAACTCTGCTTCTGAAACTGATACAAACCACAGGCCCTCGAACATCCAATGCGTTTCAGTTAAGAAACTGATACAAACCACAGGCCCTCGAACATCCAATGCGTTTCAGTTAAGAGCGAGAAACGTGTGAGCTTCGTGTACAATATAGCTTCGTTTGAGCTGAAAAGTGACTGCGTTTACCTGAAACGAAGTCTCGCTTGTGGGAAGACACAGAGCCTGGCATTTAACTCCGTTTCTGAAGGGAAACACACAGCACACTTCTCATCCATGAAACACACTCTGCTTTAGAGCAAGAAGCACGCTCTTGCTTTCTAGAGTCTCGAATAAGGCGGGAGACGTGAGAGTGCTCAGAACAAAGAACTGTGTTTCCTACACACACGGACCATATCTAGTTCAACTCTGCTTCTGAAACTGATACAAACCACAGGCCCTCGAACATCCAATGCGTTTCAGTTAAGAGGGAGAATCGTGTGAGCTTCGTGTACAATATAGCTTCGTTTGAGCTGAAAAGTGACTGCGTTTACCTGAAACGAAGTCTCGCTTGTAGGAAGACACAGAACCTGGCATTTAACTCCGTTTCTGAAGGGAAACACACAGCACACTTCTCATCCATGAAACACACTCTGCTTTAGAGCAAGAAGCACGCTCTTGCTTTCTAGAGTCTCTAATAAGGCGGGAAACGTGAGAGTGCTCAGAACAAAAGAACTGTGTTTCCTACACACACGGACCATATCTAGTTCAACTCTGCTTCTGAAACTGATACAAAGCACAGGCCCTCGAACATCCAATGCGTTTCAGTTAAGAGCGAGAAACGTGTGAGCTTCGTGTACAATATAGCTTCGTTTGAGCTGAAAAGTGACTGCGTTTACCTGAAACAAAGTCTCGCTTGTAGGAAGACACAGAGCCTGGCATTTAACTCCGTTTCTGAAGGGAAACACACAGCACACTTCTCATCCATGAAACACACTCTGCTTTAGAGCAAGAAGCACGCTCTTGCTTTCTAGAGTCTCGAATAAGGCGGGAAACGTGAGCGTGCTCAGAACAAAAGAACTGTGTTTCCTACACACACGGACCATATCTAGTTCAACTCTGCTTCTGAAACTGATACAAACCACAGGCCCTCGAACATCCAATGCGTTTCAGTTAAGAGCGAGAAACGTGTGAGCTTCGTGTACAATATAGCTTCGTTTGAGCTGAAAAGTGACTGCGTTTACCTGAAACGAAGTCTCGCTTGTAGGAAGACACAGAGCCTGGCATTTAACTCCGTTTCTGAAGGGAAACACACAGCACACTTCTCATCCATGAAACACACTCTGCTTTAGAGCAAGAAGCACGCTCTTGCTTTCTAGAGTCTCGAATAAGGCGGGAAACGTGAGAGTGCTCAGAACAAAAGAACTGTGTTTCCTACACACACGGACCATATCTAGTTCAACTCTGCTTCTGAAACTGATACAAACCACAGGCCCTCGAACATCCAATGCGTTTCAGTTAAGAGCGAGAAACGTGTGAGCTTCGTGTACAATATAGCTTCGTTTGAGCTGAAAAGTGACTGCGTTTACCTGAAACGAAGTCTCGCTTGTAGGAAGACACAGAGCCTGGCATTTAACTCCGTTTCTGAAGGGAAACACACAGCACACTTCTCATCCATGAAACACACTCTGCTTTAGAGCAAGAAGCACGCTCTTGCTTTCTAGAGTCTCGAATAAGGCGGGAAACGTGAGAGTGCTCAGAACAAAAGAACTGTGTTTCCTACACACACGGACCATATCTAGTTCAACTCTGCTTCTGAAACTGATACAAACCACAGGCCCTCGAACATCCAATGCGTTTCAGTTAAGCGCGAGAAACGTGTGAGCTTCGTGTACAATATAGCTTCGTTTGAGCTGAAAAGTGACTGCGTTTACCTGAAACGAAGTCTCGCTTGTAGGAAGACACAGAGCCTGGCATTTAACTCCGTTTCTGAAGGGAAACACACAGCACACTTCTCATCCATGAAACACACTCTGCTTTAGAGCAAGAAGCACGCTCTTGCTTTCTAGAGTCTCTAATAAGGCGGGAAACGTGAGAGTGGTCAGAACAAAAGAACTGTGTTTCCTACACACACGGACCATATCTAGTTCAACTCTGCTTCTGAAACTGATACAAACCACAGGCCCTCGAACATCCAATGCGTTTCAGTTAAGAGCGAGAAACGTGTGAGCTTCGTGTACAATATAGCTTCGTTTGAGCTGAAAAGTGACTGCGTTTACCTGAAACGAAGTCTCGCTTGTAGGAAGACACAGAGCCTGGCATTTAACTCCGTTTCTGAAGGGAAACACACAGCACACTTCTCATCCATGAAACACACTCTGCTTTAGAGCAAGAAGCACGCTCTTGCTTTCTAGAGTCTCTAATAAGGCGGGAAACGTGAGAGTGGTCAGAACAAAAGAACTGTGTTTCCTACACACACGGACCATATCTAGTTCAACTCTGCTTCTGAAACTGATACAAACCACAGGCCCTCGAACATCCAATGCGTTTCAGTTAAGAGCGAGAAACGTGTGAGCTTCGTGTACAATATAGCTTCGTTTGAGCTGAAAAGTGACTGCGTTTACCTGAAACGAAGTCTCGCTTGTAGGAAGACACAGAGCCTGGCATTTAACTCCGTTTCTGAAGGGAAACACACAGCACACTTCTCATCCATGAAACACACTCTGCTTTAGAGCAAGAAGCACGCTCTTGCTTTCTAGAGTCTCGAATAAGGCGGGAAACGTGAGAGTGCTCAGAACAAAAGAACTGTGTTTCCTACACACACGGACCATATCTAGTTCAACTCTGCTTCTGAAACTGATACAAACCACAGGCCCTCGAACATCCAATGTGTTTCAGTTAAGAGCGAGAAACGTGTGAGTTCCGTGTACAATATAGCTTCGTTTGAGCTGAAAAGTGACTGCGTTTACCTGAAACGAAGTCTCGCTTGTAGGAAGACACAGAGCCTGGCATTTAACTCCGTTTCTGAAGGGAAACACACAGCACACTTCTCATCCATGAAACACACTCTGCTTTAGAGCAAGAAGCACGCTCTTGCTTTCTAGAGTCTTTAATAAGGCGGGAAACGTGAGAGTGCTCAGAACAAAAGAACTGTGTTTCCTACACACACGGACCATATCTAGTTCAACTCTGCTTCTGAAACTGATACAAAGCACAGGCCCTCGAACATCCAATGCGTTTCAGTTAAGAGCGAGAAACGTGTGAGATTCGTGTACAATATAGCTTCGTTTGAGCTGAAAAGTGACTGCGTTTACCTGAAAAGAAGTCTCGCTTGTGGGAAGACACAGAGCCTGGCATTTAACTCCGGTTCTGAAGGGAAACACACAGCACACTTCTC
Source organism: Onychomys arenicola (assembly GCA_949786405.1). Classification (NCBI taxonomy): domain Eukaryota; kingdom Metazoa; phylum Chordata; class Mammalia; order Rodentia; family Cricetidae; genus Onychomys; species Onychomys arenicola. The sequence continues at coordinate 49,362 of CATKUM010000030.1, forward strand.
ATCCATGAAACACACTCTGCTTTAGAGCAAGAAGCACGCTCTTGCTTTCTAGAGTCTCGAATAAGGCGGGAGACGTGAGAGTGCTCAGAACAAAGAACTGTGTTTCCTACACACACGGACCATATCTAGTTCAACTCTGCTTCTGAAACTGATACAAACCACAGGCCCTCGAACATCCAATGCGTTTCAGTTAAGAGGGAGAATCGTGTGAGCTTCGTGTACAATATAGCTTCGTTTGAGCTGAAAAGTGACTGCGTTTACCTGAAACGAAGTCTCGCTTGTAGGAAGACACAGAACCTGGCATTTAACTCCGTTTCTGAAGGGAAACACACAGCACACTTCTCATCCATGAAACACACTCTGCTTTAGAGCAAGAAGCACGCTCTTGCTTTTTAGAGTCTCGAATAAGGCGGGAAACGTGAGAGTGCTCAGAACAAAAGAACTGTGTTTCCTACACACACGGACCATATCTAGTTCAACTCTGCTTCTGAAACTGATACAAAGCACAGGCCCTCGAACATCCAATGCGTTTCAGTTAAGAGCGAGAAACGTGTGAGCTTCGTGTACAATATAGCTTCGTTTGAGCTGAAAAGTGACTGCGTTTACCTGAAACGAAGTCTCGCTTGTAGGAAGACACAGAGCCTGGCATTTAACTCCGTTTCTGAAGGGAAACACACAGCACACTTCTCATCCATGAAACACACTCTGCTTTAGAGCAAGAAGCACGCTCTTGCTTTCTAGAGTCTCGAATAAGGCGGGAAACGTGAGCGTGCTCAGAACAAAAGAACTGTGTTTCCTACACACACGGACCATATCTAGTTCAACTCTGCTTCTGAAACTGATACAAACCACAGGCCCTCGAACATCCAATGCGTTTCAGTTAAGAGCGAGAAACGTGTGAGCTTCGTGTACAATATAGCTTCGTTTGAGCTGAAAAGTGACTGCGTTTACCTGAAACGAAGTCTCGCTTGTAGGAAGACACAGAGCCTGGCATTTAACTCCGTTTCTGAAGGGAAACACACAGCACACTTCTCATCCATGAAACACACTCTGCTTTAGAGCAAGAAGCACGCTCTTGCTTTCTAGAGTCTCGAATAAGGCGGGAAACGTGAGAGTGCTCAGAACAAAAGAACTGTGTTTCCTACACACACGGACCATATCTAGTTCAACTCTGCTTCTGAAACTGATACAAACCACAGGCCCTCGAACATCCAATGCGTTTCAGTTAAGAGCGAGAAACGTGTGAGCTTCGTGTACAATATAGCTTCGTTTGAGCTGAAAAGTGACTGCGTTTACCTGAAACGAAGTCTCGCTTGTAGGAAGACACAGAGCCTGGCATTTAACTCCGTTTCTGAAGGGAAACACACAGCACACTTCTCATCCATGAAACACACTCTGCTTTAGAGCAAGAAGCACGCTCTTGCTTTCTAGAGTCTCTAATAAGGCGGGAAACGTGAGAGTGCTCAGAACAAAAGAACTGTGTTTCCTACACACACGGACCATATCTAGTTCAACTCTGCTTCTGAAACTGATACAAACCACAGGCCCTGGAACATCCAATGCGTTTCAGTTAAGAGCGAGAAACGTGTGAGCTTCGTGTACAATATAGCTTCGTTTGAGCTGAAAAGTGACTGCGTTTACCTGAAACGAAGTCTCGCTTGTAGGAAGACACAGAGCCTGGCATTTAACTCCGTTTCTGAAGGGAAACACGCAGCACACTTCTCATCCATGAAACACACTCTGCTTTAGAGCAAGAAGCACGCTCTTGCTTTCTAGAGTCTCGAATAAGGCGGGAAACGTGAGAGTGCTCAGAACAAAAGAACTGTGTTTCCTACACACACGGACCATATCTAGTTCAACTCTGCTTCTGAAACTGATACAAACCACAGGCCCTCGAACATCCAATGCGTTTCAGTTAAGAGCGAGAAACGTGTGAGCTTCGTGTACAATATAGCTTCGTTTGAGCTGAAAAGTGACTGCGTTTACCTGAAACGAAGTCTCGCTTGTGGGAAGACACAGAGCCTGGCATTTAACTCCGTTTCTGAAGGGAAACACACAACACACTTCTCATCCATGAAACACACTCTGCTTTAGAGCAAGAAGCACGCTCTTGCTTTCTAGAGTCTCGAATAAGGCGGGAAACGTGAGAGTGCTCAGAACAAAAGAACTGTGTTTCCTACACACACGGACCATATCTAGTTCAACTCTGCTTCTGAAACTGATACAAACCACAGGCCCTCGAACATCCAATGCGTTTCAGTTAAGAGCGAGAAACGTGTGAGCTTCGTGTCCAATATAGCTTCGTTTGAGCTGAAAAGTGACTGCATTTACCTGAAACGAAGTCTCGCATGTAGGAAGACACAGAGCCTGGCATTTAACTCCGTTTCTGAAGGGAAACACACAGCACACTTCTCATCCATGAAACACACTCTGCTTTAGAGCAAGAAGCACGCTCTTGCTTTCTAGAGTCTCGAATAAGGCGGGAAACGTGAGAGTGCTCAGAACAAAAGAACTGTGTTTCCTACACACACGGACCATATCTAGTTCAACTCTGCTTCTGAAACTGATACAAACCACAGGCCCTCGAACATCCAATGCGTTTCAGTTAAGAGCGAGAAACGTGTGAGCTTCGTGTACAATATAGCTTCGTTTGAGCTGAAAAGTGACTGCGTTTACCTGAAACGAAGTCTCGCTTGTAGGAAGACACAGAGCCTGGCATTTAACTCCGTTTCTGAAGGGAAACACACAGCACACTTCTCATCCATGAAACACACTCTGCTTTAGAGCAAGAAGCACGCTCTTGCTTTCTAGAGTCTCTAATAAGGCGGGAAACGTGAGAGTGCTCAGAACAAAAGAACTGTGTTTCCTACACACACGGACCATATCTAGTTCAACTCTGCTTCTGAAACTGATACAAACCACAGGCCCTCGAACATCCAATGCGTTTCAGTTAAGAGCGAGAAACGTGTGAGCTTCGTGTACAATATAGCTTCGTTTGAGCTGAAAAGTGACTGCGTTTACCTGAAACGAAGTCTCGCTTGTAGGAAGACACAGAGCCTGGCATTTAACTCCGTTTCTGAAGGGAAACACACAGCACACTTCTCATCCATGAAACACACTCTGCTTTAGAGCAAGAAGCACGCTCTTGCTTTCTAGAGTCTCGAATAAGGCGGGAAACGTGAGAGTGCTCAGAACAAAAGAACTGTGTTTCCTACACACACGGACCATATCTAGTTCAACTCTGCTTCTGAAACTGATACAAACCACAGGCCCTCGAACATCCAATGCGTTTCAGTTAAGCGCGAGAAACGTGTGAGCTTCGTGTACAATATAGCTTCGTTTGAGCTGAAAAGTGTCTGCGTTTACCTGAAACGAAGTCTCGCTTGTAGGAAGACACAGATCCTGGCATTTAACTCCGTTTCTGAAGGGAAACACACAGCACACTTCTCATCCATGAAACACACTCTGCTTTAGAGCAAGAAGCACGCTCTTGCTTTCTAGAGTCTCGAATAAGGCGGGAAACGTGAGAGTGCTCAGAACAAAAGAACTGTGTTTCCTACACACACGGACCATATCTAGTTCAACTCTGCTTCTGAAACTGATACAAACCACAGGCCCTCGAACATCCAATGTGTTTCAGTTAAGAGCGAGAAACGTGTGAGTTCCGTGTACAATATAGCTTCGTTTGAGCTGAAAAGTGACTGCGTTTACCTGAAACGAAGTCTCGCTTGTAGGAAGACACAGAGCCTGGCATTTAACTCCGTTTCTGAAGGGAAACACACAGCACACTTCTCATCCATGAAACACACTCTGCTTTAGAGCAAGAAGCACGCTCTTGCTTTCTAGAGTCTCGAATAAGGCGGGAAACGTGAGAGTGCTCAGAACAAAAGAACTGTGTTTCCTACACACACGGACCATATCTAGTTCAACTCTGCTTCTGAAACTGATACAAACCACAGGCCCTCGAACATCCAATGCGTTTCAGTTAAGAGCGAGAAACGTGTGAGCTTCGTGTACAATATAGCTTCGTTTGAGCTGAAAAGTGACTGCGTTTACCTGAAACGAAGTCTCGCTTGTAGGAAGACACAGAGCCTGGCATTTAACTCCGTTTCTGAAGGGAAACACACAGCACACTTCTCATCCATGAAACACACTCTGCTTTAGAGCAAGAAGCACGCTCTTGCTTTCTAGAGTCTCGAAAAAGGCGGGAAACGTGAGAGTGCTCAGAACAAAAGAACTGTGTTTCCTACACACACGGACCATATCTAGTTCAACTCTGCTTCTGAAACTGATACAAACCACAGGCCCTCGAACATCCAATGCGTTTCAGTTAAGCGCGAGAAACGTGTGAGCTTCGTGTACAATATAGCTTCGTTTGAGCTGAAAAGTGACTGCGTTTACCTGAAACGAAGTCTCGCTTGTAGGAAGACACAGAGCCTGGCATTTAACTCCGTTTCTGAAGGGAAACACACAGCACACTTCTCATCCATGAAACACACTCTGCTTTAGAGCAAGAAGCACGCTCTTGCTTTCTAGAGTCTCGAATAAGGCGGGAAACGTGAGAGTGCTCAGAACAAAAGAACTGTGTTTCCTACACACACGGACCATATCTAGTTCAACTCTGCTTCTGAAACTGATACAAAGCACAGGCCCTCGAACATCCAATGCGTTTCAGTTAAGAGCGAGAAACGTGTGAGCTTCGTGTACAATATAGCTTCGTTTGAGCTGAAAAGTGACTGCGTTTACCTGAAACGAAGTCTCGCTTGTGGGAAGACACAGAGCCTGGCATTTAACTCCGGTTCTGAAGGGAAACACACAGCACACTTCTCATCCATGAAACACACTCTGCTTTAGAGCAAGAAGCACGCTCTTGCTTTCTAGAGTCTCGAATAAGGCGGGAGACGTGAGAGTGCTCAGAACAAAGAACTGTGTTTCCTACACACACGGACCATATCTAGTTCAACTCTGCTTCTGAAACTGATACAAACCACAGGCCCTCGAACATCCAATGCGTTTCAGTTAAGAGGGAGAATCGTGTGAGCTTCGTGTACAATATAGCTTCGTTTGAGCTGAAAAGTGACTGCGTTTACCTGAAACGAAGTCTCGCTTGTAGGAAGACACAGAACCTGGCATTTAACTCCGTTTCTGAAGGGAAACACACAGCACACTTCTCATCCATGAAACACACTCTGCTTTAGAGCAAGAAGCACGCTCTTGCTTTTTAGAGTCTCGAATAAGGCGGGAAACGTGAGAGTGCTCAGAACAAAAGAACTGTGTTTCCTACACACACGGACCATATCTAGTTCAACTCTGCTTCTGAAACTGATACAAAGCACAGGCCCTCGAACATCCAATGCGTTTCAGTTAAGAGCGAGAAACGTGTGAGCTTCGTGTACAATATAGCTTCGTTTGAGCTGAAAAGTGACTGCGTTTACCTGAAACGAAGTCTCGCTTGTAGGAAGACACAGAGCCTGGCATTTAACTCCGTTTCTGAAGGGAAACACACAGCACACTTCTCATCCATGAAACACACTCTGCTTTAGAGCAAGAAGCACGCTCTTGCTTTCTAGAGTCTCGAATAAGGCGGGAAACGTGAGCGTGCTCAGAACAAAAGAACTGTGTTTCCTACACACACGGACCATATCTAGTTCAACTCTGCTTCTGAAACTGATACAAACCACAGGCCCTCGAACATCCAATGCGTTTCAGTTAAGAGCGAGAAACGTGTGAGCTTCGTGTACAATATAGCTTCGTTTGAGCTGAAAAGTGACTGCGTTTACCTGAAACGAAGTCTCGCTTGTAGGAAGACACAGAGCCTGGCATTTAACTCCGTTTCTGAAGGGAAACACACAGCACACTTCTCATCCATGAAACACACTCTGCTTTAGAGCAAGAAGCACGCTCTTGCTTTCTAGTGTCTCGAATAAGGCGGGAAACGTGAGAGTGCTCAGAACAAAAGAACTGTGTTTCCTACACACACGGACCATATCTAGTTCAACTCTGCTTCTGAAACTGATACAAACCACAGGCCCTCGAACATCCAATGCGTTTCATTTAAGAGCGAGAAACGTGTGAGCTTCGTGTACAATATAGCTTCGTTTGAGCTGAAAAGTGACTGCGTTTACCTGAAACGAAGTCTCGCTTGTAGGAAGACACAGAGCCTGGCATTTAACTCCGTTTCTGAAGGGAAACACACAGCACACTTCTCATCCATGAAACACACTCTGCTTTAGAGCAAGAAGCACGCTCTTGCTTTCTAGAGTCTCTAATAAGGCGGGAAACGTGAGAGTGCTCAGAACAAAAGAACTGTGTTTCCTACACACACGGACCATATCTAGTTCAACTCTGCTTCTGAAACTGATACAAACCACAGGCCCTCGAACATCCAATGCGTTTCAGTTAAGAGCGAGAAACGTGTGAGCTTCGTGTACAATATAGCTTCGTTTGAGCTGAAAAGTGACTGCGTTTACCTGAAACGAAGTCTCGCTTGTAGGAAGACACAGAGCCTGGCATTTAACTCCGTTTCTGAAGGGAAACACACAGCACACTTCTCATCCATGAAACACACTCTGCTTTAGAGCAAGAAGCACGCTCTTGCTTTCTAGAGTCTCGAATAAGGCGGGAAACGTGAGAGTGCTCAGAACAAAAGAACTGTGTTTCCTACACACACGGACCATATCTAGTTCAACTCTGCTTCTGAAACTGATACAAACCACAGGCCCTCGAACATCCAATGCGTTTCAGTTAAGAGCGAGAAACGTGTGAGCTTCGTGTACAATATAGCTTCGTTTGAGCTGAAAAGTGACTGCGTTTACCTGAAACGAAGTCTCGCTTGTGGGAAGACACAGAGCCTGGCATTTAACTCCGTTTCTGAAGGGAAACACACAACACACTTCTCATCCATGAAACACACTCTGCTTTAGAGCAAGAAGCACGCTCTTGCTTTCTAGAGTCTCGAATAAGGCGGGAAACGTGAGAGTGCTCAGAACAAAAGAACTGTGTTTCCTACACACACGGACCATATCTAGTTCAACTCTGCTTCTGAAACTGATACAAACCACAGGCCCTCGAACATCCAATGCGTTTCAGTTAAGAGCGAGAAACGTGTGAGCTTCGTGTCCAATATAGCTTCGTTTGAGCTGAAAAGTGACTGCGTTTACCTGAAACGAAGTCTCGCATGTAGGAAGACACAGAGCCTGGCATTTAACTCCGTTTCTGAAGGGAAACACACAGCACACTTCTCATCCATGAAACACACTCTGCTTTAGAGCAAGAAGCACGCTCTTGCTTTCTAGAGTCTCGAATAAGGCGGGAAACGTGAGAGTGCTCAGAACAAAAGAACTGTGTTTCCTACACACACGGACCATATCTAGTTCAACTCTGCTTCTGAAACTGATACAAACCACAGGCCCTCGAACATCCAATGCGTTTCAGTTAAGAGCGAGAAACGTGTGAGCTTCGTGTACAATATAGCTTCGTTTGAGCTGAAAAGTGACTGCGTTTACCTGAAACGAAGTCTCGCTTGTAGGAAGACACAGAGCCTGGCATTTAACTCCGTTTCTGAAGGGAAACACACAGCACACTTCTCATCCATGAAACACACTCTGCTTTAGAGCAAGAAGCACGCTCTTGCTTTCTAGAGTCTCTAATAAGGCGGGAAACGTGAGAGTGCTCAGAACAAAAGAACTGTGTTTCCTACACACACGGACCATATCTAGTTCAACTCTGCTTCTGAAACTGATACAAACCACAGGCCCTCGAACATCCAATGCGTTTCAGTTAAGAGCGAGAAACGTGTGAGCTTCGTGTACAATATAGCTTCGTTTGAGCTGAAAAGTGACTGCGTTTACCTGAAACGAAGTCTCGCTTGTAGGAAGACACAGAGCCTGGCATTTAACTCCGTTTCTGAAGGGAAACACACAGCACACTTCTCATCCATGAAACACACTCTGCTTTAGAGCAAGAAGCACGCTCTTGCTTTCTAGAGTCTCGAATAAGGCGGGAAACGTGAGAGTGCTCAGAACAAAAGAACTGTGTTTCCTACACACACGGACCATATCTAGTTCAACTCTGCTTCTGAAACTGATAAAAACCACAGGCCCTCGAACATCCAATGCGTTTCAGTTAAGCGCGAGAAACGTGTGAGCTTCGTGTACAATATAGCTTTGTTTGAGCTGAAAAGTGTCTGCGTTTACCTGAAACGAAGTCTCGCTTGTAGGAAGACACAGAGCCTGGCATTTAACTCCGTTTCTGAAGGGAAACACACAGCACACTTCTCATCCATGAAACACACTCTGCTTTAGAGCAAGAAGCACGCTCTTGCTTTCTAGAGTCTCTAATAAGGCGGGAAACGTGAGAGTGCTCAGAACAAAAGAACTGTGTTTCCTACACACACGGACCATATCTAGTTCAACTCTGCTTCTGAAACTGATACAAACCACAGGCCCTCGAACATCCAATGCGTTTCAGTTAAGAGCGAGAAACGTGTGAGCTTCGTGTACAATATAGCTTCGTTTGAGCTGAAAAGTGACTGCGTTTACCTGAAACGAAGTCTCGCTTGTAGGAAGACACAGAGCCTGGCATTTAACTCCGTTTCTGAAGGGAAACACACAGCACACTTCTCATCCATGAAACACACTCTGCTTTAGAGCAAGAAGCACGCTCTTGCTTTCTAGAGTCTCGAATAAGGCGGGAAACGTGAGAGTGCTCAGAACAAAAGAACTGTGTTTCCTACACACACGGACCATATCTAGTTCAACTCTGCTTCTGAAACTGATACAAACCACAGGCCCTCGAACATCCAATGTGTTTCAGTTAAGAGCGAGAAACGTGTGAGTTCCGTGTACAATATAGCTTCGTTTGAGCTGAAAAGTGACTGCGTTTACCTGAAACGAAGTCTCGCTTGTAGGAAGACACAGAGCCTGGCATTTAACTCCGTTTCTGAAGGGAAACACACAGCACACTTCTCATCCATGAAACACACTCTGCTTTAGAGCAAGAAGCACGCTCTTGCTTTCTAGAGTCTCGAATAAGGCGGGAAACGTGAGAGTGCTCAGAACAAAAGAACTGTGTTTCCTACACACACGGACCATATCTAGTTCAACTCTGCTTCTGAAACTGATACAAACCACAGGCCCTCGAACATCCAATGCGTTTCAGTTAAGAGCGAGAAACGTGTGAGCTTCGTGTACAATATAGCTTCGTTTGAGCTGAAAAGTGACTGCGTTTACCTGAAACGAAGTCTCGCTTGTAGGAAGACACAGAGCCTGGCATTTAACTCCGTTTCTGAAGGGAAACACACAGCACACTTCTCATCCATGAAACACACTCTGCTTTAGAGCAAGAAGCACGCTCTTGCTTTCTAGAGTCTCGAAAAAGGCGGGAAACGTGAGAGTGCTCAGAACAAAAGAACTGTGTTTCCTACACACACGGACCATATCTAGTTCAACTCTGCTTCTGAAACTGATACAAACCACAGGCCCTCGAACATCCAATGCGTTTCAGTTAAGCGCGAGAAACGTGTGAGCTTCGTGTACAATATAGCTTCGTTTGAGCTGAAAAGTGACTGCGTTTACCTGAAACGAAGTCTCGCTTGTAGGAAGACACAGAGCCTGGCATTTAACTCCGTTTCTGAAGGGAAACACACAGCACACTTCTCATCCATGAAACACACTCTGCTTTAGAGCAAGAAGCACGCTCTTGCTTTCTAGAGTCTCTAATAAGGCGGGAAACGTGAGAGTGCTCAGAACAAAAGAACTGTGTTTCCTACACACACGGACCATATCTAGTTCAACTCTGCTTCTGAAACTGATACAAACCACAGGCCCTCGAACATCCAATGCGTTTCAGTTAAGCGCGAGAAACGTGTGAGCTTCGTGTACAATATAGCTTCGTTTGAGCTGAAAAGTGACTGCGTTTACCTGAAACGAAGTCTCGCTTGTAGGAAGACACAGAGCCTGGCATTTAACTCCGTTTCTGAAGGGAAACACACAGCACACTTCTCATCCATGAAACACACTCTGCTTTAGAGCAAGAAGCACGCTCTTGCTTTCTAGAGTCTCTAATAAGGCGGGAAACGTGAGAGTGCTCAGAACAAAAGAACTGTGTTTCCTACACACACGGACCATATCTAGTTCAACTCTGCTTCTGAAACTGATACAAACCACAGGCCCTCGAACATCCAATGCGTTTCAGTTAAGAGCGAGAAACGTGTGAGCTTCGTGTACAATATAGCTTCGTTTGAGCTGAAAAGTGACTGCGTTTACCTGAAACGAAGTCTCGCCTGTAGGAAGACACTGAGCCTGGCATTTAACTCCGTTTCTGAAGGGAAACACACAGCACACTTCTCATCCATGAAACACACTCTGCTTTAGAGCAAGAAGCACGCTCTTGCTTTCTAGAGTCTCTAATAAGGCGGGAAACGTGAGAGTGCTCAGAACAAAAGAACTGTGTTTCCTACACACACGGACCATATCTAGTTCAACTCTGCTTCTGAAACTGATACAAACCACAGGCCCTCGAACATCCAATGCATTTCAGTTAAGAGCGAGAAACGTGTGAGCTTCGTGTACAATATAGCTTCGTTTGAGCTGAAAAGTGACTGCGTTTACCTGAAACGAAGTCTCGCTTGTAGGAAGACACAGAGCCTGGCATTTAACTCCGTTTCTGAAGGGAAACACACAGCACACTTCTCATCCATGAAACACACTCTGCTTTAGAGCAAGAAGCACGCTCTTGCTTTCTAGAGTCTCTAATAAGGCGGGAAACGTGAGAGTGCTCAGAACAAAAGAACTGTGTTTCCTACACACACGGACCATATCTAGTTCAACTCTGCTTCTGAAACTGATACAAACCACAGGCCCTCGAACATCCAATGCGTTTCAGTTAAGAGCGAGAAACGTGTGAGCTTCGTGTACAATATAGCTTCGTTTGAGCTGAAAAGTGACTGCGTTTACCTGAAACGAAGTCTCGCTTGTAGGAAGACACTGAGCCTGGCATTTAACTCCGTTTCTGAAGGGAAACACACAGCACACTTCTCATCCATGAAACACACTCTGCTTTAGAGCAAGAAGCACGCTCTTGCTTTCTAGAGTCTCGAATAAGGCGGGAAACGTGAGAGTGCTCAGAACAAAAGAACTGTGTTTCCTACACACACGGACCATATCTAGTTCAACTCTGCTTCTGAAACTGATACAAACCACAGGCCCTCGAACATCCAATGCGTTTCAGTTAAGAGCGAGAAACGTGTGAGCTTCGTGTACAATATAGCTTCGTTTGAGCTGAAAAGTGACTGCGTTTACCTGAAACGAAGTCTCGCTTGTAGGAAGACACAGAGCCTGGCATTTAACTCCGTTTCTGAAGGGAAACACACAGCACACTTCTCATCCATGAAACACACTCTGCTTTAGAGCAAGAAGCACGCTCTTGCTTTCTAGAGTCTCGAATAAGGCGGGAAACGTGAGAGTGCTCAGAACAAAAGAACTGTGTTTCCTACACACACGGACCATATCTAGTTCAACTCTGCTTCTGAAACTGATACAAACCACAGGCCCTCGAACATCCAATGTGTTTCAGTTAAGAGCGAGAAACGTGTGAGTTCCGTGTACAATATAGCTTCGTTTGAGCTGAAAAGTGACTGCGTTTACCTGAAACGAAGTCTCGCTTGTAGGAAGACACAGAGCCTATCATTTAACTCCGTTTCTGAAGGGAAACACACAGCACACTTCTCATCCATGAAACACACTCTGCTTTAGAGCAAGAAGCACGCTCTTGCTTTCTAGAGTCTCGAATAAGGCGGGAAACGTGAGAGTGCTCAGAACAAAAGAACTGTGTTTCCTACACACACGGACCATATCTAGTTCAACTCTGCTTCTGAAACTGATACAAACCACAGGCCCTCGAACATCCAATGCGTTTCAGTTAAGAGCGAGAAACGTGTGAGCTTCGTGTACAATATAGCTTCGTTTGAGCTGAAAAGTGACTGCGTTTACCTGAAACGAAGTCTCGCTTGTAGGAAGACACAGAGCCTGGCATTTAACTCCGTTTCTGAAGGGAAACACACAGCACACTTCTCATCCATGAAACACACTCTGCTTTAGAGCAAGAAGCACGCTCTTGCTTTCTAGAGTCTCGAAAAAGGCGGGAAACGTGAGAGTGCTCAGAACAAAAGAACTGTGTTTCCTACACACACGGACCATATCTAGTTCAACTCTGCTTCTGAAACTGATACAAACCACAGGCCCTCGAACATCCAATGCGTTTCAGTTAAGCGCGAGAAACGTGTGAGCTTCGTGTACAATATAGCTTCGTTTGAGCTGAAAAGTGACTGCGTTTACCTGAAACGAAGTCTCGCTTGTAGGAAGACACAGAGCCTGGCATTTAACTCCGTTTCTGAAGGGAAACACACAGCACACTTCTCATCCATGAAACACACTCTGCTTTAGAGCAAGAAGCACGCTCTTGCTTTCTAGAGTCTCTAATAAGGCGGGAAACGTGAGAGTGCTCAGAACAAAAGAACTGTGTTTCCTACACACACGGACCATATCTAGTTCAACTCTGCTTCTGAAACTGATACAAACCACAGGCCTTCGAACATCCAATGCGTTTCAGTTAAGAGCGAGATACGTGTGAGCTTCGTGTACAATATAGCTTCGTTTGAGCTGAAAAGTGACTGCGTTTACCTGAAACGAAGTCTCGCCTGTAGGAAGACACTGAGCCTGGCATTTAACTCCGTTTCTGAAGGGAAACACACAGCACACTTCTCATCCATGAAACACACTCTGCTTTAGAGCAAGAAGCACGCTCTTGCTTTCTAGAGTCTCTAATAAGGCGGGAAACGTGAGAGTGCTCAGAACAAAAGAACTGTGTTTCCTACACACACGGACCATATCTAGTTCAACTCTGCTTCTGAAACTGATACAAACCACAGGCCCTCGAACATCCAATGCATTTCAGTTAAGAGCGAGAAACGTGTGAGCTTCGTGTACAATATAGCTTCGTTTGAGCTGAAAAGTGACTGCGTTTACCAGAAACGAAGTCTCGCTTGTAGGAAGACACAGAGCCTGGCATTTAACTCCGTTTCTGAAGGGAAACACACAGCACACTTCTCATCCATGAAACACACTCTGCTTTAGAGCAAGAAGCACGCTCTTGCTTTCTAGATTCTCTAATAAGGCGGGAAACGTGAGAGTGCTCAGAACAAAAGAACTGTGTTTCCTACACACACGGACCATATCTAGTTCAACTCTGCTTCTGAAACTGATACAAACCACAGGCCCTCGAACATCCAATGTGTTTCAGTTAAGAGCGAGAAACGTGTGAGTTCCGTGTACATAATAGCTTCGTTTGAGCTGAAAAGTGACTGCGTTTACCTGAAACGAAGTCTCGCTTGTAGGAAGACACAGAGCCTGGCATTTAACTCCGTTTCTGAAGGGAAACACACAGCACACTTCTCATCCATGAAACACACTCTGCTTTAGAGCAAGAAGCACGCTCTTGCTTTCTAGAGTCTCGAATAAGGCGGGAAACGTGAGCGTGCTCAGAACAAAAGAACTGTGTTTCCTACACACACGGACCATATCTAGTTCAACTCTGCTTCTGAAACTGATACAAACCACAGGCCCTCGAACATCCAATGCGTTTCAGTTAAGAGCGAGAAACGTGTGAGCTTCGTGTACAATATAGCTTCGTTTGAGCTGAAAAGTGACTGCGTTTACCTGAAACGAAGTCTCGCTTGTGGGAAGACACAGAGCCTGGCATTTAACTCCGTTTCTGAAGGGAAACACACAGCACACTTCTCATCCATGAAACACACTCTGCTTTAGAGCAAGAAGCACGCTCTTGCTTTCTAGAGTCTCGAATAAGGCGGGAAACGTGAGCGTGCTCAGAACAAAAGAACTGTGTTTCCTACACACACGGACCATATCTAGTTCAACTGTGCTTCTGAAACTGATACAAACCACAGGCCCTCGAACATCCAATGCGTTTCAGTTAAGAGCGAGAAACATGTGAGCTTCGTGTACAATATAGCTTCGTTTGAGCTGAAAAGTGACTGCGTTTACCTGAAACGAAGTCTCGCTTGTGGGAAGACACAGAGCCTGGCATTTAACTCCGTTTCTGAAGGGAAACACACAGCACACTTCTCATCCATGAAACACACTCTGCTTTAGCGCAAGAAGCACGCTCTTGCTTTCTAGAGTCTCGAATAAGGCGGGAAACGTGAGAGTGCTCAGAACAAAAGAACTGTGTTTCCTACACACACGGACCATATCTAGTTCAACTCTGCTTCTGAAACTGATACAAACCGCAGGCCCTCGAACATCCAATGCGTTTCATTTAAGAGCGAGAAACGTGTGAGCTTCGTGTACAATATAGCTTCGTTTGAGCTGAAAAGTGACTGCGTTTACCTGAAACGAAGTCTCGCTTGTAGGAAGACACAGAGCCTGGCATTTAACTCCGTTTCTGAAGGGAAACACACAGTACACTTCTCATCCATGAAACACACTCTGCTTTAGAGCAAGAAGCACGCTCTTGCTTTCTAGAGTCTCGAATAAGGCGGGAGACGTGAGAGTGCTCAGAACAAAAGAACTGTGTTTCCTACACACACGGACCATATCTAGTTCAACTCTGCTTCTGAAACTGATACAAACCACAGGCCCTCGAACATCCAATGCGTTTCACTTAAGAGCGAGAAACGTGTGAGCTTCGTGTACAATATAGCTTCGTTTGAGCTGAAAAGTGACTGCGTTTACCTGAAACGAAGTCTCGCTTGTAGGAAGACACAGAACCTGGCATTTAACTCCGTTTCTGAAGGGAAACACACAGCACACTTCTCATCCATGAAACACACTCTGCTTTAGCGCAAGAAGCACGCTCTTGCTTTCTAGAGTCTCGAATAAGGCGGGAGACGTGAGAGTGCTCAGAACAAAAGAACTGTGTTTCCTACACACACGGACCATATCTAGTTCAACTCTGCTTCTGAAACTGATACAAACCACAGGCCCTCGAACATCCAATGTGTTTCAGTTAAGAGCAAGAAACGTGTGAGCTTCGTGTACAATATAGCTTCGTTTGAGCTGAAAAGTGACTGCGTTTACCTGAAACGAAGTCTCGCTTGTAGGAAGACACAGAGCCTGGCATTTAACTCCGTTTCTGAAGGGAAACACACAGCACACTTCTCATCCATGAAACACACTCTGCTTTAGAGCAAGAAGCACGCTCTTGCTTTCTAGAGTCTCGAATAAGGCGGGAAACGTGAGAGTGCTCAGAACAAAAGAACTGTGTTTCCTACACACACGGACCATATCTAGTTCAATTCTGCTTCTGAAACTGATACAAACCACAGGCCCTCGAACATCCAATGCGTTTCAGTTAAGAGCGAGAAACGTGTGAGCTTCGTGTACAATATAGCTTCGTTTGAGCTGAAAAGTGACTGCGTTTACCTGAAACGAAGTCTCGCTTGTGGGAAGACACAGAGCCTGGCATTTAACTCCGTTTCTGAAGGGAAACACACAGCACACTTCTCATCCATGAAACACACTCTGCTTTAGAGCAAGAAGCACGCTCTTGCTTTCTAGAGTCTCGAATAAGGCGGGAAACGTGAGAGTGCTCAGAACAAAAGAACTGTGTTTCCTACACACACGGACCATATCTAGTTCAACTCTGCTTCTGAAACTGATACAAACCACAGGCCCTCGAACATCCAATGCGTTTCAGTTAAGAGCGAGAAACGTGTGAGCTTCCTGTACAATATAGCTTCGTTTGAGCTGAAAAGTGACTGCGTTTACCTGAAACGAAGTCTCGCTTGTAGGAAGACACAGAGCCTGGCATTTAACTCCGTTTCTGAAGGGAAACACACAGCACACTTCTCATCCATGAAACACACTCTGCTTTAGAGCAAGAAGCACGCTCTTGCTTTCTAGAGTCTCGAATAAGGCGGGAAACGTGAGAGTGCTCAGAACAAAAGAACTGTGTTTCCTACACACACGGACCATATCTAGTTCAACTCTGCTTCTGAAACTGATACAAACCACAGGCCCTCGAACATCCAATGCGTTTCAGTTAAGAGCGAGAAACGTGTGAGCTTCGTGTACAATATAGCTTCGTTTGAGCTGAAAAGTGACTGCGTTTACCTGAAACGAAGTCTCGCTTGTAGGAAGACACAGAGCCTGGCATTTAACTCCGTTTCTGAAGGGAAACACACAGCACACTTCTCATCCATGAAACACACTCTGCTTTAGAGCAAGAGGCACGCTCTTGCTTTCTAGAGTCTCGAATAAGGCGGGAAACGTGAGAGTGCTCAGAACAAAAGAACTGTGTTTCCTACACACAGGGACCATATCTAGTTCAACTCTGCTTCTGAAACTGATACAAACCACAGGCCCTCGAACATCCAATGCGTTTCAGTTAAGAGCGAGAAACGTGTGAGCTTCGTGTACAATATAGCTTCGTTTGAGCTGAAAAGTGACTGCGTTTACCTGAAACGAAGTCTCGCTTGTAGGAAGACACAGAGCCTGGCATTTAACTCCGTTTCTGAAGGGAAACACACAGCACAATTCTCATCCATGAAACACACTCTGCTTTAGAGCAAGAAGCACGCTCTTGCTTTCTAGAGTCTCGAATAAGGCGGGAAATGTGAGAGTGCTCAGAACAAAAGAACTGTGTTTCCTACACACACGGACCATATCTAGTTCAACTCTGCTTCTGAAACTGATACAAACCACAGGCCCTCGAACATCCAATGCGTTTCAGTTAAGAGCGAGAAACGTGTGAGCTTCGTGTACAATATAGCTTCGTTTGAGCTGAAAAGTGACTGCGTTTACCTGAAACGAAGTCTCGCTTGTAGGAAGACACAGAGCCTGGCATTTAACTCCGTTTCTGAAGGGAAACACACAGCACACTTCTCATCCATGAAACACACTCTGCTTTAGAGCAAGAAGCACGCTCTTGCTTTCTAGAGTCTCGAATAAGGCGGGAAACGTGAGAGTGCTCAGAACAAAAGAACTGTGTTTCCTACACACACGGACCATATCTAGTTCAACTCTGCTTCTGAAACTGATACAAACCACAGGCCCTCGAACATCCAATGCGTTTCAGTTAAGAGCGAGAAACGTGTGAGCTTCGTGTACAATATAGCTTCGTTTGAGCTGAAAAGTGACTGCGTTTACCTGAAACGAAGTCTCGCTTGTGGGAAGACAGAGAGCCTGGCATTTAACTCCGTTTCTGAAGGGAAACACACAGCACACTTCTCATCCATGAAACACACTCTGCTTTAGAGCAAGAAGCACGCTCTTGCTTTCTAGAGTCTCGAATAAGGCGGGAAACGTGAGCGTGCTCAGAACAAAAGAACTGTGTTTCCTACACACACGGACCATATCTAGTTCAACTCTGCTTCTGAAACTGATACAAACCACAGGCCCTCGAACATCCAATGCGTTTCAGTTAAGAGCGAGAAACGTGTGAGCTTCGTGTACAATATAGCTTCGTTTGAGCTGAAAAGTGACTGCGTTTACCTGAAACGAAGTCTCGCTTGTGGGAAGACACAGAGCCTGGCATTTAACTCCGTTTCTGAAGGGAAACACACAGCACACTTCTCATCCATGAAACACACTCTGCTTTAGAGCAAGAAGCACGCTCTTGCTTTCTAGAGTCTCGAATAAGGCGGGAAACGTGAGAGTGCTCAGAACAAAAGAACTGTGTTTCCTACACACACGGACCATATCTAGTTCAACTCTGCTTCTGAAACTGATACAAACCACAGGCCCTCGAACATCCAATGCGTTTCAGTTAAGAGCGAGAAACGTGTGAGCTTCGTGTACAATATAGCTTCGTTTGAGCTGAAAAGTGACTGCGTTTACCTGAAACGAAGTCTCGCTTGTAGGAAGACACAGAGCCTGGCATTTAACTCCGTTTCTGAAGGGAAACACACAGTACACTTCTCATCCATGAAACACACTCTGCTTTAGAGCAAGAAGCACGCTCTTGCTTTCTAGAGTCTCGAATAAGGCGGGAGACGTGAGAGTGCTCAGAACAAAAGAACTGTGTTTCCTACACACACGGACCATATCTAGTTCAACTCTGCTTCTGAAACTGATACAAACCACAGGCCCTCGAACATCCAATGCGTTTCACTTAAGAGCGAGAAACGTGTGAGCTTCGTGTACAATATAGCTTCGTTTGAGCTGAAAAGTGACTGCGTTTACCTGAAACGAAGTCTCGCATGTAGGAAGACACAGAACCTGGCATTTAACTCCGTTTCTGAAGGGAAACACACAGCACACTTCTCATCCATGAAACACACTCTGCTTTAGCGCAAGAAGCACGCTCTTGCTTTCTAGAGTCTCGAATAAGGCGGGAGACGTGAGAGTGCTCAGAACAAAAGAACTGTGTTTCCTACACACACGGACCATATCTAGTTCAACTCTGCTTCTGAAACTGATACAAACCACAGGCCCTCGAACATCCAATGTGTTTCAGTTAAGAGCAAGAAACGTGTGAGCTTCGTGTACAATATAGCTTCGTTTGAGCTGAAAAGTGACTGCGTTTACCTGAAACGAAGTCTCGCTTGTAGGAAGACACAGAGCCTGGCATTTAACTCCGTTTCTGAAGGGAAACACACAGCACACTTCTCATCCATGAAACACACTCTGCTTTAGAGCAAGAAGCACGCTCTTGCTTTCTAGAGTCTCGAATAAGGCGGGAGACGTGAGAGTGCTCAGAACAAAAGAACTGTGTTTCCTACACACACGGACCATATCTAGTTCAACTCTGCTTCTGAAACTGATACAAACCACAGGCCCTCGAACATCCAATGCGTTTCAGTTAAGAGCGAGAAACGTGTGAGCTTCGTGTACAATATAGCTTCGTTTGAGCTGAAAAGTGACTGCGTTTACCTGAAACGAAGTCTCGCTTGTGGGAAGACACAGAGCCTGGCATTTAACTCCGTTTCTGAAGGGAAACACACAGCACACTTCTCATCCATGAAACACACTCTGCTTTAGAGCAAGAAGCACGCTCTTGCTTTCTAGAGTCTCGAATAAGGCGGGAAACGTGAGAGTGCTCAGAACAAAAGAACTGTGTTTCCTACACACACGGACCATATCTAGTTCAACTCTGCTTCTGAAACTGATACAAACCACAGGCCCTCGAACATCCAATGCGTTTCAGTTAAGAGCGAGAAACGTGTGAGCTTCCTGTACAATATAGCTTCGTTAGAGCTGAAAAGTGACTGCGTTTACCTGAAACGAAGTCTCGCTTGTAGGAAGACACAGAGCCTGGCATTTAACTCCGTTTCTGAAGGGAAACACACAGCACACTTCTCATCCATGAAACACACTCTGCTTTAGAGCAAGAAGCACGCTCTTGCTTTCTAGAGTCTCGAATAAGGCGGGAAACGTGAGAGTGCTCAGAACAAAAGAACTGTGTTTCCTACACACACGGACCATATCTAGTTCAACTCAGCTTCTGAAACTGATACAAACCACAGGCCCTCGAACATCCAATGCGTTTCAGTTAAGAGCGAGAAACGTGTGAGCTTCGTGTACAATATAGCTTCGTTTGAGCTGAAAAGTGACTGCGTTTACCTGAAACGAAGTCTCGCTTGTAGGAAGACACAGAGCCTGGCATTTAACTCCGTTTCTGAAGGGAAACACACAGCACACTTCTCATCCATGAAACACACTCTGCTTTAGAGCAAGAAGCACGCTCTTGCTTTCTAGAGTCTCGAATAAGGCGGGAAACGTGAGAGTGCTCAGAACAAAAGAACTGTGTTTCCTACACACACGGACCATATCTAGTTCAACTCTGCTTCTGAAACTGATACAAACCACAGGCCCTCGAACATCCAATGCGTTTCAGTTAAGAGCGAGAAACGTGTGAGCTTCGTGTACAATATAGCTTCGTTTGAGCTGAAAAGTGACTGCGTTTACCTGAAACGAAGTCTCGCTTGTGGGAAGACAGAGAGCCTGGCATTTAACTCCATTTCTGAAGGGAAACACACAGCACACTTCTCATCCATGAAACACACTCTGCTTTAGAGCAAGAAGCACGCTCTTGCTTTCTAGAGTCTCGAATAAGGCGGGAAACGTGAGCGTGCTCAGAACAAAAGAACTGTGTTTCCTACACACACGGACCATATCTAGTTCAACTCTGCTTCTGAAACTGATACAAACCACAGGCCCTCGAACATCCAATGCGTTTCAGTTAAGAGCGAGAAACGTGTGAGCTTCGTGTACAATATAGCTTCGTTTGAGCTGAAAA
This sequence comes from Onychomys arenicola, assembly GCA_949786405.1. Lineage (NCBI taxonomy): Eukaryota > Metazoa > Chordata > Mammalia > Rodentia > Cricetidae > Onychomys > Onychomys arenicola. Next base: position 69,618 of record CATKUM010000030.1, read on the forward strand.
GTGACTGCGTTTACCTGAAACGAAGTCTCGCTTGTGGGAAGACACAGAGCCTGGCATTTAACTCCGTTTCTGAAGGGAAACACACAGCACACTTCTCATCCATGAAACACACTCTGCTTTAGAGCAAGAAGCACGCTCTTGCTTTCTAGAGTCTCGAATAAGGCGGGAAACGTGAGAGTGCTCAGAACAAAAGAACTGTGTTTCCTACACACACGGACCATATCTAGTTCAACTCTGCTTCTGAAACTGATACAAACCACAGGCCCTCGAACATCCAATGCGTTTCAGTTAAGAGCGAGAAACGTGTGAGCTTCGTGTACAATATAGCTTCGTTTGAGCTGAAAAGTGACTGCGTTTACCTGAAACGAAGTCTCGCTTGTGGGAAGACACAGAGCCTGGCATTTAACTCCGTTTCTGAAGGGAAACACACAGCACACTTCTCATCCATGAAACACACTCTGCTTTAGAGCAAGAAGCACGCTCTTGCTTTCTAGAGTCTCGAATAAGGCGGGAAACGTGAGAGTGCTCAGAACAAAAGAACTGTGTTTCCTACACACACGGACCATATCTAGTTCAACTCTGCTTCTGAAACTGATACAAACCACAGGCCCTCGAACATCCAATGCGTTTCAGTTAAGAGCGAGAAACGTGTGAGCTTCGTGTACAATATAGCTTCGTTTGAGCTGAAAAGTGACTGCGTTTACCTGAAACGAAGTCTCGCTTGTGGGAAGACACAGAGCCTGGCATTTAACTCCGTTTCTGAAGGGAAACACACAGCACACTTCTCATCCATGAAACACACTCTGCTTTAGAGCAAGAAGCACGCTCTTGCTTTCTAGAGTCTCGAATAAGGCGGGAAACGTGAGAGTGCTCAGAACAAAAGAACTGTGTTTCCTACACACACGGACCATATCTAGTTCAACTCTGCTTCTGAAACTGATACAAACCACAGGCCCTCGAACATCCAATGCGTTTCAGTTAAGAGCGAGAAACGTGTGAGCTTCGTGTACAATATAGCTTCGTTTGAGCTGAAAAGTGACTGCGTTTACCTGAAACGAAGTCTCGCTTGTAGGAAGACACAGAGCCTGGCATTTAACTCCGTTTCTGAAGGGAAACACACAGCACACTTCTCATCCATGAAACACACTCTGCTTTAGAGCAAGAAGCACGCTCTTGCTTTCTAGAGTCTCGAATAAGGCGGGAAACGTTAGAGTGCTCAGAACAAAAGAACTGTGTTTCCTACACACACGGACCATATCTAGTTCAACTCTGCTTCTGAAACTGATACAAACCACAGGCCCTCGAACATCCAATGCGTTTCAGTTAAGAGCGAGAAACGTGTGAGCTTCGTGTACAATATAGCTTCGTTTGAGCTGAAAAGTGACTGCGTTTACCTGAAACGAAGTCTCGCTTGTAGGAAGACACAGAGCCTGGCATTTAACTCCGTTTCTGAAGGGAAACACACAGCACACTTCTCATCCATGAAACACACTCTGCTTTAGAGCAAGAAGCACGCTCTTGCTTTCTAGAGTCTCGAATAAGGCGGGAAACGTGAGAGTGCTCAGAACAAAAGAACTGTGTTTCCTACACACACGGACCATATCTAGTTCAACTCTGCTTCTGAAACTGATACAAACCACAGGCCCTCGAACATCCAATGCGTTTCAGTTAAGAGCGAGAAACGTGTGAGCTTCGTGTACAATATAGCTTCGTTTGAGCTGAAAAGTGACTGCGTTTACCTGAAACGAAGTCTCGCTTGTAGGAAGACACAGAGCCTGGCATTTAACTCCGTTTCTGAAGGGAAACACACAGCACACTTCTCATCCATGAAACACACTCTGCTTTAGAGCAAGAAGCACGCTCTTGCTTTCTAGAGTCTCGAATAAGGCGGGAAACGTGTGAGTGCTCAGAACAAAAGAACTGTGTTTCCTACACACACGGACCATATCTAGTTCAACTCTGCTTCTGAAACTGATACAAACCACAGCCCCTCGAACATCTAATGCGTTTCAGTTAAGAGCGAGAAACGTGTGAGCTTCGTGTACAATATAGCTTCGTTTGAGCTGAAAAGTGACTGCGTTTACCTGAAACGAAGTCTCGCTTGTAGGAAGACACAGAGCCTGGCATTTAACTCCGTTTCTGAAGGGAAACACACAGCACACTTCTCATCCATGAAACACACTCTGCTTTAGAGCAAGAAGCACGCTCTTGCTTTCTAGAGTCTCGAATAAGGCGGGAAACGTGAGAGTGCTCAGAACAAAAGAACTGTGTTTCCTACACACACGGACCATATCTAGTTCAACTCTGCTTCTGAAACTGATACAAACCACAGGCCCTCGAACATCCAATGCGTTTCAGTTAAGAGCGAGAAACGTGTGAGCTTCGTGTACAATATAGCTTCGTTTGAGCTGAAAAGTGACTGCGTTTACCTGAAACGAAGTCTCGCTTGTAGGAAGACACAGAGCCTGGCATTTAACTCCGTTTCTGAAGGGAAACACACAGCACACTTCTCATCCATGAAACACACTCTGCTTTAGAGCAAGAAGCACGCTCTTGCTTTCTAGAGTCTCGAATAAGGCGGGAAACGTGAGAGTGCTCAGAACAAAAGAACTGTGTTTCCTACACACACGGACCATATCTAGTTCAACTCTGCTTCTGAAACTGATACAAACCACAGGCCCTCGAACATCCAATGCGTTTCAGTTAAGCGCGAGAAACGTGTGAGCTTCGTGTACAATATAGCTTCGTTTGAGCTGAAAAGTGACTGCGTTTACCTGAAACGAAGTCTCGCTTGTAGGAAGACACAGAGCCTGGCATTTAACTCCGTTTCTGAAGGGAAACACACAGCACACTTCTCATCCATGAAACACACTCTGCTTTAGAGCAAGAAGCACGCTCTTGCTTTCTAGAGTCTCGAATAAGGCGGGAAACGTGAGAGTGCTCAGAACAAAAGAACTGTGTTTCCTACACACACGGACCATATCTAGTTCAACTCTGCTTCTGAAACTGATACAAACCACAGGCCCTCGAACATCCAATGCGTTTCAGTTAAGAGCGAGAAACGTGTGAGCTTCGTGTACAATATAGCTTCGTTTGAGCTGAAAAGTGACTGCGTTTACCTGAAACGAAGTCTCGCTTGTAGGAAGACACAGAGCCTGGCATTTAACTCCGTTTCTGAAGGGAAACACACAGCACACTTCTCATCCATGAAACACACTCTGCTTTAGAGCAAGAAGCACGCTCTTGCTTTCTAGAGTCTCGAATAAGGCGGGAAACGTGAGAGTGCTCAGAACAAAAGAACTGTGTTTCCTACACACACGGACCATATCTAGTTCAACTCTGCTTCTGAAACTGATACAAACCACATGCCCTCGAACATCCAATGCGTTTCAGTTAAGAGCGAGAAACGTGTGAGCTTCGTGTACAATATAGCTTCGTTTGAGCTGAAAAGTGACTGCGTTTACCTGAAACGAAGTCTCGCTTGTAGGAAGACACAGAGCCTGGCATTTAACTCCGTTTCTGAAGGGAAACACACAGCACACTTCTCATCCATGAAACACACTCTGCTTTAGAGCAAGAAGCACGCTCTTGCTTTCTAGAGTCTCGAATAAGGCGGGAAACGTGAGAGTGCTCAGAACAAAAGAACTGTTTTTCCTACACACACGGACCATATCTAGTTCAACTCTGCTTCTGAAACTGATACAAACCACAGGCCCTCGAACATCCAATGCGTTTCAGTTAAGAGCGAGAAACGTGTGAGCTTCGTGTACAATATAGCTTCGTTTGAGCTGAAAAGTGACTGCGTTTACCTGAAACGAAGTCTCGCTTGTAGGAAGACACAGAGCCTGGCATTTAACTCTGTTTCTGAATGGAAACACACAGCACACTTCTCATCCATGAAACACACTCTGCTTTAGAGCAAGAAGCACGCTCTTGCTTTCTAGAGTCTCGAATAAGGCGGGAAACGTGAGAGTGCTCAGAACAAAAGAACTGTGTTTCCTACACACACGGACCATATCTAGTTCAACTCTGCTTCTGAAACTGATACAAACCACAGGCCCTCGAACATCCAATGCGTTTCAGTTAAGCGCGAGAAACGTGTGAGCTTCGTGTACAATATAGCTTCATTTGAGCTGAAAAGTGACTGCGTTTACCTGAAACGAAGTCTCGCTTGTAGGAAGACACAGAGCCTGGCATTTAACTCCGTTTCTGAAGGGAAACACACAGCACACTTCTCATCCATGAAACACACTCTGCTTTAGAGCAAGAAGCACGCTCTTGCTTTCTAGAGTCTCTAATAAGGCGGGAAACGTGAGAGTGCTCAGAACAAAAGAACTGTGTTTCCTACACACACGGACCATATCTAGTTCAACTCTGCTTCTGAAACTGATACAAACCACAGGCCCTCGAACATCCAATGTGTTTCAGTTAAGAGCGAGAAACGCGTGAGCTTCGTGTACAATATAGCTTCGTTTGAGCTGAAAAGTGACTGCGTTTACCTGAAACGAAGTCTCGCTTGTAGGAAGACACAGAGCCTGGCATTTAACTCCCTTTCTGAAGGGAAACACACAGCACACTTCTCATCCATGAAACACACTCTGCTTTAGAGCAAGAAGCACGCTCTTGCTTTCTAGAGTCTCGAATAAGGCGGGAAACGTGAGAGTGCTCAGAACAAAAGAACTCTGTTTCCTACACACACGGACCATATCTAGTTCAACTCTGCTTCTGAAACTGATACAAACCACAGGCCCTCGAACATCCAATGCGTTTCAGTTAAGAGCGAGAAACGTGTGAGCTTCGTGTACAATATAGCTTCGTTTGAGCTGAAAAGTGACTGCGTTTACCTGAAACGAAGTCTCGCTTGTAGGAAGACACAGAGCCTGGCATTTAACTCCGTTTCTGAAGGGAAACACACAGCACACTTCTCATCCATGAAACACACTCTGCTTTAGAGCAAGAAGCACGCTCTTGCTTTCTAGAGTCTCGAATAAGGCGGGAAACGTGAGAGTGCTCAGAACAAAAGAACTGTGTTTCCTACACACACGGACCATATCTAGTTCAACTCTGCTTCTGAAACTGATACAAACCACAGGCCCTCGAACATCCAATGTGTTTCAGTTAAGAGCGAGAAACGTGTGAGTTCCGTGTACAATATAGCTTTGTTTGAGCTGAAAAGTGACTGCGTTTACCTGAAACGAAGTCTCGCTTGTAGGAAGACACAGAGCCTGGCATTTAACTCCGTTTCTGAAGGGAAACACACAGCACACTTCTCATCCATGAAACACACTCTGCTTTAGAGCAAGAAGCACGCTCTTGCTTTCTAGAGTCTCGAATAAGGCGGGAAACGTGAGCGTGCTCAGAACAAAAGAACTGTGTTTCCTACACACACGGACCATATCTAGTTCAACTCTGCTTCTGAAACTGATACAAACCACAGGCCCTCGAACATCCAATGCGTTTCAGTTAAGAGCGAGAAACGTGTGAGCTTCGTTTACAATATAGCTTTGTTTTAGCTGAAAAGTGACTGCGTTTACCTGAAACGAAGTCTCACTTGTAGGAAGACACAGAGCCTGGCATTTAACTCCGTTTCTGAAGGGAAACACACAGCACACTTCTCATCCATGAAACACACTCTGCTTTAGAGCAAGAAGCACGCTCTTGCTTTCTAGAGTCTCTAATAAGGCGGGAAACGTGAGAGTGCTCAGAACAAAAGAACTGTGTTTCCTACACACACGGACCATATCTAGTTCAACTCTGCTTCTGAAACTGATACAAACCACAGGCCCTCGAACATCCAATGCGTTTCAGTTAAGAGCGAGAAACGTGTGAGCTTCGTGTACAATATAGCTTCGTTTGAGCTGAAAAGTGACTGCGTTTACCTGAAACGAAGTCTCGCTTGTAGGAAGACACAGAGCCTGGCATTTAACTCCGTTTCTGAAGGGAAACACACAGCACACTTCTCATCCTTGAAACACACTCTGCTTTAGAGCAAGAAGCACGCTCTTGCTTTCTAGAGTCTCGAATAAGGCGGGAAACGTGAGAGTGCTCAGAACAAATGAACTGTGTTTCCTACACACACGGACCATATCTAGTTCAACTCTGCTTCTGAAACTGATACAAACCACAGGCCCTCGAACATCCAATGCGTTTCAGTTAAGAGCGAGAAACGTGTGAGCTTCGTGTACAATATAGCTTCGTTTGAGCTGAAAAGTGACTGCGTTTACCTAAAACGAAGTCTCGCTTGTAGGAAGACACAGAGCCTGGCATTTCACTCCGTTTCTGAAGGGAAACACACAGCACACTTCTCATCCATGAAACACACTCTGCTTTAGAGCAAGAAGCACGCTCTTGCTTTCTAGAGTCTCGAATAAGGCGGGAAACGTGAGCGTGCTCAGAACAAAAGAACTGTGTTTCCTACACACACGGACCATATCTAGTTCAACTCTGCTTCTGAAACTGATACAAACCACAGGCCCTCGAACATCCAATGTGTTTCAGTTAAGAGCGAGAAACGTGTGAGTTCCGTGTACAATATAGCTTTGTTTGAGCTGAAAAGTGACTGCGTTTACCTGAAACGAAGTCTCGCTTGTGGGAAGACACAGAGCCTGGCATTTAACTCCGTTTCTGAAGGGAAACACACAGCACACTTCTCATCCATGAAACACACTCTGCTTTAGAGCAAGAAGCACGCTCTTGCTTTCTAGAGTCTCGGATAAGGCGGGAAACGTGAGCGTGCTCAGAACAAAAGAACTGTGTTTCCTACACACACGGACCATATCTAGTTCAACTCTGCTTCTGAAACTGATACAAACCACAGGCCCTCGAACATCCAATGCGTTTCAGTTAAGAGCGAGAAACGTGTGAGCTTCGTGTACAATATAGCTTCGTTTGAGTTGAAAAGTGACTGCGTTTACCTGAAACGAAGTCTCGCTTGTGGGAAGACACAGAGCCTGGCATTTAACTCTGTTTCTGAAGGGAAACACACAGCACACTTCTCATCCATGAAACACACTCTGCTTTAGCGCAAGAAGCACGCTCTTGCTTTCTAGAGTCTCGAATAAGGCGGGAAACGTGAGAGTGCTCAGAACAAAAGAACTGTGTTTCCTACACACACGGACCATATCTAGTTCAACTCTGCTTCTGAAACTGATACAAACCGCAGGCCCTCGAACATCCAATTCGTTTCAGTTAAGAGCGAGAAACGTGTGAGCTTCGTGTACAATATAGCTTCGTTTGAGCTGAAAAGTGACTGCGTTTACCTGAAACGAAGTCTCGCTTGTAGGAAGACACAGAGCCTGGCATTTAACTCCGTTTCTGAAGGGAAACACACAGTACACTTCTCATCCATGAAACACACTCTGCTTTAGAGCAAGAAGCACGCTCTTGCTTTCTAGAGTCTCGAATAAGGCGGGAGACGTGAGAGTGCTCAGAACAAAAGAACTGTGTTTCCTACACACACGGACCATATCTAGTTCAACTCTGCTTCTGAAACTGATACAAACCACAGGCCCTCGAACATCCAATGCGTTTCAGTTAAGAGCGAGAAACGTGTGAGCTTCGTGTACAATATAGCTTCGTTTGAGCTGAAAAGTGACTGCGTTTACCTGAAACGAAGTCTCGCTTGTAGGAAGACACAGAACCTGGCATTTAACTCCGTTTCTGAAGGGAAACACACAGCACACTTCTCATCCAAGAAACACACTCTGCTTTAGAGCAAGAAGCACGCTCTTGCTTTCTAGAGTCTCTAATAAGGCGGGAAACGTGAGAGTGCTCAGAACAAAAGAACTGTGTTTCCTACACACACGGACCATATCTAGTTCAACTCTGCTTCTGAAACTGATACAAACCACAGGCCCTCGAACATCCAATTCGTTTCAGTTAAGAGCGAGAAACGTGTGAGCTTCGTGTACAATATAGCTTCGTTTGAGCTGAAAAGTGACTGCGTTTACCTGAAACGAAGTCTCGCTTGTAGGAAGACACAGAGCCTGGCATTTAACTCCGTTTCTGAAGGGAAACAGACAGCACACTTCTCATCCATGAAACACACTCTGCTTTAGAGCAAGAGGCACGCTCTTGCTTTCTAGAGTCTCGAATAAGGCGGGAGACGTGAGAGTGCTCAGAACAAAAGAACTGTGTTTCCTACACACACGGACCATATCTAGTTCAACTCTGCTTCTGAAACTGATACAAACCGCAGGCCCTCGAACATCCAATGCGTTTCAGTTAAGAGCGAGAAACGTGTGAGCTTCGTGTACAATATAGCTTCGTTTGAGCTGAAAAGTGACTGCGTTTACCTGAAACGAAGTCTCGCTTGTGGGAAGACACAGAGCCTGGCATTTAACTCCGTTTCTGAAGGGAAACACACAGCACACTTCTCATCCATGAAACACACTCTGCTTTAGAGCAAGAAGCACGCTCTTGCTTTCTAGAGTCTCGAATAAGGCGGGAAACGTGAGAGTGCTCAGAACAAAAGAACTCTGTTTCCTACACACACGGACCATATCTAGTTCAACTCTGCTTCTGAAACTCATACAAACCACAGGCCCTCGAACATCCAATGCGTTTCAGTTAAGAGCGAGAAACGTGTGAGCTTCGTGTACAATATAGCTTTGTTTGAGCTGAAAAGTGACTGCGTTTACCTGAAACGAAGTCTCGCTTGTAGGAAGACACAGAGCCTGGCATTTAACTCCGTTTCTGAAGGGAAACACACAGCACACTTCTCATCCATGAAACACACTCTGCTTTAGAGCAAGAAGCACGCTCTTGCTTTCTAGAGTCTCGAATAAGGCGGGAAACGTGAGAGTGCTCAGAACAAAAGAACTGTGTTTCCTACACACACGGACCATATCTAGTTCAACTCTGCTTCTGAAACTGATACAAACCACAGGCCCTCGAACATCCAATGCGTTTCAGTTAAGAGCGAGAAACGTGTGAGCTTCGTGTACAATATAGCTTCGTTTGAGCTGAAAAGTGACTGCGTTTACCTGAAACGAAGTCTCGCTTGTAGGAAGACACAGAGCCTGGCATTTAACTCCGTTTCTGAAGGGAAACACACAGCACACTTCTCATCCATGAAACACACTCTGCTTTAGAGCAAGAAGCACGCTCTTGCTTTCTAGAGTCTCGAATAAGGCGGGAAACGTGAGAGTGCTCAGAACAAAAGAACTGTGTTTCCTACACACACGGACCATATCTAGTTCAACTCTGCTTCTGAAACTGATACAAACCACAGGCCCTCGAACATCCAATGCGTTTCAGTTAAGCGCGAGAAACGTGTGAGCTTCGTGTACAATATAGCTTCGTTTGAGCTGAAAAGTGACTGCGTTTACCTGAAACGAAGTCTCGCTTGTAGGAAGACACAGAGCCTGGCATTTAACTCCGTTTCTGAAGGGAAACACACAGCACACTTCTCATCCATGAAACACACTCTGCTTTAGAGCAAGAAGCACGCTCTTGCTTTCTAGAGTCTCGAATAAGGCGGGAAACGTGAGAGTGCGCAGAACAAAAGAACTGTGTTTCCTACACACACGGACCATATCTAGTTCAACTCTGCTTCTGAAACTGATACAAACCACAGGCCCTCGAACATCCAATGCGTTTCAGTTAAGCGCGAGAAACGTGTGAGCTTCGTGTACAATATAGCTTCGTTTGAGCTGAAAAGTGACTGCGTTTACCTGAAACGAAGTCTCGCTTGTAGGAAGACACAGAGCCTGGCATTTAACTCCGTTTCTGAAGGGAAACACACAGCACACTTCTCATCCATGAAACACACTCTGCTTTAGAGCAAGAAGCACGCTCTTGCTTTCTAGAGTCTCGAATAAGGCGGGAAACGTGAGAGTGCTCAGAACAAAAGAACTGTGTTTCCTACACACACGGACCATATCTAGTTCAACTCTGCTTCTGAAACTGATACAAACCACAGGCCCTCGAACATCCAATGCGTTTCAGTTAAGAGCGAGAAATGTGTGAGCTTCGTGTACAATATAGCTTCGTTTGAGCTGAAAAGTGACTGCGTTTACCTGAAACGAAGTCTCGCTTGTAGGAAGACACAGAGCCTGGCATTTAACTCCGTTTCTGAAGGGAAACACACAGCACACTTCTCATCCATGAAACACACTCTGCTTTAGAGCAAGAAGCACGCTCTTGCTTTCTAGAGTCTCGAATAAGGCGGGAAATGTGAGAGTGCTCAGAACAAAAGAACTGTGTTTCCTACACACACGGACCATATCTAGTTCAACTCTGCTTCTGAAACTGATACAAACCACAGGCCCTCGAACATCCAATGCGTTTCAGTTAAGCGCGAGAAACGTGTGAGCTTCGTGTACAATATAGCTTCCTTTGAGCTGAAAAGTGACTGCGTTTACCTGAAACGAAGTCTCGCTTGTAGGAAGACACAGAGCCTGGCATTTAACTCCGTTTCTGAAGGGAAACACACAGCACACTTCTCATCCATGAAACACACTCTGCTTTAGAGCAAGAAGCACGCTCTTGCTTTCTAGAGTCTCGAATAAGGCGGGAAACGTGAGCGTGCTCAGAACAAAAGAACTGTGTTTCCTACACACACGGACCATATCTAGTTCAACTCTGCTTCTGAAACTGATACAAACCACAGGCCCTCGAACATCCAATGCGTTTCAGTTAAGCGCGAGAAACGTGTGAGCTTCGTGTACAATATAGCTTCGTTCGAGCTGAAAAGTGACTGCGTTTACCTGAAACGAAGTCTCGCTTGTAGGAAGACACAGAGCCTGGCATTTAACTCCGTTTCTGAAGGGAAACACACAGCACACTTCTCATCCATGAAACACACTCTGCTTTAGAGCAAGAAGCACGCTCTTGCTTTCTAGAGTCTCGAATAAGGCGGGAAACGTGAGAGTGCGCAGAACAAAAGAACTGTGTTTCCTACACACACGGACCATATCTAGTTCAACTCTGCTTCTGAAACTGATACAAACCACAGGCCCTCGAACATCCAATGCGTTTCAGTTAAGCGCGAGAAACGTGTGAGCTTCGTGTACAATATAGCTTCGTTTGAGCTGAAAAGTGACTGCGTTTACCTGAAACGAAGTCTCGCTTGTAGGAAGACACAGAGCCTGGCATTTAACTCCGTTTCTGAAGGGAAACACACAGCACACTTCTCATCCATGAAACACACTCTGCTTTAGAGCAAGAAGCACGCTCTTGCTTTCTAGAGTCTCCAATAAGGCGGGAAACGTGAGAGTGCTCAGAACAAAAGAACTGTGTTTCCTACACACACGGACCATATCTAGTTCAACTCTGCTTCTGAAACTGATACAAACCACAGGCCCTCGAACATCCAATGCGTTTCAGTTAAGAGCGAGAAATGTGTGAGCTTCGTGTACAATATAGCTTCGTTTGAGCTGAAAAGTGACTGCGTTTACCTGAAACGAAGTCTCGCTTGTAGGAAGACACAGAGCCTGGCATTTAACTCCGTTTCTGAAGGGAAACACACAGCACACTTCTCATCCATGAAACACACTCTGCTTTAGAGCAAGAAGCACGCTCTTGCTTTCTAGAGTCTCGAATAAGGCGGGAAATGTGAGAGTGCTCAGAACAAAAGAACTGTGTTTCCTACACACACGGACCATATCTAGTTCAACTCTGCTTCTGAAACTGATACAAACCACAGGCCCTCGAACATCCAATGCGTTTCAGTTAAGCGCGAGAAACGTGTGAGCTTCGTGTACAATATAGCTTCGTTTGAGCTGAAAAGTGACTGCGTTTACCTGAAACGAAGTCTCGCTTGTAGGAAGACACAGAGCCTGGCATTTAACTCCGTTTCTGAAGGGAAACACACAGCACACTTCTCATCCATGAAACACACTCTGCTTTAGAGCAAGAAGCACGCTCTTGCTTTCTAGAGTCTCGAATAAGGCGGGAAACGTGAGCGTGCTCAGAACAAAAGAACTGTGTTTCCTACACACACGGACCATATCTAGTTCAACTCTGCTTCTGAAACTGATACAAACCACAGGCCCTCGAACATCCAATGCGTTTCAGTTAAGAGCGAGAAACGTGTGAGCTTCGTGTACAATATAGCTTCGTTTGAGCTGAAAAGTGACTGCGTTTACCTGAAACGAAGTCTCGCTTGTAGGAAGACACAGAGCCTGGCATTTAACTCCGTTTCTGAAGGGAAACACACAGCACACTTCTCATCCATGAAACACACTCTGCTTTAGAGCAAGAAGCACGCTCTTGCTTTCTAGAGTCTCGAATAAGGCGGGAAACGTGAGAGTGCTCAGAACAAAAGAACTGTGTTTCCTACACACACGGACCATATCTAGTTCAACTCTGCTTCTGAAACTGATACAAACCACAGGCCCTCGAACATCCAATGCGTTTCAGTTAAGAGCGAGAAACGTGTGAGCTTCGTGTACAATATAGCTTCGTTTGAGCTGAAAAGTGACTGCGTTTACCTGAAACGAAGTCTCGCTTGTAGGAAGACACAGAGCCTGGCATTTAACTCCGTTTCTGAAGGGAAACACACAGCACACTTCTCATCCATGAAACACACTCTGCTTTAGAGCAAGAAGCACGCTCTTGCTTTCTAGAGTCTCGAATAAGGCGGGAAACGTGAGAGTGCTCAGAACAAAAGAACTGTGTTTCCTACACACACGGACCATATCTAGTTCAACTCTGCTTCTGAAACTGATACAAACCACAGGCCCTCGAACATCCAATGCGTTTCAGTTAAGCGCGAGAAACGTGTGAGCTTCGTGTACAATATAGCTTCGTTTGAGCTGAAAAGTGACTGCGTTTACCTGAAACGAAGTCTCGCTTGTAGGAAGACACAGAGCCTGGCATTTAACTCCGTTTCTGAAGGGAAACACACAGCACACTTCTCATCCATGAAACACACTCTGCTTTAGAGCAAGAAGCACGCTCTTGCTTTCTAGAGTCTCGAATAAGGCGGGAAACGTGAGAGTGCTCAGAACAAAAGAACTGTGTTTCCTACACACACGGACCATATCTAGTTCAACTCTGCTTCTGAAACTGATACAAACCACAGGCCCTCTAACATCCAATGCGTTTCAGTTAAGAGCGAGAAACGTGTGAGCTTCGTGTACAATATAGCTTCGTTTGAGCTGAAAAGTGACTGCGTTTACCTGAAACGAAGTCTCGCTTGTAGGAAGACACAGAGCCTGGCATTTAACTCCGTTTCTGAAGGGAAACACACAGCACACTTCTCATCCATGAAACACACTCTGCTTTAGAGCAAGAAGCACGCTCTTGCTTTCTAGAGTCTCGAATAAGGCGGGAAACGTGAGAGTGCTCAGAACAAAAGAACTGTGTTTCCTACACACACGGACCATATCTAGTTCAACTCTGCTTCTGAAACTGATACAAACCACAGGCCCTCGAACATCCAATGCGTTTCAGTTAAGAGCGAGAAACGTGTGAGCTTCGTGTACAATATAGCTTCGTTTGAGCTGAAAAGTGACTGCGTTTACCTGAAACGAAGTCTCGCTTGTGGGAAGACACAGAGCCTGGCATTTAACTCCGTTTCTGAAGGGAAACACACAGCACACTTCTCATCCATGAAACACACTCTGCTTTAGAGCAAGAAGCACGCTCTTGCTTTCTAGAGTCTCGAATAAGGCGGGAAACGTGAGAGTGCGCAGAACAAAAGAACTGTGTTTCCTACACACACGGACCATATCTAGTTCAACTCTGCTTCTGAAACTGATACAAACCACAGGCCCTCGAACATCCAATGCGTTTCAGTTAAGAGCGAGAAACGTGTGAGCTTCGTGTACAATATAGCTTCGTTTGAGCTGAAAAGTGACTGCGTTTACCTGAAACGAAGTCTCGCTTGTAGGAAGACACAGAGCCTGGCATTTAACTCCGTTTCTGAAGGGAAACACACAGCACACTTCTCATCCATGAAACACACTCTGCTTTAGAGCAAGAAGCACGCTCTTGCTTTCTAGAGTCTCGAATAAGGCGGGAAACGTGAGAGTGCTCAGAACAAAAGAACTGTGTTTCCTACACACACGGACCATATCTAGTTCAACTCTGCTTCTGAAACTGATACAAACCACAGGCCCTCGAACATCCAATGCGTTTCAGTTAAGCGCGAGAAACGTGTGAGCTTCGTGTACAATATAGCTTCGTTTGAGCTGAAAAGTGACTGCGTTTACCTGAAACGAAGTCTCGCTTGTAGGAAGACACAGAGCCTGGCATTTAACTCCGTTTCTGAAGGGAAACACACAGCACACTTCTCATCCATGAAACACACTCTGCTTTAGAGCAAGAAGCACGCTCTTGCTTTCTAGAGTCTCGAATAAGGCGGGAAACGTGAGAGTGCTCAGAACAAAAGAACTGTGTTTCCTACACACACGGACCATATCTAGTTCAACTCTGCTTCTGAAACTGATACAAACCACAGGCCCTCTAACATCCAATGCGTTTCAGTTAAGAGCGAGAAACGTGTGAGCTTCGTGTACAATATAGCTTCGTTTGAGCTGAAAAGTGACTGCGTTTACCTGAAACGAAGTCTCGCTTGTAGGAAGACACAGAGCCTGGCATTTAACTCCGTTTCTGAAGGGAAACACACAGCACACTTCTCATCCATGAAACACACTCTGCTTTAGAGCAAGAAGCACGCTCTTGCTTTCTAGAGTCTCGAATAAGGCGGGAAACGTGAGAGTGCTCAGAACAAAAGAACTGTGTTTCCTACACACACGGACCATATCTAGTTCAACTCTGCTTCTGAAACTGATACAAACCACAGGCCCTCGAACATCCAATGCGTTTCAGTTAAGAGCGAGAAACGTGTGAGCTTCGTGTACAATATAGCTTCGTTTGAGCTGAAAAGTGACTGCGTTTACCTGAAACGAAGTCTCGCTTGTGGGAAGACACAGAGCCTGGCATTTAACTCCGTTTCTGAAGGGAAACACACAGCACACTTCTCATCCATGAAACACACTCTGCTTTAGAGCAAGAAGCACGCTCTTGCTTTCTAGAGTCTCGAATAAGGCGGGAAACGTGAGAGTGCGCAGAACAAAAGAACTGTGTTTCCTACACACACGGACCATATCTAGTTCAACTCTGCTTCTGAAACTGATACAAACCACAGGCCCTCGAACATCCAATGCGTTTCAGTTAAGAGCGAGAAACGTGTGAGCTTCGTGTACAATATAGCTTCGTTTGAGCTGAAAAGTGACTGCGTTTACCTGAAACGAAGTCTCGCTTGTAGGAAGACACAGAGCCTGGCATTTAACTCCGTTTCTGAAGGGAAACACACAGCACACTTCTCATCCATGAAACACACTCTGCTTTAGAGCAAGAAGCACGCTCTTGCTTTCTAGAGTCTCGAATAAGGCGGGAAACGTGAGAGTGCTCAGAACAAAAGAACTGTGTTTCCTACACACACGGACCATATCTAGTTCAACTCTGCTTCTGAAACTGATACAAACCACAGTCCGTCGAACATCCAATGCGTTTCAGTTAAGAGCAAGAAACGTGTGAGCTTCGTGTACAATATAGCTTCGTTTGAGCTGAAAAGTGACTGCGTTTACCTGAAACGAAGTATCGCTTGTAGGAAGACACAGAGCCTGGCATTTAACTCCGTTTCTGAAGGGAAACACACAGCACACTTCTCATCCATGAAACACACTCTGCTTTAGAGCAAGAAGCACGCTCTTGCTTTCTAGAGTCTCGATAAGGCGGGAAACGAGAGAGTGCTCAGAACAAAAGAACTGTGTTTCCTACACACACGGACCATATCTAGTTCAACTCTGCTTCTGAAACTGATACAAACCACAGGCCCTCGAACATCCAATGCGTTTCAGTTAAGCGCGAGAAACGTGTGAGCTTCGTGTACAATATAGCTTCGTTTGAGCTGAAAAGTGACTGCGTTTACCTGAAACGAAGTCTCGCTTGTGGGAAGACACAGAGCCTGGCATTTAACTCCGTTTCTGAAGGGAAACACACAGCACACTTCTCATCCATGAAACACACTCTGCTTTAGAGCAAGAAGCACGCTCTTGCTTTCTAGAGTCTCGAATAAGGCGGGAGACGTGAGAGTGCTCAGAACAAAAGAACTGTGTTTCCTACACACACGGACCATATCTAGTTCAACTCTGCTTCTGAAACGGATACAAACCACAGGCCCTCTAACATCCAATGCATTTCAGTTAAGAGCGAGAAACGTGTGAGCTTCGTGTACAATATAGCTTCGTTTGAGCTGAAAAGTGACTGCGTTTACCTGAAACGAAGTCTCGCTTGTAGGAAGACACAGAGCCTGGCATTTAACTCCGTTTCTGAAGGGAAACACACAGCACACTTCTCATCCATGAAACACACTCTGCTTTAGAGCAAGAAGCACGCTCTTGCTTTCTAGAGTCTCGAATAAGGCGGGAAACGTGAGAGTGCTCAGAACAAAAGAACTGTGTTTCCTACACACACGGACCATATCTAGTTCAACTCTGCTTCTGAAACTGATACAAACCACAGGCCCTCGAACATCCAATGCGTTTCAGTTAAGAGCGAGAAACGTGTGAGCTTCGTGTACAATATAGCTTCGTTTGAGCTGAAAAGTGACTGCGTTTACCTGAAACGAAGTCTCGCTTGTGGGAAGACACAGAGCCTGGCATTTAACTCCGTTTCTGAAGGGAAACACACAGCACACTTCTCATCCATGAAACACACTCTGCTTTAGAGCAAGAAGCACGCTCTTGCTTTCTAGAGTCTCGAATAAGGCGGGAAACGTGAGAGTGCTCAGAACAAAAGAACTGTGTTTCCTACACACACGGACCATATCTAGTTCAACTCTGCTTCTGAAACTGATACAAACCACAGGCCCTCGAACATCCAATGCGTTTCAGTTAAGAGCGAGAAACGTGTGAGCTTCGTGTACAATATAGCTTCGTTTGAGCTGAAAAGTGACTGCGTTTACCTGAAACGAAGTCTCGCTTGTGGGAAGACACAGAGCCTGGCATTTAACTCCGTTTCTGAAGGGAAACACACAGCACACTTCTCATCCATGAAACACACTCTGCTTTAGAGCAAGAAGCACGCTCTTGCTTTCTAGAGTCTCGAGTAAGGCGGGAAACGTGAGAGTGCTCAGAACAAAAGAACTGTGTTTCCTACACACACGGACCATATCTAGTTCAACTCTGCTTCTGAAACTGATACAAACCACAGGCCCTCTAACATCCAATGCATTTCAGTTAAGAGCGAGAAACGTGTGAGCTTCGTGTACAATATAGCTTCGTTTGAGCTGAAAAGTGACTGCGTTTACCTGAAACGAAGTCTCGCTTGTGGGAAGACACAGAGCCTGGCATTTAACTCCGTTTCTGAAGGGAAACACACAGCACACTTCTCATCCATGAAACACACTCTGCTTTAGAGCAAGAAGCACGCTCTTGCTTTCTAGAGTCTCGAATAAGGCGGGAAACGTGAGAGTGCGCAGAACAAAAGAACTGTGTTTCCTACACACACGGACCATATCTAGTTCAACTCTGCTTCTGAAACTGATGCAAACCACAGGCCCTCGAACATCCAATGCGTTTCAGTTAAGAGCGAGAAACGTGTGAGCTTCGTGTACAATATAGCTTCGTTTGAGCTGAAAAGTGACTGCGTTTACCTGAAACGAAGTCTCGCTTGTAGGAAGACACAGAGCCTGGCATTTAACTCCGTTTCTGAAGGGAAACACACAGCGCACTTCTCATCCATGAAACACACTCTGCTTTAGAGCAAGAAGCACGCTCTTGCTTTCTAGAGTCTCGAGTAAGGCGGGAAACGTGAGAGTGCTCAGAACAAAAGAACTGTGTTTCCTACACACACGGACCATATCTAGTTCAACTCTGCTTCTGAAACTGATACAAACCACAGGCCCTCGAACATCCAATGCGTTTCAGTTAAGAGCGAGAAACGTGTGAGCTTCGTGTACAATATAGCTTCGTTTGAGCTGAAAAGTGACTGCGTTTACCTGAAACGAAGTCTCGCTTGTAGGAAGACACAGAGCCTGGCATTTATCTCCGTTTCTGAAGGGAAACACACAGCACACTTCTCATCCATGAAACACACTCTGCTTTAGAGCAAGAAGCACGCTCTTGCTTTCTAGAGTCTCGAATAAGGCGGGAAACGTGAGAGTGCTCAGAACAAAAGAACTGTGTTTCCTACACACACGGACCATATCTAGTTCAACTCTGCTTCTGAAACTGATACAAACCACAGGCCCTCGAGCATCCAATGCGTTTCAGTTAAGAGCGAGAAACGTGTGAGCTTCGTGTACAATATAGCTTCGTTTGAGCTGAAAAGTGACTGCGTTTACCTGAAACGAAGTCTCGCTTGTGGGAAGACACAGAGCCTGGCATTTAACTCCGTTTCTGAAGGGAAACACACAGCACACTTCTCATCCATGAAACACACTCTGCTTTAGAGCAAGAAGCACGCTCTTGCTTTCTAGAGTCTCGAATAAGGCGGGAGACGTGAGAGTGCTCAGAACAAAAGAACTGTGTTTCCTACACACACGGACCATATCTAGTTCAACTCTGCTTCTGAAACTGATACAAACCGCAGGCCCTCGAACATCCAATGCGTTTCAGTTAAGAGCGAGAAACGTGTGAGCTTCGTGTACAATATAGCTTCGTTTGAGCTGAAAAGTGACTGCGTTTACCTGAAACGAAGTCTCGCTTGTAGGAAGACACAGAGCCTGGCATTTAACTCCGTTTCTGAAGGGAAACACACAGCACACTTCTCATCCATGAAACACACTCTGCTTTAGAGCAAGAAGCACGCTCTTGCTTTCTAGAGTCTCGAATAAGGCGGGAGACGTGAGAGTGCTCAGAACAAAAGAACTGTGTTTCCTACACACACGGACCATATCTAGTTCAACTCTGCTTCTGAAACTGATACAAACCGCAGGCCCTCGAACATCCAATGCGTTTCAGTTAAGAGCGAGAAACGTGTGAGCTTCGTGTACAATATAGCTTCGTTTGAGCTGAAAAGTGACTGCGTTTACCTGAAACGAAGTCTCGCTTGTAGGAAGACACAGAGCCTGGCATTTAACTCCGTTTCTGAAGGGAAACACACAGCACACTTCTCATCCATGAAACACACTCTGCTTTAGAGCAAGAAGCACGCTCTTGCTTTCTAGAGTCTCGAATAAGGCGGGAGACGTGAGAGTGCTCAGAACAAAAGAACTGTGTTTCCTACACACACGGACCATATCTAGTTCAACTCTGCTTCTGAAACGGATACAAACCACAGGCCCTCGAACATCCAATGCGTTTCAGTTAAGAGGGAGAATCGTGTGAGCTTCCTGTACAATATAGCTTCGTTTGAGCTGAAAACTGACTGCGTTTACCTGAAACGAAGTCTCGCTTGTAGGAAGACACAGAACCTGGCATTTAACTCCGTTTCTGAAGGGAAACACACAGCACACTTCTCATCCATGAAACACACTCTGATTTAGAGCAAGAAGCACGCTCTTGCTTTCTAGAGTCTCTAATAAGGCGGGAAACGTGAGAGTGCTCAGAACAAAAGAACTGTGTTTCCTACACACACGGACCATATCTAGTTCAACTCTGCTTCTGAAACTGATACAAACCACAGGCCCTCGAACATCCAATGCGTTTCAGTTAAGAGCGAGAAACGTGTGAGCTTCGTGTACAATATAGCTTCGTTTGAGCTGAAAAGTGACTGCGTTTACCTGAAACGAAGTCTCGCTTGTAGGAAGACACAGAGCCTGGCATTTATCTCCGTTTCTGAAGGGAAACACACAGCACACTTCTCATCCATGAAACACACTCTGCTTTAGAGCAAGAAGCACGCTCTTGCTTTCTAGAGTCTCGAATAAGGCGGGAAACGTGAGAGTGCTCAGAACAAAAGAACTGTGTTTCCTACACACACGGACCATATCTAGTTCAACTCTGCTTCTGAAACTGATACAAACCACAGGCCCTCGAACATCCAATGCGTTTCAGTTAAGAGCGAGAAACGTGTGAGCTTCGTGTACAATATAGCTTCGTTTGAGCTGAAAAGTGACTGCGTTTACCTGAAACGAAGTCTCGCTTGTGGGAAGACACAGAGCCTGGCATTTAACTCCGTTTCTGAAGGGAAACACACAGCACACTTCTCATCCATGAAACACACTCTGCTTTAGAGCAAGAAGCACGCTCTTGCTTTCTAGAGTCTCGAATAAGGCGGGAGACGTGAGAGTGCTCAGAACAAAAGAACTGTGTTTCCTACACACACGGACCATATCTAGTTCAACTCTGCTTCTGAAACTGATACAAACCGCAGGCCCTCGAACATCCAATGCGTTTCAGTTAAGAGCGAGAAACGTGTGAGCTTCGTGTACAATATAGCTTCGTTTGAGCTGAAAAGTGACTGCGTTTACCTGAAACGAAGACTCGCTTGTAGGAAGACACAGAACCTGGCATTTAACTCCGTTTCTGAAGGGAAACACACAGCACACTTCTCATCCATGAAACACACTCTGATTTAGAGCAAGAAGCACGCTCTTGCTTTCTAGAGTCTCTAATAAGGCGGGAAACGTGAGAGTGCTCAGAACAAAAGAACTGTGTTTCCTACACACACGGACCATATCTAGTTCAACTCTGCTTCTGAAACTGATACAAACCACAGGCCCTCGAACATCCAATGCGTTTCAGTTAAGAGCGAGAAACGTGTGAGCTTCTTGTACAATATAGCTTCGTTTTAGCTGAAAAGTGACTGCGTTTACCTGAAACGAAGTCTCGCTTGTAGGAAGACACAGAGCCTGGCATTTAACTCCGTTTCTGAAGGGAAACACACAGCACACTTCTCATCCATGAAACACACTCTGCTTTAGAGCAAGAAGCACGCTCTTGCTTTCTAGATTCTCGAATAAGGCGGGAGACGTGAGAGTGCTCAGAACAAAAGAACTGTGTTTCCTACACACACGGACCATATCTAGTTCAACTCTGCTTCTGAAACTGATACAAACCGCAGGCCCTCGAACATCCAATGCGTTTCAGTTAAGAGCGAGAAACGTGTGAGCTTCGTGTACAATATAGCTTCGTTTGAGCTGAAAAGTGACTGCGTTTACCTGAAACGAAGTCTCGCTTGTAGGAAGACACAGAGCCTGGCATTTAACTCCGTTTCTGAAGGGAAACACACAGCACACTTCTCATCCATGAAACACACTCTGCTTTAGAGCAAGAAGCACGCTCTTGCTTTCTAGAGTCTCGAATAAGGCGGGAGACGTGAGAGTGCTCAGAACAAAAGAACTGTGTTTCCTACACACACTGACCATATCTAGTTCAACTCTTCTTCTGAAACTGATACAAACCGCAGGCCCTCGAACATCCAATGCGTTTCAGTTAAGAGCGAGAAACGTGTGAGCTTCGTGTACAATATAGCTTCGTTTGAGCTGAAAAGTGACTGCGTTTACCTGAAACGAAGTCTCGCTTGTAGGAAGACACAGAGCCTGGCATTTAACTCCGTTTCTGAAGGGAAACACACAGCACACTTCTCATCCATGAAACACACTCTGCTTTAGAGCAAGAAGCACGCTCTTGCTTTCTAGAGTCTCGAATAAGGCGGGAGACGTGAGAGTGCTCAGAACAAAAGAACTGTGTTTCCTACACACACGGACCATATCTAGTTCAACTCTGCTTCTGAAACGGATACAAACCACAGGCCCTCGAACATCCAATGCGTTTCAGTTAAGAGCGAGAATCGTGTGAGCTTCCTGTACAATATAGCTTCGTTTGAGCTGAAAAGTGACTGCGTTTACCTGAAACGAAGTCTCGCTTGTAGGAAGACACAGAACCTGGCATTTAACTCCGTTTCTGAAGGGAAACACACAGCACACTTCTCATCCATGAAACACACTCTGATTTAGAGCAAGAAGCACGCTCTTGCTTTCTAGAGTCTCTAATAAGGCGGGAAACGTGAGAGTGCTCAGAACAAAAGAACTGTGTTTCCTACACACACGGACCATATCTAGTTCAACTCTGCTTCTGAAACTGATACAAACCACAGGCCCTCGAACATCCAATGCGTTTCAGTTAAGAGCGAGAAACGTGTGAGCTTCGTGTACAATATAGCTTCGTTTGAGCTGAAAAGTGACTGCGTTTACCTGAAACGAAGTCTCGCTTGTAGGAAGACACAGAGCCTGGCATTTATCTCCGTTTCTGAAGGGAAACACACAGCACACTTCTCATCCATGAAACACACTCTGCTTTAGAGCAAGAAGCACGCTCTTGCTTTCTAGAGTCTCGAATAAGGCGGGAAACGTGAGAGTGCTCAGAACAAAAGAACTGTGTTTCCTACACACACGGACCATATCTAGTTCAACTCTGCTTCTGAAACTGATACAAACCACAGGCCCTCGAACATCCAATGCGTTTCAGTTAAGAGCGAGAAACGTGTGAGCTTCGTGTACAATATAGCTTCGTTTGAGCTGAAAAGTGACTGCGTTTACCTGAAACGAAGTCTCGCTTGTGGGAAGACACAGAGCCTGGCATTTAACTCCGTTTCTGAAGGGAAACACACAGCACACTTCTCATCCATGAAACACACTCTGCTTTAGAGCAAGAAGCACGCTCTTGCTTTCTAGAGTCTCGAATAAGGCGGGAGACGTGAGAGTGCTCAGAACAAAAGAACTGTGTTTCCTACACACACGGACCATATCTAGTTCAACTCTGCTTCTGAAACTGATACAAACCGCAGGCCCTCGAACATCCAATGCGTTTCAGTTAAGAGCGAGAAACGTGTGAGCTTCGTGTACAATATAGCTTCGTTTGAGCTGAAAAGTGACTGCGTTTACCTGAAACGAAGACTCGCTTGTAGGAAGACACAGAACCTGGCATTTAACTCCGTTTCTGAAGGGAAACACACAGCACACTTCTCATCCATGAAACACACTCTGATTTAGAGCAAGAAGCACGCTCTTGCTTTCTAGAGTCTCTAATAAGGCGGGAAACGTGAGAGTGCTCAGAACAAAAGAACTGTGTTTCCTACACACACGGACCATATCTAGTTCAACTCTGCTTCTGAAACTGATACAAACCACAGGCCCTCGAACATCCAATGCGTTTCAGTTAAGAGCGAGAAACGTGTGAGCTTCTTGTACAATATAGCTTCGTTTTAGCTGAAAAGTGACTGCGTTTACCTGAAACGAAGTCTCGCTTGTAGGAAGACACAGAGCCTGGCATTTAACTCCGTTTCTGAAGGGAAACACACAGCACACTTCTCATCCATGAAACACACTCTGCTTTAGAGCAAGAAGCACGCTCTTGCTTTCTAGAGTCTCGAATAAGGCGGGAGACGTGAGAGTGCTCAGAACAAAAGAACTGTGTTTCCTACACACACGGACCATATCTAGTTCAACTCTGCTTCTGAAACTGATACAAACCGCAGGCCCTCGAACATCCAATGCGTTTCAGTTAAGAGCGAGAAACGTGTGAGCTTCGTGTACAATATAGCTTCGTTTGAGCTGAAAAGTGACTGCGTTTACCTGAAACGAAGTCTCGCTTGTAGGAAGACACAGAGCCTGGCATTTAACTCCGTTTCTGAAGGGAAACACACAGCACACTTCTCATCCATGAAACACACTCTGCTTTAGAGCAAGAAGCACGCTCTTGCTTTTTAGAGTCTCGAATAAGGCGGGAGACGTGAGAGTGATCAGAACAAAAGAACTGTGTTTCCTACACACACGTACCATATCTAGTTCAACTCTGCTTCTGAAACTGATACAAACCACAGGCCCTCGAACATCCAATGCGTTTCAGTTAAGAGCGAGAATCGTGTGAGCTTCGTGTACAATATAGCTTCGTTTGAGCTGAAAAGTGACTGCGTTTACCTGAAACGAAGGCTCGCTTGTAGGAAGACACAGAACCTGGCATTTAACTCCGTTTCTGAAGGGAAACACACAGCACACTTCTCATCCATGAAACACACTCTGATTTAGAGCAAGAAGCACGCTCTTGCTTTCTAGAGTCTCTAATAAGGCGGGAAACGTGAGAGTGCTCAGAACAAAAGAACTGTGTTTCCTACACACACGGACCATATCTAGTTCAACTCTGCTTCTGAAACTGATACAAACCACAGGCCCTCGAACATCCAATGCGTTTCAGTTAAGAGCGAGAAACGTGTGAGCTTCGTGTACAATATAGCTTCGTTTGAGCTGAAAAGTGACTGTGTTTACCTGAAACGAAGTCTCGCTTGTAGGAAGACACAGAGCCTGGCATTTAACTCCGTTTCTGAAGGGAAACACACAGCACACTTCTCATCCATGAAACACACTCTGCTTTAGAGCAAGAAGCACGCTCTTGCTTTCTAGATTCTCGAATAAGGCGGGAGACGTGAGAGTGCTCAGAACAAAAGAACTGTGTTTCCTACACACACGGACCATATCTAGTTCAACTCTGCTTCTGAAACTGATACAAACCGCAGGCCCTCGAACATCCAATGCGTTTCAGTTAAGAGCGAGAAACGTGTGAGCTTCGTGTACAATATAGCTTCGTTTGAGCTGAAAAGTGACTGCGTTTACCTGAAACGAAGTCTCGCTTGTAGGAAGACACAGAGCCTGGCATTTAACTCCGTTTCTGAAGGGAAACACACAGCACACTTCTCATCCATGAAACACACTCTGCTTTAGAGCAAGAAGCACGCTCTTGCTTTCTAGAGTCTCGAATAAGGCGGGAGACGTGAGAGTGCTCAGAACAAAAGAACTGTGTTTCCTACACACACGGACCATATCTAGTTCAACTCTGCTTCTGAAACGGATACAAACCACAGGCCCTCGAACATCCAATGCGTTTCAGTTAAGAGCGAGAATCGTGTGAGCTTCCTGTACAATATAGCTTCGTTTGAGCTGAAAAGTGACTGCGTTTACCTGAAACGAAGTCTCGCTTGTAGGAAGACACAGAACCTGGCATTTAACTCCGTTTCTGAAGGGAAACACACAGCACACTTCTCATCCATGAAACACACTCTGATTTAGAGCAAGAAGCACGCTCTTGCTTTCTAGAGTCTCTAATAAGGCGGGAAACGTGAGAGTGCTCAGAACAAAAGAACTGTGTTTCCTACACACACGGACCATATCTAGTTCAACTCTGCTTCTGAAACTGATACAAACCACAGGCCCTCGAACATCCAATGCGTTTCAGTTAAGAGCGAGAAACGTGTGAGCTTCGTGTACAATATAGCTTCGTTTGAGCTGAAAAGTGACTGCGTTTACCTGAAACGAAGTCTCGCTTGTAGGAAGACACAGAGCCTGGCATTTAACTCCGTTTCTGAAGGGAAACACACAGCACACTTCTCATCCATGAAACACACTCTGCTTTAGAGCAAGAAGCACGCTCTTGCTTTCTAGAGTCTCGAATAAGGCGGGAAACGTGAGAGTGCTCAGAACAAAAGAACTGTGTTTCCTACACACACGGACCATATCTAGTTCAACTCTGCTTCTGAAACTGATACAAACCACAGGCCCTCGAATATCCAATGCGTTTCAGTTAAGAGCGAGAAACGTGTGAGTTCCGTGTACAATATAGCTTCGTTTGAGCTGAAAAGTGACTGCGTTTACCTGAAACGAAGTCTCGCTTGTAGGAAGACACAGAGCCTGGCATTTAACTCCGTTTCTGAAGGGAAACACACAGCACACTTCTCATCCATGAAACACACTCTGCTTTAGAGCAAGAAGCACGCTCTTGCTTTCTAGAGTCTCGAATAAGGCGGGAAACGTGAGAGTGCTCAGAACAAAAGAACTGTGTTTCCTACACACACGGACCATATCTAGTTCAACTCTGCTTCTGAAACTGATACAAACCACAGGCCCTCGAACATCCAATGCGTTTCAGATAAGAGCGAGAAACGTGTGAGCTTCGTGTACAATATAGCTTCGTTTGAGCTGAAAAGTGACTGCGTTTACCTGAAACGAAGTCTCGCTTGTGGGAAGACACAGAGCCTGGCATTTAACTCCGTTTCTGAAGGGAAACACACAGCACACTTCTCATCCATGAAACACACTCTGCTTTAGAGCAAGAAGCACGCTCTTGCTTTCTAGAGTCTCGAATAAGGCGGGAAACGTGAGAGTGCGCAGAACAAAAGAACTGTGTTTCCTACACACACGGACCATATCTAGTTCAACTCTGCTTCTGAAACTGATACAAACCACAGGCCCTCGAACATCCAATGCGTTTCAGTTAAGAGCGAGAAACGTGTGAGCTTCGTGTACAATATAGCTTCGTTTGAGCTGAAAAGTGACTGCGTTTACCTGAAACGAAGTCTCGCTTGTGGGAAGACACAGAGCCTGGCATTTAACTCCGTTTCTGAAGGGAAACACACAGCACACTTCTCATCCATGAAACACACTCTGCTTTAGAGCAAGAAGCACGCTCTTGCTTTCTAGAGTCTCGAATAAGGCGGGAAACGTGAGAGTGCGCAGAACAAAAGAACTGTGTTTCCTACACACACGGACCATATCTAGTTCAACTCTGCTTCTGAAACTGATACAAACCACAGGCCCTCGAACATCCAATGCGTTTCAGTTAAGAGCGAGAAACGTGTGAGCTTCGTGTACAATATAGCTTCGTTTGAGCTGAAAAGTGACTGCGTTTACCTGAAACGAAGTCTCGCTTGTAGGAAGACACAGAGCCTGGCATTTAACTCTGTTTCTGAAGGGAAACACACAGCACACTTCTCATCCATGAAACACACTCTGCTTTAGAGCAAGAAGCACGCTCTTGCTTTCTAGAGTCTCGAATAAGGCGGGAAACGTGAGAGTGCTCAGAACAAAAGAACTGTGTTTCCTACACACACGGACCATATCTAGTTCAACTCTGCTTCTGAAACTGATACAAACCACAGGCCCTCGAACATCCAATGCGTTTCAGTTAAGCACGAGAAACGTGTGAGCTTCGTGTACAATATAGCTTCGTTTGAGCTAAAAAGTGACTGCGTTTACCTGAAACGAAGTCTCGCTTGTAGGAAGACACAGAGCCTGGCATTTAACTCCGTTTCTGAAGGGAAACACACAGCACACTTCTCATCCATGAAACACACTCTGCTTTAGAGCAAGAAGCCCGCTCTTGCTTTCTAGAGTCTCGAGTAAGGCGGGAAACGTGAGAGTGCTCAGAACAAAAGAACTGTGTTTCCTACACACACGGACCATATCTAGTTCAACTCTACTTCTGAAACTGATACAAACCACAGGCCCTCTAACATCCAATGCGTTTCAGTTAAGAGCGAGAAACGTGTGAGCTTCGTGTACAATATAGCTTCGTTTGAGCTGAAAAGTGACTGCGTTTACCTGAAACGAAGTCTCGCTTGTAGGAAGACACAGAGCCTGGCATTTATCTCCGTTTCTGAAGGGAAACACACAGCACACTTCTCATCCATGAAACACACTCTGCTTTAGAGCAAGAAGCACGCTCTTGCTTTCTAGAGTCTCGAATAAGGCGGGAAACGTGAGAGTGCTCAGAACAAAAGAACTGTGTTTCCTACACACACGGACCATATCTAGTTCAACTCTGCTTCTGAAACTGATACAAACCACAGGCCCTCGAACATCCAATGCCTTTCAGTTAAGAGTGAGAAACGTGTGAGCTTCGTGTACAATATAGCTTCGTTTGAGCTGAAAAGTGACTGCGTTTACCTGAAACGAAGTCTCGCTTGTAGGAAGACACAGAGCCTGGCATTTAACTCCGTTTCTGAAGGGAAACACACAGCACACTTCTCATCCATGAAACACACTCTGCTTTAGAGCAAGAAGCACGCTCTTGCTTTCTAGAGTCTCGAATAAGGCGGGAAACGTGAGAGTGCTCAGAACAAAAGAACTGTGTTTCCTACACACACGGACCATATCTAGTTCAACTCTGCTTCTGAAACTGATACAAACCACAGGCCCTCGAACATCCAATGCGTTTCAGTTAAGAGCGAGAAACGTGTGAGCTTCGTGTACAATATAGCTTCGTTTGAGCTGAAAAGTGACTGCGTTTACCTGAAACGAAGTCTCGCTTGTAGGAAGACACAGAGCCTGGCATTTAACTCCGTTTCTGAAGGGAAACACACAGCACACTTCTCATCCATGAAACACACTCTGCTTTAGAGCAAGAAGCACGCTCTTGCTTTCTAGAGTCTCGAATAAGGCGGGAAACGTGAGAGTGCTCAGAACAAAAGAACTGTGTTTCCTACACACACGGACCATATCTAGTTCAACTCTGCTTCTGAAACTGATACAAACCACAGGCCCTCGAACATCCAATGCGTTTCAGTTAAGCGCGAGAAACGTGTGAGCTTCGTGTACAATATAGCTTCGTTTGAGCTGAAAAGTGAGTGCGTTTACCTGAAACGAAGTCTCGCTTGTAGGAAGACACAGAGCCTGGCATTTAACTCCGTTTCTGAAGGGAAACACACAGCACACTTCTCATCCATGAAACACACTCTGCTTTAGAGCAAGAAGCACGCTCTTGCTTTCTAGAGTCTCGAATAAGGCGGGAAACGTGAGAGTGCTCAGAACAAAAGAACTGTGTTTCCTACACACACGGACCATATCTAGTTCAACTCTGCTTCTGAAACTGATACAAACCACAGGCCCTCTAACATCCAATGCGTTTCAGTTAAGAGCGAGAAACGTGTGAGCTTCGTGTACAATATAGCTTCGTTTGAGCTGAAAAGTGACTGCGTTTACCTGAAACGAAGTCTCGCTTGTAGGAAGACACAGAGCCTGGCATTTAACTCCGTTTCTGAAGGGAAACACACAGCACACTTCTCATCCATGAAACACACTCTGCTTTAGAGCAAGAAGCACGCTCTTGCTTTCTAGAGTCTCTAATAAGGCGGGAAACGTGAGAGTGCTCAGAACAAAAGAACTGTGTTTCCTACACACACGGACCATATCTAGTTCAACTCTGCTTCTGAAACTGATACAAACCACAGGCCCTCGAACATCCAATGCGTTTCAGTTAAGCACGAGAAACGTGTGAGCTTCGTGTACAATATAGCTTCGTTTGAGCTAAAAAGTCACTGCGTTTACCTGAAACGAAGTCTCGCTTGTAGGAAGACACAGAGCCTGGCATTTAACTCCGTTTCTGAAGGGAAACACACAGCACACTTCTCATCCATGAAACACACTCTGCTTTAGAGCAAGAAGCCCGCTCTTGCTTTCTAGAGTCTCGAATAAGGCGGGAAACGTGAGAGTGCTCAGAACAAAAGAACTGTGTTTCCTACACACACGGACCATATCTAGTTCAACTCTGCTTCTGAAACTGATACAAACCACAGGCCCTCTAACATCCAATGCGTTTCAGTTAAGAGCGAGAAACGTGTGAGCTTCGTGTACAATATAGCTTCGTTTGAGCTGAAAAGTGACTGCGTTTACCTGAAACGAAGTCTCGCTTGTAGGAAGACACAGAGCCTGGCATTTATCTCCGTTTCTGAAGGGAAACACACAGCACACTTCTCATCCATGAAACACACTCTGCTTTAGAGCAAGAAGCACGCTCTTGCTTTCTAGAGTCTCGAATAAGGCGGGAAACGTGAGAGTGCTCAGAACAAAAGAACTGTGTTTCCTATACACACGGACCATATCTAGTTCAACTCTGCTTCTGAAACTGATACAAACCACAGGCCCTCGAACATCCAATGCGTTTCAGTTAAGAGTGAGAAACGTGTGAGCTTCGTGTACAATATAGCTTCGTTTGAGCTGAAAAGTGACTGTGTTTACCTGAAACGAAGTCTCGCTTGTAGGAAGACACAGAGCCTGGCATTTAACTCCGTTTCTGAAGGGAAACACACAGCACACTTCTCATCCATGAAACACACTCTGCTTTAGAGCAAGAAGCACGCTCTTGCTTTCTAGAGTCTCGAATAAGGCGGGAAACGTGAGAGTGCTCAGAACAAAAGAACTGTGTTTCCTACACACACGGACCATATCTAGTTCAACTCTGCTTCTGAAACTGATACAAACCACAGGCCCTCGAACATCCAATGCGTTTCAGTTAAGAGCGAGAAACGTGTGAGCTTCGTGTACAATATAGCTTCGTTTGAGCTGAAAAGTGACTGCGTTTACCTGAAACGAAGTCTCGCTTGTGGGAAGACACAGAGCCTGGCATTTAACTCCGTTTCTGAAGGGAAACACACAGCACACTTCTCATCCATGAAACACACTCTGCTTTAGAGCAAGAAGCACGCTCTTGCTTTCTAGAGTCTCGAATAAGGCGGGAAACGTGAGAGTGCGCAGAACAAAAGAACTGTGTTTCCTACACACACGGACCATATCTAGTTCAACTCTGCTTCTGAAACTGATACAAACCACAGGCCCTCGAACATCCAATGCGTTTCAGTTAAGAGCGAGAAACGTGTGAGCTTCGTGTACAATATAGCTTCGTTTGAGCTGAAAAGTGACTGCGTTTACCTGAAACGAAGTCTCGCTTGTAGGAAGACACAGAGCCTGGCATTTAACTCCGTTTCTGAAGGGAAACACACAGCACACTTCTCATCCATGAAACACACTCTGCTTTAGAGCAAGAAGCACGCTCTTGCTTTCTAGAGTCTCGAATAAGGCGGGAAACATGAGAGTGCTCAGAACAAAAGAACTGTGTTTCCTACACACACGGACCATATCTAGTTCAACTCTGCTTCTGAAACTGATACAAACCACAGGCCCTCGAACATCCAATGCGTTTCAGTTAAGCACGAGAAACGTGTGAGCTTCGTGTACAATATAGCTTCGTTTGAGCTAAAAAGTGACTGCGTTTACCTGAAACGAAGTCTCGCTTGTAGGAAGACACAGAGCCTGGCATTTAACTCCGTTTCTGAAGGGAAACACACAGCACACTTCTCATCCATGAAACACACTCTGCTTTAGAGCAAGAAGCCCGCTCTTGCTTTCTAGAGTCTCGAGTAAGGCGGGAAACGTGAGAGTGCTCAGAACAAAAGAACTGTGTTTCCTACACACACGGACCATATCTAGTTCAACTCTGCTTCTGAAACTGATACAAACCACAGGCCCTCTAACATTCAATGCGTTTCAGTTAAGAGCGAGAAACGTGTGAGCTTCGTGTACAATATAGCTTCGTTTGAGCTGAAAAGTGACTGCGTTTACCTGAAACGAAGTCTCGCTTGTAGGAAGACACAGAGCCTGGCATTTAACTCCGTTTCTGAAGGGAAACACACAGCACACTTCTCATCCATGAAACACACTCTGCTTTAGAGCAAGAAGCACGCTCTTGCTTTCTAGAGTCTTGAATAAGGCGGGAAACGTGAGAGTGCTCAGAACAAAAGAACTGTGTTTCCTACACACACGGACCATATCTAGTTCAACTCTGCTTCTGAAACTGATACAAACCACAGGCCCTCTAACATCCAATGCGTTTCAGTTAAGAGCGAGAAACGTGTGAGCTTCGTGTACAATATAGCTTCGTTTGAGCTGAAAAGTGACTGCGTTTACCTGAAACGAAGTCTCGCTTGTAGGAAGACACAGAGCCTGGCATTTAACTCCGTTTCTGAAGGGAAACACACAGCACACTTCTCATCCATGAAACACACTCTGCTTTAGAGCAAGAAGCACGCTCTTGCTTTCTAGAGTCTCTAATAAGGCGGGAAACGTGAGAGTGCTCAGAACAAAAGAACTGTGTTTCCTACACACACGGACCATATCTAGTTCAACTCTGCTTCTGAAACTGATACAAACCACAGGCCCTCGAACATCCAATGCGTTTCAGTTAAGAGCGAGAAACGTGTGAGCTTCGTGTACAATATAGCTTCGTTTGAGCTGAAAAGTGACTGCGTTTACCTGAAACGAAGTCTCGCTTGTGGGAAGACACAGAGCCTGGCATTTAACTCCGTTTCTGAAGGGAAACACACAGCACACTTCTCATCCATGAAACACACTCTGCTTTAGAGCAAGAAGCACGCTCTTGCTTTCTAGAGTCTCGAATAAGGCGGGAAACGTGAGAGTGCTCAGAACAAAAGAACTGTGTTTCCTACACACACGGACCATATCTAGTTCAACTCTGCTTCTGAAACTGATACAAACCACAGGCCCTCGAACATCCAATGCGTTTCAGTTAAGAGCGAGAAACGTGTGAGCTTCGTGTACAATATAGCTTCGTTCGAGCTGAAAAGTGACTGCGTTTACCTGAAACGAAGTCTCGCTTGTAGGAAGACACAGAGCCTGGCATTTAACTCCGTTTCTTAAGGGAAACACACAGCACACTTCTCATCCATGAAACACACTCTGCTTTAGAGCAAGAAGCACGCTCTTGCTTTCTAGAGTCTCGAATAAGGCGGGAGACGTGAGAGTGCTCAGAACAAAAGAACTGTGTTTCCTACACACACGGACCATATCTAGTTCAACTCTGCTTCTGAAACTGATACAAACCACAGGCCCTCGAACATCCAATGCGTTTCAGTTAAGAGCGAGAAACGTGTGAGCTTCGTGTACAATATAGCTTCGTTTGAGCTGAAAAGTGACTGCGTTTACCTGAAACGAAGTCTCGCTTGTAGGAAGACACAGAGCCTGGCATTTAACTCCGTTTCTGAAGGGAAACACACAGCACACTTCTCATCCATGAAACACACTCTGCTTTAGAGCAAGAAGCACGCTCTTGCTTTCTAGAGTCTCGAATAAGGCGGGAAACGTGAGAGTGCTCAGAACAAAAGAACTGTGTTTCCTACACACACGGACCATATCTAGTTCAACTCTGCTTCTGAAACTGATACAAACCACAGGCCCTCGAACATCCAATGCGTTTCAGTTAAGAGCGAGAAACGTGTGAGCTTCGTGTACAATATAGCTTCGTTTGAGCTGAAAAGTGACTGCGTTTACCTGAAAAGAAGTCTCGCTTGTGGGAAGACACAGAGCCTGGCATTTAACTCCGTTTCTGAAGGGAAACACACAGCACACTTCTCATCCATGAAACACACTCTGCTTTAGAGCAAGAAGCACGCTCTTGCTTTCTAGAGTCTCGAATAAGGCGGGAAACGTGAGAGTGCGCAGAACAAAAGAACTGTGTTTCCTACACACACGGACCATATCTAGTTCAACTCTGCTTCTGAAACTGATACAAACCACAGGCCCTCGAACATCCAATGCGTTTCAGTTAAGAGCGAGAAACGTGTGAGCTTCGTGTACAATATAGCTTCGTTTGAGCTGAAAAGTGACTGCGTTTACCTGAAACGAAGTCTCGCTTGTAGGAAGACACAGAGCCTGGCATTTAACTCCGTTTCTGAAGGGAAACACACAGCACACTTCTCATCCATGAAACACACTCTGCTTTAGAGCAAGAAGCACGCTCTTGCTTTCTAGAGTCTCGAATAAGGCGGGAAACGTGAGAGTGCTCAGAACAAAAGAACTGTGTTTCCTACACACACGGACCATATCTAGTTCAACTCTGCTTCTGAAACTGATACAAACCACAGGCCCTCGAACATCCAATGCGTTTCAGTTAAGAGCGAGAAACGTGTGAGCTTCGTGTACAATATAGCTTCGTTTGAGCTGAAAAGTGACTGCGTTTACCTGAAACGAAGTCTCGCTTGTGGGAAGACACAGAGCCTGGCATTTAACTCCGTTTCTGAAGGGAAACACACAGCACACTTCTCATCCATGAAACACACTCTGCTTTAGAGCAAGAAGCACGCTCTTGCTTTCTAGAGTCTCGAATAAGGCGGGAAACGTGAGAGTGCGCAGAACAAAAGAACTGTGTTTCCTACACACACGGACCATATCTAGTTCAACTCTGCTTCTGAAACTGATACAAACCACAGGCCCTCGAACATCCAATGCGTTTCAGTTAAGAGCGAGAAACGTGTGAGCTTCGTGTACAATATAGCTTCGTTTGAGCTGAAAAGTGACTGCGTTTACCTGAAACGAAGTCTCGCTTGTAGGAAGACACAGAGCCTGGCATTTAACTCCGTTTCTGAAGGGAAACACACAGCACACTTCTCATCCATGAAACACACTCTGCTTTAGAGCAAGAAGCACGCTCTTGCTTTCTAGAGTCTCGAATAAGGCGGGAAACGTGAGAGTGCTCAGAACAAAAGAACTGTGTTTCCTACACACACGGACCATATCTAGTTCAACTCTGCTTCTGAAACTGATACAAACCACAGGCCCTCGAACATCCAATGCGTTTCAGTTAAGCACGAGAAACGTGTGAGCTTCGTGTACAATATAGCTTCGTTTGAGCTAAAAAGTGACTGCGTTTACCTGAAACGAAGTCTCGCTTGTAGGAAGACACAGAGCCTGGCATTTAACTCCGTTTCTGAAGGGAAACACACAGCACACTTCTCATCCATGAAACACACTCTGCTTTAGAGCAAGAAGCCCGCTCTTGCTTTCTAGAGTCTCGAGTAAGGCGGGAAACGTGAGAGTGCTCAGAACAAAAGAACTGTGTTTCCTACACACACGGACCATATCTAGTTCAACTCTACTTCTGAAACTGATACAAACCACAGGCCCTCTAACATCCAATGCGTTTCAGTTAAGAGCGAGAAACGTGTGAGCTTCGTGTACAATATAGCTTCGTTTGAGCTGAAAAGTGACTGCGTTTACCTGAAACGAAGTCTCGCTTGTAGGAAGACACAGAGCCTGGCATTTATCTCCGTTTCTGAAGGGAAACACACAGCACACTTCTCATCCATGAAACACACTCTGCTTTAGAGCAAGAAGCACGCTCTTGCTTTCTAGAGTCTCGAATAAGGCGGGAAACGTGAGAGTGCTCAGAACAAAAGAACTGTGTTTCCTACACACACGGACCATATCTAGTTCAACTCTGCTTCTGAAACTGATACAAACCACAGGCCCTCGAACATCCAATGCGTTTCAGTTAAGAGTGAGAAACGTGTGAGCTTCGTGTACAATATAGCTTCGTTTGAGCTGATAAGTGACTGCGTTTACCTGAAACGAAGTCTCGCTTGTAGGAAGACACAGAGCCTGGCATTTAACTCCGTTTCTGAAGGGAAACACACAGCACACTTCTCATCCATGAAACACACTCTGCTTTAGAGCAAGAAGCACGCTCTTGCTTTCTAGAGTCTCGAATAAGGCGGGAAACGTGAGAGTGCTCAGAACAAAAGAACTGTGTTTCCTACACACACGGACCATATCTAGTTCAACTCTGCTTCTGAAACTGATACAAACCACAGGCCCTCGAACATCCAATACGTTTCAGTTAAGAGCGAGAAACGTGTGAGCTTCGTGTACAATATAGCTTCGTTTGAGCTCAAAAGTGACTGCGTTTACCTGAAACGAAGTCTCGCTTGTAGGAAGACACAGAGCCTGGCATTTAACTCCGTTTCTGAAGGGAAACACACAGCACACTTCTCATCCATGAAACACACTCTGCTTTAGAGCAAGAAGCACGCTCTTGCTTTCTAGAGTCTCGAATAAGGCGGGAGACGTGAGAGTGATCAGAACAAAAGAACTGTGTTTCCTACACACACGTACCATATCTAGTTCAACTCTGCTTCTGAAACTGATACAAACCACAGGCCCTCGAACATCCAATGCGTTTCAGTTAAGAGCGAGAATCGTGTGAGCTTCGTGTACAATATAGCTTCGTTTGAGCTGAAAAGTGACTGCGTTTACCTGAAACGAAGACTCGCTTGTAGGAAGACACAGAGCCTGGCATTTAACTCCGTTTCTGAAGGGAAACACACAGCACACTTCTCATCCATGAAACACACTCTGCTTTAGAGCAAGAAGCACGCTCTTGCTTTCTAGAGTCTCTAATAAGGCGGGAAACGTGAGAGTGCTCAGAACAAAAGAACTGTGTTTCCTACACACACGGACCATATCTAGTTCAACTCTGCTTCTGAAACTGATACAAACCACAGGCCCTCGAACATCCAATGTGTTTCAGTTAAGAGCGAGAAACGTGTGAGCTTCGTGTACAATATAGCTTCGTTTGAGCTGAAAAGTGACTGCGTTTACCTGAAACGAAGTCTCGCTTGTAGGAAGACACAGAGCCTGGCATTTAACTCCGTTTCTGAAGTGAAGCACAAAGCACACTTCTCATCCATGAAACACACTCTGCTTTAGAGCAAGAAGCACGCTCTTGCTTTCTAGAGTCTCGAATAAGGCGGGAAACGTGAGAGTACGCGGAACAAAAGAACTGTGTTTCCTACACACACGGACCATATCTAGTTCAACTCTGCTTCTGAAACTGATACAAACCACAGGCCCTCGAACATCCAATGCGTTTCAGTTAAGAGCGAGAAACGTGTGAGTTCCGTGTACAATATAGCTTCGTTTGAGCTGAAAAGTGACTGCGTTTACCTGAAATGAAGTCTCGCTTGTAGGAAGACACAGAGCCTGGCATTTAACTCCGTTTCTGAAGGGAAACACACAGCACACTTCTCATCCATGAAACACACTCTGCTTTAGAGCAAGAAGCACGCTCTTGCTTTCTAGAGTCTCGAATAAGGCGGGAAACGTGAGCGTGCTCAGAACAAAAGAACTGTGTTTCCTACACACACGGACCATATCTAGTTCAACTCTGCTTCTGAAACTGATACAAACCACAGGCCCTCGAACATCCAATGCGTTTCAGTTAAGAGCGAGAAACGTGTGAGCTTCGTGTACAATATAGCTTCGTTTGAGCTGAAAAGTGACTGAGTTTACCTGAAACGAAGTCTCGCTTGTAGGAAGACACAGAGCCTGGCATTTAACTCCGTTTCTGAAGGGAAACACACAGCACACTTCTCATCCATGAAACACACTCTGCTTTAGAGCAAGAAGCACGCTCTTGCTTTCTAGAGTCTCGAATAAGGCGGGAAACGTGAGCGTGCTCAGAACAAAAGAACTGTGTTTCCTACACACACGGACCATATCTAGTTCAACTCTGCTTCTGAAACTGATACAAACCACAGGCCCTTGAACATCCAATGCGTTTCAGTTAAGAGCGAGAAACGTGTGAGCTTCGTGTACAATATAGCTTCGTTTGAGCTGAAAAGTGACTGCGTTTACCTGAAACGAAGTCTCGCTTGTAGGAAGACACAGAGCCTGGCATTTAACTCCGTTTCTGAAGGGAAACACACAGCACACTTCTCATCCATGAAACACACTCTGCTTTAGAGCAAGAAGCACGCTCTTGCTTTCTAGAGTCTCGAATAAGGCGGGAAACGTGAGCGTGCTCAGAACAAAAGAACTGTGTTTCCTACACACACGGACCATATCTAGTTCAACTCTGCTTCTGAAACTGATACAAACCACAGGCCCTCGAACATCCAATGCGTTTCAGTTAAGAGCGAGAAACGTGTGAGCTTCGTGTACAATATAGCTTCGTTTGAGCTGAAAAGTGACTGCGTTTACCTGAAACGAAGTCTCGCTTGTAGGAAGACACAGAGCCTGGCATTTAACTCCGTTTCTGAAGGGAAACACACAGCACACTTCTCATCCATGAAACACACTCTGCTTTAGAGCAAGAAGCACGCTCTTGCTTTCTAGAGTCTCGAATAAGGCGGGAAATGTGAGAGTGCTCAGAACAAAAGAACTGTGTTTCCTACACACACGGACCATATCTAGTTCAACTCTGCTTCTGAAACTGATACAAACCACAGGCCCTCGAACATCCAATGCGTTTCAGTTAAGCGCGAGAAACGTGTGAGCTTCGTGTACAATATAGCTTCGTTTGAGCTGAAAAGTGACTGCGTTTACCTGAAACGAAGTCTCGCTTGTAGGAAGACACAGAGCCTGGCATTTAACTCCGTTTCTGAAGGGAAACACACAGCACACTTCTCATCCATGAAACACACTCTGCTTTAGAGCAAGAAGCACGCTCTTGCTTTCTAGAGTCTCGAATAAGGCGGGAAACGTGAGAGTGCTCAGAACAAAAGAACTGTGTTTCCTACACACACGGACCATATCTAGTTCAACTCTGCTTCTGAAACTGATACAAACCACAGGCCCTCTAACATCCAATGCGTTTCAGTTAAGAGCGAGAAACGTGTGAGCTTCGTGTACAATATAGCTTCGTTTGAGCTGAAAAGTGACTGCGTTTACCTGAAACGAAGTCTCGCTTGTAGGAAGACACAGAGCTTGGCATTTAACTCCGTTTCTGAAGGGAAACACACAGCACACTTCTCATCCATGAAACACACTCTGCTTTAGAGCAAGAAGCACGCTCTTGCTTTCTAGAGTCTCGAATAAGGCGGGAAACGTGAGAGTGCTCAGAACAAAAGAACTGTGTTTCCTACACACACGGACCATATCTAGTTCAACTCTGCTTCTGAAACTGATACAAACCACAGGCCCTCGAACATCCAATGCGTTTCAGTTAAGCACGAGAAACGTGTGAGCTTCGTGTACAATATAGCTTCGTTTGAGCTAAAAAGTCACTGCGTTTACCTGAAACGAAGTCTCGCTTGTAGGAAGACACAGAGCCTGGCATTTAACTCCGTTTCTGAAGGGAAACACACAGCACACTTCTCATCCATGAAACACACTCTGCTTTAGAGCAAGAAGCCCGCTCTTGCTTTCTAGAGTCTCTAATAAGGCGGGAAACGTGAGAGTGCTCAGAACAAAAGAACTGTGTTTCCTACACACACGGACCATATCTAGTTCAACTCTGCTTCTGAAACTGATACAAACCACAGGCCCTCTAACATCCAATGCGTTTCAGTTAAGAGCGAGAAACGTGTGAGCTTCGTGTACAATATAGCTTCGTTTGAGCTGAAAAGTGACTGCGTTTACCTGAAACGAAGTCTCGCTTGTAGGAAGACACAGAGCCTGGCATTTATCTCCGTTTCTGAAGGGAAACACACAGCACACTTCTCATCCATGAAACACACTCTGCTTTAGAGCAAGAAGCACGCTCTTGCTTTCTAGAGTCTCGAATAAGGCGGGAAACGTGAGAGTGCTCAGAACAAAAGAACTGTGTTTCCTACACACACGGACCATATCTAGTTCAACTCTGCTTCTGAAACTGATACAAACCACAGGCCCTCGAACATCCAATGCGTTTCAGTTAAGAGTGAGAAACGTGTGAGCTTCGTGTACAATATAGCTTCGTTTGAGCTGAAAAGTGACTGCGTTTACCTGAAACGAAGTCTCGCTTGTAGGAAGACACAGAGCCTGGCATTTAACTCCGTTTCTGAAGGGAAACACACAGCACACTTCTCATCCATGAAACACACTCTGCTTTAGAGCAAGAAGCACGCTCTTGCTTTCTAGAGTCTCGAATAAGGCGGGAAACGTGAGAGTGCTCAGAACAAAAGAACTGTGTTTCCTACACACACGGACCATATCTAGTTCAACTCTGCTTCTGAAACTGATACAAACCGCAGGCCCTCGAACATCCAATGCGTTTCAGTTAAGAGCGAGAAACGTGGGAGCTTCGTGTACAATATAGCTTCGTTTGAGCTGAAAAGTGACTGCGTTTACCTGAAAAGAAGTCTCGCTTGTAGGAAGACACAGAGCCTGGCATTTAACTCCGTTTCTGAAGGGAAACACACAGCACACTTCTCATCCATGAAACACACTCTGCTTTAGAGCAAGAAGCACGCTCTTGCTTTCTAGAGTCTCGAATAAGGCGGGAGACGTGAGAGTGATCAGAACAAAAGAACTGTGTTTCCTACACACACGTACCATATCTAGTTCAACTCTGCTTCTGAAACTGATACAAACCACAGGCCCTCGAACATCCAATGCGTTTCAGTTAAGAGCGAGAAACGTGTGAGTTCCGTGTACAATATAGCTTCGTTTGAGCTGAAAAGTGACTGCGTTTACCTGAAACGAAGTCTCGCTTGTAGGAAGACACAGAGCCTGGCATTTAACTCCGTTTCTGAAGGGAAACACACAGCACACTTCTCATCCATGAAACACACTCTGCTTTAGAGCAAGAAGCACGCTCCTGCTTTCTAGAGTCTCTAATAAGGCGGGAAACGTGAGAGTGCTCAGAACAAAAGAACTGTGTTTCCTACACACACGGACCATATCTAGTTCAACTCTGCTTCTGAAACTGATACAAACCACAGGCCCTCGAACATCCAATGCGTTTCAGTTAAGAGCGAGAAACGTGTGAGCTTCGTGTACAATATAGCTTCGTTTGAGCTGAAAAGTGACTGCGTTTACCTGAAACGAAGTCTCGCTTGTAGGAAGACACAGAGCCTGGCATTTAACTCCGTTTCTGAAGGGAAACACACAGCACACTTCTCATCCATGAAACACACTCTGCTTTAGAGCAAGAAGCACGCTCTTGCTTTCTAGAGTCTCGAATAAGGCGGGAAACGTGAGCGTGCTCAGAACAAAAGAACTGTGTTTCCTACACACACGGACC
The DNA here is from genome assembly GCA_949786405.1 of Onychomys arenicola. Classification (NCBI taxonomy): domain Eukaryota; kingdom Metazoa; phylum Chordata; class Mammalia; order Rodentia; family Cricetidae; genus Onychomys; species Onychomys arenicola. Next base: position 109,856 of record CATKUM010000030.1, read on the forward strand.
ATATCTAGTTCAACTCTGCTTCTGAAACTGATACAAACCACAGGCCCTCGAACATCCAATGCGTTTCAGTTAAGAGCGAGAAACGTGTGAGCTTCGTGTACAATATAGCTTCGTTTGAGCTGAAAAGTGACTGCGTTTACCTGAAACGAAGTCTCGCTTGTAGGAAGACACAGAGCCTGGCATTTAACTCCGTTTCTGAAGGGAAACACACAGCACACTTCTCATCCATGAAACACACTCTGCTTTAGAGCAAGAAGCACGCTCTTGCTTTCTAGAGTCTCGAATAAGGCGGGAAACGTGAGAGTGCTCAGAACAAAAGAACTGTGTTTCCTACACACACGGACCATATCTAGTTCAACTCTGCTTCTGAAACTGATACAAACCACAGGCCCTCGAACATCCAATGCGTTTCAGTTAAGCGCGAGAAACGTGTGAGCTTCGTGTACAATATAGCTTCGTTTGAGCTGAAAAGTGACTGCGTTTACCTGAAACGAAGTCTCGCTTGTAGGAAGACACAGAGCCTGGCATTTAACTCCGTTTCTGAAGGGAAACACACAGCACACTTCTCATCCATGAAACACACTCTGCTTTAGAGCAAGAAGCACGCTCTTGCTTTCTAGAGTCTCGAATAAGGCGGGAAACGTGAGAGTGCTCAGAACAAAAGAACTGTGTTTCCTACACACACGGACCATATCTAGTTCAACTCTGCTTCTGAAACTGATACAAACCACAGGCCCTCGAACATCCAATGCGTTTCAGTTAAGCACGAGAAACGTGTGAGCTTCGTGTACAATATAGCTTCGTTTGAGCTAAAAAGTGACTGCGTTTACCTGAAACGAAGTCTCGCTTGTAGGAAGACACAGAGCCTGGCATTTAACTCCGTTTCTGAAGGGAAACACACAGCACACTTCTCATCCATGAAACACACTCTGATTTAGAGCAAGAAGCCCGCTCTTGCTTTCTAGAGTCTCGAGTAAGGCGGGAAACGTGAGAGTGCTCAGAACAAAAGAACTGTGTTTCCTACACACACGGACCATATCTAGTTCAACTCTGCTTCTGAAACTGATACAAACCGCAGGCCCTCGAACATCCAATGCGTTTCAGTTAAGAGCGAGAAACGTGGGAGCTTCGTGTACAATATAGCTTCGTTTGAGCTGAAAAGTGACTGCGTTTACCTGAAAAGAAGTCTCGCTTGTAGGAAGACACAGAGCCTGGCATTTAACTCCGTTTCTGAAGGGAAACACACAGCACACTTCTCATCCATGAAACACACTCTGCTTTAGAGCAAGAAGCACGCTCTTGCTTTCTAGAGTCTCGAATAAGGCGGGAGACGTGAGAGTGATCAGAACAAAAGAACTGTGTTTCCTACACACACGTACCATATCTAGTTCAACTCTGCTTCTGAAACTGATACAAACCACAGGCCCTCGAACATCCAATGCGTTTCAGTTAAGAGCGAGAAACGTGTGAGTTCCGTGTACAATATAGCTTCGTTTGAGCTGAAAAGTGACTGCGTTTACCTGAAACGAAGTCTCGCTTGTAGGAAGACACAGAGCCTGGCATTTAACTCCGTTTCTGAAGGGAAACACACAGCACACTTCTCATCCATGAAACACACTCTGCTTTAGAGCAAGAAGCACGCTCCTGCTTTCTAGAGTCTCTAATAAGGCGGGAAACGTGAGAGTGCTCAGAACAAAAGAACTGTGTTTCCTACACACACGGACCATATCTAGTTCAACTCTGCTTCTGAAACTGATACAAACCACAGGCCCTCGAACATCCAATGCGTTTCAGTTAAGAGCGAGAAACGTGTGAGCTTCGTGTACAATATAGCTTCGTTTGAGCTGAAAAGTGACTGCGTTTACCTGAAACGAAGTCTCGCTTGTAGGAAGACACAGAGCCTGGCATTTAACTCCGTTTCTGAAGGGAAACACACAGCACACTTCTCATCCATGAAACACACTCTGCTTTAGAGCAAGAAGCACGCTCTTGCTTTCTAGAGTCTCGAATAAGGCGGGAAACGTGAGCGTGCTCAGAACAAAAGAACTGTGTTTCCTACACACACGGACCATATCTAGTTCAACTCTGCTTCTGAAACTGATACAAACCACAGGCCCTCGAACATCCAATGCGTTTCAGTTAAGAGCGAGAAACGTGTGAGCTTCGTGTACAATATAGCTTCGTTTGAGCTGAAAAGTGACTGCGTTTACCTGAAACGAAGTCTCGCTTGTAGGAAGACACAGAGCCTGGCATTTAACTCCGTTTCTGAAGGGAAACACACAGCACACTTCTCATCCATGAAACACACTCTGCTTTAGAGCAAGAAGCACGCTCTTGCTTTCTAGAGTCTCGAATAAGGCGGGAAACGTGAGAGTGCTCAGAACAAAAGAACTGTGTTTCCTACACACACGGACCATATCTAGTTCAACTCTGCTTCTGAAACTGATACAAACCACAGGCCCTCGAACATCCAATGCGTTTCAGTTAAGCGCGAGAAACGTGTGAGCTTCGTGTACAATATAGCTTCGTTTGAGCTGAAAAGTGACTGCGTTTACCTGAAACGAAGTCTCGCTTGTAGGAAGACACAGAGCCTGGCATTTAACTCCGTTTCTGAAGGGAAACACACAGCACACTTCTCATCCATGAAACACACTCTGCTTTAGAGCAAGAAGCACGCTCTTGCTTTCTAGAGTCTCGAATAAGGCGGGAAACGTGAGAGTGCTCAGAACAAAAGAACTGTGTTTCCTACACACACGGACCATATCTAGTTCAACTCTGCTTCTGAAACTGATACAAACCACAGGCCCTCGAACATCCAATGCGTTTCAGTTAAGCACGAGAAACGTGTGAGCTTCGTGTACAATATAGCTTCGTTTGAGCTAAAAAGTGACTGCGTTTACCTGAAACGAAGTCTCGCTTGTAGGAAGACACAGAGCCTGGCATTTAACTCCGTTTCTGAAGGGAAACACACAGCACACTTCTCATCCATGAAACACACTCTGATTTAGAGCAAGAAGCCCGCTCTTGCTTTCTAGAGTCTCGAGTAAGGCGGGAAACGTGAGAGTGCTCAGAACAAAAGAACTGTGTTTCCTACACACACGGACCATATCTAGTTCAACTCTGCTTCTGAAACTGATACAAACCACAGGCCCTCTAACATCCAATGCGTTTCAGTTAAGAGCGAGAAACGTGTGAGCTTCGTGTACAATATAGCTTCGTTTGAGCTGAAAAGTGACTGCGTTTACCTGAAACGAAGTCTCGCTTGTAGGAAGACACAGAGCCTGGCATTTATCTCCGTTTCTGAAGGGAAACACACAGCACACTTCTCATCCATGAAACACACTCTGCTTTAGAGCAAGAAGCACGCTCTTGCTTTCTAGAGTCTCGAATAAGGCGGGAAACGTGAGAGTGCTCAGAACAAAAGAACTGTGTTTCCTACACACACGGACCATATCTAGTTCAACTCTGCTTCTGAAACTGATACAAACCACAGGCCCTCGAACATCCAATGCGTTTCAGTTAAGAGTGAGAAACGTGTGAGCTTCGTGTACAATATAGCTTCGTTTGAGCTGAAAAGTGACTGCGTTTACCTGAAACGAAGTCTCGCTTGTAGGAAGACACAGAGCCTGGCATTTAACTCCGTTTCTGAAGGGAAACACACAGCACACTTCTCATCCATGAAACACACTCTGCTTTAGAGCAAGAAGCACGCTCTTGCTTTCTAGAGTCTCGAATAAGGCGGGAAACGTGAGAGTGCTCAGAACAAAAGAACTGTGTTTCCTACACACACGGACCATATCTAGTTCAACTCTGCTTCTGAAACTGATACAAACCGCAGGCCCTCGAACATCCAATGCGTTTCAGTTAAGAGCGAGAAACGTGGGAGCTTCGTGTACAATATAGCTTCGTTTGAGCTGAAAAGTGACTGCGTTTACCTGAAAAGAAGTCTCGCTTGTAGGAAGACACAGAGCCTGGCATTTAACTCCGTTTCTGAAGGGAAACACACAGCACACTTCTCATCCATGAAACACACTCTGCTTTAGAGCAAGAAGCACGCTCTTGCTTTCTAGAGTCTCGAATAAGGCGGGAGACGTGAGAGTGATCAGAACAAAAGAACTGTGTTTCCTACACACACGTACCATATCTAGTTCAACTCTGCTTCTGAAACTGATACAAACCACAGGCCCTCGAACATCCAATGCGTTTCAGTTAAGAGCGAGAAACGTGTGAGTTCCGTGTACAATATAGCTTCGTTTGAGCTGAAAAGTGACTGCGTTTACCTGAAACGAAGTCTCGCTTGTAGGAAGACACAGAGCCTGGCATTTAACTCCGTTTCTGAAGGGAAACACACAGCACACTTCTCATCCATGAAACACACTCTGCTTTAGAGCAAGAAGCACGCTCCTGCTTTCTAGAGTCTCTAATAAGGCGGGAAACGTGAGAGTGCTCAGAACAAAAGAACTGTGTTTCCTACACACACGGACCATATCTAGTTCAACTCTGCTTCTGAAACTGATACAAACCACAGGCCCTCGAACATCCAATGCGTTTCAGTTAAGAGCGAGAAACGTGTGAGCTTCGTGTACAATATAGCTTCGTTTGAGCTGAAAAGTGACTGCGTTTACCTGAAACGAAGTCTCGCTTGTAGGAAGACACAGAGCCTGGCATTTAACTCCGTTTCTGAAGGGAAACACACAGCACACTTCTCATCCATGAAACACACTCTGCTTTAGAGCAAGAAGCACGCTCTTGCTTTCTAGAGTCTCGAATAAGGCGGGAAACGTGAGCGTGCTCAGAACAAAAGAACTGTGTTTCCTACACACACGGACCATATCTAGTTCAACTCTGCTTCTGAAACTGATACAAACCACAGGCCCTCGAACATCCAATGCGTTTCAGTTAAGAGCGAGAAACGTGTGAGCTTCGTGTACAATATAGCTTCGTTTGAGCTGAAAAGTGACTGCGTTTACCTGAAACGAAGTCTCGCTTGTAGGAAGACACAGAGCCTGGCATTTAACTCCGTTTCTGAAGGGAAACACACAGCACACTTCTCATCCATGAAACACACTCTGCTTTAGAGCAAGAAGCACGCTCTTGCTTTCTAGAGTCTCGAATAAGGCGGGAAACGTGAGAGTGCTCAGAACAAAAGAACTGTGTTTCCTACACACACGGACCATATCTAGTTCAACTCTGCTTCTGAAACTGATACAAACCACAGGCCCTCGAACATCCAATGCGTTTCAGTTAAGCGCGAGAAACGTGTGAGCTTCGTGTACAATATAGCTTCGTTTGAGCTGAAAAGTGACTGCGTTTACCTGAAACGAAGTCTCGCTTGTAGGAAGACACAGAGCCTGGCATTTAACTCCGTTTCTGAAGGGAAACACACAGCACACTTCTCATCCATGAAACACACTCTGCTTTAGAGCAAGAAGCACGCTCTTGCTTTCTAGAGTCTCGAATAAGGCGGGAAACGTGAGAGTGCTCAGAACAAAAGAACTGTGTTTCCTACACACACGGACCATATCTAGTTCAACTCTGCTTCTGAAACTGATACAAACCACAGGCCCTCGAACATCCAATGCGTTTCAGTTAAGCACGAGAAACGTGTGAGCTTCGTGTACAATATAGCTTCGTTTGAGCTAAAAAGTGACTGCGTTTACCTGAAACGAAGTCTCGCTTGTAGGAAGACACAGAGCCTGGCATTTAACTCCGTTTCTGAAGGGAAACACACAGCACACTTCTCATCCATGAAACACACTCTGATTTAGAGCAAGAAGCCCGCTCTTGCTTTCTAGAGTCTCGAGTAAGGCGGGAAACGTGAGAGTGCTCAGAACAAAAGAACTGTGTTTCCTACACACACGGACCATATCTAGTTCAACTCTGCTTCTGAAACTGATACAAACCACAGGCCCTCTAACATCCAATGCGTTTCAGTTAAGAGCGAGAAACGTGTGAGCTTCGTGTACAATATAGCTTCGTTTGAGCTGAAAAGTGACTGCGTTTACCTGAAACGAAGTCTCGCTTGTAGGAAGACACAGAGCCTGGCATTTATCTCCGTTTCTGAAGGGAAACACACAGCACACTTCTCATCCATGAAACACACTCTGCTTTAGAGCAAGAAGCACGCTCTTGCTTTCTAGAGTCTCGAATAAGGCGGGAAACGTGAGAGTGCTCAGAACAAAAGAACTGTGTTTCCTACACACACGGACCATATCTAGTTCAACTCTGCTTCTGAAACTGATACAAACCACAGGCCCTCGAACATCCAATGCGTTTCAGTTAAGAGTGAGAAACGTGTGAGCTTCGTGTACAATATAGCTTCGTTTGAGCTGAAAAGTGACTGCGTTTACCTGAAACGAAGTCTCGCTTGTAGGAAGACACAGAGCCTGGCATTTAACTCCGTTTCTGAAGGGAAACACACAGCACACTTCTCATCCATGAAACACACTCTGATTTAGAGCAAGAAGCACGCTCTTGCTTTCTAGAGTCTCGAATAAGGCGGGAAACGTGAGAGTGCTCAGAACAAAAGAACTGTGTTTCCTACACACACGGACCATATCTAGTTCAACTCTGCTTCTGAAACTGATACAAACCACAGGCCCTCGAACATCCAATGCGTTTCAGTTAAGAGCGAGAAACGTGTGAGCTTCGTGTACAATATAGCTTCGTTTGAGCTGAAAAGTGACTGCGTTTACCTGAAAAGAAGTCTCGCTTGTAGGAAGACACAGAGCCTGGCATTTAACTCCGTTTCTGAAGGGAAACACACAGCACACTTCTCATCCATGAAACACACTCTGATTTAGAGCAAGAAGCACGCTCTTGCTTTCTAGAGTCTCGAATAAGGCGGGAAACGTGAGAGTGCTCAGAACAAAAGAACTGTGTTTCCTACACACACGGACCATATCTAGTTCAACTCTGCTTCTGAAACTGATACAAACCACAGGCCCTCGAACATCCAATGCGTTTCAGTTAAGAGCGAGAAACGTGTGAGCTTCGTGTACAATATAGCTTCGTTTGAGCTGAAAAGTGACTGCGTTTACCTGAAACGAAGTCTCGCTTGTAGGAAGACACAGAGCCTGGCATTTAACTCCGTTTCTGAAGGGAAACACACAGCACACTTCTCATCCATGAAACACACTCTGCTTTAGAGCAAGAAGCACGCTCTTGCTTTCTAGAGTCTCGAATAAGGCGGGAAACGTGAGCGTGCTCAGAACAAAAGAACTGTGTTTCCTACACACACGGACCATATCTAGTTCAACTCTGCTTCTGAAACTGATACAAACCACAGGCCCTCGAACATCCAATGCGTTTCAGTTAAGAGCGAGAAACGTGTGAGCTTCGTGTACAATATAGCTTCGTTTGAGCTGAAAAGTGACTGCGTTTACCTGAAACGAAGTCTCGCTTGTAGGAAGACACAGAGCCTGGCATTTAACTCCGTTTCTGAAGGGAAACACACAGCACACTTCTCATCCATGAAACACACTCTGCTTTAGAGCAAGAAGCACGCTCTTGCTTTCTAGAGTCTCGAATAAGGCGGGAAACGTGAGAGTGCTCAGAACAAAAGAACTGTGTTTCCTACACACACGGACCATATCTAGTTCAACTCTGCTTCTGAAACTGATACAAACCACAGGCCCTCGAACATCCAATGCGTTTCAGTTAAGAGCGAGAAACGTGTGAGCTTCGTGTACAATATAGCTTCGTTTGAGCTGAAAAGTGACTGCGTTTACCTGAAACGAAGTCTCGCTTGTAGGAAGACACAGAGCCTGGCATTTAACTCCGTTTCTGAAGGGAAACACACAGCACACTTCTCATCCATGAAACACACTCTGCTTTAGAGCAAGAAGCACGCTCTTGCTTTCTAGAGTCTCGAATAAGGCGGGAAACGTGAGAGTGCTCAGAACAAAAGAACTGTGTTTCCTACACACACGGACCATATCTAGTTCAACTCTGCTTCTGAAACTGATACAAACCACAGGCCCTCGAACATCCAATGCGTTTCAGTTAAGCGCGAGAAACGTGTGAGCTTCGTGTACAATATAGCTTCGTTTGAGCTGAAAAGTGACTGCGTTTACCTGAAACGAAGTCTCGCTTGTAGGAAGACACAGAGCCTGGCATTTAACTCCGTTTCTGAAGGGAAACACACAGCACACTTCTCATCCATGAAACACACTCTGATTTAGAGCAAGAAGCCCGCTCTTGCTTTCTAGAGTCTCGAGTAAGGCGGGAAACGTGAGAGTGCTCAGAACAAAAGAACTGTGTTTCCTACACACACGGACCATATCTAGTTCAACTCTGCTTCTGAAACTGATACAAACCACAGGCCCTCTAACATCCAATGCGTTTCAGTTAAGAGCGAGAAACGTGTGAGCTTCGTGTACAATATTGCTTCGTTTGAGCTGAAAAGTGACTGCGTTTACCTGAAACGAAGTCTCGCTTGTAGGAAGACACAGAGCCTGGCATTTATCTCCGTTTCTGAAGGGAAACACACAGCACACTTCTCATCCATGAAACACACTCTGCTTTAGAGCAAGAAGCACGCTCTTGCTTTCTAGAGTCTCGAATAAGGCGGGAAACGTGAGAGTGCTCAGAACAAAAGAACTGTGTTTCCTACACACACGGACCATATCTAGTTCAACTCTGCTTCTGAAACTGATACAAACCACAGGCCCTCGAACATCCAATGCGTTTCAGTTAAGAGTGAGAAACGTGTGAGCTTCGTGTACAATATAGCTTCGTTTGAGCTGAAAAGTGACTGCGTTTACCTGAAACGAAGTCTCGCTTGTAGGAAGACACAGAGCCTGGCATTTAACTCCGTTTCTGAAGGGAAACACACAGCACACTTCTCATCCATGAAACACACTCTGCTTTAGAGCAAGAAGCACGCTCTTGCTTTCTAGAGTCTCGAATAAGGCGGGAAACGTGAGAGTGCTCAGAACAAAAGAACTGTGTTTCCTACACACACGGACCATATCTAGTTCAACTCTGCTTCTGAAACTGATACAAACCACAGGCCCTCGAACATCCAATGCGTTTCAGTTAAGAGCGAGAAACGTGTGAGCTTCGTGTACAATATAGCTTCGTTTGAGCTGAAAAGTGACTGCGTTTACCTGAAAAGAAGTCTCGCTTGTAGGAAGACACAGAGCCTGGCATTTAACTCCGTTTCTGAAGGGAAACACACAGCACACTTCTCATCCATGAAACACACTCTGCTTTAGAGCAAGAAGCACGCTCTTGCTTTCTAGAGTCTCGAATAAGGCGGGAGACGTGAGAGTGATCAGAACAAAAGAACTGTGTTTCCTACACACACGTACCATATCTAGTTCAACTCTGCTTCTGAAACTGATACAAACCACAGGCCCTCGAACATCCAATGCGTTTCAGTTAAGAGCGAGAATCGTGTGAGCTTCGTGTACAATATAGCTTCGTTTGAGCTGAAAAGTGACTGCGTTTACCTGAAACGAAGACTCGCTTGTAGGAAGACACAGAACCTGGCATTTAACTCCGTTTCTGAAGGGAAACACACAGCACACTTCTCATCCATGAAACACACTCTGATTTAGAGCAAGAAGCACGCTCTTGCTTTCTAGAGTCTCTAATAAGGCAGGAAACGTGACAGTGCTCAGAACAAAAGAACTGTGTTTCCTACACACACGGACCATATCTAGTTCAACTCTGCTTCTGAAACTGATACAAACCACAGGCCCTCGAACATCCAATGTGTTTCAGTTAAGAGCGAGAAACGTGTGAGCTTCGTGTACAATATAGCTTCGTTTGAGCTGAAAAGTGACTGCGTTTACCTGAAACGAAGTCTCGCTTGTAGGAAGACACAGAGCCTGGCATTTAACTCCGTTTCTGAAGGGAAACACAAAGCACACTTCTCATCCATGAAACACACTCTGCTTTAGAGCAAGAAGCACGCTCTTGCTTTCTAGAGTCTCGAATAAGGCGGGAAACGTGAGAGTGCGCAGAACAAAAGAACTGTGTTTCCTACACACACGGACCATATCTAGTTCAACTCTGCTTCTGAAACTGATACAAACCACAGGCCCTCGAACATCCAATGCGTTTCAGTTAAGAGCGAGAAACGTGTGAGTTCCGTGTACAATATAGCTTCGTTTGAGCTGAAAAGTGACTGCGTTTACCTGAAACGAAGTCTCGCTTGTAGGAAGACACAGAGCCTGGCATTTAACTCCGTTTCTGAAGGGAAACACACAGCACACTTCTCATCCATGAAACACACTCTGATTTAGAGCAAGAAGCACGCTCTTGCTTTCTAGAGTCTCGAATAAGGCGGGAAACGTGAGAGTGCTCAGAACAAAAGAACTGTGTTTCCTACACACACGGACCATATCTAGTTCAACTCTGCTTCTGAAACTGATACAAACCACAGGCCCTCGAACATCCAATGCGTTTCAGTTAAGAGCGAGAAACGTGTGAGCTTCGTGTACAATATAGCTTCGTTTGAGCTGAAAAGTGACTGCGTTTACCTGAAACGAAGTCTCGCTTGTAGGAAGACACAGAGCCTGGCATTTAACTCCGTTTCTGAAGGGAAACACACAGCACACTTCTCATCCATGAAACACACTCTGCTTTAGAGCAAGAAGCACGCTCTTGCTTTCTAGAGTCTCGAATAAGGCGGGAAACGTGAGCGTGCTCAGAACAAAAGAACTGTGTTTCCTACACACACGGACCATATCTAGTTCAACTCTGCTTCTGAAACTGATACAAACCACAGGCCCTCGAACATCCAATGCGTTTCAGTTAAGAGCGAGAAACGTGTGAGCTTCGTGTACAATATAGCTTCGTTTGAGCTGAAAAGTGACTGCGTTTACCTGAAACGAAGTCTCGCTTGTAGGAAGACACAGAGCCTGGCATTTAACTCCGTTTCTGAAGGGAAACACACAGCACACTTCTCATCCATGAAACACACTCTGCTTTAGAGCAAGAAGCACGCTCTTGCTTTCTAGAGTCTCGAATAAGGCGGGAAACGTGAGAGTGCTCAGAACAAAAGAACTGTGTTTCCTACACACACGGACCATATCTAGTTCAACTCTGCTTCTGAAACTGATACAAACCACAGGCCCTCGAACATCCAATGCGTTTCAGTTAAGAGCGAGAAACGTGTGAGCTTCGTGTACAATATAGCTTCGTTTGAGCTGAAAAGTGACTGCGTTTACCTGAAACGAAGTCTCGCTTGTAGGAAGACACAGAGCCTGGCATTTAACTCCGTTTCTGAAGGGAAACACACAGCACACTTCTCATCCATGAAACACACTCTGCTTTAGAGCAAGAAGCACGCTCTTGCTTTCTAGAGTCTCGAATAAGGCGGGAAACGTGAGAGTGCTCAGAACAAAAGAACTGTGTTTCCTACACACACGGACCATATCTAGTTCAACTCTGCTTCTGAAACTGATACAAACCACAGGCCCTCGAACATCCAATGCGTTTCAGTTAAGAGCGAGAAACGTGTGAGCTTCGTGTACAATATAGCTTCGTTTGAGCTGAAAAGTGACTGCGTTTACCTGAAACGAAGTCTCGCTTGTAGGAAGACACAGAGCCTGGCATTTAACTCCGTTTCTGAAGGGAAACACACAGCACACTTCTCATCCATGAAACACACTCTGCTTTAGAGCAAGAAGCACGCTCTTGCTTTCTAGAGTCTCGAATAAGGCGGGAAACGTGAGAGTGCTCAGAACAAAAGAACTGTGTTTCCTACACACACGGACCATATCTAGTTCAACTCTGCTTCTGAAACTGATACAAACCACAGGCCCTCTAACATCCAATGCGTTTCAGTTAAGAGCGAGAAACGTGTGAGCTTCGTGTACAATATAGCTTCGTTTGAGCTGAAAAGTGACTGCGTTTACCTGAAACGAAGTCTCGCTTGTAGGAAGACACAGAGCCTGGCATTTAACTCCGTTTCTGAAGGGAAACACACAGCACACTTCTCATCCATGAAACACACTCTGCTTTAGAGCAAGAAGCACGCTCTTGCTTTCTAGAGTCTCGAATAAGGCGGGAAACGTGAGAGTGCTCAGAACAAAAGAACTGTGTTTCCTACACACACGGACCATATCTAGTTCAACTCTGCTTCTGAAACTGATACAAACCACAGGCCCTCGAACATCCAATGCGTTTCAGTTAAGAGCGAGAAACGTGTGAGTTCCGTGTACAATATAGCTTCGTTTGAGCTGAAAAGTGACTGCGTTTACCTGAAACGAAGTCTCGCTTGTAGGAAGACACAGAGCCTGGCATTTAACTCCGTTTCTGAAGGGAAACACACAGCACACTTCTCATCCATGAAACACACTCTGATTTAGAGCAAGAAGCACGCTCTTGCTTTCTAGAGTCTCGAATAAGGCGGGAAACGTGAGAGTGCTCAGAACAAAAGAACTGTGTTTCCTACACACACGGACCATATCTAGTTCAACTCTGCTTCTGAAACTGATACAAACCACAGGCCCTCGAACATCCAATGCGTTTCAGTTAAGAGCGAGAAACGTGTGAGCTTCGTGTACAATATAGCTTCGTTTGAGCTGAAAAGTGACTGCGTTTACCTGAAACGAAGTCTCGCTTGTAGGAAGACACAGAGCCTGGCATTTAACTCCGTTTCTGAAGGGAAACACACAGCACACTTCTCATCCATGAAACACACTCTGCTTTAGAGCAAGAAGCACGCTCTTGCTTTCTAGAGTCTCGAATAAGGCGGGAAACGTGAGCGTGCTCAGAACAAAAGAACTGTGTTTCCTACACACACGGACCATATCTAGTTCAACTCTGCTTCTGAAACTGATACAAACCACAGGCCCTCGAACATCCAATGCGTTTCAGTTAAGAGCGAGAAACGTGTGAGCTTCGTGTACAATATAGCTTCGTTTGAGCTGAAAAGTGACTGCGTTTACCTGAAACGAAGTCTCGCTTGTAGGAAGACACAGAGCCTGGCATTTAACTCCGTTTCTGAAGGGAAACACACAGCACACTTCTCATCCATGAAACACACTCTGCTTTAGAGCAAGAAGCACGCTCTTGCTTTCTAGAGTCTCGAATAAGGCGGGAAACGTGAGAGTGCTCAGAACAAAAGAACTGTGTTTCCTACACACACGGACCATATCTAGTTCAACTCTGCTTCTGAAACTGATACAAACCACAGGCCCTCGAACATCCAATGCGTTTCAGTTAAGAGCGAGAAACGTGTGAGCTTCGTGTACAATATAGCTTCGTTTGAGCTGAAAAGTGACTGCGTTTACCTGAAACGAAGTCTCGCTTGTAGGAAGACACAGAGCCTGGCATTTAACTCCGTTTCTGAAGGGAAACACACAGCACACTTCTCATCCATGAAACACACTCTGCTTTAGAGCAAGAAGCACGCTCTTGCTTTCTAGAGTCTCGAATAAGGCGGGAAACGTGAGAGTGCTCAGAACAAAAGAACTGTGTTTCCTACACACACGGACCATATCTAGTTCAACTCTGCTTCTGAAACTGATACAAACCACAGGCCCTCGAACATCCAATGCGTTTCAGTTAAGAGCGAGAAACGTGTGAGCTTCGTGTACAATATAGCTTCGTTTGAGCTGAAAAGTGACTGCGTTTACCTGAAACGAAGTCTCGCTTGTAGGAAGACACAGAGCCTGGCATTTAACTCCGTTTCTGAAGGGAAACACACAGCACACTTCTCATCCATGAAACACACCCTGCTTTAGAGCAAGAAGCACGCTCTTGCTTTCTAGAGTCTCGAATAAGGCGGGAAACGTGAGAGTGCTCAGAACAAAAGAACTGTGTTTCCTACACACACGGACCATATCTAGTTCAACTCTGCTTCTGAAACTGATACAAACCACAGGCCCTCTAACATCCAATGCGTTTCAGTTAAGAGCGAGAAACGTGTGAGCTTCGTGTACAATATAGCTTCGTTTGAGCTGAAAAGTGACTGCGTTTACCTGAAACGAAGTCTCGCTTGTAGGAAGACACAGAGCCTGGCATTTAACTCCGTTTCTGAAGGGAAACACACAGCACACTTCTCATCCATGAAACACACTCTGCTTTAGAGCAAGAAGCACGCTCTTGCTTTCTAGAGTCTCGAATAAGGCGGGAAACGTGAGAGTGCTCAGAACAAAAGAACTGTGTTTCCTACACACACGGACCATATCTAGTTCAACTCTGCTTCTGAAACTGATACAAACCACAGGCCCTCGAACATCCAATGCGTTTCAGTTAAGAGCGAGAAACGTGTGAGCTTCATGTACAATATAGCTTCGTTTGAGCTGAAAAGTGACTGCGTTTACCTGAAACGAAGTCTCGCTTGTGGGAAGACACAGAGCCTGGCATTTAACTCCGTTTCTGAAGGGAAACACACAGCACACTTCTCATCCATGAAACACACTCTGCTTTAGAGCAAGAAGCACGCTCTTGCTTTCTAGAGTCTCGAATAAGGCGGGAAACGTGAGAGTGCGCAGAACAAAAGAACTGTGTTTCCTACACACACGGACCATATCTAGTTCAACTCTGCTTCTGAAACTGATACAAACCACAGGCCCTCGAACATCCAATGCGTTTCAGTTAAGAGCGAGAAACGTGTGAGCTTCGTGTACAATATAGCTTCGTTTGAGCTGAAAAGTGACTGCATTTACCTGAAACGAATTCTCGCTTGTAGGAAGACACAGAGCCTGGCATTTAACTCCGTTTCTGAAGGGAAACACACAGCACACTTCTCATCCATGAAACACACTCTGCTTTAGAGCAAGAAGCACGCTCTTGCTTTCTAGAGTCTCGAATAAGGCGGGAAACGTGAGAGTGCTCAGAACAAAAGAACTGTGTTTCCTACACACACGGACCATATCTAGTTCAACTCTGCTTCTGAAACTGATACAAACCACAGGCCCTCGAACATCCAATGCGTTTCAGTTAAGCACGAGAAACGTGTGAACTTCGTGTACAATATAGCTTCGTTTGAGCTGAAAAGTGACTGCGTTTACCTGAAACGAAGTCTCGCTTGTAGGAAGACACAGAGCCTGGCATTTAACTCCGTTTCTGAAGGGAAACACACAGCACACTTCTCATCCATGAAACACACTCTGCTTTAGAGCAAGAAGCACGCTCTTGCTTTCTAGAGTCTCGAATAAGGCGGGAAATGTGAGAGTGCTCAGAACAAAAGAACTGTGTTTCCTACACACACGGACCATATCTAGTTCAACTCTGCTTCTGAAACTGATACAAACCACAGGCCCTCGAACATCCAATGCGTTTCAGTTAAGAGCGAGAAACGTGTGAGCTTCCTGTACAATATAGCTTCGTTTGAGCTGAAAAGTGACTGCGTTTACCTGAAACGAAGTCTCGCTTGTAGGAAGACACAGAGCCTGGCATTTAACTCCGTTTCTGAAGGGAAACACACAGCACACTTCTCATCCATGAAACACACTCTGCTTTAGAGCAAGAAGCACGCTCTTGCTTTCTAGAGTCTCGAATAAGGCGGGAAACGTGAGAGTGCTCAGAACAAAAGAACTGTGTTTCCTACACACACGGACCATATCTAGTTCAACTCTGCTTCTGAAACTGATACAAACCACAGGCCCTCGAACATCCAATGCGTTTCAGTTAAGAGCGAGAAACGTGTGAGCTTCGTGTACAATATAGCTTCGTTTGAGCTGAAAAGTGACTGCGTTTACCTGAAACGAAGTCTCGCTTGTGGGAAGACACAGAGCCTGGCATTTAACTCCGTTTCTGAAGGGAAACACACAGCACACTTCTCATCCATGAAACACACTCTGCTTTAGAGCAAGAAGCACGCTCTTGCTTTCTAGAGTCTCGAATAAGGCGGGAAACGAAGAGTGCTCAGAACAAAAGAACTGTGTTTCCTACACACACGGACCATATCTAGTTCAACTCTGCTTCTGAAACTGATACAAACCACAGGCCCTCGAACATCCAATGCGTTTCAGTTAAGAGCGAGAAACGTGTGAGCTTCGTGTACAATATAGCTTCGTTTGAGCTGAAAAGTGACTGCGTTTACCTGAAACGAAGTCTCGCTTGTAGGAAGACACAGAGCCTGGCATTTAACTCCGTTTCTGAAGGGAAACACACAGCACACTTCTCATCCATGAAACACACTCTGCTTTAGAGCAAGAAGCACGCTCTTGCTTTCTAGAGTCTCGAATAAGGCGGGAAACGTGAGAGTGCTCAGAACAAAAGAACTGTGTTTCCTACACACACGGACCATATCTAGTTCAACTCTGCTTCTGAAACTGATACAAACCACAGGCCCTCGAACATCCAATGCGTTTCAGTTAAGAGCGAGAAACGTGTGAGCTTCGTGTACAATATAGCTTCGTTTGAGCTGAAAAGTGACTGCGTTTACCTGAAACGAAGTCTCGCTTGTAGGAAGACACAGAGCCTGGCATTTAACTCCGTTTCTGAAGGGAAACACACAGCACACTTCTCATCCATGAAACACACTCTGCTTTAGAGCAAGAAGCACGCTCTTGCTTTCTAGAGTCTCGAATAAGGCGGGAAACGTGAGAGTGCTCAGAACAAAAGAACTGTGTTTCCTACACACACGGACCATATCTAGTTCAACTCTGCTTCTGAAACTGATACAAACCACAGGCCCTCAAACATCCAATGCGTTTCAGTTAAGAGCGAGAAACATGTGAGCTTCGTGTACAATACAGCTTCGTTTGAGCTGAAAAGTGACTGCGTTTACCTGAAACGAAGTCTCGCTTGTAGGAAGACACAGAGCCTGGCATTTAACTCCGTTTCTGAAGGGAAACACACAGCACACTTCTCATCCATGAAACACACTCTGCTTTAGAGCAAGAAGCACGCTCTTGCTTTCTAGAGTCTCGAATAAGGCGGGAAACGTGAGAGTGCTCAGAACAAAAGAACTGTGTTTCCTACACATACGGACCATATCTAGTTCAACTCTGCTTCTGAAACTGATACAAACCACAGGCCCTCGAACATCCAATGCGTTTCAGTTAAGCGCGAGAAACGTGTGAGCTTCGTGTACAATATAGCTTCGTTTGAGCTGAAAAGTGACTGCGTTTACCTGAAACGAAGTCTCGCTTGTAGGAAGACACAGAGCCTGGCATTTAACTCCGTTTCTGAAGGGAAACACACAGCACACTTCTCATCCATGAAACACACTCTGCTTTAGAGCAAGAAGCACGCTCTTGCTTTCTAGAGTCTCGAATAAGGCGGGAAACGTGAGAGTGCTCAGAACAAAAGAACTGTGTTTCCTACACACACGGACCATATCTACTTCAACTCTGCTTCTGAAACTGATACAAACCACAGGCCCTCGAACATCCAATGCGTTTCAGTTAAGAGTGAGAAACGTGTGAGCTTCGTGTACAATATAGCTTCGTTTGAGCTGAAAAGTGACTGCGTTTACCTGAAACGAAGTCTCGCTTGTAGGAAGACACAGAGCCTGGCATTTAACTCCGTTTCTGAAGGGAAACACACAGCACACTTCTCATCCATGAAACACACTCTGCTTTAGAGCAAGAAGCACGCTCTTGCTTTCTAGAGTCTCTAATAAGGCGGGAAACGTGAGAGTGCTCAGAACAAAAGAACTGTGTTTCCTACACACACGGACCATATCTAGTTCAACTCTGCTTCTGAAACTGATACAAACCACAGGCCCTCGAACATCCAATGTGTTTCAGTCAAGAGCGAGAAACGTGTGAGTTCCGTGTACAATATAGCTTCGTTTGAGCTGAAAAGTGACTGCGTTTACCTGAAACGAAGTCTCGCTTGTAGGAAGACACAGAGCCTGGCATTTAACTCCGTTTCTGAAGGGAAACACACAGCACACTTCTCATCCATGAAACACACTCTGCTTTAGAGCAAGAAGCACGCTCTTGCTTTCTAGAGTCTCGAATAAGGCGGGAAACGTGAGAGTGCTCAGAACAAAAGAACTGTGTTTCCTACACACACGGACCATATCTAGTTCAACTCTGCTTCTGAAACTGATACAAACCACAGGCCCTCGAACATCCAATGCGTTTCAGTTAAGAGCGAGAATCGTGTGAGCTTCGTGTACAATATAGCTTCGTTTGAGCTGAAAAGTGACTGCGTTTACCTGAAACGAAGTCTCGCTTGTAGGAAGACACAGAACCTGGCATTTAACTCCGTTTCTGAAGGGAAACACACAGCACACTTCTCATCCATGAAACACACTCTGATTTAGAGCAAGAAGCACGCTCTTGCTTTCTAGAGTCTCTAATAAGGCGGGAAACGTGAGAGTGCTCAGAACAAAAGAACTGTGTTTCCTACACACACGGACCATATCTAGTTCAACTCTGCTTCTGAAACTGATACAAACCACAGGCCCTCGAACATCCAATGCGTTTCAGTTAAGAGCGAGAAACGTGTGAGCTTCGTGTACAATATAGCTTCGTTTGAGCTGAAAAGTGACTGCGTTTACCTGAAACGAAGTCTCGCTTGTAGGAAGACACAGAGCCTGGCATTTAACTCCGTTTCTGAAGGGAAACACACAGCACACTTCTCATCCATGAAACACACTCTGCTTTAGAGCAAGAAGCACGCTCTTGCTTTCTAGAGTCTCGAATAAGGCGGGAAACGTGAGAGTGCTCAGAACAAAAGAACTGTGTTTCCTACACACACGGACCATATCTAGTTCAACTCTGCTTCTGAAACTGAAACAAACCACAGGCCCTCGAACATCCAATGCGTTTCAGTTAAGAGCGAGAAACGTGTGAGTTCCGTGTACAATATAGCTTCGTTTGAGCTGAAAAGTGACTGCGTTTACCTGAAACGAAGTCTCGCTTGTAGAAAGACACAGAGCCTGGCATTTAACTCCGTTTCTGAAGGGAAACACACAGCACACTTCTCATCCATGAAACACACTCTGCTTTAGAGCAAGAAGCACGCTCTTGCTTTCTAGAGTCTCGAATAAGGCGGGAGACGTGAGAGTGCTCAGAACAAAAGAACTGTGTTTCCTACACACACGGACCATATCTAGTTCAACTCTGCTTCTGAAACTGATACAAACCACAGGCCCTCGAACATCCAATGCGTTTCAGTTAAGAGGGAGAATCGTGTGAGCTTCGTGTACAATATAGCTTCGTTTGAGCTGAAAAGTGACTGCGTTTACCTGAAACGAAGTCTCGCTTGTAGGAAGACACAGAACCTGGCATTTAACTCCGTTTCTGAAGGGAAACACACAGCACACTTCTCATCCATGAAACACACTCTGCTTTAGAGCAAGAAGCACGCTCTTGCTTTCTAGAGTCTCTAATAAGGCGGGAAACGTGAGAGTGCTCAGAACAAAAGAACTGTGTTTCCTACACACACGGACCATATCTAGTTCAACTCTGCTTCTGAAACTGATACAAAGCACAGGCCCTCGAACATCCAATGTGTTTCAGTTAAGAGCGAGAAACGTGTGAGCTTCGTGTACAATATAGCTTCGTTTGAGCTGAAAAGTGACTGCGTTTACCTGAAACGAAGTCTCGCTTGTAGGAAGACACAGAGCCTGGCATTTCACTCCGTTTCTGAAGGGAAACACACAGCACACTTCTCATCCATGAAACACACTCTGCTTTAGAGCAAGAAGCACGCTCTTGCTTTCTAGAGTCTCAAATAAGGCGGGAAACGTGAGCGTGCTCAGAACAAAAGAACTGTGTTTCCTACACACACGGACCATATCTAGTTCAACTCTGCTTCTGAAACTGATACAAACCACAGGCCCTCGAACATCCAATGCGTTTCAGTTAAGCGCGAGAAACGTGTGAGCTTCGTGTACAATATAGCTTCGTTTGAGCTGAAAAGTGACTGCGTTTACCTGAAACGAAGTCTCACTTGTAGGAAGACACAGAGCCTGGCATTTAACTCCGTTTCTGAAGGGAAACAAACAGCACACTTCTCATCCATGAAACACACTCTGCTTTAGAGCAAGAAGCACGCTCTTGCTTTCTAGAGTCTCGAATAAGGCGGGAGACGTGAGAGTGCTCAGAACAAAAGAACTGTGTTTCCTACACACACGGACCATATCTAGTTCAACTCTGCTTCTGAAACTGATACAAACCACAGGCCCTCGAACATCCAATGCGTTTCAGTTAAGAGGGAGAAACGTGTGAGCTTCGTGTACAATATAGCTTCGTTTGAGCTGAAAAGTGACTGCGTTTACCTGAAACGAAGTCTCGCTTGTAGGAAGACACAGAGCCTGGCATTTAACTCCGTTTCTGAAGGGAAACACACAGCACACTTCTCATCCATGAAACACACTCTGCTTTAGAGCAAGAAGCACGCTCTTGCTTTCTAGAGTCTCGAATAAGGCGGGAAACGTGAGAGTGCTCAGAACAAAAGAACTGTGTTTCCTACACACACGGACCATATCTAGTTCAACTCTGCTTCTGAAACTGATACAAACCACAGGCCCTCGAACATCCAATGCGTTTCAGTTAAGCACGAGAAACGTGTGAACTTCGTGTACAATATAGCTTCGTTTGAGCTGAAAAGTGACTGCGTTTACCTGAAACGAAGTCTCGCTTGTAGGAAGACACAGAGCCTGGCATTTAACTCCGTTTCTGAAGGGAAACACACAGCACACTTCTCATCCATGAAACACTCTGCTTTAGAGCAAGAAGCACGCTCTTGCTTTCTAGAGTCTCGAATAAGGCGGGAAATGTGAGAGTGCTCAGAACAAAAGAACTGTGTTTCCTACACACACGGACCATATCTAGTTCAACTCTGCTTCTGAAACTGATACAAACCACAGGCCCTCGAACATCCAATGCGTTTCAGTTAAGAGCGAGAAACGTGTGAGCTTCGTGTACAATATAGCTTCGTTTGAGCTGAAAAGTGACTGCGTTTACCTGAAACGAAGTCTCGCTTGTGGGAAGACACAGAGCCTGGCATTTAACTCCGTTTCTGAAGGGAAACACACAGCACAATTCTCATCCATGAAACACACTCTGCTTTAGAGCAAGAAGCACGCTCTTGCTTTCTAGAGTCTCGAATAAGGCGGGAAACGAAGAGTGCTCAGAACAAAAGAACTGTGTTTCCTACACACACGGACCATATCTAGTTCAACTCTGCTTCTGAAACTGATACAAACCACAGGCCCTCGAACATCCAATGCGTTTCAGTTAAGAGCGAGAAACGTGTGAGCTTCGTGTACAATATAGCTTCGTTTGAGCTGAAAAGTGACTGCGTTTACCTGAAACGAAGTCTCGCTTGTAGGAAGACACAGAGCCTGGCATTTAACTCCGTTTCTGAAGGGAAACACACAGCACACTTCTCATCCATGAAACACACTCTGCTTTAGAGCAAGAAGCACGCTCTTGCTTTCTAGAGTCTCGAAAAAGGCGGGAAACGTGAGAGTGCTCAGAACAAAAGAACTGTGTTTCCTACACACACGGACCATATCTAGTTCAACTCTGCTTCTGAAACTGATACAAACCACAGGCCCTCGAACATCCAATGCGTTTCAGTTAAGAGCGAGAAACGTGTGAGCTTCGTGTACAATATAGCTTCGTTTGAGCTGAAAAGTGACTGCGTTTACCTGAAACGAAGTCTCGCTTGTAGGAAGACACAGAGCCTGGCATTTAACTCCGTTTCTGAAGGGAAACACACAGCACACTTCTCATCCATGAAACACACTCTGCTTTAGAGCAAGAAGCACGCTCTTGCTTTCTAGAGTCTCGAATAAGGCGGGAAACGTGAGAGTGCTCAGAACAAAAGAACTGTGTTTCCTACACACACGGACCATATCTAGTTCAACTCTGCTTCTGAAACTGATACAAACCACAGGCCCTCGAACATCCAATGCGTTTCAGTTAAGAGCGAGAAACATGTGAGCTTCGTGTACAATATAGCTTCGTTTGAGCTGAAAAGTGACTGCGTTTACCTGAAACGAAGTCTCGCTTGTAGGAAGACACAGAGCCTGGCATTTAACTCCGTTTCTGAAGGGAAACACACAGCACACTTCTCATCCATGAAACACACTCTGCTTTAGAGCAAGAAGCACGCTCTTGCTTTCTAGAGTCTCGAATAAGGCGGGAAATGTGAGAGTGCTCAGAACAAAAGAACTGTGTTTCCTACACATACGGACCATATCTAGTTCAACTCTGCTTCTGAAACTGATACAAACCACAGGCCCTCGAACATCCAATGCGTTTCAGTAAAGCGCGAGAAACGTGTGAGCTTCGTGTACAATATAGCTTCGTTTGAGCTGAAAAGTGACTGTGTTTACCTGAAACGAAGTCTCGCTTGTAGGAAGACACAGAGCCTGGCATTTAACTCCGTTTCTGAAGGGAAACACACAGCACACTTCTCATCCATGAAACACACTCTGCTTTAGAGCAAGAAGCACGCTCTTGCTTTCTAGAGTCTTGAATAAGGCGGGAAACGTGAGAGTGCTCAGAACAAAAGAACTGTGTTTCCTACACACACGGACCATATCTACTTCAACTCTGCTTCTGAAACTGATACAAACCACAGGCCCTCGAACATCCAATGCGTTTCAGTTAAGAGTGAGAAACGTGTGAGCTTCGTGTACAATATAGCTTCGTTTGAGCTGAAAAGTGACTGCGTTTACCTGAAACGAAGTCTCGCTTGTAGGAAGACACAGAGCCTGGCATTTAACTCCGTTTCTGAAGGGAAACACACATCACACTTCTCATCCATGAAACACACTCTGCTTTAGAGCAAGAAGCACGCTCTTGCTTTCTAGAGTCTCTAATAAGGCGGGAAACGTGAGAGTGCTCAGAACAAAAGAACTGTGTTTCCTACACACACGGACCATATCTAGTTCAACTCTGCTTCTGAAACTGATACAAACCACAGGCCCTCGAACATCCAATGTGTTTCAGTCAAGAGCGAGAAACGTGTGAGTTCCGTGTACAATATAGCTTCGTTTGAGCTGAAAAGTGACTGCGTTTACCTGAAACGAAGTCTCGCTTGTAGGAAGACACAGAGCCTGGCATTTAACTCCGTTTCTGAAGGGAAACACACAGCACACTTCTCATCCATGAAACACACTCTGCTTTAGAGCAAGAAGCACGCTCTTGCTTTCTAGAGTCTCGAATAAGGCGGGAAACGTGAGAGTGCTCAGAACAAAAGAACTGTGTTTCCTACACACACGGACCATATCTAGTTCAACTCTGCTTCTGAAACTGATACAAACCACAGGCCCTCGAACATCCAATGCGTTTCAGTTAAGAGCGAGAAACGTGTGAGCTTCGTGTACAATATAGCTTCGTTTGAGCTGAAAAGTGACTGCGTTTACCTGAAACGAAGTCTCGCTTGTAGGAAGACACAGAGCCTGGCATTTAACTCCGTTTCTGAAGGGAAACACACAGCACACTTCTCATCCATGAAACACACTCTGCTTTAGAGCAAGAAGCACGCTCTTGCTTTCTAGAGTCTCGAATAAGGCGGGAAACGTGAGAGTGCTCAGAACAAAAGAACTGTGTTTCCTACACACACGGACCATATCTAGTTCAACTCTGCTTCTGAAACTGATACAAACCACAGGCCCTCGAACATCCAATGCGTTTCAGTTAAGAGCGAGAAACGTGTGAGCTTCATGTACAATATAGCTTCGTTTGAGCTGAAAAGTGACTGCGTTTACCTGAAACGAAGTCTCGCTTGTGGGAAGACACAGAGCCTGGCATTTAACTCCGTTTCTGAAGGGAAACACACAGCACACTTCTCATCCATGAAACACACTCTGCTTTAGAGCAAGAAGCACGCTCTTGCTTTCTAGAGTCTCGAATAAGGCGGGAAACGAAGAGTGCTCAGAACAAAAGAACTGTGTTTCCTACACACACGGACCATATCTAGTTCAACTCTGCTTCTGAAACTGATACAAACCACAGGCCCTCGAACATCCAATGCGTTTCAGTTAAGAGCGAGAAACGTGTGAGCTTCGTGTACAATATAGCTTCGTTTGAGCTGAAAAGTGACTGCGTTTACCTGAAACGAAGTCTCGCTTGTAGGAAGACACAGAGCCTGGCATTTAACTCCGTTTCTGAAGGGAAACACACAGCACACTTCTCATCCATGAAACACACTCTGCTTTAGAGCAAGAAGCACGCTCTTGCTTTCTAGAGTCTCGAATAAGGCGGGAAACGTGAGAGTGCTCAGAACAAAAGAACTGTGTTTCCTACACACACGGACCATATCTAGTTCAACTCTGCTTCTGAAACTGATACAAACCACAGGCCCTCGAACATCCAATGCGTTTCAGTTAAGAGCGAGAAACGTGTGAGCTTCGTGTACAATATAGCTTCGTTTGAGCTGAAAAGTGACTGCGTTTACCTGAAACGAAGTCTCGCTTGTAGGAAGACACAGAGCCTGGCATTTAACTCCGTTTCTGAAGGGAAACACACAGCACACTTCTCATCCATGAAACACACTCTGCTTTAGAGCAAGAAGCACGCTCTTGCTTTCTAGAGTCTCGAATAAGGCGGGAAACGTGAGAGTGCTCAGAACAAAAGAACTGTGTTTCCTACACACACGGACCATATCTAGTTCAACTCTGCTTCTGAAACTGATACAAACCACAGGCCCTCGAACATCCAATGCGTTTCAGTTAAGAGCGAGAAACATGTGAGCTTCGTGTACAATATAGCTTCGTTTGAGCTGAAAAGTGACTGCGTTTACCTGAAACGAAGTCTCGCTTGTAGGAAGACACAGAGCCTGGCATTTAACTCCGTTTCTGAAGGGAAACACACAGCACACTTCTCATCCATGAAACACACTCTGCTTTAGAGCAAGAAGCACGCTCTTGCTTTCTAGAGTCTCTAATAAGGCGGGAAACGTGAGAGTGCTCAGAACAAAAGAACTGTGTTTCCTACACATACGGACCATATCTAGTTCAACTCTGCTTCTGAAACTGATACAAACCACAGGCCCTCGAACATCCAATGCGTTTCAGTTAAGCGCGAGAAACGTGTGAGCTTCGTGTACAATATAGCTTCGTTTGAGCTGAAAAGTGACTGCGTTTACCTGAAACGAAGTCTCGCTTGTAGGAAGACACAGAGCCTGGCATTTAACTCCGTTTCTGAAGGGAAACACACAGCACACTTCTCATCCATGAAACACACTCTGCTTTAGAGCAAGAAGCACGCTCTTGCTTTCTAGAGTCTCGAATAAGGCGGGAAACGTGAGAGTGCTCAGAACAAAAGAACTGTGTTTCCTACACACACGGACCATATCTACTTCAACTCTGCTTCTGAAACTGATACAAACCACAGGCCCTCGAACATCCAATGCGTTTCAGTTAAGAGTGAGAAACGTGTGAGCTTCGTGTACAATATAGCTTCGTTTGAGCTGAAAAGTGACTGCGTTTACCTGAAACGAAGTCTCGCTTGTAGGAAGACACAGAGCCTGGCATTTAACTCCGTTTCTGAAGGGAAACACACATCACACTTCTCATCCATGAAACACACTCTGCTTTAGAGCAAGAAGCACGCTCTTGCTTTCTAGAGTCTCTAATAAGGCGGGAAACGTGAGAGTGCTCAGAACAAAAGAACTGTGTTTCCTACACACACGGACCATATCTAGTTCAACTCTGCTTCTGAAACTGATACAAACCACAGGCCCTCGAACATCCAATGTGTTTCAGTCAAGAGCGAGAAACGTGTGAGTTCCGTGTACAATATAGCTTCGTTTGAGCTGAAAAGTGACTGCGTTTACCTGAAACGAAGTCTCGCTTGTAGGAAGACACAGAGCCTGGCATTTAACTCCGTTTCTGAAGGGAAACACACAGCACACTTCTCATCCATGAAACACACTCTGCTTTAGAGCAAGAAGCACGCTCTTGCTTTCTAGAGTCTCGAATAAGGCGGGAAACGTGAGAGTGCTCAGAACAAAAGAACTGTGTTTCCTACACACACGGACCATATCTAGTTCAACTCTGCTTCTGAAACTGATACAAACCACAGGCCCTCGAACATCCAATGCGTTTCAGTTAAGAGCGAGAATCGTGTGAGCTTCGTGTACAATATAGCTTCGTTTGAGCTGAAAAGTGACTGCGTTTACCTGAAACGAAGTCTCGCTTGTAGGAAGACACAGAACCTGGCATTTAACTCCGTTTCTGAAGGGAAACACACAGCACACTTCTCATCCATGAAACACACTCTGATTTAGAGCAAGAAGCACGCTCTTGCTTTCTAGAGTCTCTAATAAGGCGGGAAACGTGAGAGTGCTCAGAACAAAAGAACTGTGTTTCCTACACACACGGACCATATCTAGTTCAACTCTGCTTCTGAAACTGATACAAACCACAGGCCCTCGAACATCCAATGCGTTTCAGTTAAGAGCGAGAAACGTGTGAGCTTCGTGTACAATATAGCTTCGTTTGAGCTGAAAAGTGACTGCGTTTACCTGAAACGAAGTCTCGCTTGTAGGAAGACACAGAGCCTGGCATTTATCTCCGTTTCTGAAGGGAAACACACAGCACACTTCTCATCCATGAAACACACTCTGCTTTAGAGCAAGAAGCACGCTCTTGCTTTCTAGAGTCTCGAATAAGGCGGGAAACGTGAGAGTGCTCAGAACAAAAGAACTGTGTTTCCTACACACACGGACCATATCTAGTTCAACTCTGCTTCTGAAACTGATACAAACCACAGGCCCTCGAACATCCAATGCGTTTCAGTTAAGAGTGAGAAACGTGTGAGCTTCGTGTACAATATAGCTTCGTTTGAGCTGAAAAGTGACTGCGTTTACCTGAAACGAAGTCTCGCTTGTAGGAAGACACAGAGCCTGGCATTTAACTCCGTTTCTGAAGGGAAACACACAGCACACTTCTCATCCATGAAACACACTCTGCTTTAGAGCAAGAAGCACGCTCTTGCTTTCTAGAGTCTCGAATAAGGCGGGAAACGTGAGAGTGCTCAGAACAAAAGAACTGTGTTTCCTACACACACGGACCATATCTAGTTCAACTCTGCTTCTGAAACTGATACAAACCGCAGGCCCTCGAACATCCAATGCGTTTCAGTTAAGAGCGAGAAACGTGTGAGCTTCGTGTACAATATAGCTTCGTTTGAGCTGAAAAGTGACTGCGTTTACCTGAAAAGAAGTCTCGCTTGTAGGAAGACACAGAGCCTGGCATTTAACTCCGTTTCTGAAGGGAAACACACAGCACACTTCTCATCCATGAAACACACTCTGCTTTAGAGCAAGAAGCACGCTCTTGCTTTCTAGAGTCTCGAATAAGGCGGGAGACGTGAGAGTGATCAGAACAAAAGAACTGTGTTTCCTACACACACGGACCATATCTAGTTCAACTCTGCTTCTGAAACTGATACAAACCACAGGCCCTCGAACATCCAATGCGTTTCAGTTAAGAGCGAGAATCGTGTGAGCTTCGTGTACAATATAGCTTCGTTTGAGCTGAAAAGTGACTGCGTTTACCTGAAACGAAGACTCGCTTGTAGGAAGACACAGAACCTGGCATTTAACTCCGTTTCTGAAGGGAAACACACAGCACACTTCTCATCCATGAAACACACTCTGATTTAGAGCAAGAAGCACGCTCTTGCTTTCTAGAGTCTCTAATAAGGCGGGAAACGTGAGAGTGCTCAGAACAAAAGAACTGTGTTTCCTACACACACGGACCATATCTAGTTCAACTCTGCTTCTGAAACTGATCCAAACCACAGGCCCTCGAACATCCAATGTGTTTCAGTTAAGAGCGAGAAACGTGTGAGCTTCGTGTACAATATAGCTTCGTTTGAGCTGAAAAGTGACTGCGTTTACCTGAAACGAAGTCTCGCTTGTAGGAAGACACAGAGCCTGGCATTTAACTCCGTTTCTGAAGGGAAACACAAAGCACACTTCTCATCCATGAAACACACTCTGCTTTAGAGCAAGAAGCACGCTCTTGCTTTCTAGAGTCTCGAATAAGGCGGGAAACGTGAGAGTGCGCAGAACAAAAGAACTGTGTTTCCTACACACACGGACCATATCTAGTTCAACTCTGCTTCTGAAACTGATACAAACCACAGGCCCTCGAACATCCAATGCGTTTCAGTTAAGAGCGAGAAACTTGTGAGTTCCGTGTACAATATAGCTTCGTTTGAGCTGAAAAGTGACTGCGTTTACCTGAAACGAAGTCTCGCTTGTAGGAAGACACAGAGCCTGGCATTTAACTCCGTTTCTGAAGGGAAACACACAGCACACTTCTCATCCATGAAACACACTCTGCTTTAGAGCAAGAAGCACGCTCTTGCTTTCTAGAGTCTCTAATAAGGCGGGAAACGTGAGAGTGCTCAGAACAAAAGAACTGTGTTTCCTACACACACGGACCATATCTAGTTCAACTCTGCTTCTGAAACTGATACAAACCACAGGCCCTCGAACATCCAATGCGTTTCAGTTAAGAGCGAGAAACGTGTGAGCTTCGTGTACAATATAGCTTCGTTTGAGCTGAAAAGTGACTGCGTTTACCTGAAACGAAGTCTCGCTTGTAGGAAGACACAGAGCCTGGCATTTAACTCCGTTTCTGAAGGGAAACACACAGCACACTTCTCATCCATGAAACACACTCTGCTTTAGAGCAAGAAGCACGCTCTTGCTTTCTAGAGTCTCGAATAAGGCGGGAAACGTGAGCGTGCTCAGAACAAAAGAACTGTGTTTCCTACACACACGGACCATATCTAGTTCAACTCTGCTTCTGAAACTGATACAAACCACAGGCCCTCGAACATCCAATGCGTTTCAGTTAAGAGCGAGAAACGTGTGAGCTTCGTGTACAATATAGCTTCGTTTGAGCTGAAAAGTGACTGCGTTTACCTGAAACGAAGTCTCGCTTGTAGGAAGACACAGAGCCTGGCATTTAACTCCGTTTCTGAAGGGAAACACACAGCACACTTCTCATCCATGAAACACACTCTGCTTTAGAGCAAGAAGCACGCTCTTGCTTTCTAGAGTCTCGAATAAGGCGGGAAACGTGAGAGTGCTCAGAACAAAAGAACTGTGTTTCCTACACACACGGACCATATCTAGTTCAACTCTGCTTCTGAAACTGATACAAACCACAGGCCCTCGAACATCCAATGCGTTACAGTTAAGCGCGAGAAACGTGTGAGCTTCGTGTACAATATAGCTTCGTTTGAGCTGAAAAGTGACTGCGTTTACCTGAAACGAAGTCTCGCTTGTAGGAAGACACAGAGCCTGGCATTTAACTCCGTTTCTGAAGGGAAACACACAGCACACTTCTCATCCATGAAACACACTCTGCTTTAGAGCAAGAATCCCGCTCTTGCTTTCTAGAGTCTCGAGTAAGGCGGGAAACGTGAGAGTGCTCAGAACAAAAGAACTGTGTTTCCTACACACACGGACCATATCTAGTTCAACTCTGCTTCTGAAACTGATACAAACCACAGGCCCTCTAACATCCAATGCGTTTCAGTTAAGAGCGAGAAACGTGTGAGCTTCGTGTACAATATAGCTTCGTTTGAGCTGAAAAGTGACTGCGTTTACCTGAAACGAAGTCTCGCTTGTAGGAAGACACAGAGCCTGGCATTTATCTCCGTTTCTGAAGGGAAACACACAGCACACTTCTCATCCATGAAACACACTCTGCTTTAGAGCAAGAAGCACGCTCTTGCTTTCTAGAGTCTCGAATAAGGCGGGAAACGTGAGAGTGCTCAGAACAAAAGAACTGTGTTTCCTACACACACGGACCATATCTAGTTCAACTCTGCTTCTGAAACTGATACAAACCACAGGCCCTCGAACATCCAATGCGTTTCATTTAAGAGTGAGAAACGTGTGAGCTTCGTGTACAATATAGCTTCGTTTGAGCTGAAAAGTGACTGCGTTTACCTGAAACGAAGTCTCGCTTGTAGGAAGACACAGAGCCTGGCATTTAACTCCGTTTCTGAAGGGAAACACACAGCACACTTCTCATCCATGAAACACACTCTGCTTTAGAGCAAGAAGCACGCTCTTGCTTTCTAGAGTCTCGAATAAGGCGGGAAACGTGAGAGTGCTCAGAACAAAAGAACTGTGTTTCCTACACACACGGACCATATCTAGTTCAACTCTGCTTCTGAAACTGATACAAACCACAGGCCCTCGAACATCCAATGCGTTTCAGTTAAGAGCGAGAAACGTGTGAGCTTCGTGTACAATATAGCTTCGTTTGAGCTGAAAAGTGACTGCGTTTACCTGAAAAGAAGTTTCGCTTGTAGGAAGACACAGAGCCTGGCATTTAACTCCGTTTCTGAAGGGAAACACACAGCACACTTCTCATCCATGAAACACACTCTGCTTTAGAGCAAGAAGCACGCTCTTGCTTTCTAGAGTCTCGAATAAGGCGGGAGACGTGAGAGTGCTCAGAACAAAAGAACTGTGTTTCCTACACACACGTACCATATCTAGTTCAACTCTGCTTCTGAAACTGATACAAACCACAGGCCCTCGAACATCCAATGCGTTTCAGTTAAGAGCGAGAATCGTGTGAGCTTCGTGTACAATATAGCTTCGTTTGAGCTGAAAAGTGACTGCGTTTACCTGAAACGAGGACTCGCTTGTAGGAAGACACAGAACCTGGCATTTAACTCCGTTTCTGAAGGGAAACACACAGCACACTTCTCATCCATGAAACACACTCTGATTTAGAGCAAGAAGCACGCTCTTGCTTTCTAGAGTCTCTAATAAGGCGGGAAACGTGAGAGTGCTCAGAACAAAAGAACTGTGTTTCCTACACACACGGACCATATCTAGTTCAACTCTGCTTCTGAAACTGATACAAACCACAGGCCCTCGAACATCCAATGTGTTTCAGTTAAGAGCGAGAAACGTGTGAGCTTCGTGTACAATATAGCTTCGTTTGAGCTGAAAAGTGACTGCGTTTACCTGAAACGAAGTCTCGCTTGTAGGAAGACACAGAGCCTGGCATTTAACTCCGTTTCTGAAGGGAAACACAAAGCACACTTCTCATCCATGAAACACACTCTGCTTTAGAGCAAGAAGCACGCTCTTGCTTTCTAGAGTCTCGAATAAGGCGGGAAACGTGAGAGTGCTCAGAACAAAAGAACTGTGTTTCCTACACACACGGACCATATCTAGTTCAACTCTGCTTCTGAAACTGATACAAACCACAGGCCCTCGAACATCCAATGCGTTTCAGTTAAGAGCGAGAAACGTGTGAGTTCCGTGTACAATATAGCTTCGTTTGAGCTGAAAAGTGACTGCGTTTACCTGAAACGAAGTCTCGCTTGTAGGAAGACACAGAGCCTGGCATTTAACTCCGTTTCTGAAGGGAAACACACAGCACACTTCTCATCCATGAAACACACTCTGCTTTAGAGCAAGAAGCACGCTCTTGCTTTCTAGAGTCTCGAATAAGGCGGGAAACGTGAGAGTGCTCAGAACAAAAGAACTGTGTTTCCTACACACACGGACCATATCTAGTTCAACTCTGCTTCTGAAACTGATACAAACCACAGGCCCTCGAACATCCAATGCGTTACAGTTAAGCGCGAGAAACGTGTGAGCTTCGTGTACAATATAGCTTCGTTTGAGCTGAAAAGTGACTGCGTTTACCTGAAACGAAGTCTCGCTTGTAGGAAGACACAGAGCCTGGCATTTAACTCCGTTTCTGAAGGGAAACACACAGCACACTTCTCATCCATGAAACACACTCTGCTTTAGAGCAAGAATCCCGCTCTTGCTTTCTAGAGTCTCGAGTAAGGCGGGAAACGTGAGAGTGCTCAGAACAAAAGAACTGTGTTTCCTACACACACGGACCATATCTAGTTCAACTCTGCTTCTGAAACTGATACAAACCACAGGCCCTCTAACATCCAATGCGTTTCAGTTAAGAGCGAGAAACGTGTGAGCTTCGTGTACAATATAGCTTCGTTTGAGCTGAAAAGTGACTGCGTTTACCTGAAACGAAGTCTCGCTTGTAGGAAGACACAGAGCCTGGCATTTATCTCCGTTTCTGAAGGGAAACACACAGCACACTTCTCATCCATGAAACACACTCTGCTTTAGAGCAAGAAGCACGCTCTTGCTTTCTAGAGTCTCGAATAAGGCGGGAAACGTGAGAGTGCTCAGAACAAAAGAACTGTGTTTCCTACACACACGGACCATATCTAGTTCAACTCTGCTTCTGAAACTGATACAAACCACAGGCCCTCGAACATCCAATGCGTTTCATTTAAGAGTGAGAAACGTGTGAGCTTCGT
Organism: Onychomys arenicola; assembly: GCA_949786405.1. NCBI lineage: Eukaryota > Metazoa > Chordata > Mammalia > Rodentia > Cricetidae > Onychomys > Onychomys arenicola. Next base: position 142,033 of record CATKUM010000030.1, read on the forward strand.
GTACAATATAGCTTCGTTTGAGCTGAAAAGTGACTGCGTTTACCTGAAACGAAGTCTCGCTTGTAGGAAGACACAGAGCCTGGCATTTAACTCCGTTTCTGAAGGGAAACACACAGCACACTTCTCATCCATGAAACACACTCTGCTTTAGAGCAAGAAGCACGCTCTTGCTTTCTAGAGTCTCGAATAAGGCGGGAAACGTGAGAGTGCTCAGAACAAAAGAACTGTGTTTCCTACACACACGGACCATATCTAGTTCAACTCTGCTTCTGAAACTGATACAAACCACAGGCCCTCGAACATCCAATGCGTTTCAGTTAAGAGCGAGAAACGTGTGAGCTTCGTGTACAATATAGCTTCGTTTGAGCTGAAAAGTGACTGCGTTTACCTGAAAAGAAGTTTCGCTTGTAGGAAGACACAGAGCCTGGCATTTAACTCCGTTTCTGAAGGGAAACACACAGCACACTTCTCATCCATGAAACACACTCTGCTTTAGAGCAAGAAGCACGCTCTTGCTTTCTAGAGTCTCGAATAAGGCGGGAGACGTGAGAGTGCTCAGAACAAAAGAACTGTGTTTCCTACACACACGTACCATATCTAGTTCAACTCTGCTTCTGAAACTGATACAAACCACAGGCCCTCGAACATCCAATGCGTTTCAGTTAAGAGCGAGAATCGTGTGAGCTTCGTGTACAATATAGCTTCGTTTGAGCTGAAAAGTGACTGCGTTTACCTGAAACGAGGACTCGCTTGTAGGAAGACACAGAACCTGGCATTTAACTCCGTTTCTGAAGGGAAACACACAGCACACTTCTCATCCATGAAACACACTCTGATTTAGAGCAAGAAGCACGCTCTTGCTTTCTAGAGTCTCTAATAAGGCGGGAAACGTGAGAGTGCTCAGAACAAAAGAACTGTGTTTCCTACACACACGGACCATATCTAGTTCAACTCTGCTTCTGAAACTGATACAAACCACAGGCCCTCGAACATCCAATGTGTTTCAGTTAAGAGCGAGAAACGTGTGAGCTTCGTGTACAATATAGCTTCGTTTGAGCTGAAAAGTGACTGCGTTTACCTGAAACGAAGTCTCGCTTGTAGGAAGACACAGAGCCTGGCATTTAACTCCGTTTCTGAAGGGAAACACAAAGCACACTTCTCATCCATGAAACACACTCTGCTTTAGAGCAAGAAGCACGCTCTTGCTTTCTAGAGTCTCGAATAAGGCGGGAAACGTGAGAGTGCTCAGAACAAAAGAACTGTGTTTCCTACACACACGGACCATATCTAGTTCAACTCTGCTTCTGAAACTGATACAAACCACAGGCCCTCGAACATCCAATGCGTTTCAGTTAAGAGCGAGAAACGTGTGAGTTCCGTGTACAATATAGCTTCGTTTGAGCTGAAAAGTGACTGCGTTTACCTGAAACGAAGTCTCGCTTGTAGGAAGACACAGAGCCTGGCATTTAACTCCGTTTCTGAAGGGAAACACACAGCACACTTCTCATCCATGAAACACACTCTGCTTTAGAGCAAGAAGCACGCTCTTGCTTTCTAGAGTCTCGAATAAGGCGGGAAACGTGAGAGTGCTCAGAACAAAAGAACTGTGTTTCCTACACACACGGACCATATCTAGTTCAACTCTGCTTCTGAAACTGATACAAACCACAGGCCCTCGAACATCCAATGCGTTTCAGTTAAGAGCGAGAAACGTGTGAGCTTCGTGTACAATATAGCTTCGTTTGAGCTGAAAAGTGACTGCGTTTACCTGAAACGAAGTCTCGCTTGTAGGAAGACACAGAGCCTGGCATTTAACTCCGTTTCTGAAGGGAAACACACAGCACACTTCTCATCCATGAAACACACTCTGCTTTAGAGCAAGAAGCACGCTCTTGCTTTCTAGAGTCTCGAATAAGGCGGGAAACGTGAGCGTGCTCAGAACAAAAGAACTGTGTTTCCTACACACACGGACCATATCTAGTTCAACTCTGCTTCTGAAACTGATACAAACCACAGGCCCTCGAACATCCAATGCGTTTCAGTTAAGCGCGAGAAACGTGTGAGCTTCGTGTACAATATAGCTTCGTTTGAGCTGAAAAGTGACTGCGTTTACCTGAAACGAAGTCTCGCTTGTGGGAAGACACAGAGCCTGGCATTTAACTCCGTTTCTGAAGGGAAACACACAGCACACTTCTCATCCATGAAACACACTCTGCTTTAGAGCAAGAAGCACGCTCTTGCTTTCTAGAGTCTCGAATAAGGCGGGAAACGTGAGAGTGCTCAGAACAAAAGAACTGTGTTTCCTACACACACGGACCATATCTAGTTCAACTCTGCTTCTGAAACTGATACAAACCACAGGCCCTCTAACATCCAATGCGTTTCAGTTAAGAGCGAGAAACGTGTGAGCTTCGTGTACAATATAGCTTCGTTTGAGCTGAAAAGTGACTGCGTTTACCTGAAACGAAGTCTCGCTTGTAGGAAGACACAGAGCCTGGCATTTAACTCCGTTTCTGAAGGGAAACACACAGCACACTTCTCATCCATGAAACACACTCTGCTTTAGAGCAAGAAGCACGCTCTTGCTTTCTAGAGTCTCGAATAAGGCGGGAAACGTGAGAGTGCTCAGAACAAAAGAACTGTGTTTCCTACACACACGGACCATATCTAGTTCAACTCTTCTTCTGAAACTGATACAAACCACAGGCCCTCGAACATCCAATGCGTTTCAGTTAAGAGCGAGAAACGTGTGAGCTTCATGTACAATATAGCTTCGTTTGAGCTGAAAAGTGACTGCGTTTACCTGAAACGAAGTCTCGCTTGTGGGAAGACACAGAGCCTGGCATTTAACTCCGTTTCTGAAGGGAAACACACAGCACACTTCTCATCCATGAAACACACTCTGCTTTAGAGCAAGAAGCACGCTCTTGCTTTCTAGAGTCTAGAATAAGGCGGAAAACGTGAGAGTGCGCAGAACAAAAGAACTGTGTTTCCTACACACACGGACCATATCTAGTTCAACTCTGCTTCTGAAACTGATACAAACCACAGGCCCTCGAACATCCAATGCGTTTCAGTTAAGAGCGAGAAACGTGTGAGCTTCGTGTACAATATAGCTTCGTTTGAGCTGAAAAGTGACTGCATTTACCTGAAACGAAGTCTCGCTTGTAGGAAGACACAGAGCCTGGCATTTAACTCCGTTTCTGAAGGGAAACACACAGCACACTTCTCATCCATGAAACACACTCTGCTTTAGAGCAAGAAGCACGCTCTTGCTTTCTAGAGTCTCGAATAAGGCGGGAAACGTGAGAGTGCTCAGAACAAAAGAACTGTGTTTCCTACACACACGGACCATATCTAGTTCAACTCTGCTTCTGAAACTGATACAAACCACAGGCCCTCGAACATCCAATGCGTTTCAGTTAAGCACGAGAAACGTGTGAACTTCGTGTACAATATAGCTTCGTTTGAGCTGAAAAGTGACTGCGTTTACCTGAAACGAAGTCTCGCTTGTAGGAAGACACAGAGCCTGGCATTTAACTCCGTTTCTGAAGGGAAACACACAGCACACTTCTCATCCATGAAACACACTCTGCTTTAGAGCAAGAAGCACGCTCTTGCTTTCTAGAGTCTCGAATAAGGCGGGAAATGTGAGAGTGCTCAGAACAAAAGAACTGTGTTTCCTACACACACGGACCATATCTAGTTCAACTCTGCTTCTGAAACTGATACAAACCACAGGCCCTCGAACATCCAATGCGTTTCAGTTAAGAGCGAGAAACGTGTGAGCTTCGTGTACAATATAGCTTCGTTTGAGCTGAAAAGTGACTGCGTTTACCTGAAACGAAGTCTCGCTTGTAGGAAGACACAGAGCCTGGCATTTAACTCCGTTTCTGAAGGGAAACACACAGCACACTTCTCATCCATGAAACACACTCTGCTTTAGAGCAAGAAGCACGCTCTTGCTTTCTAGAGTCTCGAATAAGGCGGGAAACGTGAGAGTGCTCAGAACAAAAGAACTGTGTTTCCTACACACACGGACCATATCTAGTTCAACTCTGCTTCTGAAACTGATACAAACCACAGGCCCTCGAACATCCAATGCGTTTCAGTTAAGAGCGAGAAACGTGTGAGCTTCGTGTACAATATAGCTTCGTTTGAGCTGAAAAGTGACTGCGTTTACCTGAAACGAAGTCTCGCTTGTGGGAAGACACAGAGCCTGGCATTTAACTCCGTTTCTGAAGGGAAACACACAGCACACTTCTCATCCATGAAACACACTCTGCTTTAGAGCAAGAAGCACGCTCTTGCTTTCTAGAGTCTCGAATAAGGCGGGAAACGAAGAGTGCTCAGAACAAAAGAACTGTGTTTCCTACACACACGGACCATATCTAGTTCAACTCTGCTTCTGAAACTGATACAAACCACAGGCCCTCGAACATCCAATGCGTTTCAGTTAAGAGCGAGAAACGTGTGAGCTTCGTGTACAATATAGCTTCGTTTGAGCTGAAAAGTGACTGCGTTTACCTGAAACGAAGTCTCGCTTGTAGGAAGACACAGAGCCTGGCATTTAACTCCGTTTCTGAAGGGAAACACACAGCACACTTCTCATCCATGAAACACACTCTGCTTTAGAGCAAGAAGCACGCTCTTGCTTTCTAGAGTCTCGAATAAGGCGGGAAACGTGAGAGTGCTCAGAACAAAAGAACTGTGTTTCCTACACACACGGACCATATCTAGTTCAACTCTGCTTCTGAAACTGATACAAACCACAGGCCCTCGAACATCCAATGCGTTTCAGTTAAGAGCGAGAAACGTGTGAGCTTCGTGTACAATATAGCTTCGTTTGAGCTGAAAAGTGACTGCGTTTACCTGAAACGAAGTCTCGCTTGTAGGAAGACACAGAGCCTGGCATTTAACTCCGTTTCTGAAGGGAAACACACAGCACACTTCTCATCCATGAAACACACTCTGCTTTAGAGCAAGAAGCACGCTCTTGCTTTCTAGAGTCTCGAATAAGGCGGGAAACGTGAGAGTGCTCAGAACAAAAGAACTGTGTTTCCTACACACACGGACCATATCTAGTTCAACTCTGCTTCTGAAACTGATACAAACCACAGGCCCTCAAACATCCAATGCGTTTCAGTTAAGAGCGAGAAACATGTGAGCTTCGTGTACAATACAGCTTCGTTTGAGCTGAAAAGTGACTGTGTTTACCTGAAACGAAGTCTCGCTTGTAGGAAGACACAGAGCCTGGCATTTAACTCCGTTTCTGAAGGGAAACACACAGCACACTTCTCATCCATGAAACACACTCTGCTTTAGAGCAAGAAGCACGCTCTTGCTTTCTAGAGTCTCGAATAAGGCGGGAAACGTGAGAGTGCTCAGAACAAAAGAACTGTGTTTCCTACACATACGGACCATATCTAGTTCAACTCTGCTTCTGAAACTGATACAAACCACAGGCCCTCGAACATCCAATGCGTTTCAGTTAAGCGCGAGAAACGTGTGAGCTTCGTGTACAATATAGCTTCGTTTGAGCTGAAAAGTGACTGCGTTTACCTGAAACGAAGTCTCGCTTGTAGGAAGACACAGAGCCTGGCATTTAACTCCGTTTCTGAAGGGAAACACACAGCACACTTCTCATCCATGAAACACACTCTGCTTTAGAGCAAGAAGCACGCTCTTGCTTTCTAGAGTCTCGAATAAGGCGGGAAACGTGAGAGTGCTCAGAACAAAAGAACTGTGTTTCCTACACACACGGACCATATCTACTTCAACTCTGCTTCTGAAACTGATACAAACCACAGGCCCTCGAACATCCAATGCGTTTCAGTTAAGAGTGAGAAACGTGTGAGCTTCGTGTACAATATAGCTTCGTTTGAGCTGAAAAGTGACTGCGTTTACCTGAAACGAAGTCTCGCTTGTAGGAAGACACAGAGCCTGGCATTTAACTCCGTTTCTGAAGGGAAACACACAGCACACTTCTCATCCATGAAACACACTCTGCTTTAGAGCAAGAAGCACGCTCTTGCTTTCTAGAGTCTCTAATAAGGCGGGAAACGTGAGAGTGCTCAGAACAAAAGAACTGTGTTTCCTACACACACGGACCATATCTAGTTCAACTCTGCTTCTGAAACTGATACAAACCACAGGCCCTCGAACATCCAATGTGTTTCAGTCAAGAGCGAGAAACGTGTGAGTTCCGTGTACAATATAGCTTCGTTTGAGCTGAAAAGTGACTGCGTTTACCTGAAACGAAGTCTCGCTTGTAGGAAGACACAGAGCCTGGCATTTAACTCCGTTTCTGAAGGGAAACACACAGCACACTTCTCATCCATGAAACACACTCTGCTTTAGAGCAAGAAGCACGCTCTTGCTTTCTAGAGTCTCGAATAAGGCGGGAAACGTGAGAGTGCTCAGAACAAAAGAACTGTGTTTCCTACACACACGGACCATATCTAGTTCAACTCTGCTTCTGAAACTGATACAAACCACAGGCCCTCGAACATCCAATGCGTTTCAGTTAAGAGCGAGAATCGTGTGAGCTTCGTGTACAATATAGCTTCGTTTGAGCTGAAAAGTGACTGCGTTTACCTGAAACGAAGTCTCGCTTGTAGGAAGACACAGAACCTGGCATTTAACTCCGTTTCTGAAGGGAAACACACAGCACACTTCTCATCCATGAAACACACTCTGATTTAGAGCAAGAAGCACGCTCTTGCTTTCTAGAGTCTCTAATAAGGCGGGAAACGTGAGAGTGCTCAGAACAAAAGAACTGTGTTTCCTACACACACGGACCATATCTAGTTCAACTCTGCTTCTGAAACTGATACAAACCACAGGCCCTCGAACATCCAATGCGTTTCAGTTAAGAGCGAGAAACGTGTGAGCTTCGTGTACAATATAGCTTCGTTTGAGCTGAAAAGTGACTGCGTTTACCTGAAACGAAGTCTCGCTTGTAGGAAGACACAGAGCCTGGCATTTAACTCCGTTTCTGAAGGGAAACACACAGCACACTTCTCATCCATGAAACACACTCTGCTTTAGAGCAAGAAGCACGCTCTTGCTTTCTAGAGTCTCGAATAAGGCGGGAAACGTGAGAGTGCTCAGAACAAAAGAACTGTGTTTCCTACACACACGGACCATATCTAGTTCAACTCTGCTTCTGAAACTGAAACAAACCACAGGCCCTCGAACATCCAATGCGTTTCAGTTAAGAGCGAGAAACGTGTGAGTTCCGTGTACAATATAGCTTCGTTTGAGCTGAAAAGTGACTGCGTTTACCTGAAACGAAGTCTCGCTTGTAGGAAGACACAGAGCCTGGCATTTAACTCCGTTTCTGAAGGGAAACACACAGCACACTTCTCATCCATGAAACACACTCTGCTTTAGAGCAAGAAGCACGCTCTTGCTTTCTAGAGTCTCGAATAAGGCGGGAGACGTGAGAGTGCTCAGAACAAAAGAACTGTGTTTCCTACACACACGGACCATATCTAGTTCAACTCTGCTTCTGAAACTGATACAAACCACAGGCCCTCGAACATCCAATGCGTTTCAGTTAAGAGGGAGAATCGTGTGAGCTTCGTGTACAATATAGCTTCGTTTGAGCTGAAAAGTGACTGCGTTTACCTGAAACGAAGTCTCGCTTGTAGGAAGACACAGAGCCTGGCATTTAACTCCGTTTCTGAAGGGAAACACACAGCACACTTCTCATCCATGAAACACACTCTGCTTTAGAGCAAGAAGCACGCTCTTGCTTTCTAGAGTCTCGAATAAGGCGGGAAACGTGAGAGTGCTCAGAACAAAAGAACTGTGTTTCCTACACACACGGACCATATCTAGTTCAACTCTGCTTCTGAAACTGATACAAACCACAGGCCCTCGAACATCCAATGCGTTTCAGTTAAGCACGAGAAACGTGTGAACTTCGTGTACAATATAGCTTCGTTTGAGCTGAAAAGTGACTGCGTTTACCTGAAACGAAGTCTCGCTTGTAGGAAGACACAGAGCCTGGCATTTAACTCCGTTTCTGAAGGGAAACACACAGCACACTTCTCATCCATGAAACACACTCTGCTTTAGAGCAAGAAGCACGCTCTTGCTTTCTAGAGTCTCGAATAAGGCGGGAAACGTGAGAGTGCTCAGAACAAAAGAACTGTGTTTCCTACACACACGGACCATATCTAGTTCAACTCTGCTTCTGAAACTGATACAAACCACAGGCCCTCGAACATCCAATGCGTTTCAGTTAAGAGCGAGAAACGTGTGAGCTTCGTGTACAATATAGCTTCGTTTGAGCTGAAAAGTGACTGCGTTTACCTGAAACGAAGTCTCGCTTGTAGGAAGACACAGAGCCTGGCATTTAACTCCGTTTCTGAAGGGAAACACACAGCACACTTCTCATCCATGAAACACACTCTGCTTTAGAGCAAGAAGCACGCTCTTGCTTTCTAGAGTCTCGAATAAGGCGGGAAACGTGAGAGTGCTCAGAACAAAAGAACTGTGTTTCCTACACACACGGACCATATCTAGTTCAACTCTGCTTCTGAAACTGATACAAACCACAGGCCCTCGAACATCCAATGCGTTTCAGTTAAGAGCGAGAAACGTGTGAGCTTCGTGTACAATATAGCTTCGTTTGAGCTGAAAAGTGACTGCGTTTACCTGAAACGAAGTCTCGCTTGTGGGAAGACACAGAGCCTGGCATTTAACTCCGTTTCTGAAGGGAAACACACAGCACAATTCTCATCCATGAAACACACTCTGCTTTAGAGCAAGAAGCACGCTCTTGCTTTCTAGAGTCTCGAATAAGGCGGGAAACGAAGAGTGCTCAGAACAAAAGAACTGTGTTTCCTACACACACGGACCATATCTAGTTCAACTCTGCTTCTGAAACTGATACAAACCACAGGCCCTCGAACATCCAATGCGTTTCAGTTAAGAGCGAGAAACGTGTGAGCTTCGTGTACAATATAGCTTCGTTTGAGCTGAAAAGTGACTGCGTTTACCTGAAACGAAGTCTCGCTTGTAGGAAGACACAGAGCCTGGCATTTAACTCCGTTTCTGAAGGGAAACACACAGCACACTTCTCATCCATGAAACACACTCTGCTTTAGAGCAAGAAGCACGCTCTTGCTTTCTAGAGTCTCGAATAAGGCGGGAAACGTGAGAGTGCTCAGAACAAAAGAACTGTGTTTCCTACACACACGGACCATATCTAGTTCAACTCTGCTTCTGAAACTGATACAAACCACAGGCCCTCGAACATCCAATGCGTTTCAGTTAAGAGCGAGAAACGTGTGAGCTTCGTGTACAATATAGCTTCGTTTGAGCTGAAAAGTGACTGCGTTTACCTGAAACGAAGTCTCGCTTGTAGGAAGACACAGAGCCTGGCATTTAACTCCGTTTCTGAAGGGAAACACACAGCACACTTCTCATCCATGAAACACACTCTGCTTTAGAGCAAGAAGCACGCTCTTGCTTTCTAGAGTCTCGAATAAGGCGGGAAACGTGAGAGTGCTCAGAACAAAAGAACTGTGTTTCCTACACACACGGACCATATCTAGTTCAACTCTGCTTCTGAAACTGATACAAACCACAGGCCCTCGAACATCCAATGCGTTTCAGTTAAGAGCGAGAAACGTGTGAGCTTCGTGTACAATATAGCTTCGTTTGAGCTGAAAAGTGACTGCGTTTACCTGAAACGAAGTCTCGCTTGTGGGAAGACACAGAGCCTGGCATTTAACTCCGTTTCTGAAGGGAAACACACAGCACAATTCTCATCCATGAAACACACTCTGCTTTAGAGCAAGAAGCACGCTCTTGCTTTCTAGAGTCTCGAATAAGGCGGGAAACGAAGAGTGCTCAGAACAAAAGAACTGTGTTTCCTACACACACGGACCATATCTAGTTCAACTCTGCTTCTGAAACTGATACAAACCACAGGCCCTCGAACATCCAATGCGTTTCAGTTAAGAGCGAGAAACGTGTGAGCTTCGTGTACAATATAGCTTCGTTTGAGCTGAAAAGTGACTGCGTTTACCTGAAACGAAGTCTCGCTTGTAGGAAGACACAGAGCCTGGCATTTAACTCCGTTTCTGAAGGGAAACACACAGCACACTTCTCATCCATGAAACACACTCTGCTTTAGAGCAAGAAGCACGCTCTTGCTTTCTAGAGTCTCGAATAAGGCGGGAAACGTGAGAGTGCTCAGAACAAAAGAACTGTGTTTCCTACACACACGGACCATATCTAGTTCAACTCTGCTTCTGAAACTGATACAAACCACAGGCCCTCGAACATCCAATGCGTTTCAGTTAAGAGCGAGAAACGTGTGAGCTTCGTGTACAATATAGCTTCGTTTGAGCTGAAAAGTGACTGCGTTTACCTGAAACGAAGTCTCGCTTGTAGGAAGACACAGAGCCTGGCATTTAACTCCGTTTCTGAAGGGAAACACACAGCACACTTCTCATCCATGAAACACACTCTGCTTTAGAGCAAGAAGCACGCTCTTGCTTTCTAGAGTCTCGAATAAGGCGGGAAACGTGAGAGTGCTCAGAACAAAAGAACTGTGTTTCCTACACACACGGACCATATCTAGTTCAACTCTGCTTCTGAAACTGATACAAACCACAGGCCCTCGAACATCCAATGCGTTTCAGTTAAGAGCGAGAAACATGTGAGCTTCGTGTACAATATAGCTTCGTTTGAGCTGAAAAGTGACTGCGTTTACCTGAAACGAAGTCTCGCTTGTAGGAAGACACAGAGCCTGGCATTTAACTCCGTTTCTGAAGGGAAACACACAGCACACTTCTCATCCATGAAACACACTCTGCTTTAGAGCAAGAAGCACGCTCTTGCTTTCTAGAGTCTCGAATAAGGCGGGAAACGTGAGAGTGCTCAGAACAAAAGAACTGTGTTTCCTACACATACGGACCATATCTAGTTCAACTCTGCTTCTGAAACTGATACAAACCACAGGCCCTCGAACATCCAATGCGTTTCAGTTAAGCGCGAGAAACGTGTGAGCTTCGTGTACAATATAGCTTCGTTTGAGCTGAAAAGTGACTGCGTTTACCTGAAACGAAGTCTCGCTTGTAGGAAGACACAGAGCCTGGCATTTAACTCCGTTTCTGAAGGGAAACACACAGCACACTTCTCATCCATGAAACACACTCTGCTTTAGAGCAAGAAGCACGCTCTTGCTTTCTAGAGTCTTGAATAAGGCGGGAAACGTGAGAGTGCTCAGAACAAAAGAACTGTGTTTCCTACACACACGGACCATATCTACTTCAACTCTGCTTCTGAAACTGATACAAACCACAGGCCCTCGAACATCCAATGCGTTTCAGTTAAGAGTGAGAAACGTGTGAGCTTCGTGTACAATATAGCTTCGTTTGAGCTGAAAAGTGACTGCGTTTACCTGAAACGAAGTCTCGCTTGTAGGAAGACACAGAGCCTGGCATTTAACTCCGTTTCTGAAGGGAAACACACATCACACTTCTCATCCATGAAACACACTCTGCTTTAGAGCAAGAAGCACGCTCTTGCTTTCTAGAGTCTCGAATAAGGCGGGAAACGTGAGAGTGCTCAGAACAAAAGAACTGTGTTTCCTACACACACGGACCATATCTAGTTCAACTCTGCTTCTGAAACTGATACAAACCACAGGCCCTCGAACATCCAATGTGTTTCAGTCAAGAGCGAGAAACGTGTGAGTTCCGTGTACAATATAGCTTCGTTTGAGCTGAAAAGTGACTGCGTTTACCTGAAACGAAGTCTCGCTTGTAGGAAGACACAGAGCCTGGCATTTAACTCCGTTTCTGAAGGGAAACACACAGCACACTTCTCATCCATGAAACACACTCTGCTTTAGAGCAAGAAGCACGCTCTTGCTTTCTAGAGTCTCGAATAAGGCGGGAAACGTGAGAGTGCTCAGAACAAAAGAACTGTGTTTCCTACACACACGGACCATATCTAGTTCAACTCTGCTTCTGAAACTGATACAAACCACAGGCCCTCGAACATCCAATGCGTTTCAGTTAAGAGCGAGAATCGTGTGAGCTTCGTGTACAATATAGCTTCGTTTGAGCTGAAAAGTGACTGCGTTTACCTGAAACGAAGTCTCGCTTGTAGGAAGACACAGAACCTGGCATTTAACTCCGTTTCTGAAGGGAAACACACAGCACACTTCTCATCCATGAAACACACTCTGATTTAGAGCAAGAAGCACGCTCTTGCTTTCTAGAGTCTCTAATAAGGCGGGAAACGTGAGAGTGCTCAGAACAAAAGAACTGTGTTTCCTACACACACGGACCATATCTAGTTCAACTCTGCTTCTGAAACTGATACAAACCACAGGCCCTCGAACATCCAATGCGTTTCAGTTAAGAGCGAGAAACGTGTGAGCTTCGTGTACAATATAGCTTCGTTTGAGCTGAAAAGTGACTGCGTTTACCTGAAACGAAGTCTCGCTTGTAGGAAGACACAGAGCCTGGCATTTAACTCCGTTTCTGAAGGGAAACACACAGCACACTTCTCATCCATGAAACACACTCTGCTTTAGAGCAAGAAGCACGCTCTTGCTTTCTAGAGTCTCGAATAAGGCGGGAAACGTGAGAGTGCTCAGAACAAAAGAACTGTGTTTCCTACACACACGGACCATATCTAGTTCAACTCTGCTTCTGAAACTGAAACAAAGCACAGGCCCTCGAACATCCAATGCGTTTCAGTTAAGAGCGAGAAACGTGTGAGTTCCGTGTACAATATAGCTTCGTTTGAGCTGAAAAGTGACTGCGTTTACCTGAAACGAAGTCTCGCTTGTAGGAAGACACAGAGCCTGGCATTTAACTCCGTTTCTGAAGGGAAACACACAGCACACTTCTCATCCATGAAACACACTCTGCTTTAGAGCAAGAAGCACGCTCTTGCTTTCTAGAGTCTCGAATAAGGCGGGAGACGTGAGAGTGCTCAGAACAAAAGAACTGTGTTTCCTACACACACGGACCATATCTAGTTCAACTCTGCTTCTGAAACTGATACAAACCACAGGCCCTCGAACATCCAATGCGTTTCAGTTAAGAGGGAGAATCGTGTGAGCTTCGTGTACAATATAGCTTCGTTTGAGCTGAAAAGTGACTGCGTTTACCTGAAACGAAGTCTCGCTTGTAGGAAGACACAGAACCTGGCATTTAACTCCGTTTCTGAAGGGAAACACACAGCACACTTCTCATCCATGAAACACACTCTGCTTTAGAGCAAGAAGCACGCTCTTGCTTTCTAGAGTCTCTAATAAGGCGGGAAACGTGAGAGTGCTCAGAACAAAAGAACTGTGTTTCCTACACACACGGACCATATCTAGTTCAACTCTGCTTCTGAAACTGATACAAAGCACAGGCCCTCGAACATCCAATGTGTTTCAGTTAAGAGCGAGAAACGTGTGAGCTTCGTGTACAATATAGCTTCGTTTGAGCTGAAAAGTGACTGCGTTTACCTGAAACGAAGTCTCGCTTGTAGGAAGACACAGAGCCTGGCATTTCACTCCGTTTCTGAAGGGAAACACACAGCACACTTCTCATCCATGAAACACACTCTGCTTTAGAGCAAGAAGCACGCTCTTGCTTTCTAGAGTCTCAAATAAGGCGGGAAACGTGAGCGTGCTCAGAACAAAAGAACTGTGTTTCCTACACACACGGACCATATCTAGTTCAACTCTGCTTCTGAAACTGATACAAACCACAGGCCCTCGAACATCCAATGCCTTTCAGTTAAGCGCGAGAAACGTGTGAGCTTCGTGTACAATATAGCTTCGTTTGAGCTGAAAAGTGACTGCGTTTACCTGAAACGAAGTCTCGCTTGTAGGAAGACACAGAGCCTGGCATTTAACTCCGTTTCTGAAGGGAAACAAACAGCACACTTCTCATCCATGAAACACACTCTGCTTTAGAGCAAGAAGCACGCTCTTGCTTTCTAGAGTCTCGAATAAGGCGGGAGACGTGAGAGTGCTCAGAACAAAAGAACTGTGTTTCCTACACACACGGACCATATCTAGTTCAACTCTGCTTCTGAAACTGATACAAACCACAGGCCCTCGAACATCCAATGCGTTTCAGTTAAGAGGGAGAATCGTGTGAGCTTCGTGTACAATATAGCTTCGTTTGAGCTGAAAAGTGACTGCGTTTACCTGAAACGAAGTCTCGCTTGTAGGAAGACACAGAGCCTGGCATTTAACTCCGTTTCTGAAGGGAAACACACAGCACACTTCTCATCCATGAAACACACTCTGCTTTAGAGCAAGAAGCACGCTCTTGCTTTCTAGAGTCTCGAATAAGGCGGGAAACGTGAGAGTGCTCAGAACAAAAGAACTGTGTTTCCTACACACACGGACCATATCTAGTTCAACTCTGCTTCTGAAACTGATACAAACCACAGGCCCTCGAACATCCAATGCGTTTCAGTTAAGCACGAGAAACGTGTGAACTTCGTGTACAATATAGCTTCGTTTGAGCTGAAAAGTGACTGCGTTTACCTGAAACGAAGTCTCGCTTGTAGGAAGACACAGAGCCTGGCATTTAACTCCGTTTCTGAAGGGAAACACACAGCACACTTCTCATCCATGAAACACACTCTGCTTTAGAGCAAGAAGCACGCTCTTGCTTTCTAGAGTCTCGAATAAGGCGGGAAATGTGAGAGTGCTCAGAACAAAAGAACTGTGTTTCCTACACACACGGGCCATATCTAGTTCAACTCTGCTTCTGAAACTGATACAAACCACAGGCCCTCGAACATCCAATGCGTTTCAGTTAAGAGCGAGAAACGTGTGAGCTTCGTGTACAATATAGCTTCGTTTGAGCTGAAAAGTGACTGCGTTTACCTGAAACGAAGTCTCGCTTGTAGGAAGACACAGAGCCTGGCATTTAACTCCGTTTCTGAAGGGAAACACACAGCACACTTCTCATCCATGAAACACACTCTGCTTTAGAGCAAGAAGCACGCTCTTGCTTTCTAGAGTCTCGAATAAGGCGGGAAACGTGAGAGTGCTCAGAACAAAAGAACTGTGTTTCCTACACACACGGACCATATCTAGTTCAACTCTGCTTCTGAAACTGATACAAACCACAGGCCCTCGAACATCCAATGCGTTTCAGTTAAGAGCGAGAAACGTGTGAGCTTCGTGTACAATATAGCTTCGTTTGAGCTGAAAAGTGACTGCGTTTACCTGAAACGAAGTCTCGCTTGTGGGAAGACACAGAGCCTGGCATTTAACTCCGTTTCTGAAGGGAAACACACAGCACACTTCTCATCCATGAAACACACTCTGCTTTAGAGCAAGAAGCACGCTCTTGCTTTCTAGAGTCTCGAATAAGGCGGGAAACGAAGAGTGCTCAGAACAAAAGAACTGTGTTTCCTACACACACGGACCATATCTAGTTCAACTCTGCTTCTGAAACTGATACAAACCACAGGCCCTCGAACATCCAATGCGTTTCAGTTAAGAGCGAGAAACGTGTGAGCTTCGTGTACAATATAGCTTCGTTTGAGCTGAAAAGTGACTGCGTTTACCTGAAACGAAGTCTCGCTTGTAGGAAGACACAGAGCCTGGCATTTAACTCCGTTTCTGAAGGGAAACACACAGCACACTTCTCATCCATGAAACACACTCTGCTTTAGAGCAAGAAGCACGCTCTTGCTTTCTAGAGTCTCGAATAAGGCGGGAAACGTGAGAGTGCTCAGAACAAAAGAACTGTGTTTCCTACACACACGGACCATATCTAGTTCAACTCTGCTTCTGAAACTGATACAAACCACAGGCCCTCGAACATCCAATGCGTTTCAGTTAAGAGCGAGAAACGTGTGAGCTTCGTGTACAATATAGCTTCGTTTGAGCTGAAAAGTGACTGCGTTTACCTGAAACGAAGTCTCGCTTGTAGGAAGACACAGAGCCTGGCATTTAACTCCGTTTCTGAAGGGAAACACACAGCACACTTCTCATCCATGAAACACACTCTGCTTTAGAGCAAGAAGCACGCTCTTGCTTTCTAGAGTCTCGAATAAGGCGGGAAACGTGAGAGTGCTCAGAACAAAAGAACTGTGTTTCCTACACACACGGACCATATCTAGTTCAACTCTGCTTCTGAAACTGATACAAACCACAGGCCCTCGAACATCCAATGCGTTTCAGTTAAGAGCGAGAAACATGTGAGCTTCGTGTACAATATAGCTTCGTTTGAGCTGAAAAGTGACTGCGTTTCCCTGAAACGAAGTCTCGCTTGTAGGAAGACACAGAGCCTGGCATTTAACTCCGTTTCTGAAGGGAAACACACAGCACACTTCTCATCCATGAAACACACTCTGCTTTAGAGCAAGAAGCACGCTCTTGCTTTCTAGAGTCTCGAATAAGGCGGGAAACGTGAGAGTGCTCAGAACAAAAGAACTGTGTTTCCTACACATACGGACCATATCTAGTTCAACTCTGCTTCTGAAACTGATACAAACCACAGGCCCTCGAACATCCAATGCGTTTCAGTTAAGCGCGAGAAACGTGTGAGCTTCGTGTACAATATAGCTTCGTTTGAGCTGAAAAGTGACTGCGTTTACCTGAAACGAAGTCTCGCTTGTAGGAAGACACAGAGCCTGGCATTTAACTCCGTTTCTGAAGGGAAACACACAGCACACTTCTCATCCATGAAACACACTCTGCTTTAGAGCAAGAAGCACGCTCTTGCTTTCTAGAGTCTCGAATAAGGCGGGAAACGTGAGAGTGCTCAGAACAAAAGAACTGTGTTTCCTACACACACGGACCATATCTAGTTCAACTCTGCTTCTGAAACTGATACAAACCACAGGCCCTCGAACATCCAATGCGTTTCAGTTAAGAGTGAGAAACGTGTGAGCTTCGTGTACAATATAGCTTCGTTTGAGCTGAAAAGTGACTGCGTTTACCTGAAACGAAGTCTCGCTTGTAGGAAGACACAGAGCCTGGCATTTAACTCCGTTTCTGAAGGGAAACACACATCACACTTCTCATCCATGAAACACACTCTGCTTTAGAGCAAGAAGCACGCTCTTGCTTTCTAGAGTCTCTAATAAGGCGGGAAACGTGAGAGTGCTCAGAACAAAAGAACTGTGTTTCCTACACACACGGACCATATCTAGTTCAACTCTGCTTCTGAAACTGATACAAACCACAGGCCCTCGAACATCCAATGTGTTTCAGTCAAGAGCGAGAAACGTGTGAGTTCCGTGTACAATATAGCTTCGTTTGAGCTGAAAAGTGACTGCGTTTACCTGAAACGAAGTCTCGCTTGTAGGAAGACACAGAGCCTGGCATTTAACTCCGTTTCTGAAGGGAAACACACAGCACACTTCTCATCCATGAAACACACTCTGCTTTAGAGCAAGAAGCACGCTCTTGCTTTCTAGAGTCTCGAATAAGGCGGGAAACGTGAGAGTGCTCAGAACAAAAGAACTGTGTTTCCTACACACACGGACCATATCTAGTTCAACTCTGCTTCTGAAACTGATACAAACCACAGGCCCTCGAACATCCAATGCGTTTCAGTTAAGAGCGAGAATCGTGTGAGCTTCGTGTACAATATAGCTTCGTTTGAGCTGAAAAGTGACTGCGTTTACCTGAAACGAAGTCTCGCTTGTAGGAAGACACAGAACCTGGCATTTAACTCCGTTTCTGAAGGGAAACACACAGCACACTTCTCATCCATGAAACACACTCTGATTTAGAGCAAGAAGCACGCTCTTGCTTTCTAGAGTCTCTAATAAGGCGGGAAACGTGAGAGTGCTCAGAACAAAAGAACTGTGTTTCCTACACACACGGACCATATCTAGTTCAACTCTGCTTCTGAAACTGATACAAACCACAGGCCCTCGAACATCCAATGCGTTTCAGTTAAGAGGGAGAATCGTGTGAGCTTCGTGTACAATATAGCTTCGTTTGAGCTGAAAAGTGACTGCGTTTACCTGATACGAAGTCTCGCTTGTAGGAAGACACAGAACCTGGCATTTAACTCCGTTTCTGAAGGGAAACACACAGCACACTTCTCATCCATGAAACACACTCTGCTTTAGAGCAAGAAGCACGCTCTTGCTTTCTAGAGTCTCTAATAAGGCGGGAAACGTGAGAGTGCTCAGAACAAAAGAACTGTGTTTCCTACACACACGGACCATATCTAGTTCAACTCTGCTTCTGAAACTGATACAAAGCACAGGCCCTCGAACATCCAATGTGTTTCAGTTAAGAGCGAGAAACGTGTGAGCTTCGTGTACAATATAGCTTCGTTTGAGCTGAAAAGTGACTGCGTTTACCTGAAACGAAGTCTCGCTTGTAGGAAGACACAGAGCCTGGCATTTCACTCCGTTTCTGAAGGGAAACACACAGCACACTTCTCATCCATGAAACACACTCTGCTTTAGAGCAAGAAGCACGCTCTTGCTTTCTAGAGTCTCGAATAAGGCGGGAAACGTGAGCGTGCTCAGAACAAAAGAACTGTGTTTCCTACACACACGGACCATATCTAGTTCAACTCTGCTTCTGAAACTGATACAAACCACAGGCCCTCGAACATCCAATGCGTTTCAGTTAAGAGCGAGAAACGTGTGAGCTTCGTGTACAATATAGCTTCGTTTGAGCTGAAAAGTGACTGCGTTTACCTGAAACGAAGTCTCGCTTGTAGGAAGACACAGAGCCTGGCATTTAACTCCGTTTCTGAAGGGAAACACACAGCACACTTCTCATCCATGAAACACACTCTGCTTTAGAGCAAGAAGCACGCTCTTGCTTTCTAGAGTCTCGAATAAGGCGGGAAACGTGAGAGTGCTCAGAACAAAAGAACTGTGTTTCCTACACACACGGATCATATCTAGTTCAACTCTGCTTCTGAAACTGATACAAACCACAGGCCCTCGAACATCCAATGCGTTTCAGTTAAGAGTGAGAAACGTGTGAGCTTCGTGTACAATATAGCTTCGTTTGAGCTGAAAAGTGACTGCGTTTACCTGAAACGAAGTCTCGCTTGTAGGAAGACACAGAGCCTGGCATTTAACTCCGTTTCTGAAGGGAAACACACAGCACACTTCTCATCCATGAAACACACTCTGCTTTAGAGCAAGAAGCACGCTCTTGCTTTCTAGAGTCTCGAATAAGGCGGGAAACGTGAGAGTGCTCAGAACAAAAGAACTGTGTTTCCTACACACACGGACCATATCTAGTTCAACTCTGCTTCTGAAACTGATACAAACCACAGGCCCTCGAACATCCAATGTGTTTCAGTCAAGAGCGAGAAACGTGTGAGTTCCGTGTACAATATAGCTTCGTTTGAGCTGAAAAGTGACTGCGTTTACCTGAAACGAAGTCTCGCTTGTAGGAAGACACAGAGCCTGGCATTTAACTCCGTTTCTGAAGGGAAACACACAGCACACTTCTCATCCATGAAACACACTCTGCTTTAGAGCAAGAAGCACGCTCTTGCTTTCTAGAGTCTCGAATAAGGCGGGAAACGTGAGAGTGCTCAGAACAAAAGAACTGTGTTTCCTACACACACGGACCATATCTAGTTCAACTCTGCTTCTGAAACTGATACAAACCACAGGCCCTCGAACATCCAATGCGTTTCAGTTAAGAGCGAGAATCGTGTGAGCTTCGTGTACAATATAGCTTCGTTTGAGCTGAAAAGTGACTGCGTTTACCTGAAACGAAGTCTCGCTTGTAGGAAGACACAGAACCTGGCATTTAACTCCGTTTCTGAAGGGAAACACACAGCACACTTCTCATCCATGAAACACACTCTGCTTTAGAGCAAGAAGCTCGCTCTTGCTTTCTAGAGTCTCTAATAAGGCGGGAAACGTGAGAGTGCTCAGAACAAAAGAACTGTGTTTCCTACACACACGGACCATATCTAGTTCAACTCTGCTTCTGAAACTGATACAAACCCCAGGCCCTCGAACATCCAATGTGTTTCAGTTAAGAGCGAGAAACGTGTGAGCTTCGTGTACAATATAGCTTCGTTTGAGCTGAAAAGTGACTGCGTTTACCTGAAACGAAGTCTCGCTTGTAGGAAGACACAGAGCCTGGCATTTCACTCCGTTTCTGAAGGGAAACACACAGCACACTTCTCATCCATGAAACACACTCTGCTTTAGAGCAAGAAGCACGCTCTTGCTTTCTAGAGTCTCGAATAAGGCGGGAAACGTGAGCGTGCTCAGAACAAAAGAACTGTGTTTCCTACACACACGGACCATATCTAGTTCAACTCTGCTTCTGAAACTGATACAAACCACAGGCCCTCGAACATCCAATGCGTTTCAGTTAAGAGCGAGAAACGTGTGAGCTTCATGTACAATATAGCTTCGTTTGAGCTGAAAAGTGACTGCGTTTACCTGAAACGAAGTCTCGCTTGTAGGAAGACACAGAGCCTGGCATTTAACTCCGTTTCTGAAGGGAAACACACAGCACACTTCTCATCCATGAAACACACTCTGCTTTAGAGCAAGAAGCACGCTCTTGCTTTCTAGAGTCTCTAATAAGGCGGGAAACGTGAGAGTGCTCAGAACAAAAGAACTGTGTTTCCTACACACACGGACCATATCTAGTTCAACTCTGCTTCTGAAACTGATACAAAGCACAGGCCCTCGAACATCCAATGTGTTTCAGTTAAGAGCGAGACACGTGTGAGCTTCGTGTACAATATAGCTTCGTTTGAGCTGAAAAGTGACTGCGTTTACCTGAAACGAAGTCTCGCTTGTAGGAAGACACAGAGCCTGGCATTTCACTCCGTTTCTGAAGGGAAACACACAGCACACTTCTCATCCATGAAACACACTCTGCTTTAGAGCAAGAAGCACGCTCTTGCTTTCTAGAGTCTCGAATAAGGCGGGAAACGTGAGCGTGCTCAGAACAAAAGAACTGTGTTTCCTACACACACGGACCATATCTAGTTCAACTCTGCTTCTGAAACTGATACAAACCACAGGCCCTCGAACATCCAATGCGTTTCAGTTAAGAGCGAGAAACGTGTGAGCTTCGTGTACAATATAGCTTCGTTTGAGCTGAAAAGTGACTGCGTTTACCTGAAACGAAGTCTCGCTTGTAGGAAGACACAGAGCCTGGCATTTAACTCCGTTTCTGAAGGGAAACACACAGCACACTTCTCATCCATGAAACACACTCTGCTTTAGAGCAAGAAGCACGCTCTTGCTTTCTAGAGTCTCGAATAAGGCGGGAAACGTGAGAGTGCTCAGAACAAAAGAACTGTGTTTCCTACACACACGGATCATATCTAGTTCAACTCTGCTTCTGAAACTGATACAAACCACAGGCCCTCGAACATCCAATGCGTTTCAGTTAAGAGTGAGAAACGTGTGAGCTTCGTGTACAATATAGCTTCGTTTGAGCTGAAAAGTGACTGCGTTTACCTGAAACGAAGTCTCGCTTGTAGGAAGACACAGAGCCTGGCATTTAACTCCGTTTCTGAAGGGAAACACACAGCACACTTCTCATCCATGAAACACACTCTGCTTTAGAGCAAGAAGCACGCTCTTGCTTTCTAGAGTCTCGAATAAGGCGGGAAACGTGAGAGTGCTCAGAACAAAAGAACTGTGTTTCCTACACACACGGACCATATCTAGTTCAACTCTGCTTCTGAAACTGATACAAACCACAGGCCCTCGAACATCCAATGTGTTTCAGTCAAGAGCGAGAAACGTGTGAGTTCCGTGTACAATATAGCTTCGTTTGAGCTGAAAAGTGACTGCGTTTACCTGAAACGAAGTCTCGCTTGTAGGAAGACACAGAGCCTGGCATTTAACTCCGTTTCTGAAGGGAAACACACAGCACACTTCTCATCCATGAAACACACTCTGCTTTAGAGCAAGAAGCACGCTCTTGCTTTCTAGAGTCTCGAATAAGGCGGGAAACGTGAGAGTGCTCAGAACAAAAGAACTGTGTTTCCTACACACACGGACCATATCTAGTTCAACTCTGCTTCTGAAACTGATACAAACCACAGGCCCTCGAACATCCAATGCGTTTCAGTTAAGAGCGAGAATCGTGTGAGCTTCGTGTACAATATAGCTTCGTTTGAGCTGAAAAGTGACTGCGTTTACCTGAAACGAAGTCTCGCTTGTAGGAAGACACAGAACCTGGCATTTAACTCCGTTTCTGAAGGGAAACACACAGCACACTTCTCATCCATGAAACACACTCTGCTTTAGAGCAAGAAGCACGCTCTTGCTTTCTAGAGTCTCTAATAAGGCGGGAAACGTGAGAGTGCTCAGAACAAAAGAACTGTGTTTCCTACACACACGGACCATATCTAGTTCAACTCTGCTTCTGAAACTGATACAAACCACAGGCCCTCGAACATCCAATGTGTTTCAGTTAAGAGCGAGAAACGTGTGAGCTTCGTGTACAATATAGCTTCGTTTGAGCTGAAAAGTGACTGCGTTTACCTGAAACGAAGTCTCGCTTGTAGGAAGACACAGAGCCTGGCATTTCACTCCGTTTCTGAAGGGAAACACACAGCACACTTCTCATCCATGAAACACACTCTGCTTTAGAGCAAGAAGCACGCTCTTGCTTTCTAGAGTCTCGAATAAGGCGGGAAACGTGAGCGTGCTCAGAACAAAAGAACTGTGTTTCCTACACACACGGACCATATCTAGTTCAACTCTGCTTCTGAAACTGATACAAACCACAGGCCCTCGAACATCCAATGCGTTTCAGTTAAGAGCGAGAAACGTGTGAGCTTCATGTACAATATAGCTTCGTTTGAGCTGAAAAGTGACTGCGTTTACCTGAAACGAAGTCTCGCTTGTAGGAAGACACAGAGCCTGGCATTTAACTCCGTTTCTGAAGGGAAACACACAGCACACTTCTCATCCATGAAACACACTCTGCTTTAGAGCAAGAAGCACGCTCTTGCTTTCTAGAGTCTCGAATAAGGCGGGAAACGTGAGAGTGCTCAGAACAAAAGAACTGTGTTTCCTACACACACGGACCATATCTAGTTCAACTCTGCTTCTGAAACTGATACAAACCACAGGCCCTCGAACATCCAATGCGTTTCAGTTAAGCGCGAGAAACGTGTGAGCTTCGTGTACAATATAGCTTCGTTTGAGCTGAAAAGTGACTGCGTTTACCTGAAACGAAGTCTCGCTTGTAGGAAGACACAGAGCCTGGCATTTAACTCCGTTTCTGAAGGGAAACACACAGCACACTTCTCATCCATGAAACACACTCTGCTTTAGAGCAAGAAGCACGCTCTTGCTTTCTAGAGTCTCGAATAAGGCGGGAAACGTGAGAGTGCTCAGAACAAAAGAACTGTGTTTCCTACACACACGGACCATATCTAGTTCAACTCTGCTTCTGAAACTGATACAAACCACAGGCCCTCGAACATCCAATGCGTTTCAGTTAAGAGCGAGAAACGTGTGAGCTTCGTGTACAATATAGCTTCGTTTGAGCTGAAAAGTGACTGCGTTTACCTGAAACGAAGTCTCGCTTGTAGGAAGACACAGAGCCTGGCATTTAACTCCGTTTCTGAAGGGAAACACACAGCACACTTCTCATCCATGAAACACACTCTGCTTTAGAGCAAGAAGCACGCTCTTGCTTTCTAGAGTCTCGAATAAGGCGGGAAACGTGAGAGTGCTCAGAACAAAAGAACTGTGTTTCCTACACACACGGACCATATCTAGTTCAACTCTGCTTCTGAAACTGATACAAACCACAGGCCCTCGAACATCCAATGCGTTTCAGTTAAGAGTGAGAAACGTGTGAGCTTCGTGTACAATATAGCTTCGTTTGAGCTGAAAAGTGACTGCGTTTACCTGAAACGAAGTCTCGCTTGTAGGAAGACACAGAGCCTGGCATTTAACTCCGTTTCTGAAGGGAAACACACAGCACACTTCTCATCCATGAAACACACTCTGCTTTAGAGCAAGAAGCACGCTCTTGCTTTCTAGAGTCTCGAATAAGGCGGGAAACGTGAGAGTGCTCAGAACAAAAGAACTGTGTTTCCTACACACACGGACCATATCTAGTTCAACTCTGCTTCTGAAACTGATACAAACCACAGGCCCTCGAACATCCAATGTGTTTCAGTCAAGAGCGAGAAACGTGTGAGTTCCGTGTACAATATAGCTTCGTTTGAGCTGAAAAGTGACTGCGTTTACCTGAAACGAAGTCTCGCTTGTAGGAAGACACAGAGCCTGGCATTTAACTCCGTTTCTGAAGGGAAACACACAGCACACTTCTCATCCATGAAACACACTCTGCTTTAGAGCAAGAAGCACGCTCTTGCTTTCTAGAGTCTCGAATAAGGCGGGAAACGTGAGAGTGCTCAGAACAAAAGAACTGTGTTTCCTACACACACGGACCATATCTAGTTCAACTCTGCTTCTGAAACTGATACAAACCACAGGCCCTCGAACATCCAATGCGTTTCAGTTAAGAGCGAGAATCGTGTGAGCTTCGTGTACAATATAGCTTCGTTTGAGCTGAAAAGTGACTGCGTTTACCTGAAACGAAGTCTCGCTTGTAGGAAGACACAGAACCTGGCATTTAACTCCGTTTCTGAAGGGAAACACACAGCACACTTCTCATCCATGAAACACACTCTGATTTAGAGCAAGAAGCACGCTCTTGCTTTCTAGAGTCTCTAATAAGGCGGGAAACGTGAGAGTGCTCAGAACAAAAGAACTGTGTTTCCTACACACACGGACCATATCTAGTTCAACTCTGCTTCTGAAACTGATACAAACCACAGGCCCTCGAACATCCAATGCGTTTCAGTTAAGAGCGAGAAACGTGTGAGCTTCGTGTACAATATAGCTTCGTTTGAGCTGAAAAGTGACTGCGTTTACCTGAAACGAAGTCTCGCTTGTAGGAAGACACAGAGCCTGGCATTTAACTCCGTTTCTGAAGGGAAACACACAGCACACTTCTCATCCATGAAACACACTCTGCTTTAGAGCAAGAAGCACGCTCTTGCTTTCTAGAGTCTCGAATAAGGCGGGAAACGTGAGAGTGCTCAGAACAAAAGAACTGTGTTTCCTACACACACGGACCATATCTAGTTCAACTCTGCTTCTGAAACTGAAACAAACCACAGGCCCTCGAACATCCAATGCATTTCAGTTAAGAGCGAGAAACGTGTGAGTTCCGTGTACAATATAGCTTCGTTTGAGCTGAAAAGTGACTGCGTTTACCTGAAACGAAGTCTCGCTTGTAGGAAGACACAGAGCCTGGCATTTAACTCCGTTTCTGAAGGGAAACACACAGCACACTTCTCATCCATGAAACACACTCTGCTTTAGAGCAAGAAGCACGCTCTTGCTTTCTAGAGTCTCGAATAAGGCGGGAGACGTGAGAGTGCTCAGAACAAAAGAACTGTGTTTCCTACACACACGGACCATATCTAGTTCAACTCTGCTTCTGAAACTGATACAAACCACAGGCCCTCGAACATCCAATGCGTTTCAGTTAAGAGGGAGAATCGTGTGAGCTTCGTGTATAATATAGCTTCGTTTGAGCTGAAAAGTGACTGCGTTTACCTGAAACGAAGTCTCGCTTGTAGGAAGACACAGAACCTGGCATTTAACTCCGTTTCTGAAGGGAAACACACAGCACACTTCTCATCCATGAAACACACTCTGCTTTAGAGCAAGAAGCATGCTCTTGCTTTCTAGAGTCTCTAATAAGGCGGGAAACGTGAGAGTGCTCAGAACAAAAGAACTGTGTTTCCTACACACACGGACCATATCTAGTTCAACTCTGCTTCTGAAACTGATACAAAGCACAGGCCCTCGAACATCCAATGCGTTTCAGTTAAGAGCGAGAAACGTGTGAGCTTCGTGTACAATATAGCTTCGTTTGAGCTGAAAAGTGACTGCGTTTACCTGAAACGAAGTCTCGCTTGTAGGAAGACACAGAGCCTGGCATTTCACTCCGTTTCTGAAGGGAAACACACAGCACACTTCTCATCCATGAAACACACTCTGCTTTAGAGCAAGAAGCACGCTCTTGCTTTCTAGAGTCTCGAATAAGGCGGGAAACGTGAGCGTGCTCAGAACAAAAGAACTGTGTTTCCTACACACACGGACCATATCTAGTTCAACTCTGCTTCTGAAACTGATACAAACCACAGGCCCTCGAAAATCCAATGCGTTTCAGTTAAGAGCGAGAAACGTGTGAGCTTCGTGTACAATATAGCTTCGTTTGAGCTGAAAAGTGACTGCGTTTACCTGAAACGAAGTCTCGCTTGTAGGAAGACACAGAGCCTGGCATTTAACTCCGTTTCTGAAGGGAAACACACAGCACACTTCTCATCCATGAAACACACTCTTCTTTAGAGCAAGAAGCACGCTCTTGCTTTCTAGAGTCTCGAATAAGGCGGGAAACGTGAGAGTGCTCAGAACAAAAGAACTGTGTTTCCTACACACACGGACCATATCTAGTTCAACTCTGCTTCTGAAACTGATACAAACCACAGGCCCTCGAACATCCAATGCGTTTCAGTTAAGCGCGAGAAACGTGTGAGCTTCGTGTACAATATAGCTTCGTTTGAGCTGAAAAGTGACTGCGTTTACCTGAAACGAAGTCTCGCTTGTAGGAAGACACAGAGCCTGGCATTTAACTCCGTTTCTGAAGGGAAACACACAGCACACTTCTCATCCATGAAACACACTCTGCTTTAGAGCAAGAAGCACGCTCTTGCTTTCTAGAGTCTCGAATAAGGCGGGAAACGTGAGAGTGCTCAGAACAAAAGAACTGTGTTTCCTACACACACGGACCATATCTAGTTCAACTCTGCTTCTGAAACTGATACAAACCACAGGCCCTCGAACATCCAATGCGTTTCAGTTAAGAGCGAGAAACGTGTGAGCTTCGTGTACAATATAGCTTCGTTTGAGCTGAAAAGTGACTGCGTTTACCTGAAACGAAGTCTCGCTTGTAGGAAGACACAGAGCCTGGCATTTAACTCCGTTTCTGAAGGGAAACACACAGCACACTTCTCATCCATGAAACACACTCTGCTTTAGAGCAAGAAGCACGCTCTTGCTTTCTAGAGTCTCGAATAAGGCGGGAAACGTGAGAGTGCTCAGAACAAAAGAACTGTGTTTCCTACACACACGGACCATATCTAGTTCAACTCTGCTTCTGAAACTGATACAAACCACAGGCCCTCGAACATCCAATGCGTTTCAGTTAAGAGCGAGAAACGTGTGAGCTTCGTGTACAATATAGCTTCGTTTGAGCTGAAAAGTGACTGCGTTTACCTGAAACGAAGTCTCGCTTGTAGGAAGACACAGAGCCTGGCATTTAACTCCGTTTCTGAAGGGAAACACACAGCACACTTCTCATCCATGAAACACACTCTGCTTTAGAGCAAGAAGCACGCTCTTGCTTTCTAGAGTCTCGAATAAGGCGGGAAACGTGAGAGTGCTCAGAACAAAAGAACTGTGTTTCCTACACACACGGACCATATCTAGTTCAACTCTGCTTCTGAAACTGATACAAACCACAGGCCCTCGAACATCCAATGCGTTTCAGTTAAGCGCGAGAAACGTGTGAGCTTCGTGTACAATATAGCTTCGTTTGAGCTGAAAAGTGACTGCGTTTACCTGAAACGAAGTCTCGCTTGTAGGAAGACACAGAGCCTGGCATTTAACTCCGTTTCTGAAGGGAAACACACAGCACACTTCTCATCCATGAAACACACTCTGCTTTAGAGCAAGAAGCACGCTCTTGCTTTCTAGAGTCTCGAATAAGGCGGGAAACGTGAGAGTGCTCAGAACAAAAGAACTGTGTTTCCTACACATACGGACCATATCTAGTTCAACTCTGCTTCTGAAACTGATACAAACCACAGGCCCTCGAACATCCAATGCGTTTCAGTTAAGCGCGAGAAACGTGTGAGCTTCGTGTACAATATAGCTTCGTTTGAGCTGAAAAGTGACTGCGTTTACCTGAAACGAAGTCTCGCTTGTAGGAAGACACAGAGCCTGGCATTTAACTCCGTTTCTGAAGGGAAACACACAGCACACTTCTCATCCATGAAACACACTCTGCTTTAGAGCAAGAAGCACGCTCTTGCTTTCTAGAGTCTCTAATAAGGCGGGAAACGTGAGAGTGCTCAGAACAAAAGAACTGTGTTTCCTACACACACGGACCATATCTAGTTCAACTCTGCTTCTGAAACTGATACAAACCACAGGCCCTCGAACATCCAATGCGTTTCAGTTAAGAGCGAGAAACGTGTGAGCTTCGTGTACAATATAGCTTCGTTTGAGCTGAAAAGTGACTGCGTTTACCTGAAACGAAGTCTCGCTTGTAGGAAGACACAGAGCCTGGCATTTAACTCCGTTTCTGAAGGGAAACACACAGCACACTTCTCATCCATGAAACACACTCTGCTTTAGAGCAAGAAGCACGCTCTTGCTTTCTAGAGTCTCGAATAAGGCGGGAAACGTGAGAGTGCTCAGAACAAAAGAACTGTGTTTCCTACACACACGGACCATATCTAGTTCAACTCTGCTTCTGAAACTGATACAAACCACAGGCCCTCGAACATCCAATGCGTTTCAGTGAAGAGCGAGAAACGTGTGAGCTTCGTGTACAATATAGCTTCGTTTGAGCTGAAAAGTGACTGCGTTTACCTGAAACGAAGTCTCGCTTGTAGGAAGACACAGAGCCTGGCATTTAACTCCGTTTCTGAAGGGAAACACACAGCACACTTCTCATCCATGAAACACACTCTGCTTTAGAGCAAGAAGCACGCTCTTGCTTTCTAGAGTCTCTAATAAGGCGGGAAACGTGAGAGTGCTCAGAACAAAAGAACTGTGTTTCCTACACACACGGACCATATCTAGTTCAACTCTGCTTCTGAAACTGATACAAACCACAGGCCCACGAACATCCAATGTGTTTCAGTTAAGAGCGAGAAACGTGTGAGTTCCGTGTTTAATATAGCTTCGTTTGAGCTGAAAAGTGACTGCGTTTACCTGAAACGAAGTCTCGCTTGTAGGAAGACACAGAGCCTGGCATTTAACTCCGTTTCTGAAGGGAAACACACAGCACACTTCTCATCCATGAAACACACTCTGCTTTAGAGCAAGAAGCACGCTCTTGCTTTCTAGAGTCTCGAATAAGGCGGGAAACGTGAGCGTGCTCAGAACAAAAGAACTGTGTTTCCTACACACACGGACCATATCTAGTTCAACTCTGCTTCTGAAACTGATACAAACCACAGGCCCTCGAACATCCAATGCGTTTCAGTTAAGAGCGAGAAACGTGTGAGCTTCGTGTACAATATAGCTTCGTTTGAGCTGAAAAGTGACTGCGTTTACCTGAAACGAAGTCTCGCTTGTGGGAAGGCACAGAGCCTGGCATTTAACTCCGTTTCTGAAGGGAAACACACAGCACAATTCTCATCCATGAAACACACTCTGCTTTAGAGCAAGAAGCACGCTCTTGCTTTCTAGAGTCTCGAATAAGGCGGGAAACGTGAGAGTGCTCAGAACAAAAGAACTGTGTTTCCTACACACACGGACCATATCTAGTTCAACTCTGCTTCTGAAACTGATACAAACCACAGGCCCTCGAACATCCAATGCGTTTCAGTTAAGAGCGAGAAACGTGTGAGCTTCGTGTACAATATAGCTTCGTTTGAGCTGAAAAGTGACTGCGTTTACCTGAAACGAAGTCTCGCTTGTGGGAAGACACAGAGCCTGGCATTTAACTCCGTTTCTGAAGGGAAACACACAGCACACTTCTCATCCATGAAACACACTCTGCTTTAGAGCAAGAAGCACGCTCTTGCTTTCTAGAGTCTCGAATAAGGCGGGAGACGTGAGAGTGCTCAGAACAAAAGAACTGTGTTTCCTACACACACGGACCATATCTAGTTCAACTCTGCTTCTGAAACTGATACAAACCACAGGCCCTCGAACATCCAATGCGTTTCAGTTAAGCGCGAGAAACATGTGAGCTTCGTGTACAATATAGCTTCGTTTGAGCTGAAAAGTGACTGCGTTTACCTGAAACGAAGTCTCGCTTGTAGGAAGACACAGAGCCTGGCATTTAACTCCGTTTCTGAAGGGAAACACACAGCACACTTCTCATCCATGAAACACACTCTGCTTTAGAGCAAGAAGCACGCTCTTGCTTTCTAGAGTCTCGAATAAGGCGGGAAATGTGAGAGTGCTCAGAACAAAAGAACTGTGTTTCCTACACACACGGACCATATCTAGTTCAACTCTGCTTCTGAAACTGATACAAACCACAGGCCCTCGAAGATCCAATGCGTTTCAGTTAAGAGCAAGAAACGTGTGAGCTTCGTGTACAATATAGCTTCCTTTGAGCTGAAAAGTGACTGCGTTTACCTGAAACGAAGTCTCGCTTGTAGGAAGACACAGAGCCTGGCATTTAACTCCGTTTCTGAAGGGAAACACACAGCACACTTCTCATCCATGAAACACACTCTGCTTTAGAGCAAGAAGCACGCTCTTGCTTTCTAGAGTCTCTAATAAGGCGGGAAACGTGAGAGTGCTCAGAACAAAAGAACTGTGTTTCCTACACACACGGACCATATCTAGTTCAACTCTGCTTCTGAAACTGATACAAACCACAGGCCCACGAACATCCAATGTGTTTCAGTTAAGAGCGAGAAACGTGTGAGTTCCGTGTACAATATAGCTTCGTTTGAGCTGAAAAGTGACTGTGTTTACCTGAAACGAAGTCTCGCTTGTAGGAAGACACAGAGCCTGGCATTTAACTCCGTTTCTGAAGGGAAACACACAGCACACTTCTCATCCATGAAACACACTCTGCTTTAGAGCAAGAAGCACGCTCTTGCTTTCTAGAGTCTCGAATAAGGCGGGAAACGTGAGCGTGCTCAGAACAAAAGAACTGTGTTTCCTACACACACGGACCATATCTAGTTCAACTCTGCTTCTGAAACTGATACAAACCACAGGCCCTCGAACATCCAATGCGTTTCAGTTAAGAGCGAGAAACGTGTGAGCTTCGTGTACAATATAGCTTCGTTTGAGCTGAAAAGTGACTGCGTTTACCTGAAACGAAGTCTCGCTTGTGGGAAGACACAGAGCCTGGCATTTAACTCCGTTTCTGAAGGGAAACACACAGCACAATTCTCATCCATGAAACACACTCTGCTTTAGAGCAAGAAGCACGCTCTTGCTTTCTAGAGTCTCGAATAAGGCGGGAAACGTGAGCGTGCTCAGAACAAAAGAACTGTGTTTCCTACACACACGGACCATATCTAGTTCAACTCTGCTTCTGAAACTGATACAAACCACAGGCCCTCGAACATCCAATGCGTTTCAGTTAAGAGCGAGAAACGTGTGAGCTTCGTGTACAATATAGCTTCGTTTGAGCTGAAAAGTGACTGCGTTTACCTGAAACGCAGTCTCGCTTGTGGGAAGACACAGAGCCTGGCATTTAACTCCGTTTCTGAAGGGAAACACACAGCACACTTCTCATCCATGAAACACACTCTGCTTTAGAGCAAGAAGCACGCTCTTGCTTTCTAGAGTCTCGAATAAGGCGGGAGACGTGAGAGTGCTCAGAACAAAAGAACTGTGTTTCCTACACACACGGACCATATCTAGTTCAACTCTGCTTCTGAAACTGATACAAACCACAGGCCCTCGAACATCCAATGCGTTTCAGTTAAGAGGGAGAATCGTGTGAGCTTCGTGTACAATATAGCTTCGTTTGAGCTGAAAAGTGACTGCGTTTACCTGAAACGCAGTCTCGCTTGTGGGAAGACACAGAGCCTGGCATTTAACTCCGTTTCTGAAGGGAAACACACAGCACACTTCTCATCCATGAAACACACTCTGCTTTAGAGCAAGAAGCACGCTCTTGCTTTCTAGAGTCTCGAATAAGGCGGGAGACGTGAGAGTGCTCAGAACAAAAGAACTGTGTTTCCTACACACACGGACCATATCTAGTTCAACTCAGCTTCTGAAACTGATACAAACCACAGGCCCTCGAACATCCAATGCGTTTCAGTTAAGAGGGAGAATCGTGTGAGCTTCGTGTACAATATAGCTTCGTTTGAGCTGAAAAGTGACTGCGTTTACCTGAAACGAAGTCTCGCTTGTAGGAAGACACAGAGCCTGGCATTTAACTCCGTTTCTGAAGGGAAACACACAGCACACTTCTCATCCATGAAACACACTCTGCTTTAGAGCAAGAAGCACGCTCTTGCTTTCTAGAGTCTCTAATAAGGCGGGAAACGTGAGAGTGCTCAGAACAAAAGAACTGTGTTTCCTACACACACGGACCATATCTAGTTCAACTCTGCTTCTGAAACTGATACAAAGCACAGGCCCTCGAACATCCAATGCGTTTCAGTTAAGAGCGAGAAACGTATGAGCTTCGTGTACAATATAGCTTCGTTTGAGCTGAAAAGTGACTGCGTTTACCTGAAACGAAGTCTCGCTTGTAGGAAGACACAGAGCCTGGCATTTAACTCCGTTTCTGAAGGGAAACACACAGCACACTTCACATCCATGAAACACACTCTGCTTTAGAGCAAGAAGCACGCTCTTGCTTTCTAGAGTCTCGAATAAGGCGGGAAACGTGAGCGTGCTCAGAACAAAAGAACTGTGTTTCCTACACACACGGACCATATCTAGTTCAACTCTGCTTCTGAAACTGATACAAACCACAGGCCCTCGAACATCCAATGCGTTTCAGTTAAGAGCGAGAAACGTGTGAGCTTCTTGTACAATATAGCTTCGTTTGAGCTGAAAAGTGACTGCGTTTACCTGAAACGAAGTCTCGCTTGTAGGAAGACACAGAGCCTGGCATTTAACTCCGTTTCTGAAGGGAAACACACAGCACACTTCTCATCCATGAAACACACTCTGCTTTAGAGCAAGAAGCACGCTCTTGCTTTCTAGAGTCTCGAATAAGGCGGGAAACGTGAGCGTGCTCAGAACAAAAGAACTGTGTTTCCTACACACACGGACCATATCTAGTTCAACTCTGCTTCTGAAACTGATACAAACCACAGGCCCTCGAACATCCAATGCGTTTCAGTTAAGAGCGAGAATCGTGTGAGCTTCGTGTACAATATAGCTTCGTTTGAGCTGAAAAGTGACTGCGTTTACCTGAAACGAAGTCTCGCTTGTAGGAAGACACAGAACCTGGCATTTAACTCCGTTTCTGAAGGGAAACACACAGCACACTTCTCATCCATGAAACACACTCTGATTTAGAGCAAGAAGCACGCTCTTGCTTTCTAGAGTCTCTAATAAGGCGGGAAACGTGAGAGTGCTCAGAACAAAAGACTGTGTTTCCTACACACACGGACCATATCTAGTTCAACTCTGCTTCTGAAACTGATACAAACCACAGGCCCTCGAACATCCAATGCGTTTCAGTTAAGAGCGAGAAACGTGTGAGCTTCGTGTACAATATAGCTTCGTTTGAGCTGAAAAGTGACTGCGTTTACCTGAAACGAAGTCTCGCTTGTAGGAAGACACAGAGCCTGGCATTTAACTCCGTTTCTGAAGGGAAACACACAGCACACTTCTCATCCATGAAACACACTCTGCTTTAGAGCAAGAAGCACGCTCTTGCTTTCTAGAGTCTCGAATAAGGCGGGAAACGTGAGAGTGCTCAGAACAAAAGAACTGTGTTTCCTACACACACGGACCATATCTAGTTCAACTCTGCTTCTGAAACTGAAACAAACCACAGGCCCTCGAACATCCAATGCGTTTCAGTTAAGAGCGAGAAACGTGTGAGTTCCGTGTACAATATAGCTTCGTTTGAGCTGAAAAGTGACTGCGTTTACCTGAAACGAATTCTCGCTTGTAGGAAGACACAGAGCCTGGCATTTAACTCCGTTTCTGAAGGGAAACACACAGCACACTTCTCATCCATGAAACACACTCTGCTTTAGAGCAAGAAGCACGCTCTTGCTTTCTAGAGTCTCTAATAAGGCGGGAAACGTGAGAGTGCTCAGAACAAAAGAACTGTGTTTCCTACACACACGGACCATATCTAGTTCAACTCTGCTTCTGAAAATGATACAAACCACAGGCCCTCGAACATCCAATGCGTTTCAGTTAAGAGCGAGAAACGTGTGAGCTTCGTGTACAATATAGCTTCGTTTGAGCTGAAAAGTGACTGCGTTTACCTGAAACGAAGTCTCGCTTGTAGGAAGACACAGAGCCTGGCATTTAACTCCGTTTCTGAAGGGAAACACACAGCACACTTCTCATCCATGAAACACACTCTGCTTTAGAGCAAGAAGCACGCTCTTGCTTTCTAGAGTCTCGAATAAGGCGGGAAACTTGAGCGTGCTCAGAACAAAAGAACTGTGTTTCCTACACACACGGACCATTTCTAGTTCACCTCTGCTTCTGAAACTGATACAAACCACAGGCCCTCGAACATCCAATGCGTTTCAGTTAAGAGCGAGAAACGTGTGAGCTTCGTGTACAATATAGCTTCGTTTGAGCTGAAAAGTGACTGCGTTTACCTGAAACGAAGTCTCGCTTGTAGGAAGACACAGAGCCTGGCATTTAACTCCGTTTCTGACGGGAAACACACAGCACACTTCTCATCCATGAAACACACTCTGCTTTAGAGCAAGAAGCACGCTCTTGCTTTCTAGAGTCTCGAATAAGGCGGGAGACGTGAGAGTGCTCAGAACAAAAGAACTGTGTTTCCTACACACACGGACCATATCTAGTTCAACTCTGCTTCTGAAACTGATACAAACCACAGGCCCTCGAACATCCAATGCGTTTCAGTTAAGAGCGAGAAACGTGTGAGCTTCGTGTACAATATAGCTTCGTTTGAGCTGAAAAGTGACTGCGTTTACCTGAAACGAAGTCTCGCTTGTAGAAAGACACAGAGCCTGGCATTTAACTCCGTTTCTGAAGGGAAACACACAGCACACTTCTCATCCATGAAACACACTCTGCTTTAGAGCAAGAAGCACGCTCTTGCTTTCTAGAGTCTCGAATAAGGCGGGAAACGTGAGAGTGCTCAGAACAAAAGAACTGTGTTTCCTACACACACGGACCATATCTAGTTCAACTCTGCTTCTGAAACTGATACAAACCACAGGCCCTCGAACATCCAATGCGTTTCAGTTAAGAGCGAGAAACGTGTGAGCTTCGTGTACAATATAGCTTCGTTTGAGCTGAAAAGTGACTGCGTTTACCTGAAACGAAGTCTCGCTTGTGGGAAGACACAGAGCCTGGCATTTAACTCCGTTTCTGAAGGGAAACACACAGCACACTTCTCATCCATGAAACACACTCTGCTTTAGAGCAAGAAGCACGCTCTTGCTTTCTAGAGTCTCGAATAAGGCGGGAAACGTGAGCGTGCTCAGAACAAAAGAACTGTGTTTCCTACACACACGGACCATATCTAGTTCAACTCTGCTTCTGAGACTGATACAAACGACAGGCCCTCGAACATCCAATGCGTTTCAGTTAAGAGCGAGAAACGTGTGAGCTTCGTGTACAATATAGCTTCGTTTGAGCTGAAAAGTGACTGCGTTTACCTGAAACGAAGTCTCGCTTGTGGGAAGACACAGAGCCTGGCATTTAACTCCGTTTCTGAAGGGAAACACACAGCACACTTCTCATCCATGAAACACACTCTGCTTTAGAGCAAGAAGCACGCTCTTGCTTTCCAGAGTCTCGAATAAGGCGGGAAACGTGAGCGTGCTCAGAACAAAAGAACTGTGTTTCCTACACACACGGACCATATCTAGTTCAACTCTGCCTCTGAAACTGATACAAACCACAGGCCCTCGAACATCCAATGCGTTTCAGTTAAGAGCGAGATACGTGTGAGCTTCGTGTACAATATAGCTTCGTTTGAGCTGAAAAGTGACTGCGTTTACCTGAAACGAAGTCTCGCTTGTGGGAAGACACAGAGCCTGGCATTTAACTCCGTTTCTGAAGGGAAACACACAGCACACTTCTCATCCATGAAACACACTCTGCTTTAGCGCAAGAAGCACGCTCTTGCTTTCTAGAGTCTCGAATAAGGCAGGAAACGTGAGAGTGCTCAGAACAAAAGAACTGTGTTTCCTACACACACGGACCATATCTAGTTCAACTCTGCTTCTGAAACTGATACAAACCGCAGGCCTTCGAACATCCAATGCGTTTCAGTTAAGAGTGAGAAACGTGTGAGCTTCGTGTACAATATAGCTTCGTTTGAGCTGAAAAGTGACTGCGTTTACCTGAAACGAAGTCTCGCTTGTAGGAAGACACAGAGCCTGGCATTTAACTCCGTTTCTGAAGGGAAACACACAGTACACTTCTCATCCATGAAACACACTCTGCTTTAGAGCAAGAAGCACGCTCTTGCTTTCTAGAGTCTCGAATAAGGCGGGAGACGTGAGAGTGCTCAGAACAAAAGAACTGTGTTTCCTACACACACGGACCATATCTAGTTCAACTCTGCTTCTGAAACTGATACAAACGACAGGCCCTCGAACATCCAATGCGTTTCAGTTAAGAGCGAGAAACGTGTGAGCTTCTTGTACAATATAGCTTCATTTGAGCTGAAAAGTGACTGCGTTTACCTGAAACGAAGTCTCGCTTGTAGGAAGACACAGAACCTGGCATTTAACTCCGTTTCTGAAGGGAAACACACAGCACACTTCTCATCCAAGAAACACACTCTGCTTTAGAGCAAGAAGCACGCTCTTGCTTTCTAGAGTCTCTAATAAGGCGGGAAACGTGAGAGTGCTCAGAACAAAAGAACTGTGTTTCCTACACACACGGACCATATCTAGTTCAACTCTGCTTCTGAAACTGATACAAACCACAGGCCCTCGAACATCCAATGCGTTTCAGTTAAGAGCGAGAAACGTGTGAGCTTCGGTTACAATATAGCTTCGTTTGAGCTGAAAAGTGACTGCGTTTACCTGAAACGAAGTCTCGCTTGTAGGAAGACACAGAGCCTGGCATTTAACTCCGTTTCTGAAGGGAAACAGACAGCACAGTTCTCATCCATGAAACACACTCTGCTTTAGAGCAAGAAGCACGCTCTTGCTTTCTAGATTCTCGAATAAGGCGGGAGACGTGAGAGTGCTCAGAACAAAAGAACTGTGTTTCCTACACACACGGACCATATCTAGTTCAACTCTGCTTCTGAAACTGATACAAACCGCAGGCCCTCGAACATCCAATGCGTTTCAGTTAAGAGCGAGAAACGTGTGAGCTTCGTGTACAATATAGCTTCGTTTGAGCTGAAAAGTGACTGCGTTTACCTGAAACGAAGTCTCGCTTGTAGGAAGACACAGAGCCTGGCATTTAACTCCGTTTCTGAAGGGAAACACACAGCACACTTCTCATCCATGAAACACACTCTGCTTTAGAGCAAGAAGCACGCTCTTGCTTTCTAGAGTCTCGAATAAGGCGGGAGACGTGAGAGTGCTCAGAACAAAAGAACTGTGTTTCCTACACACACGCACCATATCTAGTTCAACTCTGCTTCTGAAACTGATACAAACCACAGGCCCTCGAACATCCAATGCGTTTCAGTTAAGAGCGAGAATCGTGTGAGCTTCGTGTACAATATAGCTTCGTTTGAGCTGAAAAGTGACTGCGTTTACCTGAAACGAAGTCTCGCTTGTAGGAAGACACAGAACCTGGCATTTAACTCCGTTTCTGATGGGAAACACACAGCACACTTCTCATCCATGAAACACACTCTGATTTAGAGCAAGAAGCACGCTCTTGCTTTCTAGAGTCTCTAATAAGGCGGGAAACGTGAGAGTGCTCAGAACAAAAGAACTGTGTTTCCTACACACACGGACCATATCTAGTTCAACTCTGCTTCTGAAACTGATACAAACCACAGGCCCTCGAACATCCAATGCGTTTCAGTTAAGAGCGAGAAACGTGTGAGCTTCGTGTACAATATAGCTTCGTTTGAGCTGAAAAGTGACTGCGTTTACCTGAAACGAAGTCTCGCTTGTAGGAAGACACAGAGCCTGGCATTTAACTCCGTTTCTGAAGGGAAACACACAGCACACTTCTCATCCATGAAACACACTCTGCTTTAGAGCAAGAAGCACGCTCTTGCTTTCTAGAGTCTCGAATAAGGCGGGAAATGTGAGAGTGCTCAGAACAAAAGAACTGTGTTTCCTACACACACGGACCATATCTAGTTCAACTCTGCTTCTGAAACTGATACAAACCACAGGCCCTCGAACATCCAATGTGTTTCAGTTAAGAGCGAGAAACGTGTGAGTTCCGTGTACAATATAGCTTCGTTTGAGCTGAAAAGTGACTGCGTTTACCTGAAACGAAGTCTCGCTTGTAGGAAGACACAGAGCCTGGCATTTAACTCCGTTTCTGAAGGGAAACACACAGCACACTTCTCATCCATGAAACACACTCTGCTTTAGAGCAAGAAGCACGCTCTTGCTTTCTAGAGTCTCGAATAAGGCGGGAAACGTGAGAGTGCTCAGAACAAAAGAACTGTGTTTCCTACACACACGGACCATATCTAGTTCAACTCTGCTTCTGAAACTGATACAAACCACAGGCCCTCGAACATCCAATGCGTTTCAGTTAAGAGCGAGAAACGTGTGAGCTTCGTGTACAATATAGCTTCGTTTGAGCTGAAAAGTGACTGCGTTTACCTGAAACGAAGTCTCGCTTGTGGGAAGACACAGAGCCTGGCATTTAACTCCGTTTCTGAAGGGAAACACACAGCACACTTCTCATCCATGAAACACACTCTGCTTTAGAGCAAGAAGCACGCTCTTGCTTTCTAGAGTCTCGAATAAGGCGGGAAACGTGAGCGTGCTCAGAACAAAAGAACTGTGTTTCCTACACACACGGACCATATCTAGTTCAACTCTGCTTCTGAGACTGATACAAACGACAGGCCCTCGAACATCCAATGCGTTTCAGTTAAGAGCGAGAAACGTGTGAGCTTCGTGTACAATATAGCTTCGTTTGAGCTGAAAAGTGACTGCGTTTACCTGAAACGAAGTCTCGCTTGTGGGAAGACACAGAGCCTGGCATTTAACTCCGTTTCTGAAGGGAAACACACAGCACACTTCTCATCCATGAAACACACTCTGCTTTAGAGCAAGAAGCACGCTCTTGCTTTCTAGACTCTCGAATAAGGCGGGAAACGTGAGCGTGCTCAGAACAAAAGAACTGTGTTTCCTACACACACGGACCATATCTAGTTCAACTCTGCCTCTGAAACTGATACAAACCACAGGCCCTCGAACATCCAATGCGTTTCAGTTAAGAGCGAGATACGTGTGAGCTTCGTGTACAATATAGCTTCGTTTGAGCTGAAAAGTGACTGCGTTTACCTGAAACGAAGTCTCGCTTGTGGGAAGACACAGAGCCTGGCATTTAACTCCGTTTCTGAAGGGAAACACACAGCACACTTATCATCCATGAAACACACTCTGCTTTAGCGCAAGAAGCACGCTCTTGCTTTCTAGAGTCTCGAATAAGGCAGGAAACGTGAGAGTGCTCAGAACAAAAGAACTGTGTTTCCTACACACACGGACCATATCTAGTTCAACTCTGCTTCTGAAACTGATACAAACCGCAGGCCTTCGAACATCCAATGCGTTTCAGTTAAGAGTGAGAAACGTGTGAGCTTCGTGTACAATATAGCTTCGTTTGAGCTGAAAAGTGACTGCGTTTACCTGAAACGAAGTCTCGCTTGTAGGAAGACACAGAGCCTGGCATTTAACTCCGTTTCTGAAGGGAAACACACAGTACACTTCTCATCCATGAAACACACTCTGCTTTAGAGCAAGAAGCACGCTCTTGCTTTCTAGAGTCTCGAATAAGGCGGGAGACGTGAGAGTGCTCAGAACAAAAGAACTGTGTTTCCTACACACACGGACCATATCTAGTTCAACTCTGCTTCTGAAACTGATACAAACGACAGGCCCTCGAACATCCAATGCGTTTCAGTTAAGAGCGAGAAACGTGTGAGCTTCTTGTACAATATAGCTTCGTTTGAGCTGAAAAGTGACTGCGTTTACCTGAAACGAAGTCTCGCTTGTAGGAAGACACAGAACCTGGCATTTAACTCCGTTTCTGAAGGGAAACACACAGCACACTTCTCATCCAAGAAACACACTCTGCTTTAGAGCAAGAAGCACGCTCTTGCTTTCTAGAGTCTCTAATAAGGCGGGAAACGTGAGAGTGCTCAGAACAAAAGAACTGTGTTTCCTACACACACGGACCATATCTAGTTCAACTCTGCTTCTGAAACTGATACAAACCACAGGCCCTCGAACATCCAATGCGTTTCAGTTAAGAGCGAGAAACGTGTGAGCTTCGGTTACAATATAGCTTCGTTTGAGCTGAAAAGTGACTACGTTTACCTGAAACGAAGTCTCGCTTGTAGGAAGACACAGAGCCTGGCATTTAACTCCGTTTCTGAAGGGAAACAGACAGCACAGTTCTCATCCATGAAACACACTCTGCTTTAGAGCAAGAAGCACGCTCTTGCTTTCTAGATTCTCGAATAAGGCGGGAGACGTGAGAGTGCTCAGAACAAAAGAACTGTGTTTCCTACACACACGGACCATATCTAGTTCAACTCTGCTTCTGAAACTGATACAAACCGCAGGCCCTCGAACATCCAATGCGTTTCAGTTAAGAGCGAGATACGTGTGAGCTTCGTGTACAATATAGCTTCGTTTGAGCTGAAAAGTGACTGCGTTTACCTGAAACGAAGTCTCGCTTGTGGGAAGACACAGAGCCTGGCATTTAACTCCGTTTCTGAAGGGAAACACACAGCACACTTCTCATCCATGAAACACACTCTGCTTTAGCGCAAGAAGCACGCTCTTGCTTTCTAGAGTCTCGAATAAGGCAGGAAACGTGAGAGTGCTCAGAACAAAAGAACTGTGTTTCCTACACACACGGACCATATCTAGTTCAACTCTGCTTCTGAAACTGATACAAACCGCAGGCCTTCGAACATCCAATGCGTTTCAGTTAAGAGTGAGAAACGTGTGAGCTTCGTGTACAATATAGCTTCGTTTGAGCTGAAAAGTGACTGCGTTTACCTGAAACGAAGTCTCGCTTGTAGGAAGACACAGAGCCTGGCATTTAACTCCGTTTCTGAAGGGAAACACACAGTACACTTCTCATCCATGAAACACACTCTGCTTTAGAGCAAGAAGCACGCTCTTGCTTTCTAGAGTCTCGAATAAGGCGGGAGACGTGAGAGTGCTCAGAACAAAAGAACTGTGTTTCCTACACACACGGACCATATCTAGTTCAACTCTGCTTCTGAAACTGATACAAACGACAGGCCCTCGAACATCCAATGCGTTTCAGTTAAGAGCGAGAAACGTGTGAGCTTCTTGTACAATATAGCTTCGTTTGAGCTGAAAAGTGACTGCGTTTACCTGAAACGAAGTCTCGCTTGTAGGAAGACACAGAACCTGGCATTTAACTCCGTTTCTGAAGGGAAACACACAGCACACTTCTCATCCAAGAAACACACTCTGCTTTAGAGCAAGAAGCACGCTCTTGCTTTCTAGAGTCTCTAATAAGGCGGGAAACGTGAGAGTGCTCAGAACAAAAGAACTGTGTTTCCTACACACACGGACCATATCTAGTTCAACTCTGCTTCTGAAACTGATACAAACCACAGGCCCTCGAACATCCAATGCGTTTCAGTTAAGAGCGAGAAACGTGTGAGCTTCGGTTACAATATAGCTTCGTTTGAGCTGAAAAGTGACTGCGTTTACCTGAAACGAAGTCTCGCTTGTAGGAAGACACAGAGCCTGGCATTTAACTCCGTTTCTGAAGGGAAACAGACAGCACAGTTCTCATCCATGAAACACACTCTGCTTTAGAGCAAGAAGCACGCTCTTGCTTTCTAGATTCTCGAATAAGGCGGGAGACGTGAGAGTGCTCAGAACAAAAGAACTGTGTTTCCTACACACACGGACCATATCTAGTTCAACTCTGCTTCTGAAACTGATACAAACCGCAGGCCCTCGAACATCCAATGCGTTTCAGTTAAGAGCGAGAAACGTGTGAGCTTCGTGTACAATATAGCTTCGTTTGAGCTGAAAAGTGACTGCGTTTACCTGAAACGAAGTCTCGCTTGTAGGAAGACACAGAGCCTGGCATTTAACTCCGTTTCTGAAGGGAAACACACAGCACACTTCTCATCCATGAAACACACTCTGCTTTAGAGCAAGAAGCACGCTCTTGCTTTCTAGAGTCTCGAATAAGGCGGGAGACGTGAGAGTGCTCAGAACAAAAGAACTGTGTTTCCTACACACACGCACCATATCTAGTTCAACTCTGCTTCTGAAACTGATACAAACCACAGGCCCTCGAACATCCAATGCGTTTCAGTTAAGAGCGAGAATCGTGTGAGCTTCGTGTACAATATAGCTTCGTTTGAGCTGAAAAGTGACTGCGTTTACCTGAAACGAAGTCTCGCTTGTAGGAAGACACAGAACCTGGCATTTAACTCCGTTTCTGATGGGAAACACACAGCACACTTCTCATCCATGAAACACACTCTGATTTAGAGCAAGAAGCACGCTCTTGCTTTCTAGAGTCTCTAATAAGGCGGGAAACGTGAGAGTGCTCAGAACAAAAGAACTGTGTTTCCTACACACACGGACCATATCTAGTTCAACTCTGCTTCTGAAACTGATACAAACCACAGGCCCTCGAACATCCAATGCGTTTCAGTTAAGAGCGAGAAACGTGTGAGCTTCGTGTACAATATAGCTTCGTTTGAGCTGAAAAGTGACTGCGTTTACCTGAAACGAAGTCTCGCTTGTAGGAAGACACAGAGCCTGGCATTTAACTCCGTTTCTGAAGGGAAACACACAGCACACTTCTCATCCATGAAACACACTCTGCTTTAGAGCAAGAAGCACGCTCTTGCTTTCTAGAGTCTCGAATAAGGCGGGAAATGTGAGAGTGCTCAGAACAAAAGAACTGTGTTTCCTACACACACGGACCATATCTAG
The DNA here is from genome assembly GCA_949786405.1 of Onychomys arenicola. Lineage (NCBI taxonomy): Eukaryota > Metazoa > Chordata > Mammalia > Rodentia > Cricetidae > Onychomys > Onychomys arenicola. Next base: position 185,064 of record CATKUM010000030.1, read on the forward strand.
TTCAACTCTGCTTCTGAAACTGATACAAACCACAGGCCCTCGAACATCCAATGTGTTTCAGTTAAGAGCGAGAAACGTGTGAGTTCCGTGTACAATATAGCTTCGTTTGAGCTGAAAAGTGACTGCGTTTACCTGAAACGAAGTCTCGCTTGTAGGAAGACACAGAGCCTGGCATTTAACTCCGTTTCTGAAGGGAAACACACAGCACACTTCTCATCCATGAAACACACTCTGCTTTAGAGCAAGAAGCACGCTCTTGCTTTCTAGAGTCTCGAATAAGGCGGGAAACGTGAGAGTGCTCAGAACAAAAGAACTGTGTTTCCTACACACACGGACCATATCTAGTTCAACTCTGCTTCTGAAACTGATACAAACCACAGGCCCTCGAACATCCAATGCGTTTCAGTTAAGAGCGAGAAACGTGTGAGCTTCGTGTACAATATAGCTTCGTTTGAGCTGAAAAGTGACTGCGTTTACCTGAAACGAAGTCTCGCTTGTGGGAAGACACAGAGCCTGGCATTTAACTCCGTTTCTGAAGGGAAACACACAGCACACTTCTCATCCATGAAACACACTCTGCTTTAGAGCAAGAAGCACGCTCTTGCTTTCTAGAGTCTCGAATAAGGCGGGAAACGTGAGCGTGCTCAGAACAAAAGAACTGTGTTTCCTACACACACGGACCATATCTAGTTCAACTCTGCTTCTGAGACTGATACAAACGACAGGCCCTCGAACATCCAATGCGTTTCAGTTAAGAGCGAGAAACGTGTGAGCTTCGTGTACAATATAGCTTCGTTTGAGCTGAAAAGTGACTGCGTTTACCTGAAACGAAGTCTCGCTTGTGGGAAGACACAGAGCCTGGCATTTAACTCCGTTTCTGAAGGGAAACACACAGCACACTTCTCATCCATGAAACACACTCTGCTTTAGAGCAAGAAGCACGCTCTTGCTTTCTAGAGTCTCTAATAAGGCGGGAAACGTGAGAGTGCTCAGAACAAAAGAACTGTGTTTCCTACACACACGGACCATATCTAGTTCAACTCTGCTTCTGAAACTGATACAAACCACAGGCCCTCGAACATCCAATGCGTTTCAGTTAAGAGCGAGAAACGTGTGAGCTTCGGTTACAATATAGCTTCGTTTGAGCTGAAAAGTGACTACGTTTACCTGAAACGAAGTCTCGCTTGTAGGAAGACACAGAGCCTGGCATTTAACTCCGTTTCTGAAGGGAAACAGACAGCACAGTTCTCATCCATGAAACACACTCTGCTTTAGAGCAAGAAGCACGCTCTTGCTTTCTAGATTCTCGAATAAGGCGGGAGACGTGAGAGTGCTCAGAACAAAAGAACTGTGTTTCCTACACACACGGACCATATCTAGTTCAACTCTGCTTCTGAAACTGATACAAACCGCAGGCCCTCGAACATCCAATGCGTTTCAGTTAAGAGCGAGAAACGTGTGAGCTTCGTGTACAATATAGCTTCGTTTGAGCTGAAAAGTGACTGCGTTTACCTGAAACGAAGTCTCGCTTGTAGGAAGACACAGAGCCTGGCATTTAACTCCGTTTCTGAAGGGAAACACACAGCACACTTCTCATCCATGAAACACACTCTGCTTTAGAGCAAGAAGCACGCTCTTGCTTTCTAGAGTCTCGAATAAGGCGGGAGACGTGAGAGTGCTCAGAACAAAAGAACTGTGTTTCCTACACACACGCACCATATCTAGTTCAACTCTGCTTCTGAAACTGATACAAACCACAGGCCCTCGAACATCCAATGAGTTTCAGTTAAGAGCGAGAATCGTGTGAGCTTCGTGTACAATATAGCTTCGTTTGAGCTGAAAAGTGACTGCGTTTACCTGAAACGAAGTCTCGCTTGTAGGAAGACACAGAACCTGGCATTTAACTCCGTTTCTGATGGGAAACACACAGCACACTTCTCATCCATGAAACACACTCTGATTTAGAGCAAGAAGCACGCTCTTGCTTTCTAGAGTCTCTAATAAGGCGGGAAACGTGAGAGTGCTCAGAACAAAAGAACTGTGTTTCCTACACACACGGACCATATCTAGTTCAACTCTGCTTCTGAAACTGATACAAACCACAGGCCCTCGAACATCCAATGCGTTTCAGTTAAGAGCGAGAAACGTGTGAGCTTCGTGTACAATATAGCTTCGTTTGAGCTGAAAAGTGACTGCGTTTACCTGAAACGAAGTCTCGCTTGTAGGAAGACACAGAGCCTGGCATTTAACTCCGTTTCTGAAGGGAAACACACAGCACACTTCTCATCCATGAAACACACTCTGCTTTAGAGCAAGAAGCACGCTCTTGCTTTCTAGAGTCTCGAATAAGGCGGGAAATGTGAGAGTGCTCAGAACAAAAGAACTGTGTTTCCTACACACACGGACCATATCTAGTTCAACTCTGCTTCTGAAACTGATACAAACCACAGGCCCTCGAACATCCAATGTGTTTCAGTTAAGAGCGAGAAACGTGTGAGTTCCGTGTACAATATAGCTTCGTTTGAGCTGAAAAGTGACTGCGTTTACCTGAAACGAAGTCTCGCTTGTAGGAAGACACAGAGCCTGGCATTTAACTCCGTTTCTGAAGGGAAACACACAGCACACTTCTCATCCATGAAACACACTCTGCTTTAGAGCAAGAAGCACGCTCTTGCTTTCTAGAGTCTCGAATAAGGCGGGAAACGTGAGAGTGCTCAGAACAAAAGAACTGTGTTTCCTACACACACGGACCATATCTAGTTCAACTCTGCTTCTGAAACTGATACAAACCACAGGCCCTCGAACATCCAATGCGTTTCAGTTAAGAGCGAGAAACGTGTGAGCTTCGTTTACAATATAGCTTCGTTTGAGCTGAAAAGTGACTGCGTTTACCTGAAACGAAGTCTCGCTTGTAGGAAGACACAGAGCCTGGCATTTAACTCCGTTTCTGAAGGGAAACAGACAGCACAGTTCTCATCCATGAAACACACTCTGCTTTAGAGCAAGAAGCACGCTCTTGCTTTCTAGATTCTCGAATAAGGCGGGAGACGTGAGAGTGCTCAGAACAAAAGAACTGTGTTTCCTACACACACGGACCATATCTAGTTCAACTCTGCTTCTGAAACTGATACAAACCACAGGCCCTCGAACATCCAATGTGTTTCAGTTAAGAGCGAGAAACGTGTGAGTTCCGTGTACAATATAGCTTCGTTTGAGCTGAAAAGTGACTGCGTTTACCTGAAACGAAGTCTCGCTTGTAGGAAGACACAGAGCCTGGCATTTAACTCCGTTTCTGAAGGGAAACACACAGCACACTTCTCATCCAAGAAACACACTCTGCTTTAGAGCAAGAAGCACGCTCTTGCTTTCTAGAGTCTCGAATAAGGCGGGAAACGTGAGAGTGCTCAGAACAAAAGAACTGTGTTTCCTACACACACGGACCATATCTAGTTCAACTCTGCTTCTGAAACTGATACAATCCACAGGCCCTTGAACATCCAATGCGTTTCAGTTAAGAGCTAGAAACGTGTGAGCTTCGTGTACAATATAGCTTCGTTTGAGCTGAAAAGTGACTGCGTTTACCTGAAACGAAGTCTCGTTTGTAGGAAGACACAGAGCCTGGCATTTAACTCCGTTTCTGAAGGGAAACACACAGCACACTTCTCATCCATGAAACACACTCTGCTTTAGAGCAAGAAGCACGCTCTTGCTTTCTAGAGTCTCGAATAAGGCGGGAAACGTGAGCGTGCTCAGAACAAAAGAACTGTGTTTCCTACACACACGGACCATATCTAGTTCAACTCTGCTTCTGAAACTGATACAAACCACAGGCCCTCGAACATCCAATGCGTTTCAGTTAAGAGCGAGAAACGTGTGAGCTTCGTGTACAATATAGCTTCATTTGAGCTGAAAAGTGACTGCGTTTACCTGAAACGAAGTCTCGCTTGTGGGAAGACACAGAGCCTGGCATTTAACTCCGTTTCTGAAGGGAAACACACAGCACAATTCTCATCCATGAAACACACTCTGCTTTAGAGCAAGAAGCACGCTCTTGCTTTCTAGAGTCTCGAATAAGGCGGGAAACGTGAGCGTGCTCAGAACAAAAGAACTGTGTTTCCTACACACACGGACCATATCTAGTTCAACTCTGCTTCTGAAACTGATACAAACCACAGGCCCTCGAACATCCAATGCGTTTCAGTTAAGAGCGAGAAACGTGTGAGCTTCGTGTACAATATAGCTTCGTTTGAGCTGAAAAGTGACTGCGTTTACCTGAAACGAAGTCTCGCTTGTGGGAATACACAGAGCCTGGCATTTAACTCCGTTTCTGAAGGGAAACACACAGCACACTTCTCATCCATGAAACACACTCTGCTTTAGCGCAAGAAGCACGCTCTTGCTTTCTAGAGTCTCGAATAAGGCGGATACGTGAGAGTGCTCAGAACAAAAGAACTGTGTTTCCTACACACACGGACCATATCTAGTTCAACTCTGCTTCTGAAACTGATACAAACCGCAGGCCCTCGAACATCCAATGCGTTTCAGTTAAGAGCGAGAAACGTGTGAGCTTCGTGTACAATATAGCTTCGTTTGAGCTGAAAAGTGACTGCGTTTACCTGACACAAAGTCTCGCTTGTAGGAAGACACAGAGCCTGGCATTTAACTCCGTTTCTGAAGGGAAACCCACAGTACACTTCTCATCCATGAAACACACTCTGCTTTAGAGCAAGAAGCACGCTCTTGCTTTCTAGAGTCTCGAATAAGGCGGGAGACGTGAGAGTGCTCAGAACAAAAGAACTGTGTTTCCTACACACACGGACCATATCTAGTTCAACTCTGCTTCTGAAACTGATACAAACCACAGGCCCTCGAACATCCAATGCGTTTCAGTTAAGAGCGAGAATCGTGTGAGCTTCGTGTACAATATAGCTCGTTTGAGCTGAAAAGTGACTGCGTTTACCTGAAATGAAGTCTCGCTTGTAGGAAGACACAGAACCTGGCATTTAACACCGTTTCTGAAGGGAAACACACAGCACACTTCTCATCCATGAAACACAATCTGATTTAGAGCAAGAAGCACGCTCTTGCTTTCTAGAGTCTCTAATAAGGCGGGAAACGTGAGAGTGCTCAGAACAAAAGAACTGTGTTTCCTACACACACGGACCATATCTAGTTCAACTCTGCTTCTGAAACTGATACAAACCACAGGCCCTTGAACATCCAATGCGTTTCAGTTAAGAGCGAGAAACGTGTGAGCTTCGTGTACATTATAGCTTCGTTTGAGCTGAAAAGTGACTGCGTTTACCTGAAACGAAGTCTCGCTTGTAGGAAGACACAGAGCCTGGCATTTAACTCCGTTTCTGAAGGGAAACACACAGCACACTTCTCATCCATGAAACACACTCTGCTTTAGAGCAAGAAGCACGCTCTTGCTTTCTAGAGTCTCGAATAAGGCGGGAAACGTGAGAGTGCTCAGAACAAAAGAACTGTGTTTCCTACACACACGGACCATATCTAGTTCAACTCTGCTTCTGAAACTGATACAAACCACAGGCCCTCGAACATCCAATGCGTTTCAGTTAAGAGCGAGAAACGTGTGAGTTCCGTGTACAATATAGCTTCGTTTGAGCTGAAAAGTGACTGCGTTTACCTGAAACGAAGTCTCGCTTGTAGGAAGACACAGAGCCTGGCATTTAACTCCGTTTCTGAAGGGAAACACACAGCACACTTCTCATCCATGAAACACACTCTGCTTTAGAGCAAGAAGCACGCTCTTGCTTTCTAGAGTCTCGAATAAGGCGGGAAACGTGAGAGTGCTCAGAACAAAAGAACTGTGTTTCCTACACACACGGACCATATCTAGTTCAACTCTGCTTCTGAAACTGATACAAACCACAGGCCCTCGAACATCCAATGCGTTTCAGTTAAGAGCGAGAAACGTGTGAGCTTCGTGTACAATATAGCTTCGTTTGAGCTGAAAAGTGACTGCGTTTACCTGAAACGAAGTCTCGCTTGTAGGAAGACACAGAGCCTGGCATTTAACTCCGTTTCTGAAGGGAAACACACAGCACACTTCTCATCCATGAAACACACTCTGCTTTAGAGCAAGAAGCACGCTCTTTCTTTCTAGAGTCTCGAATAGGGCGGGAAACGTGAGCGTGCACAGAACAAAAGAACTGTGTTTCCTACACACACGGACCATATCTAGTTCAACTCTGCTTCTGAAACTGATACAAACCACAGGCCCTCGAACATCCAATGCGTTTCAGTTAAGAGGGAGAAACGTGTGAGCTTCGTGTACAATATAGCTTCGTTTGAGCTGAAAAGTGACTGCGTTTACCTGAAACGAAGTCTCGCTTGTAGGAAGACACAGAGCCTGGCATTTAACTCCGTTTCTGAAGGGAAACACACAGCACACTTCTCATCCATGAAACACACTCTGCTTTAGAGCAAGAAGCACGCTCTTGCTTTCTAGAGTCTCGAATAAGGCGGGAAACGTGAGCGTGCTCAGAACAAAAGAACTGTGTTTCCTACACACACGGACCATATCTAGTTCAACTCTGCTTCTGAAACTGATACAAACCACAGGCCCTCGAACATCCAATGCGTTTCAGTTAAGAGCGAGAAACGTGTGAGCTTCGTGTACAATATAGCTTCGTTTGAGCTGAAAAGTGACTGCGTTTACCTGAAACGAAGTCTCGCTTGTGGGAAGACACAGAGCCTGGCATTTAACTCCGTTTCTGAAGGGAAACACACAGCACACTTCTCATCCATGATACACACTCTGCTTTAGCGCAAGAAGCACGCTCTTGCTTTCTAGAGTCTCGAATAAGGCGGGAAACGTGAGAGTGCTCAGAACAAAAGAACTGTGTTTCCTACACACACGGACCATATCTAGTTCAACTCTGCTTCTGAAACTGATACAAACCGCAGGCCCTCGAACATCCAATGCGTTTCAGTTAAGAGCGAGAAACGTGTGAGCTTCGTGTACAATATAGCTTCGTTTGAGCTGAAAAGTGACTGCGTTTACCTGAAACGAAGTCTCGCTTGTAGGAAGACACAGAGCCTGGCATTTAACTCCGTTAATGAAGGGAAACACACAGTACACTTCTCATCCATGAAACACACTCTGCTTTAGAGCAAGAAGCACGCTCTTGCTTTCTAGAGTCTCGAATAAGGCGGGAGACGTGAGAGTGCTCAGAACAAAAGAACTGTGTTTCCTACACACACGGACCATATCTAGTTCAACTCTGCTTCTGAAACTGATACAAACCACAGGCCCTCGAACATCCAATGCGTTTCAGTTAAGAGCGAGAAACGTGTGAGCTTCGTGTACAATATAGCTTCGTTTGAGCTGAAAAGTGACTGCGTTTACCTGAAACGAAGTCTCGCTTATAGGAAGACACAGAACCTGGCATTTAACTCCGTTTCTGAAGGGAAACACACAGCACACTTCTCATCCATGAAACACAATCTGATTTAGAGCAAGAAGCACGCTCTTGCTTTCTAGAGTCTCGAATAAGGCGGGAAACGTGAGAGTGCTCAGAACAAAAGAACTGTGTTTCCTACACACACGGACCATATCTAGTTCAACTCTGCTTCTGAAACTGATACAAACCACAGGCCCTCGAACATCCAATGCGTTTCAGTTAAGAGCGAGAAACGTGTGAGCTTCGTGTACAATATAGCTTCGTTTGAGCTGAAAAGTGACTGCGTTTACCTGAAACGAAGTCTCGCTTGTAGGAAGACACAGAGCCTGGCATTTAACTCCGTTTCTGAAGGGAAACACACAGCACACTTCTCATCCATGAAACACACTCTGCTTTAGAGCAAGAAGCACGCTCTTGCTTTCTAGAGTCTCGAATAAGGCGGGAAACGTGAGCGTGCTCAGAACAAAAGAACTGTGTTTCCTACACACACGGACCATATCTAGTTCAACTCTGCTTCTGAAACTGATACAAACCACAGGCCCTCGAACATCCAATGCGTTTCAGTTAAGAGCGAGAAACGTGTGAGCTTCGTGTACAATATAGCTTCGTTTGAGCTGAAAAGTGACTGCGTTTACCTGAAACGAAGTCTCGCTTGTAGGAAGACACAGAGCCTGGCATTTAACTCCGTTTCTGAAGGGAAACACACAGCACACTTCTCATCCATGAAACACACTCTGCTTTAGAGCAAGAAGCACGCTCTTGCTTTCTAGAGTCTCGAATAAGGCGGGAGACGTGAGAGTGCTCAGAACAAAAGAACTGTGTTTCCTACACACACGGACCATATCTAGTTCAACTCTGCTTCTGAAACTGATACAAACCACAGGCCCTCGAACATCCAATGCGTTTCAGTTAAGAGCGAGAATCGTGTGAGCTTCGTGTACAATATAGCTTCGTTTGAGCTGAAAAGTGACTGCGTTTACCTGAAACGAAGTCTTGCTTGTAGGAAGACACAGAACCTGGCATTTAACTCCGTTTCTGAAGGGAAACACACAGCACACTTCTCATCCATGAAACACACTCTGCTTTAGAGCAAGAAGCACGCTCTTGCTTTCTAGAGTCTCGAATAAGGCGGGAAACGTGAGCGTGCTCAGAACAAAAGAACTGTGTTTCCTACACACACGGACCATATCTAGTTCAACTCTGCTTCTGAAACTGATACAAACCACAGGCCCTCGAACATCCAATGCGTTTCAGTTAAGAGCGAGAAACGTGTGAGCTTCGTGTACAATATAGCTTCGTTTGAGCTGAAAAGTGACTGCGTTTACCTGAAACGAAGTCTCGCTTGTAGGAAGACACAGAGCCTGGCATTTAACTCCGTTTCTGAAGGGAAACACACAGCACACTTCTCATCCATGAAACACACTCTGCTTTAGAGCAAGAAGCACGCTCTTGCTTTCTAGAGTCTCTAATAAGGCGGGAAACGTGAGAGTGCTCAGAACAAAAGAACTGTGTTTCCTACACACACGGACCATATCTAGTTCAACTCTGCTTCTGAAACTGATACAAACCACAGGCCCTCGAACATCCAATGCGTTTCAGTTAAGAGCGAGAAACGTGTGAGCTTCGTGTACAATATAGCTTCGTTTGAGCTGAAAAGTGACTGCGTTTACCTGAAACGAAGTCTCGCTTGTAGGAAGACACAGAGCCTGGCATTTAACTCCGTTTCTGGAGGGAAACACACAGCACACTTCTCATCCATGAAACACACTCTGCTTTAGAGCAAGAAGCACGCTCTTGCTTTCTAGAGTCTCGAATAAGGCGGGAAACGTGAGAGTGCTCAGAAAAAAAGAACTGTGTTTCCTACACACACGGACCATATCTAGTTCAACTCTGCTTCTGAAACTGATACAAACCACAGGCCCTCGAACATCCAATGCGTTTCAGTTAAGAGCGAGAAACGTGTGAGCTTCGTGTACAATATAGCTTCGTTTGAGCTGAAAAGTGACTGCGTTTACCTGAAACGAAGTCTCGCTTGTAGGAAGACACAGAGCCTGGCATTTAACTCCGTTTCTGAAGGGAAACACACAGCACACTTCTCATCCATGAAACACACTCTGATTTAGAGCAAGAAGCACGCTCTTGCTTTCTAGAGTCTCGAATAAGGCGGGAAACGTGAGCGTGCTCAGAACAAAAGAACTGTGTTTCCTACACACACGGACCATATCTAGTTCAACTCTGCTTCTGAAACTGATACAAACCACAGGCCCTCGAACATCCAATGCGTTTCAGTTAAGAGCGAGAAACGTGTGAGCTTCGTGTACAATATAGCTTCGTTTGAGCTGAAAAGTGACTGCGTTTACCTGAAACGAAGTCTCGCTTGTAGGAAGACACAGAGCCTGGCATTTAACTCCGTTTCTGAAGGGAAACACACAGCACACTTCTCATCCATGAAACACACTCTGCTTTAGAGCAAGAAGCACGCTCTTGCTTTCTAGAGTCTCGAATAAGGCGGGAAACGTGAGAGTGCTCAGAACAAAAGAACTGTGTTTCCTACAAACACGGACCATATCTAGTTCAACTCTGCTTCTGAAACTGATACAAACCACAGGCCCTCGAACATCCAATGCGTTTCAGTTAAGAGCGAGAAACGTGTGAGCTTCGTGTACAATATAGCTTCGTTTGAGCTGAAAAGTGACTGCGTTTACCTGAAACGAAGTCTCGCTTGTAGGAAGACACAGAGCCTGGCATTTAACTCCGTTTCTGAAGGGAAACACACAGCACACTTCTCATCCATGAAACACACTCTGCTTTAGAGCAAGAAGCACGCTCTTGCTTTCTAGAGTCTCGAATAAGGCGGGAAACGTGAGCGTGCTCAGAACAAAAGAACTGTGTTTCCTACACACACGGACCATATCTAGTTCAACTCTGCTTCTGAGACTGATACAAACCACAGGCCCTCGAACATCCAATGCGTTTCAGTTAAGAGCGAGAAACGTGTGAGCTTTGTGTACAATATAGCTTCGTTTGAGCTGAAAAGTGACTGCGTTTACCTGAAACGAAGTCTCGCTTGTGGGAAGACACAGAGCCTGGCATTTAACTCCGTTTCTGAAGGGAAACACACAGCACACTTCTCATCCATGAAACACACTCTGCTTTAGCGCAAGAAGCACGCTCTTGCTTTCTAGAGTCTCGAATAAGGCGGGAAACGTGAGAGTGCTCAGAACAAAAGAACTGTGTTTCCTACACACACGGACCATATCTAGTTCAACTCTGCTTCTGAAACTGATACAAACCGCAGGCCCTCGAACATCCAATGCGTTTCAGTTAAGAGCGAGAAACGTGTGAGCTTCGTGTACAATATAGCTTCGTTTGAGCTGAAAAGTGACTGCGTTTACCTGAAACGAAGTCTCGCTTGTAGGAAGACACAGAGCCTGGCATTTAACTCCGTTTCTGAAGGGAAACACACAGCACACTTCTCATCCATGAAACACACTCTGCTTTAGAGCAAGAAGCACGCTCTTGCTTTCTAGAGTCTCGAATAAGGCGGGAAACGTGAGCGTGCTCAGAACAAAAGAACTGTGTTTCCTACACACACGGACCATATCTAGTTAAACTCTGCTTCTGAAACTGATACAAACCACAGGCCCTCGAACATCCAATGCGTTTCAGTTAAGAGCGAGAAACGTGTGAGCTTCGTGTACAATATAGCTTCCTTTGAGCTGAAAAGTGACTGCGTTTACCTGAAACGAAGTCTCGCTTGTAGGAAGACACAGAGCCTGGCATTTAACTCCGTTTCTGAAGGGAAACACACAGCACACTTCTCATACATGAAACACACTCTGCTTTAGAGCAAGAAGCACGCTCTTGCTTTCTAGAGTCTCGAATAAGGCGGGAGACGTGAGAGTGCTCAGAACAAAAGAACTGTGTTTCCTACACACACGGACCATATCTAGTTCAACTCTGCTTCTGAAACTGATACAAACCACAGGCCGTCGAACATCCAATGCGTTTCAGTTAAGAGCGAGAATCGTGTGAGCTTCGTGTACAATATAGCTTCGTTTGAGCTGAAAAGTGACTGCGTTTACCTGAAACGAAGTCTCGCTTGTAGGAAGACACAGAACCTGGCATTTAACTCCGTTTCTGAAGGGAAACTCACAGCACACTTCTCATCCGTGAAACACACTCTGCTTTAGAGCAAGAAGCACGCTCTTGCTTTCTAGAGTCTCGAATAAGGCGGGAAACGTGAGAGTGCTCAGAACAAAAGAACTGTGTTTCCTACACACACGGACCATATCTAGTTCAACTCTGCTTCTGAAACTGATACAAACCACAGGCCCTCAAACATCCAATGCGTTTCAGTTAAGAGCGAGAAACGTGTGAGCTTCGTGTACAATATAGCTTCGTTTGAGCTGAAAAGTGACTGTGTTTACCTGAAACGAAGTCTCGCTTGTAGGAAGACACAGAGCCTGGCATTTAACTCCGTTTCTGAAGGGAAACACACAGCACACTTCTCATCCATGAAACACACTCTGCTTTAGAGCAAGAAGCACGCTCTTGCTTTCTAGAGTCTCGAATAAGGCGGGAAACGTGAGAGTGCTCAGAACAAAAGAACTGTGCTTCCTACACACACGGACCATATCTAGTTCAACTCTGCTTCTGAAACTGATACAAACCCCAGGCCCTCGAACATCCAATGCGTTTCAGTTAAGAGCGAGAAACTTGTGAGTTCCGTGTACAATATAGCTTCGTTTGAGCTGAAAAGTGACTGCGTTTACCTGAAACGAAGTCTCGCTTGTAGGAAGACACAGAGCCTGGCATTTAACTCCGTTTCTGAAGGGAAACACACAGCACACTTCTCATCCATGAAACACACTCTGCTTTAGAGCAAGAAGCACGCTCTTGCTTTCTAGAGTCTCGAATAAGGCGGGAAACGTGAGCGTGCTCAGAACAAAAGAACTGTGTTTCCTACACACACGGATCATATCTAGTTCAACTCTGCTTCTGAAACTGATACAAACCACAGGCCCTCGAACATCCAATGCGTTTCAGTTAAGAGCGAGAAACGTGTGAGCTTCGTGTACAATATAGCTTCGTTTGAGCTGAAAAGTGACTGCGTTTACCTGAAAAAAAGTCTCGCTTGTAGGAAGAGACAGAGCCTGGCATTTAACTCCGTTTCTGAAGGGAAACACACAGCACACTTCTCATCCATGAAACACACTCTGCTTTAGAGCAAGAAGCACGCTCTTGCTTTCTAGAGTCTCGAATAAGGCGGGAAACGTGAGTGTGCTCAGAACAAAAGAACTGTGTTTCCTACACACACGGACCATATCTAGTTCAACTCTGCTTCTGAAACTGATACAAACCACAGGCCCTCGAACATCCAATGCGTTTCAGTTAAGAGCGAGAAACGTGTGAGCTTCGTGTACAATATAGCTTCGTTTGAGCTGAAAAGTGACTGCGTTTACCTGAAACGAAGTCTCGCTTGTAGGAAGACACAGAGCCTGGCATTTAACTCCGTTTCTGAAGGGAAACACACAGCACACTTCTCATCCATGAAACACACTCTGCTTTAGAGCAAGAAGCACGCTCTTGCTTTCTAGAGTCTCGAATAAGGCGGGAAACGTGAGAGTGCTCAGAACAAAAGAACTGTGTTTCCTACACACACGGACCATATCTAGTTCAACTCTGCTTCTGAAACTAATACAAACCACAGGCCCTCGAACATCCAATGCGTTTCAGTTAAGCGCGAGAAACGTGTGAGCTTCGTGTACAATATAGCTTCGTTTGAGCTGAAAAGTGACTGCGTTTACCTGAAACGAAGTCTCGCTTGTAGGAAGACACAGAGCCTGGCATTTAACTCCGTTTCTGAAGGGAAACACACAGCACACTTCTCATCCATGAAACACACTCTGCTTTAGAGCAAGAAGCACGCTCTTGCTTTCTAGAGTCTCGAATAAGGCGGGAAACGTGAGAGTGCTCAGAACAAAAGAACTGTGTTTCCTACACACACGGACCATATCTAGTTCAACTCTGCTTCTGAAACTGATACAAACCACAGGCCCTCGAACATCCAATGCGTTTCAGTTAAGAGCGAGAAACGTGTGAGCTTCGTGTACAATATAGCTTCGTTTGAGCTGAAAAGTGACTGCGTTTACCTGAAACGAAGTCTCGCTTGTAGGAAGACACAGAGCCTGGCATTTAACTCCGTTTCTGAAGGGAAACACACAGCACACTTCTCATCCATGAAACACACTCTGCTTTAGAGCAAGAAGCACGCTCTTGCTTTCTAGAGTCTCGAATAAGGCGGGAAACGTGAGAGTGCTCAGAACAAAAGAACTGTGTTTCCTACACACACGGACCATATCTAGTTCAACTCTGCTTCTGAAACTGATACAAACCACAGGCCCTCGAACATCCAATGCGTTTCAGTTAAGAGCGAGAAACGTGTGAGCTTCGTGTACAATATAGCTTCGTTTGAGCTGAAAAGTGACTGTGTTTACCTGAAACGAAGTCTCGCTTGTAGGAAGACACAGAGCCTGGCATTTAACTCCGTTTCTGAAGGGAAACACACAGCACACTTCTCATCCATGAAACACACTCTGCTTTAGAGCAAGAAGCACGCTCTTGCTTTCTAGAGTCTCGAATAAGGCGGGAAACGTGAGAGTGCTCAGAACAAAAGAACTGTGTTTCCTACACACACGGACCATATCTAGTTCAACTCTGCTTCTGAAACTGATACAAACCCCAGGCCCTCGAACATCCAATGCGTTTCAGTTAAGAGCGAGAAACTTGTGAGTTCCGTGTACAATATAGCTTCGTTTGAGCTGAAAAGTGACTGCGTTTACCTGAAACGAAGTCTCGCTTGTAGGAAGACACAGAGCCTGGCATTTAACTCCGTTTCTGAAGGGAAACACACAGCACACTTCTCATCCATGAAACACACTCTGCTTTAGAGCAAGAAGCACGCTCTTGCTTTCTAGAGTCTCGAATAAGGCGGGAAACGTGAGCGTGCTCAGAACAAAAGAACTGTGTTTCCTACACACACGGATCATATCTAGTTCAACTCTGCTTCTGAAACTGATACAAACCACAGGCCCTCGAACATCCAATGCGTTTCAGTTAAGAGCGAGAAACGTGTGAGCTTCGTGTACAATATAGCTTCGTTTGAGCTGAAAAGTGACTGCGTTTACCTGAAAAAAAGTCTCGCTTGTAGGAAGACACAGAGCCTGGCATTTAACTCCGTTTCTGAAGGGAAACACACAGCACACTTCTCATCCATGAAACACACTCTGCTTTAGAGCAAGAAGCACGCTCTTGCTTTCTAGAGTCTCGAATAAGGCGGGAAACGTGAGTGTGCTCAGAACAAAAGAACTGTGTTTCCTACACACACGGACCATATCTAGTTCAACTCTGCTTCTGAAACTGATACAAACCACAGGCCCTCGAACATCCAATGCGTTTCAGTTAAGAGCGAGAAACGTGTGAGCTTCGTGTACAATATAGCTTCGTTTGAGCTGAAAAGTGACTGCGTTTACCTGAAACGAAGTCTCGCTTGTAGGAAGACACAGAGCCTGGCATTTAACTCCGTTTCTGAAGGGAAACACACAGCACACTTCTCATCCATGAAACACACTCTGCTTTAGAGCAAGAAGCACGCTCTTGCTTTCTAGAGTCTCTAATAAGGCGGGAAACGTGAGAGTGCTCAGAACAAAAGAACTGTGTTTCCTACACACACGGACCATATCTAGTTCAACTCTGCTTCTGAAACTGATACAAACCACAGGCCCTCGAACATCCAATGCGTTTCAGTTAAGAGCGAGAAACGTGTGAGCTTCGTGTACAATATAGCTTCGTTTGAGCTGAAAAGTGACTGCGTTTACCTGAAACGAAGTCTCGCTTGTAGGAAGACACAGAGCCTGGCATTTAACTCCGTTTCTGAAGGGAAACACACAGCACACTTCTCATCCATGAAACACACTCTGCTTTAGAGCAAGAAGCACGCTCTTGCTTTCTAGAGTCTCGAATAAGGCGGGAAACGTGAGAGTGCTCAGAACAAAAGAACTGTGTTTCCTACACACACGGACCATATCTAGTTCAACTCTGCTTCTGAAACTGATACAAACCACAGGCCCTCGAACATCCAATGCGTTTCAGTTAAGAGCGAGAAACGTGTGAGCTTCGTGTACAATATAGCTTCGTTTGAGCTGAAAAGTGACTGCGTTTACCTGAAACGAAGTCTCGCTTGTAGGAAGACACAGAGCCTGGCATTTAACTCCGTTTCTGAAGGGAAACACACAGCACACTTCTCATCCATGAAACACACTCTGCTTTAGAGCAAGAAGCACGCTCTTGCTTTCTAGAGTCTCGAATAAGGCAGGAAACGAGAGAGTGCTCAGAACAAAAGAACTGTGTTTCCTACACACACGGACCATATCTAGTTCAACTCTGCTTCTGAAACTGATACAAACCACAGGCCCTCGAACATCCAATGCGTTTCAGTTAAGAGCGAGAAACGTGTGAGCTTCGTGTACAATATAGCTTCGTTTGAGCTGAAAAGTGACTGCGTTTACCTGAAACGAAGTCTCGCTTGTAGGAAGACACAGAGCCTGGCATTTAACTCCGTTTCTGAAGGGAAACACACAGCACACTTCTCATCCATGAAACACACTCTGCTTTAGAGCAAGAAGCACGCTCTTGCTTTCTAGAGTCTCGAATAAGGCGGGAAACGTGAGAGTGCTCAGAACAAAAGAACTGTGTTTCCTACACACACGGACCATATCTAGTTCAACTCTGCTTCTGAAACTAATACAAACCACAGGCCCTCGAACATCCAATGCGTTTCAGTTAAGCGCGAGAAACGTGTGAGCTTCGTGTACAATATAGCTTCGTTTGAGCTGAAAAGTGACTGCGTTTACCTGAAACGAAGTCTCGCTTGTAGGAAGACACAGAGCCTGGCATTTAACTCCGTTTCTGAAGGGAAACACACAGCACACTTCTCATCCATGAAACACACTCTGCTTTAGAGCAAGAAGCACGCTCTTGCTTTCTAGAGTCTCGAATAAGGCGGGAAACGTGAGAGTGCTCAGAACAAAAGAACTGTGTTTCCTACACACACGGACCATATCTAGTTCAACTCTGCTTCTGAAACTGATACAAACCACAGGCCCTCTAACATCCAATGCGTTTCAGTTAAGAGCGAGAAACGTGTGAGCTTCGTGTACAATATAGCTTCGTTTGAGCTGAAAAGTGACTGCATTTACCTGAAACGAAGTCTCGCTTGTAGGAAGACACAGAGCCTGGCATTTAACTCCGTTTCTGAAGGGAAACACACAGCACACTTCTCATCCATGAAACACACTCTGCTTTAGAGCAAGAAGCACGCTCTTGCTTTCTAGAGTCTCGAATAAGGCGGGAAATGTGAGAGTGCTCAGAACAAAAGAACTGTGTTTCCTACACACACGGACCATATCTAGTTCAACTCTGCTTCTGAAACTGATACAAACCACAGGCCCTCGAACATCCAATGCGTTTCAGTTAAGAGCGAGAAACGTGTGAGCTTCGTGTACAATATAGCTTCGTTTGAGCTGAAAAGTGACTGCGTTTACCTGAAACGAAGTCTCGCTTGTAGGAAGACACAGAGCCTGGCATTTAACTCCGTTTCTGAAGGGAAACACACAGCACACTTCTCATCCATGAAACACACTCTGCTTTAGAGCAAGAAGCACGCTCTTGCTTTCTAGAGTCTCGAATAAGGCGGGAAACGTGAGAGTGCTCAGAACAAAAGAACTGTGTTTCCTACACACACGGACCATATCTAGTTCAACTCTGCTTCTGAAACTGATACAAACCACAGGCCCTCGAACATCCAATGCGTTTCAGTTAAGAGCGAGAAACGTGTGAGCTTCGTGTACAATATAGCTTCGTTTGAGCTGAAAAGTGACTGCGTTTACCTGAAACGAAGTCTCGCTTGTGGGAAGACACAGAGCCTGGCATTTAACTCCGTTTCTGAAGGGAAACACACAGCACACTTCTCATCCATGAAACACACTCTGCTTTAGAGCAAGAAGCACGCTCTTGCTTTCTAGAGTCTCGAATAAGGCGGGAAACGTGAGAGTGCTCAGAACAAAAGAACTGTGTTTCCTACACACACGGACCATATCTAGTTCAACTCTGCTTCTGAAACTGATACAAACCACAGGCCCTCGAACATCCAATGCGTTTCAGTTAAGAGCGAGAAACGTGTGAGCTTCGTGTACAATATAGCTTCGTTTGAGCTGAAAAGTGACTGCGTTTACCTGAAACGAAGTCTCGCTTGTAGGAAGACACAGAGCCTGGCATTTAACTCCGTTTCTGAAGGGAAACACACAGCACACTTCTCATCCATGAAACACACTCTGCTTTAGAGCAAGAAGCACGCTCTTGCTTTCTAGAGTCTCGAATAAGGCGGGAAACGTGAGAGTGCTCAGAACAAAAGAACTGTGTTTCCTACACACACGGACCATATCTAGTTCAACTCTGCTTCTGAAACTGATACAAACCACAGGCCCTCGAACATCCAATGCGTTTCAGTTAAGAGCGAGAAACGTGTGAGCTTCGTGTACAATATAGCTTCGTTTGAGCTGAAAAGTGACTGCGTTTACCTGAAACGAAGTCTCGCTTGTAGGAAGACACAGAGCCTGGCATTTAACTCCGTTTCTGAAGGGAAACACACAGCACACTTCTCATCCATGAAACACACTCTGCTTTAGAGCAAGAAGCACGCTCTTGCTTTCCAGAGTCTCGAATAAGGCGGGAAACGTGAGAGTGCACAGAACAAAAGAACTGTGTTTCCTACACACACGGACCATATCTAGTTCAACTCTGCTTCTGAAACTGATACAAACCACAGGCCCTCGAACATCCAATGCGTTTCAGTTAAGAGCGAGAAACGTGTGAGCTTCGTGTACAATATAGCTTCGTTTGAGCTGAAAAGTGACTGCGTTTACCTGAAACGAAGTCTCGCTTGTAGGAAGACACAGAACCTGGCATTTAACTCCGTTTCTGAAGGGAAACTCACAGCACACTTCTCATCCATGAAACACACTCTGCTTTAGAGCAAGAAGCACGCTCTTGCTTTCTAGAGTCTCGAATAAGGCGGGAAACGTGAGAGTGCTCAGAACAAAAGAACTGTGTTTCCTACACACACGGACCATATCTAGTTCAACTCTGCTTCTGAAACTGATACAAACCACAGGCCCTCGAACATCCAATGCGTTTCAGTTAAGAGCGAGAAACGTGTGAGCTTCGTGTACAATATAGCTTCGTTTGAGCTGAAAAGTGACTGTGTTTACCTGAAACGAAGTCTCGCTTGTAGGAAGACACAGAGCCTGGCATTTAACTCCGTTTCTGAAGGGAAACACACAGCACACTTCTCATCCATGAAACAGACTCTGCTTTAGAGCAAGAAGCACGCTCTTGCTTTCTAGAGTCTCGAATAAGGCGGGAAACGTGAGAGTGCTCAGAACAAAAGAACTGTGTTTCCTACACACACGGACCATATCTAGTTCAACTCTGCTTCTGAAACTGATACAAACCACAGGCCCTCGAACATCCAATGCGTTTCAGTTAAGAGCGAGAAACTTGTGAGTTCCGTGTACAATATAGCTTCGTTTGAGCTGAAAAGTGACTGCGTTTACCTGAAACGAAGTCTCGCTTGTAGGAAGACACAGAGCCTGGCATTTAACTCCGTTTCTGAAGGGAAACACACAGCACACTTCTCATCCATGAAACACACTCTGCTTTAGAGCAAGAAGCACGCTCTTGCTTTCTAGAGTCTCGAATAAGGCGGGAAACGTGAGCGTGCTCAGAACAAAAGAACTGTGTTTCCTACACACACGGATCATATCTAGTTCAACTCTGCTTCTGAAACTGATACAAACCACAGGCCCTCTAACATCCAATGCGTTTCAGTTAAGAGCGAGAAACGTGTGAGCTTCGTGTACAATATAGCTTCGTTTGAGCTGAAAAGTGACTGCGTTTACCTGAAACGAAGTCTCGCTTGTAGGAAGACACAGAGCCTGGCATTTAACTCCGTTTCTGAAGGGAAACACACAGCACACTTCTCATCCATGAAACACACTCTGCTTTAGAGCAAGAAGCACGCTCTTGCTTTCTAGAGTCTCGAATAAGGCGGGAAACGTGAGAGTGCTCAGAACAAAAGAACTGTGTTTCCTACACACACGGACCATATCTAGTTCAACTCTGCTTCTGAAACTGATACAAACCACAGGCCCTCGAACATCCAATGCGTTTCAGTTAAGAGCGAGAAACGTGTGAGCTTCGTGTACAATATAGCTTCGTTTGAGCTGAAAAGTGACTGCGTTTACCTGAAACGAAGTCTCGCTTGTAGGAAGACACAGAGCCTGGCATTTAACTCCGTTTCTGAAGGGAAACACACAGCACACTTCTCATCCATGAAACACACTCTGCTTTAGAGCAAGAAGCACGCTCTTGCTTTCTAGAGTCTCGAATAAGGCGGGAAACGTGAGAGTGCTCAGAACAAAAGAACTGTGTTTCCTACACACACGGACCATATCTAGTTCAACTCTGCTTCTGAAACTGATACAAACCACAGGCCCTCGAACATCCAATGCGTTTCAGTTAAGAGCGAGAAACGTGTGAGCTTCGTGTACAATATAGCTTCGTTTGAGCTGAAAAGTGACTGCGTTTACCTGAAACGAAGTCTCGCTTGTAGGAAGACACAGAGCCTGGCATTTAACTCCGTTTCTGAAGGGAAACACACAGCACACTTCTCATCCATGAAACACACTCTGCTTTAGAGCAAGAAGCACGCTCTTGCTTTCCAGAGTCTCGAATAAGGCGGGAAACGTGAGAGTGCACAGAACAAAAGAACTGTGTTTCCTACACACACGGACCATATCTAGTTCAACTCTGCTTCTGAAACTGATACAAACCACAGGCCCTCGAACATCCAATGCGTTTCAGTTAAGAGCGAGAAACGTGTGAGCTTCGTGTACAATATAGCTTCGTTTGAGCTGAAAAGTGACTGCGTTTACCTGAAACGAAGTCTCGCTTGTGGGAAGACACAGAGCCTGGCATTTAACTCCGTTTCTGAAGGGAAACACACAGCACACTTCTCATCCATGAAACACACTCTGCTTTAGAGCAAGAAGCACGCTCTTGTTTTCTATAGTCTCGAATAAGGCGGGAAACGTGAGAGTGCTCAGAACAAAAGAACTGTGTTTCCTACACACACGGACCATATCTAGTTCAACTCTGCTTCTGAAACTGATACAAACCACAGGCCCTCGAACATCCAATGCGTTTCAGTTAAGAGCGAGAAACGTGTGAGCTTCGTGTACAATATAGCTTCGTTTGAGCTGAAAAGTGACTGCGTTTACCTGAAACGAAGTCTCGCTTGTAGCAAGACACAGAGCCTGGCATTTAACTCCGTTTCTGAAGGGAAACACACAGCACACTTCTCATCCATGAAACACACTCTGCTTTAGAGCAAGAAGCACGCTCTTGCTTTCTAGAGTCTCGAATAAGGCGGGAAACGTGAGAGTGCTCAGAACAAAAGAACTGTGTTTCCTACACACACGGACCATATCTAGTTCAACTCTGCTTCTGAAACTGATACAAACCACAGGCCCTCGAACATCCAATGCGTTTCAGTTAAGAGCGAGAAACGTGTGAGCTTCGTGTACAATATAGCTTCGTTTGAGCTGAAAAGTGACTGCGTTTACCTGAAACGAAGTCTCGCTTGTAGGAAGACACAGAGCCTGGCATTTAACTCCGTTTCTGAAGGGAAACACACAGCACACTTCTCATCCATGAAACACACTCTGCTTTAGAGCAAGAAGCACGCTCTTGCTTTCTAGAGTCTCGAATAAGGCGGGAAACGTGAGAGTGCTCAGAACAAAAGAACTGTGTTTCCTACACACACGGACCATATCTAGTTCAACTCTGCTTCTGAAACTGATACAAACCACAGGCCCTCGAACATCCAATGCGTTTCAGTTAAGAGCGAGAAACGTGTGAGCTTCGTGTACAATATAGCTTCGTTTGAGCTGAAAAGTGACTGCGTTTACCTGAAACGAAGTCTCGCTTGTAGGAAGACACAGAGCCTGGCATTTAACTCCGTTTCTGAAGGGAAACACACAGCACACTTCTCATCCATGAAACACACTCTGCTTTAGAGCAAGAAGCACGCTCTTGCTTTCTAGAGTCTCGAATAAGGCGGGAAACGTGAGAGTGCTCAGAACAAAAGAACTGTGTTTCCTACACACACGGACCATATCTAGTTCAACTCTGCTTCTGAAACTGATACAAACCACAGGCCCTCGAACATCCAATGCGTTTCAGTTAAGAGCGAGAAACGTGTGAGCTTCGTGTACAATATAGCTTCGTTTGAGCTGAAAAGTGGCTGCGTTTACCTGAAACGAAGTCTCGCTTGTAGGAAGACACAGAGCCTGGCATTTAACTCCGTTTCTGAAGGGAAACACACAGCACACTTCTCATCCATGAAACACACTCTGCTTTAGAGCAAGAAGCACGCTCTTGCTTTCTAGAGTCTCGAATAAGGCGGGAAACGTGAGAGTGCTCAGAACAAAAGAACTGTGTTTCCTACACACACGGACCATATCTAGTTCAACTCTGCTTCTGAAACTGATACAAACCACAGGCCCTCGAACATCCAATGCGTTTCAGTTAAGAGCGAGAAACGTGTGAGCTTCGTGTACAATATAGCTTCGTTTGAGCTGAAAAGTGACTGCGTTTACCTCAAACGAAGTCTCGCTTGTAGGAAGACACAGAGCCTGGCATTTAACTCCGTTTCTGAAGGGAAACACACAGCACACTTCTCATCCATGAAACACACTCTGCTTTAGAGCAAGAAGCACGCTCTTGCTTTCCAGAGTCTCGAATAAGGCGGGAAACGTGAGAGTGCACAGAACAAAAGAACTGTGTTTCCTACACACACGGACCATATCTAGTTCAACTCTGCTTCTGAAACTGATACAAACCACAGGCCCTCGAACATCCAATGCGTTTCAGTTAAGAGCGAGAAACGTGTGAGCTTCGTGTACAATATAGCTTCGTTTGAGCTGAAAAGTGACTGCGTTTACCTGAAACGAAGTCTCGCTTGTGGGAAGACACAGAGCCTGGCATTTAACTCCGTTTCTGAAGGGAAACACACAGCACACTTCTCATCCATGAAGCACACTCTGCTTTAGAGCAAGAAGCACGCTCTTGTTTTCTATAGTCTCGAATAAGGCGGGAAACGTGAGAGTGCTCAGAACAAAAGAACTGTGTTTCCTACACACACGGACCATATCTAGTTCAACTCTGCTTCTGAAACTGATACAAACCACAGGCCCTCGAACATCCAATGCGTTTCAGTTAAGAGCGAGAAACGTGTGAGCTTCGTGTACAATATAGCTTCGTTTGAGCTGAAAAGTGACTGCGTTTACCTGAAACGAAGTCTCGCTTGTAGGAAGACACAGAGCCTGGCATTTAACTCCGTTTCTGAAGGGAAACACACAGCACACTTCTCATCCATGAAACACACTCTGCTTTAGAGCAAGAAGCACGCTCTTGCTTTCTAGAGTCTCGAATAAGGCGGGAAACGTGAGAGTGCTCAGAACAAAAGAACTGTGTTTCCTACACACACGGACCATATCTAGTTCAACTCTGCTTCTGAAACTGATACAAACCACAGGCCCTCGAACATCCAATGCGTTTCAGTTAAGAGCGAGAAACGTGTGAGCTTCGTGTACAATATAGCTTCGTTTGAGCTGAAAAGTGACTGCGTTTACCTGAAACGAAGTCTCGCTTGTAGGAAGACACAGAGCCTGGCATTTAACTCCGTTTCTGAAGGGAAACACACAGCACACTTCTCATCCATGAAACACACTCTGCTTTAGAGCAAGAAGCACGCTCTTGCTTTCTAGAGTCTCGAATAAGGCGGGAAACGTGAGAGTGCTCAGAACAAAAGAACTGTGTTTCCTACACACACGGACCATATCTAGTTCAACTCTGCTTCTGAAACTGATACAAACCACAGGCCCTCGAACATCCAATGCGTTTCAGTTAAGAGCGAGAAACGTGTGAGCTTCGTGTACAATATAGCTTCGTTTGAGCTGAAAAGTGACTGCGTTTACCTGAAACGAAGTCTCGCTTGTAGGAAGACACAGAGCCTGGCATTTAACTCCGTTTCTGAAGGGAAACACACAGCACACTTCTCATCCATGAAACACACTCTGCTTTAGAGCAAGAAGCACGCTCTTGCTTTCTAGAGTCTCGAATAAGGCGGGAAACGTGAGAGTGCTCAGAACAAAAGAACTGTGTTTCCTACACACACGGACCATATCTAGTTCAACTCTGCTTCTGAAACTGATACAAACCACAGGCCCTCGAACATCCAATGCGTTTCAGTTAAGCGCGAGAAACGTGTGAGCTTCGTGTACAATATAGCTTCGTTTGAGCTGAAAAGTGACTGCGTTTACCTGAAACGAAGTCTCGCTTGTAGGAAGACACAGAGCCTGGCATTTAACTCCGTTTCTGAAGGGAAACACACAGCACACTTCTCATCCATGAAACACACTCTGCTTTAGAGCAAGAAGCACGCTCTTGCTTTCTAGAGTCTCGAATAAGGCGGGAAACGTGAGAGTGCTCAGAACAAAAGCACTGTGTTTCCTACACACACGGACCATATCTAGTTCAACTCTGCTTCTGAAACTGATACAAACCACAGGCCCTCGAACATCCAATGCATTTCAGTTAAGAGCGAGAAACGTGTGAGCTTCGTGTGCAATATAGCTTCGTTTGAGCTGAAAAGTGACTGCGTTTACCTGAAACGAAGTCTCGCTTGTAGGAAGACACAGAGCCTGGCATTTAACTCCGTTTCTGAAGGGAAACACACAGCACACTTCTCATCCATGAAACACACTCTGCTTTAGAGCAAGAAGCACGCTCTTGCTTTCTAGAGTCTCGAATAAGGCGGGAAACGTGAGAGTGCTCAGAACAAAAGAACGGTGTTTCCTACACACACGGACCATATCTAGTTCAACTCTGCTTCTGAAACTGATACAAACCACAGGCCCTCGAACATCCAATGCGTTTCAGTTAAGAGCGAGAAACGTGTGAGCTTCGTGTACAATATAGCTTCGTTTGAGCTGAAAAGTGATTGCGTTTACCTGAAACGAAGTCTCGCTTGTGGGAAGACACAGAGCCTGGCATTTAACTCCGTTTCTGAAGGGAAACACACAGCACACTTCTCATCCATGAAACACACTCTGCTTTAGAGCAAGAAGCACGCTCTTGCTTTCTAGAGTCTCGAATAAGGCGGGAAACGTGAGAGTGCTCAGAACAAAAGAACTGTGTTTCCTACACACACGGACCATATCTAGTTCAACTCTGCTTCTGAAACTGATACAAACCACAGGCCCTCGAACATCCAATGCGTTTCAGTTAAGAGCGAGAAACGTGTGAGCTTCGTGTACAATATAGCTTTGTTTGAGCTGAAAAGTGACTGCGTTTACCTGAAACGAAGTCTCGCTTGTAGGAAGACACAGAGCCTGGCATTTAACTCCGTTTCTGAAGGGAAACACACAGCACACTTCTCATCCATGAAACACACTCTGCTTTAGAGCAAGAAGCACGCTCTTGCTTTCTAGAGTCTCGAATAAGGCGGGAAATGTGAGAGTGCTCAGAACAAAAGAACTGTGTTTCCTACACACACGGACCATATCTAGTTCAACTCTGCTTCTGAAACTGATACAAACCACAGGCCCTCGAACATCCAATGCGTTTCAGTTAAGAGCGAGAAACGTGTGAGCTTCGTGTACAATATAGCTTCGTTTGAGCTGAAAAGTGACTGCGTTTACCTGAAACGAAGTCTCGCTTGTAGGAAGACACAGAGCCTGGCATTTAACTCCGTTTCTGAAGGGAAACACACAGCACACTTCTCATCCATGAAACACACTCTGCTTTAGAGCAAGAAGCACGCTCTTGCTTTCTAGAGTCTCGAATAAGGCGGGAAACGTGAGAGTGCTCAGAACAAAAGAACTGTGTTTCCTACACACACGGACCATATCTAGTTCAACTCTGCTTCTGAAACTGATACAAACCACAGGCCCTCGAACATCCAATGCGTTTCAGTTAAGAGCGAGAAACGTGTGAGCTTCGTGTACAATATAGCTTCGTTTGAGCTGAAAAGTGACTGCGTTTACCTGAAACGAAGTCTCGCTTGTAGGAAGACACAGAGCCTGGCATTTAACTCCGTTTCTGAAGGGAAACACACAGCACACTTCTCATCCATGAAACACACTCTGCTTTAGAGCAAGAAGCACGCTCTTGCTTTCTAGAGTCTCGAATAAGGCGGGAGACGTGAGAGTGCTCAGAACAAAAGAACTGTGTTTCCTACACACACGGACCATATCTAGTTCAACTCTGCTTCTGAAACTGATACAAACCACAGGCCCTCGAACATCCAATGCGTTTCAGTTAAGAGCGAGAATCGTGTGAGCTTCGTGTACAATATAGCTTCGTTTGAGCTGAAAAGTGACTGCGTTTACCTGAAACGAAGTCTTGCTTGTAGGAAGACACAGAACCTGGCATTTAACTCCGTTTCTGAAGGGAAACACACAGCACACTTCTCATCCATGAAACACACTCTGCTTTAGAGCAAGAAGCACGCTCTTGCTTTCTAGAGTCTCGAATAAGGCGGGAAACGTGAGCGTGCTCAGAACAAAAGAACTGTGTTTCCTACACACACGGACCATATCTAGTTCAACTCTGCTTCTGAAACTGATACAAACCACAGGCCCTCGAACATCCAATGCGTTTCAGTTAAGAGCGAGAAACGTGTGAGCTTCGTGTACAATATAGCTTCGTTTGAGCTGAAAAGTGACTGCGTTTACCTGAAACGAAGTCTCGCTTGTAGGAAGACACAGAGCCTGGCATTTAACTCCGTTTCTGAAGGGAAACACACAGCACACTTCTCATCCATGAAACACACTCTGCTTTAGAGCAAGAAGCACGCTCTTGCTTTCTAGAGTCTCTAATAAGGCGGGAAACGTGAGAGTGCTCAGAACAAAAGAACTGTGTTTCCTACACACACGGACCATATCTAGTTCAACTCTGCTTCTGAAACTGATACAAACCACAGGCCCTCGAACATCCAATGCGTTTCAGTTAAGAGCGAGAAACGTGTGAGCTTCGTGTACAATATAGCTTCGTTTGAGCTGAAAAGTGACTGCGTTTACCTGAAACGAAGTCTCGCTTGTAGGAAGACACAGAGCCTGGCATTTAACTCCGTTTCTGGAGGGAAACACACAGCACACTTCTCATCCATGAAACACACTCTGCTTTAGAGCAAGAAGCACGCTCTTGCTTTCTAGAGTCTCGAATAAGGCGGGAAACGTGAGAGTGCTCAGAAAAAAAGAACTGTGTTTCCTACACACACGGACCATATCTAGTTCAACTCTGCTTCTGAAACTGATACAAACCACAGGCCCTCGAACATCCAATGCGTTTCAGTTAAGAGCGAGAAACGTGTGAGCTTCGTGTACAATATAGCTTCGTTTGAGCTGAAAAGTGACTGCGTTTACCTGAAACGAAGTCTCGCTTGTAGGAAGACACAGAGCCTGGCATTTAACTCCGTTTCTGAAGGGAAACACACAGCACACTTCTCATCCATGAAACACACTCTGATTTAGAGCAAGAAGCACGCTCTTGCTTTCTAGAGTCTCGAATAAGGCGGGAAACGTGAGCGTGCTCAGAACAAAAGAACTGTGTTTCCTACACACACGGACCATATCTAGTTCAACTCTGCTTCTGAAACTGATACAAACCACAGGCCCTCGAACATCCAATGCGTTTCAGTTAAGAGCGAGAAACGTGTGAGCTTCGTGTACAATATAGCTTCGTTTGAGCTGAAAAGTGACTGCGTTTACCTGAAACGAAGTCTCGCTTGTAGGAAGACACAGAGCCTGGCATTTAACTCCGTTTCTGAAGGGAAACACACAGCACACTTCTCATCCATGAAACACACTCTGCTTTAGAGCAAGAAGCACGCTCTTGCTTTCTAGAGTCTCGAATAAGGCGGGAAACGTGAGAGTGCTCAGAACAAAAGAACTGTGTTTCCTACAAACACGGACCATATCTAGTTCAACTCTGCTTCTGAAACTGATACAAACCACAGGCCCTCGAACATCCAATGCGTTTCAGTTAAGAGCGAGAAACGTGTGAGCTTCGTGTACAATATAGCTTCGTTTGAGCTGAAAAGTGACTGCGTTTACCTGAAACGAAGTCTCGCTTGTAGGAAGACACAGAGCCTGGCATTTAACTCCGTTTCTGAAGGGAAACACACAGCACACTTCTCATCCATGAAACACACTCTGCTTTAGAGCAAGAAGCACGCTCTTGCTTTCTAGAGTCTCGAATAAGGCGGGAAACGTGAGCGTGCTCAGAACAAAAGAACTGTGTTTCCTACACACACGGACCATATCTAGTTCAACTCTGCTTCTGAGACTGATACAAACCACAGGCCCTCGAACATCCAATGCGTTTCAGTTAAGAGCGAGAAACGTGTGAGCTTTGTGTACAATATAGCTTCGTTTGAGCTGAAAAGTGACTGCGTTTACCTGAAACGAAGTCTCGCTTGTGGGAAGACACAGAGCCTGGCATTTAACTCCGTTTCTGAAGGGAAACACACAGCACACTTCTCATCCATGAAACACACTCTGCTTTAGCGCAAGAAGCACGCTCTTGCTTTCTAGAGTCTCGAATAAGGCGGGAAACGTGAGAGTGCTCAGAACAAAAGAACTGTGTTTCCTACACACACGGACCATATCTAGTTCAACTCTGCTTCTGAAACTGATACAAACCGCAGGCCCTCGAACATCCAATGCGTTTCAGTTAAGAGCGAGAAACGTGTGAGCTTCGTGTACAATATAGCTTCGTTTGAGCTGAAAAGTGACTGCGTTTACCTGAAACGAAGTCTCGCTTGTAGGAAGACACAGAGCCTGGCATTTAACTCCGTTTCTGAAGGGAAACACACAGCACACTTCTCATCCATGAAACACACTCTGCTTTAGAGCAAGAAGCACGCTCTTGCTTTCTAGAGTCTCGAATAAGGCGGGAAACGTGAGCGTGCTCAGAACAAAAGAACTGTGTTTCCTACACACACGGACCATATCTAGTTAAACTCTGCTTCTGAAACTGATACAAACCACAGGCCCTCGAACATCCAATGCGTTTCAGTTAAGAGCGAGAAACGTGTGAGCTTCGTGTACAATATAGCTTCCTTTGAGCTGAAAAGTGACTGCGTTTACCTGAAACGAAGTCTCGCTTGTAGGAAGACACAGAGCCTGGCATTTAACTCCGTTTCTGAAGGGAAACACACAGCACACTTCTCATACATGAAACACACTCTGCTTTAGAGCAAGAAGCACGCTCTTGCTTTCTAGAGTCTCGAATAAGGCGGGAGACGTGAGAGTGCTCAGAACAAAAGAACTGTGTTTCCTACACACACGGACCATATCTAGTTCAACTCTGCTTCTGAAACTGATACAAACCACAGGCCGTCGAACATCCAATGCGTTTCAGTTAAGAGCGAGAATCGTGTGAGCTTCGTGTACAATATAGCTTCGTTTGAGCTGAAAAGTGACTGCGTTTACCTGAAACGAAGTCTCGCTTGTAGGAAGACACAGAACCTGGCATTTAACTCCGTTTCTGAAGGGAAACTCACAGCACACTTCTCATCCGTGAAACACACTCTGCTTTAGAGCAAGAAGCACGCTCTTGCTTTCTAGAGTCTCGAATAAGGCGGGAAACGTGAGAGTGCTCAGAACAAAAGAACTGTGTTTCCTACACACACGGACCATATCTAGTTCAACTCTGCTTCTGAAACTGATACAAACCACAGGCCCTCAAACATCCAATGCGTTTCAGTTAAGAGCGAGAAACGTGTGAGCTTCGTGTACAATATAGCTTCGTTTGAGCTGAAAAGTGACTGTGTTTACCTGAAACGAAGTCTCGCTTGTAGGAAGACACAGAGCCTGGCATTTAACTCCGTTTCTGAAGGGAAACACACAGCACACTTCTCATCCATGAAACACACTCTGCTTTAGAGCAAGAAGCACGCTCTTGCTTTCTAGAGTCTCGAATAAGGCGGGAAACGTGAGAGTGCTCAGAACAAAAGAACTGTGCTTCCTACACACACGGACCATATCTAGTTCAACTCTGCTTCTGAAACTGATACAAACCCCAGGCCCTCGAACATCCAATGCGTTTCAGTTAAGAGCGAGAAACTTGTGAGTTCCGTGTACAATATAGCTTCGTTTGAGCTGAAAAGTGACTGCGTTTACCTGAAACGAAGTCTCGCTTGTAGGAAGACACAGAGCCTGGCATTTAACTCCGTTTCTGAAGGGAAACACACAGCACACTTCTCATCCATGAAACACACTCTGCTTTAGAGCAAGAAGCACGCTCTTGCTTTCTAGAGTCTCGAATAAGGCGGGAAACGTGAGCGTGCTCAGAACAAAAGAACTGTGTTTCCTACACACACGGATCATATCTAGTTCAACTCTGCTTCTGAAACTGATACAAACCACAGGCCCTCGAACATCCAATGCGTTTCAGTTAAGAGCGAGAAACGTGTGAGCTTCGTGTACAATATAGCTTCGTTTGAGCTGAAAAGTGACTGCGTTTACCTGAAAAAAAGTCTCGCTTGTAGGAAGAGACAGAGCCTGGCATTTAACTCCGTTTCTGAAGGGAAACACACAGCACACTTCTCATCCATGAAACACACTCTGCTTTAGAGCAAGAAGCACGCTCTTGCTTTCTAGAGTCTCGAATAAGGCGGGAAACGTGAGTGTGCTCAGAACAAAAGAACTGTGTTTCCTACACACACGGACCATATCTAGTTCAACTCTGCTTCTGAAACTGATACAAACCACAGGCCCTCGAACATCCAATGCGTTTCAGTTAAGAGCGAGAAACGTGTGAGCTTCGTGTACAATATAGCTTCGTTTGAGCTGAAAAGTGACTGCGTTTACCTGAAACGAAGTCTCGCTTGTAGGAAGACACAGAGCCTGGCATTTAACTCCGTTTCTGAAGGGAAACACACAGCACACTTCTCATCCATGAAACACACTCTGCTTTAGAGCAAGAAGCACGCTCTTGCTTTCTAGAGTCTCGAATAAGGCGGGAAACGTGAGAGTGCTCAGAACAAAAGAACTGTGTTTCCTACACACACGGACCATATCTAGTTCAACTCTGCTTCTGAAACTAATACAAACCACAGGCCCTCGAACATCCAATGCGTTTCAGTTAAGCGCGAGAAACGTGTGAGCTTCGTGTACAATATAGCTTCGTTTGAGCTGAAAAGTGACTGCGTTTACCTGAAACGAAGTCTCGCTTGTAGGAAGACACAGAGCCTGGCATTTAACTCCGTTTCTGAAGGGAAACACACAGCACACTTCTCATCCATGAAACACACTCTGCTTTAGAGCAAGAAGCACGCTCTTGCTTTCTAGAGTCTCGAATAAGGCGGGAAACGTGAGAGTGCTCAGAACAAAAGAACTGTGTTTCCTACACACACGGACCATATCTAGTTCAACTCTGCTTCTGAAACTGATACAAACCACAGGCCCTCGAACATCCAATGCGTTTCAGTTAAGAGCGAGAAACGTGTGAGCTTCGTGTACAATATAGCTTCGTTTGAGCTGAAAAGTGACTGCGTTTACCTGAAACGAAGTCTCGCTTGTAGGAAGACACAGAGCCTGGCATTTAACTCCGTTTCTGAAGGGAAACACACAGCACACTTCTCATCCATGAAACACACTCTGCTTTAGAGCAAGAAGCACGCTCTTGCTTTCTAGAGTCTCGAATAAGGCGGGAAACGTGAGAGTGCTCAGAACAAAAGAACTGTGTTTCCTACACACACGGACCATATCTAGTTCAACTCTGCTTCTGAAACTGATACAAACCACAGGCCCTCGAACATCCAATGCGTTTCAGTTAAGAGCGAGAAACGTGTGAGCTTCGTGTACAATATAGCTTCGTTTGAGCTGAAAAGTGACTGTGTTTACCTGAAACGAAGTCTCGCTTGTAGGAAGACACAGAGCCTGGCATTTA
The DNA here is from genome assembly GCA_949786405.1 of Onychomys arenicola. Taxonomy (NCBI): domain Eukaryota; kingdom Metazoa; phylum Chordata; class Mammalia; order Rodentia; family Cricetidae; genus Onychomys; species Onychomys arenicola. The sequence goes on from CATKUM010000030.1 coordinate 216,635, forward strand.
ACTCCGTTTCTGAAGGGAAACACACAGCACACTTCTCATCCATGAAACACACTCTGCTTTAGAGCAAGAAGCACGCTCTTGCTTTCTAGAGTCTCGAATAAGGCGGGAAACGTGAGAGTGCTCAGAACAAAAGAACTGTGTTTCCTACACACACGGACCATATCTAGTTCAACTCTGCTTCTGAAACTGATACAAACCCCAGGCCCTCGAACATCCAATGCGTTTCAGTTAAGAGCGAGAAACTTGTGAGTTCCGTGTACAATATAGCTTCGTTTGAGCTGAAAAGTGACTGCGTTTACCTGAAACGAAGTCTCGCTTGTAGGAAGACACAGAGCCTGGCATTTAACTCCGTTTCTGAAGGGAAACACACAGCACACTTCTCATCCATGAAACACACTCTGCTTTAGAGCAAGAAGCACGCTCTTGCTTTCTAGAGTCTCGAATAAGGCGGGAAACGTGAGCGTGCTCAGAACAAAAGAACTGTGTTTCCTACACACACGGATCATATCTAGTTCAACTCTGCTTCTGAAACTGATACAAACCACAGGCCCTCGAACATCCAATGCGTTTCAGTTAAGAGCGAGAAACGTGTGAGCTTCGTGTACAATATAGCTTCGTTTGAGCTGAAAAGTGACTGCGTTTACCTGAAAAAAAGTCTCGCTTGTAGGAAGACACAGAGCCTGGCATTTAACTCCGTTTCTGAAGGGAAACACACAGCACACTTCTCATCCATGAAACACACTCTGCTTTAGAGCAAGAAGCACGCTCTTGCTTTCTAGAGTCTCGAATAAGGCGGGAAACGTGAGTGTGCTCAGAACAAAAGAACTGTGTTTCCTACACACACGGACCATATCTAGTTCAACTCTGCTTCTGAAACTGATACAAACCACAGGCCCTCGAACATCCAATGCGTTTCAGTTAAGAGCGAGAAACGTGTGAGCTTCGTGTACAATATAGCTTCGTTTGAGCTGAAAAGTGACTGCGTTTACCTGAAACGAAGTCTCGCTTGTAGGAAGACACAGAGCCTGGCATTTAACTCCGTTTCTGAAGGGAAACACACAGCACACTTCTCATCCATGAAACACACTCTGCTTTAGAGCAAGAAGCACGCTCTTGCTTTCTAGAGTCTCTAATAAGGCGGGAAACGTGAGAGTGCTCAGAACAAAAGAACTGTGTTTCCTACACACACGGACCATATCTAGTTCAACTCTGCTTCTGAAACTGATACAAACCACAGGCCCTCGAACATCCAATGCGTTTCAGTTAAGAGCGAGAAACGTGTGAGCTTCGTGTACAATATAGCTTCGTTTGAGCTGAAAAGTGACTGCGTTTACCTGAAACGAAGTCTCGCTTGTAGGAAGACACAGAGCCTGGCATTTAACTCCGTTTCTGAAGGGAAACACACAGCACACTTCTCATCCATGAAACACACTCTGCTTTAGAGCAAGAAGCACGCTCTTGCTTTCTAGAGTCTCGAATAAGGCGGGAAACGTGAGAGTGCTCAGAACAAAAGAACTGTGTTTCCTACACACACGGACCATATCTAGTTCAACTCTGCTTCTGAAACTGATACAAACCACAGGCCCTCGAACATCCAATGCGTTTCAGTTAAGAGCGAGAAACGTGTGAGCTTCGTGTACAATATAGCTTCGTTTGAGCTGAAAAGTGACTGCGTTTACCTGAAACGAAGTCTCGCTTGTAGGAAGACACAGAGCCTGGCATTTAACTCCGTTTCTGAAGGGAAACACACAGCACACTTCTCATCCATGAAACACACTCTGCTTTAGAGCAAGAAGCACGCTCTTGCTTTCTAGAGTCTCGAATAAGGCAGGAAACGAGAGAGTGCTCAGAACAAAAGAACTGTGTTTCCTACACACACGGACCATATCTAGTTCAACTCTGCTTCTGAAACTGATACAAACCACAGGCCCTCGAACATCCAATGCGTTTCAGTTAAGAGCGAGAAACGTGTGAGCTTCGTGTACAATATAGCTTCGTTTGAGCTGAAAAGTGACTGCGTTTACCTGAAACGAAGTCTCGCTTGTAGGAAGACACAGAGCCTGGCATTTAACTCCGTTTCTGAAGGGAAACACACAGCACACTTCTCATCCATGAAACACACTCTGCTTTAGAGCAAGAAGCACGCTCTTGCTTTCTAGAGTCTCGAATAAGGCGGGAAACGTGAGAGTGCTCAGAACAAAAGAACTGTGTTTCCTACACACACGGACCATATCTAGTTCAACTCTGCTTCTGAAACTAATACAAACCACAGGCCCTCGAACATCCAATGCGTTTCAGTTAAGCGCGAGAAACGTGTGAGCTTCGTGTACAATATAGCTTCGTTTGAGCTGAAAAGTGACTGCGTTTACCTGAAACGAAGTCTCGCTTGTAGGAAGACACAGAGCCTGGCATTTAACTCCGTTTCTGAAGGGAAACACACAGCACACTTCTCATCCATGAAACACACTCTGCTTTAGAGCAAGAAGCACGCTCTTGCTTTCTAGAGTCTCGAATAAGGCGGGAAACGTGAGAGTGCTCAGAACAAAAGAACTGTGTTTCCTACACACACGGACCATATCTAGTTCAACTCTGCTTCTGAAACTGATACAAACCACAGGCCCTCTAACATCCAATGCGTTTCAGTTAAGAGCGAGAAACGTGTGAGCTTCGTGTACAATATAGCTTCGTTTGAGCTGAAAAGTGACTGCATTTACCTGAAACGAAGTCTCGCTTGTAGGAAGACACAGAGCCTGGCATTTAACTCCGTTTCTGAAGGGAAACACACAGCACACTTCTCATCCATGAAACACACTCTGCTTTAGAGCAAGAAGCACGCTCTTGCTTTCTAGAGTCTCGAATAAGGCGGGAAATGTGAGAGTGCTCAGAACAAAAGAACTGTGTTTCCTACACACACGGACCATATCTAGTTCAACTCTGCTTCTGAAACTGATACAAACCACAGGCCCTCGAACATCCAATGCGTTTCAGTTAAGAGCGAGAAACGTGTGAGCTTCGTGTACAATATAGCTTCGTTTGAGCTGAAAAGTGACTGCGTTTACCTGAAACGAAGTCTCGCTTGTAGGAAGACACAGAGCCTGGCATTTAACTCCGTTTCTGAAGGGAAACACACAGCACACTTCTCATCCATGAAACACACTCTGCTTTAGAGCAAGAAGCACGCTCTTGCTTTCTAGAGTCTCGAATAAGGCGGGAAACGTGAGAGTGCTCAGAACAAAAGAACTGTGTTTCCTACACACACGGACCATATCTAGTTCAACTCTGCTTCTGAAACTGATACAAACCACAGGCCCTCGAACATCCAATGCGTTTCAGTTAAGAGCGAGAAACGTGTGAGCTTCGTGTACAATATAGCTTCGTTTGAGCTGAAAAGTGACTGCGTTTACCTGAAACGAAGTCTCGCTTGTGGGAAGACACAGAGCCTGGCATTTAACTCCGTTTCTGAAGGGAAACACACAGCACACTTCTCATCCATGAAACACACTCTGCTTTAGAGCAAGAAGCACGCTCTTGCTTTCTAGAGTCTCGAATAAGGCGGGAAACGTGAGAGTGCTCAGAACAAAAGAACTGTGTTTCCTACACACACGGACCATATCTAGTTCAACTCTGCTTCTGAAACTGATACAAACCACAGGCCCTCGAACATCCAATGCGTTTCAGTTAAGAGCGAGAAACGTGTGAGCTTCGTGTACAATATAGCTTCGTTTGAGCTGAAAAGTGACTGCGTTTACCTGAAACGAAGTCTCGCTTGTAGGAAGACACAGAGCCTGGCATTTAACTCCGTTTCTGAAGGGAAACACACAGCACACTTCTCATCCATGAAACACACTCTGCTTTAGAGCAAGAAGCACGCTCTTGCTTTCTAGAGTCTCGAATAAGGCGGGAAACGTGAGAGTGCTCAGAACAAAAGAACTGTGTTTCCTACACACACGGACCATATCTAGTTCAACTCTGCTTCTGAAACTGATACAAACCACAGGCCCTCGAACATCCAATGCGTTTCAGTTAAGAGCGAGAAACGTGTGAGCTTCGTGTACAATATAGCTTCGTTTGAGCTGAAAAGTGACTGCGTTTACCTGAAACGAAGTCTCGCTTGTAGGAAGACACAGAGCCTGGCATTTAACTCCGTTTCTGAAGGGAAACACACAGCACACTTCTCATCCATGAAACACACTCTGCTTTAGAGCAAGAAGCACGCTCTTGCTTTCCAGAGTCTCGAATAAGGCGGGAAACGTGAGAGTGCACAGAACAAAAGAACTGTGTTTCCTACACACACGGACCATATCTAGTTCAACTCTGCTTCTGAAACTGATACAAACCACAGGCCCTCGAACATCCAATGCGTTTCAGTTAAGAGCGAGAAACGTGTGAGCTTCGTGTACAATATAGCTTCGTTTGAGCTGAAAAGTGACTGCGTTTACCTGAAACGAAGTCTCGCTTGTAGGAAGACACAGAACCTGGCATTTAACTCCGTTTCTGAAGGGAAACTCACAGCACACTTCTCATCCATGAAACACACTCTGCTTTAGAGCAAGAAGCACGCTCTTGCTTTCTAGAGTCTCGAATAAGGCGGGAAACGTGAGAGTGCTCAGAACAAAAGAACTGTGTTTCCTACACACACGGACCATATCTAGTTCAACTCTGCTTCTGAAACTGATACAAACCACAGGCCCTCGAACATCCAATGCGTTTCAGTTAAGAGCGAGAAACGTGTGAGCTTCGTGTACAATATAGCTTCGTTTGAGCTGAAAAGTGACTGTGTTTACCTGAAACGAAGTCTCGCTTGTAGGAAGACACAGAGCCTGGCATTTAACTCCGTTTCTGAAGGGAAACACACAGCACACTTCTCATCCATGAAACAGACTCTGCTTTAGAGCAAGAAGCACGCTCTTGCTTTCTAGAGTCTCGAATAAGGCGGGAAACGTGAGAGTGCTCAGAACAAAAGAACTGTGTTTCCTACACACACGGACCATATCTAGTTCAACTCTGCTTCTGAAACTGATACAAACCACAGGCCCTCGAACATCCAATGCGTTTCAGTTAAGAGCGAGAAACTTGTGAGTTCCGTGTACAATATAGCTTCGTTTGAGCTGAAAAGTGACTGCGTTTACCTGAAACGAAGTCTCGCTTGTAGGAAGACACAGAGCCTGGCATTTAACTCCGTTTCTGAAGGGAAACACACAGCACACTTCTCATCCATGAAACACACTCTGCTTTAGAGCAAGAAGCACGCTCTTGCTTTCTAGAGTCTCGAATAAGGCGGGAAACGTGAGCGTGCTCAGAACAAAAGAACTGTGTTTCCTACACACACGGATCATATCTAGTTCAACTCTGCTTCTGAAACTGATACAAACCACAGGCCCTCTAACATCCAATGCGTTTCAGTTAAGAGCGAGAAACGTGTGAGCTTCGTGTACAATATAGCTTCGTTTGAGCTGAAAAGTGACTGCGTTTACCTGAAACGAAGTCTCGCTTGTAGGAAGACACAGAGCCTGGCATTTAACTCCGTTTCTGAAGGGAAACACACAGCACACTTCTCATCCATGAAACACACTCTGCTTTAGAGCAAGAAGCACGCTCTTGCTTTCTAGAGTCTCGAATAAGGCGGGAAACGTGAGAGTGCTCAGAACAAAAGAACTGTGTTTCCTACACACACGGACCATATCTAGTTCAACTCTGCTTCTGAAACTGATACAAACCACAGGCCCTCGAACATCCAATGCGTTTCAGTTAAGAGCGAGAAACGTGTGAGCTTCGTGTACAATATAGCTTCGTTTGAGCTGAAAAGTGACTGCGTTTACCTGAAACGAAGTCTCGCTTGTAGGAAGACACAGAGCCTGGCATTTAACTCCGTTTCTGAAGGGAAACACACAGCACACTTCTCATCCATGAAACACACTCTGCTTTAGAGCAAGAAGCACGCTCTTGCTTTCTAGAGTCTCGAATAAGGCGGGAAACGTGAGAGTGCTCAGAACAAAAGAACTGTGTTTCCTACACACACGGACCATATCTAGTTCAACTCTGCTTCTGAAACTGATACAAACCACAGGCCCTCGAACATCCAATGCGTTTCAGTTAAGAGCGAGAAACGTGTGAGCTTCGTGTACAATATAGCTTCGTTTGAGCTGAAAAGTGACTGCGTTTACCTGAAACGAAGTCTCGCTTGTAGGAAGACACAGAGCCTGGCATTTAACTCCGTTTCTGAAGGGAAACACACAGCACACTTCTCATCCATGAAACACACTCTGCTTTAGAGCAAGAAGCACGCTCTTGCTTTCCAGAGTCTCGAATAAGGCGGGAAACGTGAGAGTGCACAGAACAAAAGAACTGTGTTTCCTACACACACGGACCATATCTAGTTCAACTCTGCTTCTGAAACTGATACAAACCACAGGCCCTCGAACATCCAATGCGTTTCAGTTAAGAGCGAGAAACGTGTGAGCTTCGTGTACAATATAGCTTCGTTTGAGCTGAAAAGTGACTGCGTTTACCTGAAACGAAGTCTCGCTTGTGGGAAGACACAGAGCCTGGCATTTAACTCCGTTTCTGAAGGGAAACACACAGCACACTTCTCATCCATGAAACACACTCTGCTTTAGAGCAAGAAGCACGCTCTTGTTTTCTATAGTCTCGAATAAGGCGGGAAACGTGAGAGTGCTCAGAACAAAAGAACTGTGTTTCCTACACACACGGACCATATCTAGTTCAACTCTGCTTCTGAAACTGATACAAACCACAGGCCCTCGAACATCCAATGCGTTTCAGTTAAGAGCGAGAAACGTGTGAGCTTCGTGTACAATATAGCTTCGTTTGAGCTGAAAAGTGACTGCGTTTACCTGAAACGAAGTCTCGCTTGTAGCAAGACACAGAGCCTGGCATTTAACTCCGTTTCTGAAGGGAAACACACAGCACACTTCTCATCCATGAAACACACTCTGCTTTAGAGCAAGAAGCACGCTCTTGCTTTCTAGAGTCTCGAATAAGGCGGGAAACGTGAGAGTGCTCAGAACAAAAGAACTGTGTTTCCTACACACACGGACCATATCTAGTTCAACTCTGCTTCTGAAACTGATACAAACCACAGGCCCTCGAACATCCAATGCGTTTCAGTTAAGAGCGAGAAACGTGTGAGCTTCGTGTACAATATAGCTTCGTTTGAGCTGAAAAGTGACTGCGTTTACCTGAAACGAAGTCTCGCTTGTAGGAAGACACAGAGCCTGGCATTTAACTCCGTTTCTGAAGGGAAACACACAGCACACTTCTCATCCATGAAACACACTCTGCTTTAGAGCAAGAAGCACGCTCTTGCTTTCTAGAGTCTCGAATAAGGCGGGAAACGTGAGAGTGCTCAGAACAAAAGAACTGTGTTTCCTACACACACGGACCATATCTAGTTCAACTCTGCTTCTGAAACTGATACAAACCACAGGCCCTCGAACATCCAATGCGTTTCAGTTAAGAGCGAGAAACGTGTGAGCTTCGTGTACAATATAGCTTCGTTTGAGCTGAAAAGTGACTGCGTTTACCTGAAACGAAGTCTCGCTTGTAGGAAGACACAGAGCCTGGCATTTAACTCCGTTTCTGAAGGGAAACACACAGCACACTTCTCATCCATGAAACACACTCTGCTTTAGAGCAAGAAGCACGCTCTTGCTTTCTAGAGTCTCGAATAAGGCGGGAAACGTGAGAGTGCTCAGAACAAAAGAACTGTGTTTCCTACACACACGGACCATATCTAGTTCAACTCTGCTTCTGAAACTGATACAAACCACAGGCCCTCGAACATCCAATGCGTTTCAGTTAAGAGCGAGAAACGTGTGAGCTTCGTGTACAATATAGCTTCGTTTGAGCTGAAAAGTGGCTGCGTTTACCTGAAACGAAGTCTCGCTTGTAGGAAGACACAGAGCCTGGCATTTAACTCCGTTTCTGAAGGGAAACACACAGCACACTTCTCATCCATGAAACACACTCTGCTTTAGAGCAAGAAGCACGCTCTTGCTTTCTAGAGTCTCGAATAAGGCGGGAAACGTGAGAGTGCTCAGAACAAAAGAACTGTGTTTCCTACACACACGGACCATATCTAGTTCAACTCTGCTTCTGAAACTGATACAAACCACAGGCCCTCGAACATCCAATGCGTTTCAGTTAAGAGCGAGAAACGTGTGAGCTTCGTGTACAATATAGCTTCGTTTGAGCTGAAAAGTGACTGCGTTTACCTCAAACGAAGTCTCGCTTGTAGGAAGACACAGAGCCTGGCATTTAACTCCGTTTCTGAAGGGAAACACACAGCACACTTCTCATCCATGAAACACACTCTGCTTTAGAGCAAGAAGCACGCTCTTGCTTTCCAGAGTCTCGAATAAGGCGGGAAACGTGAGAGTGCACAGAACAAAAGAACTGTGTTTCCTACACACACGGACCATATCTAGTTCAACTCTGCTTCTGAAACTGATACAAACCACAGGCCCTCGAACATCCAATGCGTTTCAGTTAAGAGCGAGAAACGTGTGAGCTTCGTGTACAATATAGCTTCGTTTGAGCTGAAAAGTGACTGCGTTTACCTGAAACGAAGTCTCGCTTGTGGGAAGACACAGAGCCTGGCATTTAACTCCGTTTCTGAAGGGAAACACACAGCACACTTCTCATCCATGAAGCACACTCTGCTTTAGAGCAAGAAGCACGCTCTTGTTTTCTATAGTCTCGAATAAGGCGGGAAACGTGAGAGTGCTCAGAACAAAAGAACTGTGTTTCCTACACACACGGACCATATCTAGTTCAACTCTGCTTCTGAAACTGATACAAACCACAGGCCCTCGAACATCCAATGCGTTTCAGTTAAGAGCGAGAAACGTGTGAGCTTCGTGTACAATATAGCTTCGTTTGAGCTGAAAAGTGACTGCGTTTACCTGAAACGAAGTCTCGCTTGTAGGAAGACACAGAGCCTGGCATTTAACTCCGTTTCTGAAGGGAAACACACAGCACACTTCTCATCCATGAAACACACTCTGCTTTAGAGCAAGAAGCACGCTCTTGCTTTCTAGAGTCTCGAATAAGGCGGGAAACGTGAGAGTGCTCAGAACAAAAGAACTGTGTTTCCTACACACACGGACCATATCTAGTTCAACTCTGCTTCTGAAACTGATACAAACCACAGGCCCTCGAACATCCAATGCGTTTCAGTTAAGAGCGAGAAACGTGTGAGCTTCGTGTACAATATAGCTTCGTTTGAGCTGAAAAGTGACTGCGTTTACCTGAAACGAAGTCTCGCTTGTAGGAAGACACAGAGCCTGGCATTTAACTCCGTTTCTGAAGGGAAACACACAGCACACTTCTCATCCATGAAACACACTCTGCTTTAGAGCAAGAAGCACGCTCTTGCTTTCTAGAGTCTCGAATAAGGCGGGAAACGTGAGAGTGCTCAGAACAAAAGAACTGTGTTTCCTACACACACGGACCATATCTAGTTCAACTCTGCTTCTGAAACTGATACAAACCACAGGCCCTCGAACATCCAATGCGTTTCAGTTAAGAGCGAGAAACGTGTGAGCTTCGTGTACAATATAGCTTCGTTTGAGCTGAAAAGTGACTGCGTTTACCTGAAACGAAGTCTCGCTTGTAGGAAGACACAGAGCCTGGCATTTAACTCCGTTTCTGAAGGGAAACACACAGCACACTTCTCATCCATGAAACACACTCTGCTTTAGAGCAAGAAGCACGCTCTTGCTTTCTAGAGTCTCGAATAAGGCGGGAAACGTGAGAGTGCTCAGAACAAAAGAACTGTGTTTCCTACACACACGGACCATATCTAGTTCAACTCTGCTTCTGAAACTGATACAAACCACAGGCCCTCGAACATCCAATGCGTTTCAGTTAAGCGCGAGAAACGTGTGAGCTTCGTGTACAATATAGCTTCGTTTGAGCTGAAAAGTGACTGCGTTTACCTGAAACGAAGTCTCGCTTGTAGGAAGACACAGAGCCTGGCATTTAACTCCGTTTCTGAAGGGAAACACACAGCACACTTCTCATCCATGAAACACACTCTGCTTTAGAGCAAGAAGCACGCTCTTGCTTTCTAGAGTCTCGAATAAGGCGGGAAACGTGAGAGTGCTCAGAACAAAAGCACTGTGTTTCCTACACACACGGACCATATCTAGTTCAACTCTGCTTCTGAAACTGATACAAACCACAGGCCCTCGAACATCCAATGCATTTCAGTTAAGAGCGAGAAACGTGTGAGCTTCGTGTGCAATATAGCTTCGTTTGAGCTGAAAAGTGACTGCGTTTACCTGAAACGAAGTCTCGCTTGTAGGAAGACACAGAGCCTGGCATTTAACTCCGTTTCTGAAGGGAAACACACAGCACACTTCTCATCCATGAAACACACTCTGCTTTAGAGCAAGAAGCACGCTCTTGCTTTCTAGAGTCTCGAATAAGGCGGGAAACGTGAGAGTGCTCAGAACAAAAGAACGGTGTTTCCTACACACACGGACCATATCTAGTTCAACTCTGCTTCTGAAACTGATACAAACCACAGGCCCTCGAACATCCAATGCGTTTCAGTTAAGAGCGAGAAACGTGTGAGCTTCGTGTACAATATAGCTTCGTTTGAGCTGAAAAGTGATTGCGTTTACCTGAAACGAAGTCTCGCTTGTGGGAAGACACAGAGCCTGGCATTTAACTCCGTTTCTGAAGGGAAACACACAGCACACTTCTCATCCATGAAACACACTCTGCTTTAGAGCAAGAAGCACGCTCTTGCTTTCTAGAGTCTCGAATAAGGCGGGAAACGTGAGAGTGCTCAGAACAAAAGAACTGTGTTTCCTACACACACGGACCATATCTAGTTCAACTCTGCTTCTGAAACTGATACAAACCACAGGCCCTCGAACATCCAATGCGTTTCAGTTAAGAGCGAGAAACGTGTGAGCTTCGTGTACAATATAGCTTTGTTTGAGCTGAAAAGTGACTGCGTTTACCTGAAACGAAGTCTCGCTTGTAGGAAGACACAGAGCCTGGCATTTAACTCCGTTTCTGAAGGGAAACACACAGCACACTTCTCATCCATGAAACACACTCTGCTTTAGAGCAAGAAGCACGCTCCTGCTTTCTAGAGTCTCGAATAAGGCGGGAAACGTGAGAGTGCTCAGAACAAAAGAACTGTGTTTCCTACACACACGGACCATATCTAGTTCAACTCTGCTTCTGAAACTGATACAAACCACAGGCCCTCGAACATCCAATGCGTTTCAGTTAAGAGCGAGAAACGTGTGAGCTTCGTGTACAATATAGCTTCGTTTGAGCTGAAAAGTGACTGCGTTTACCTGAAACGAAGTCTCGCTTGTGGGAAGACACAGAGCCTGGCATTTAACTCCGTTTCTGAAGGGAAACACACAGCACACTTCTCATCCATGAAACACACTCTGCTTTAGAGCAAGAAGCACGCTCTTGTTTTCTATAGTCTCGAATAAGGCGGGAAACGTGAGAGTGCTCAGAACAAAAGAACTGTGTTTCCTACACACACGGACCATATCTAGTTCAACTCTGCTTCTGAAACTGATATAAACCACAGGCCCTCGAACATCCAATGCGTTTCAGTTAAGAGCGAGAAACGTGTGAGCTTCGTGTACAATATAGCTTCGTTTGAGCTGAAAAGTGACTGCGTTTACCTGAAACGAAGTCTCGCTTGTAGGAAGACACAGAGCCTGGCATTTAACTCCGTTTCTGAAGGGAAACACACAGCACACTTCTCATCCATGAAACACACTCTGCTTTAGAGCAAGAAGCACGCTCTTGCTTTCTAGAGTCTCGAATAAGGCGGGAAATGTGAGAGTGCTCAGAACAAAAGAACTGTGTTTCCTACACACACGGACCATATCTAGTTCAACTCTGCTTCTGAAACTGATACAAACCACAGGCCCTCGAACATCCAATGCGTTTCAGTTAAGAGCGAGAAACGTGTGAGCTTCGTGTACAATATAGCTTCGTTTGAGCTGAAAAGTGACTGCGTTTACCTGAAACGAAGTCTCGCTTGTAGGAAGACACAGAGCCTGGCATTTAACTCCGTTTCTGAAGGGAAACACACAGCACACTTCTCATCCATGAAACACACTCTGCTTTAGAGCAAGAAGCACGCTCTTGCTTTCTAGAGTCTCGAATAAGGCGGGAAACGTGAGAGTGCTCAGAACAAAAGAACTGTGTTTCCTACACACACGGACCATATCTAGTTCAACTCTGCTTCTGAAACTGATACAAACCACAGGCCCTCGAACATCCAATGCGTTTCAGTTAAGAGCGAGAAACGTGTGAGCTTCGTGTACAATATAGCTTCGTTTGAGCTGAAAAGTGACTGCGTTTACCTGAAACGAAGTCTCGCTTGTAGGAAGACACAGAGCCTGGCATTTAACTCCGTTTCTGAAGGGAAACACACAGCACACTTCTCATCCATGAAACACACTCTGCTTTAGAGCAAGAAGCACGCTCTTGCTTTCTAGAGTCTCGAATAAGGCGGGAAATGTGAGAGTGCTCAGAACAAAAGAACTGTGTTTCCTACACACACGGACCATATCTAGTTCAACTCTGCTTCTGAAACTGATACAAACCACAGGCCCTCGAACATCCAATGCGTTTCAGTTAAGAGCGAGAAACGTGTGAGCTTCGTGTACAATATAGCTTCGTTTGAGCTGAAAAGTGACTGCGTTTACCTGAAACGAAGTCTCGCTTGTAGGAAGACACAGAGCCTGGCATTTAACTCCGTTTCTGAAGGGAAACACACAGCACACTTCTCATCCATGAAACACACTCTGCTTTAGAGCAAGAAGCACGCTCTTGCTTTCTAGAGTCTCGAATAAGGCGGGAAACGTGAGAGTGCTCAGAACAAAAGAACTGTGTTTCCTACACACACGGACCATATCTAGTTCAACTCTGCTTCTGAAACTGATACAAACCACAGGCCCTCGAACATCCAATGCGTTTCAGTTAAGAGCGAGAAACGTGTGAGCTTCGTGTACAATATAGCTTCGTTTGAGCTGAAAAGTGACTGCGTTTACCTGAAACGAAGTCTCGCTTGTAGGAAGACACAGAGCCTGGCATTTAACTCCGTTTCTGAAGGGAAACACACAGCACACTTCTCATCCATGAAACACACTCTGCTTTAGAGCAAGAAGCACGCTCTTGCTTTCTAGAGTCTCGAATAAGGCGGGAAACGTGAGAGTGCTCAGAACAAAAGAACTGTGTTTCCTACACACACGGACCATATCTAGTTCAACTCTGCTTCTGAAACTGATACAAACCACAGGCCCTCGAACATCCAATGCGTTTCAGTTAAGAGCGAGAAACGTGTGAGCTTCGTGTACAATATAGCTTTGTTTGAGCTGAAAAGTGACTGCGTTTACCTGAAACGAAGTCTCGCTTGTAGGAAGACACAGAGCCTGGCATTTAACTCCGTTTCTGAAGGGAAACACACAGCACACTTCTCATCCATGAAGCACACTCTGCTTTAGAGCAAGAAGCACGCTCTTGTTTTCTATAGTCTCGAATAAGGCGGGAAACGTGAGAGTGCTCAGAACAAAAGAACTGTGTTTCCTACACACACGGACCATATCTAGTTCAACTCTGCTTCTGAAACTGATACAAACCACAGGCCCTCGAACATCCAATGCGTTTCAGTTAAGAGCGAGAAACGTGTGAGCTTCGTGTACAATATAGCTTCGTTTGAGCTGAAAAGTGACTGCGTTTACCTGAAACGAAGTCTCGCTTGTAGGAAGACACAGAGCCTGGCATTTAACTCCGTTTCTGAAGGGAAACACACAGCACACTTCTCATCCATGAAACACACTCTGCTTTAGAGCAAGAAGCACGCTCTTGCTTTCTAGAGTCTCGAATAAGGCGGGAAACGTGAGAGTGCTCAGAACAAAAGAACTGTGTTTCCTACACACACGGACCATATCTAGTTCAACTCTGCTTCTGAAACTGATACAAACCACAGGCCCTCGAACATCCAATGCGTTTCAGTTAAGAGCGAGAAACGTGTGAGCTTCGTGTACAATATAGCTTCGTTTGAGCTGAAAAGTGACTGCGTTTACCTGAAACGAAGTCTCGCTTGTAGGAAGACACAGAGCCTGGCATTTAACTCCGTTTCTGAAGGGAAACACACAGCACACTTCTCATCCATGAAACACACTCTGCTTTAGAGCAAGAAGCACGCTCTTGCTTTCTAGAGTCTCGAATAAGGCGGGAAACGTGAGAGTGCTCAGAACAAAAGAACTGTGTTTCCTACACACACGGACCATATCTAGTTCAACTCTGCTTCTGAAACTGATACAAACCACAGGCCCTCGAACATCCAATGCGTTTCAGTTAAGAGCGAGAAACGTGTGAGCTTCGTGTACAATATAGCTTCGTTTGAGCTGAAAAGTGACTGCGTTTACCTGAAACGAAGTCTCGCTTGTAGGAAGACACAGAGCCTGGCATTTAACTCCGTTTCTGAAGGGAAACACACAGCACACTTCTCATCCATGAAACACACTCTGCTTTAGAGCAAGAAGCACGCTCTTGCTTTCTAGAGTCTCGAATAAGGCGGGAAACGTGAGAGTGCTCAGAACAAAAGAACTGTGTTTCCTACACACACGGACCATATCTAGTTCAACTCTGCTTCTGAAACTGATACAAACCACAGGCCCTCGAACATCCAATGCGTTTCAGTTAAGCGCGAGAAACGTGTGAGCTTCGTGTACAATATAGCTTCGTTTGAGCTGAAAAGTGACTGCGTTTACCTGAAACGAAGTCTCGCTTGTAGGAAGACACAGAGCCTGGCATTTAACTCCGTTTCTGAAGGGAAACACACAGCACACTTCTCATCCATGAAACACACTCTGCTTTAGAGCAAGAAGCACGCTCTTGCTTTCTAGAGTCTCGAATAAGGCGGGAAACGTGAGAGTGCTCAGAACAAAAGCACTGTGTTTCCTACACACACGGACCATATCTAGTTCAACTCTGCTTCTGAAACTGATACAAACCACAGGCCCTCGAACATCCAATGCATTTCAGTTAAGAGCGAGAAACGTGTGAGCTTCGTGTGCAATATAGCTTCGTTTGAGCTGAAAAGTGACTGCGTTTACCTGAAACGAAGTCTCGCTTGTAGGAAGACACAGAGCCTGGCATTTAACTCCGTTTCTGAAGGGAAACACACAGCACACTTCTCATCCATGAAACACACTCTGCTTTAGAGCAAGAAGCACGCTCTTGCTTTCTAGAGTCTCGAATAAGGCGGGAAACGTGAGAGTGCTCAGAACAAAAGAACGGTGTTTCCTACACACACGGACCATATCTAGTTCAACTCTGCTTCTGAAACTGATACAAACCACAGGCCCTCGAACATCCAATGCGTTTCAGTTAAGAGCGAGAAACGTGTGAGCTTCGTGTACAATATAGCTTCGTTTGAGCTGAAAAGTGATTGCGTTTACCTGAAACGAAGTCTCGCTTGTGGGAAGACACAGAGCCTGGCATTTAACTCCGTTTCTGAAGGGAAACACACAGCACACTTCTCATCCATGAAACACACTCTGCTTTAGAGCAAGAAGCACGCTCTTGCTTTCTAGAGTCTCGAATAAGGCGGGAAACGTGAGAGTGCTCAGAACAAAAGAACTGTGTTTCCTACACACACGGACCATATCTAGTTCAACTCTGCTTCTGAAACTGATACAAACCACAGGCCCTCGAACATCCAATGCGTTTCAGTTAAGAGCGAGAAACGTGTGAGCTTCGTGTACAATATAGCTTTGTTTGAGCTGAAAAGTGACTGCGTTTACCTGAAACGAAGTCTCGCTTGTAGGAAGACACAGAGCCTGGCATTTAACTCCGTTTCTGAAGGGAAACACACAGCACACTTCTCATCCATGAAACACACTCTGCTTTAGAGCAAGAAGCACGCTCCTGCTTTCTAGAGTCTCGAATAAGGCGGGAAACGTGAGAGTGCTCAGAACAAAAGAACTGTGTTTCCTACACACACGGACCATATCTAGTTCAACTCTGCTTCTGAAACTGATACAAACCACAGGCCCTCGAACATCCAATGCGTTTCAGTTAAGAGCGAGAAACGTGTGAGCTTCGTGTACAATATAGCTTCGTTTGAGCTGAAAAGTGACTGCGTTTACCTGAAACGAAGTCTCGCTTGTGGGAAGACACAGAGCCTGGCATTTAACTCCGTTTCTGAAGGGAAACACACAGCACACTTCTCATCCATGAAACACACTCTGCTTTAGAGCAAGAAGCACGCTCTTGTTTTCTATAGTCTCGAATAAGGCGGGAAACGTGAGAGTGCTCAGAACAAAAGAACTGTGTTTCCTACACACACGGACCATATCTAGTTCAACTCTGCTTCTGAAACTGATATAAACCACAGGCCCTCGAACATCCAATGCGTTTCAGTTAAGAGCGAGAAACGTGTGAGCTTCGTGTACAATATAGCTTCGTTTGAGCTGAAAAGTGACTGCGTTTACCTGAAACGAAGTCTCGCTTGTAGGAAGACACAGAGCCTGGCATTTAACTCCGTTTCTGAAGGGAAACACACAGCACACTTCTCATCCATGAAACACACTCTGCTTTAGAGCAAGAAGCACGCTCTTGCTTTCTAGAGTCTCGAATAAGGCGGGAAATGTGAGAGTGCTCAGAACAAAAGAACTGTGTTTCCTACACACACGGACCATATCTAGTTCAACTCTGCTTCTGAAACTGATACAAACCACAGGCCCTCGAACATCCAATGCGTTTCAGTTAAGAGCGAGAAACGTGTGAGCTTCGTGTACAATATAGCTTCGTTTGAGCTGAAAAGTGACTGCGTTTACCTGAAACGAAGTCTCGCTTGTAGGAAGACACAGAGCCTGGCATTTAACTCCGTTTCTGAAGGGAAACACACAGCACACTTCTCATCCATGAAACACACTCTGCTTTAGAGCAAGAAGCACGCTCTTGCTTTCTAGAGTCTCGAATAAGGCGGGAAACGTGAGAGTGCTCAGAACAAAAGAACTGTGTTTCCTACACACACGGACCATATCTAGTTCAACTCTGCTTCTGAAACTGATACAAACCACAGGCCCTCGAACATCCAATGCGTTTCAGTTAAGAGCGAGAAACGTGTGAGCTTCGTGTACAATATAGCTTCGTTTGAGCTGAAAAGTGACTGCGTTTACCTGAAACGAAGTCTCGCTTGTAGGAAGACACAGAGCCTGGCATTTAACTCCGTTTCTGAAGGGAAACACACAGCACACTTCTCATCCATGAAACACACTCTGCTTTAGAGCAAGAAGCACGCTCTTGCTTTCTAGAGTCTCGAATAAGGCGGGAAATGTGAGAGTGCTCAGAACAAAAGAACTGTGTTTCCTACACACACGGACCATATCTAGTTCAACTCTGCTTCTGAAACTGATACAAACCACAGGCCCTCGAACATCCAATGCGTTTCAGTTAAGAGCGAGAAACGTGTGAGCTTCGTGTACAATATAGCTTCGTTTGAGCTGAAAAGTGACTGCGTTTACCTGAAACGAAGTCTCGCTTGTAGGAAGACACAGAGCCTGGCATTTAACTCCGTTTCTGAAGGGAAACACACAGCACACTTCTCATCCATGAAACACACTCTGCTTTAGAGCAAGAAGCACGCTCTTGCTTTCTAGAGTCTCGAATAAGGCGGGAAACGTGAGAGTGCTCAGAACAAAAGAACTGTGTTTCCTACACACACGGACCATATCTAGTTCAACTCTGCTTCTGAAACTGATACAAACCACAGGCCCTCGAACATCCAATGCGTTTCAGTTAAGAGCGAGAAACGTGTGAGCTTCGTGTACAATATAGCTTCGTTTGAGCTGAAAAGTGACTGCGTTTACCTGAAACGAAGTCTCGCTTGTAGGAAGACACAGAGCCTGGCATTTAACTCCGTTTCTGAAGGGAAACACACAGCACACTTCTCATCCATGAAACACACTCTGCTTTAGAGCAAGAAGCACGCTCTTGCTTTCTAGAGTCTCGAATAAGGCGGGAAACGTGAGAGTGCTCAGAACAAAAGAACTGTGTTTCCTACACACACGGACCATATCTAGTTCAACTCTGCTTCTGAAACTGATACAAACCACAGGCCCTCGAACATCCAATGCGTTTCAGTTAAGAGCGAGAAACGTGTGAGCTTCGTGTACAATATAGCTTCGTTTGAGCTGAAAAGTGACTGCGTTTACCTGAAACGAAGTCTCGCTTGTAGGAAGACACAGAGCCTGGCATTTAACTCCGTTTCTGAAGGGAAACACACAGCACACTTCTCATCCATGAAACACACTCTGCTTTAGAGCAAGAAGCACGCTCTTGCTTTCCAGAGTCTCGAATAAGGCGGGAAACGTGAGAGTGCACAGAACAAAAGAACTGTGTTTCCTACACACACGGACCATATCTAGTTCAACTCTGCTTCTGAAACTGATACAAACCACAGGCCCTCGAACATCCAATGCGTTTCAGTTAAGAGCGAGAAACGTGTGAGCTTCGTGTACAATATAGCTTCGTTTGAGCTGAAAAGTGACTGCGTTTACCTGAAACGAAGTCTCGCTTGTGGGAAGACACAGAGCCTGGCATTTAACTCCGTTTCTGAAGGGAAACACACAGCACACTTCTCATCCATGAAACACACTCTGCTTTAGAGCAAGAAGCACGCTCTTGTTTTCTATAGTCTCGAATAAGGCGGGAAACGTGAGAGTGCTCAGAACAAAAGAACTGTGTTTCCTACACACACGGACCATATCTAGTTCAACTCTGCTTCTGAAACTGATACAAACCACAGGCCCTCGAACATCCAATGCGTTTCAGTTAAGAGCGAGAAACGTGTGAGCTTCGTGTACAATATAGCTTCGTTTGAGCTGAAAAGTGACTGCGTTTACCTGAAACGAAGTCTCGCTTGTAGGAAGACACAGAGCCTGGCATTTAACTCCGTTTCTGAAGGGAAACACACAGCACACTTCTCATCCATGAAACACACTCTGCTTTAGAGCAAGAAGCACGCTCTTGCTTTCTAGAGTCTCGAATAAGGCGGGAAACGTGAGAGTGCTCAGAACAAAAGAACTGTGTTTCCTACACACACGGACCATATCTAGTTCAACTCTGCTTCTGAAACTGATACAAACCACAGGCCCTCGAACATCCAATGCGTTTCAGTTAAGAGCGAGAAACGTGTGAGCTTCGTGTACAATATAGCTTCGTTTGAGCTGAAAAGTGACTGCGTTTACCTGAAACGAAGTCTCGCTTGTAGGAAGACACAGAGCCTGGCATTTAACTCCGTTTCTGAAGGGAAACACACAGCACACTTCTCATCCATGAAACACACTCTGCTTTAGAGCAAGAAGCACGCTCTTGCTTTCTAGAGTCTCGAATAAGGCGGGAAACGTGAGAGTGCTCAGAACAAAAGAACTGTGTTTCCTACACACACGGACCATATCTAGTTCAACTCTGCTTCTGAAACTGATACAAACCACAGGCCCTCGAACATCCAATGCGTTTCAGTTAAGCGCGAGAAACGTGTGAGCTTCGTGTACAATATAGCTTCGTTTGAGCTGAAAAGTGACTGCGTTTACCTGAAACGAAGTCTCGCTTGTAGGAAGACACAGAGCCTGGCATTTAACTCCGTTTCTGAAGGGAAACACACAGCACACTTCTCATCCATGAAACACACTCTGCTTTAGAGCAAGAAGCACGCTCTTGCTTTCTAGAGTCTCGAATAAGGCGGGAAACGTGAGAGTGCTCAGAACAAAAGCACTGTGTTTCCTACACACACGGACCATATCTAGTTCAACTCTGCTTCTGAAACTGATACAAACCACAGGCCCTCGAACATCCAATGCATTTCAGTTAAGAGCGAGAAACGTGTGAGCTTCGTGTGCAATATAGCTTCGTTTGAGCTGAAAAGTGACTGCGTTTACCTGAAACGAAGTCTCGCTTGTAGGAAGACACAGAGCCTGGCATTTAACTCCGTTTCTGAAGGGAAACACACAGCACACTTCTCATCCATGAAACACACTCTGCTTTAGAGCAAGAAGCACGCTCTTGCTTTCTAGAGTCTCGAATAAGGCGGGAAACGTGAGAGTGCTCAGAACAAAAGAACGGTGTTTCCTACACACACGGACCATATCTAGTTCAACTCTGCTTCTGAAACTGATACAAACCACAGGCCCTCGAACATCCAATGCGTTTCAGTTAAGAGCGAGAAACGTGTGAGCTTCGTGTACAATATAGCTTCGTTTGAGCTGAAAAGTGATTGCGTTTACCTGAAACGAAGTCTCGCTTGTGGGAAGACACAGAGCCTGGCATTTAACTCCGTTTCTGAAGGGAAACACACAGCACACTTCTCATCCATGAAACACACTCTGCTTTAGAGCAAGAAGCACGCTCTTGCTTTCTAGAGTCTCGAATAAGGCGGGAAACGTGAGAGTGCTCAGAACAAAAGAACTGTGTTTCCTACACACACGGACCATATCTAGTTCAACTCTGCTTCTGAAACTGATACAAACCACAGGCCCTCGAACATCCAATGCGTTTCAGTTAAGAGCGAGAAACGTGTGAGCTTCGTGTACAATATAGCTTCGTTTGAGCTGAAAAGTGACTGCGTTTACCTGAAACGAAGTCTCGCTTGTAGGAAGACACAGAGCCTGGCATTTAACTCCGTTTCTGAAGGGAAACACACAGCACACTTCTCATCCATGAAACACACTCTGCTTTAGAGCAAGAAGCACGCTCCTGCTTTCTAGAGTCTCGAATAAGGCGGGAAACGTGAGAGTGCTCAGAACAAAAGAACTGTGTTTCCTACACACACGGACCATATCTAGTTCAACTCTGCTTCTGAAACTGATACAAACCACAGGCCCTCGAACATCCAATGCGTTTCAGTTAAGAGCGAGAAACGTGTGAGCTTCGTGTACAATATAGCTTCGTTTGAGCTGAAAAGTGACTGCGTTTACCTGAAACGAAGTCTCGCTTGTGGGAAGACACAGAGCCTGGCATTTAACTCCGTTTCTGAAGGGAAACACACAGCACACTTCTCATCCATGAAACACACTCTGCTTTAGAGCAAGAAGCACGCTCTTGTTTTCTATAGTCTCGAATAAGGCGGGAAACGTGAGAGTGCTCAGAACAAAAGAACTGTGTTTCCTACACACACGGACCATATCTAGTTCAACTCTGCTTCTGAAACTGATACAAACCACAGGCCCTCGAACATCCAATGCGTTTCAGTTAAGAGCGAGAAACGTGTGAGCTTCGTGTACAATATAGCTTCGTTTGAGCTGAAAAGTGACTGCGTTTACCTGAAACGAAGTCTCGCTTGTAGGAAGACACAGAGCCTGGCATTTAACTCCGTTTCTGAAGGGAAACACACAGCACACTTCTCATCCATGAAACACACTCTGCTTTAGAGCAAGAAGCACGCTCTTGCTTTCTAGAGTCTCGAATAAGGCGGGAAATGTGAGAGTGCTCAGAACAAAAGAACTGTGTTTCCTACACACACGGACCATATCTAGTTCAACTCTGCTTCTGAAACTGATACAAACCACAGGCCCTCGAACATCCAATGCGTTTCAGTTAAGAGCGAGAAACGTGTGAGCTTCGTGTACAATATAGCTTCGTTTGAGCTGAAAAGTGACTGCGTTTACCTGAAACGAAGTCTCGCTTGTAGGAAGACACAGAGCCTGGCATTTAACTCCGTTTCTGAAGGGAAACACACAGCACACTTCTCATCCATGAAACACACTCTGCTTTAGAGCAAGAAGCACGCTCTTGCTTTCTAGAGTCTCGAATAAGGCGGGAAACGTGAGAGTGCTCAGAACAAAAGAACTGTGTTTCCTACACACACGGACCATATCTAGTTCAACTCTGCTTCTGAAACTGATACAAACCACAGGCCCTCGAACATCCAATGCGTTTCAGTTAAGAGCGAGAAACGTGTGAGCTTCGTGTACAATATAGCTTCGTTTGAGCTGAAAAGTGACTGCGTTTACCTGAAACGAAGTCTCGCTTGTAGGAAGACACAGAGCCTGGCATTTAACTCCGTTTCTGAAGGGAAACACACAGCACACTTCTCATCCATGAAACACACTCTGCTTTAGAGCAAGAAGCACGCTCTTGCTTTCTAGAGTCTCGAATAAGGCGGGAAATGTGAGAGTGCTCAGAACAAAAGAACTGTGTTTCCTACACACACGGACCATATCTAGTTCAACTCTGCTTCTGAAACTGATACAAACCACAGGCCCTCGAACATCCAATGCGTTTCAGTTAAGAGCGAGAAACGTGTGAGCTTCGTGTACAATATAGCTTCGTTTGAGCTGAAAAGTGACTGCGTTTACCTGAAACGAAGTCTCGCTTGTAGGAAGACACAGAGCCTGGCATTTAACTCCGTTTCTGAAGGGAAACACACAGCACACTTCTCATCCATGAAACACACTCTGCTTTAGAGCAAGAAGCACGCTCTTGCTTTCTAGAGTCTCGAATAAGGCGGGAAACGTGAGAGTGCTCAGAACAAAAGAACTGTGTTTCCTACACACACGGACCATATCTAGTTCAACTCTGCTTCTGAAACTGATACAAACCACAGGCCCTCGAACATCCAATGCGTTTCAGTTAAGAGCGAGAAACGTGTGAGCTTCGTGTACAATATAGCTTCGTTTGAGCTGAAAAGTGACTGCGTTTACCTGAAACGAAGTCTCGCTTGTAGGAAGACACAGAGCCTGGCATTTAACTCCGTTTCTGAAGGGAAACACACAGCACACTTCTCATCCATGAAACACACTCTGCTTTAGAGCAAGAAGCACGCTCTTGCTTTCTAGAGTCTCGAATAAGGCGGGAAACGTGAGAGTGCTCAGAACAAAAGAACTGTGTTTCCTACACACACGGACCATATCTAGTTCAACTCTGCTTCTGAAACTGATACAAACCACAGGCCCTCGAACATCCAATGCGTTTCAGTTAAGAGCGAGAAACGTGTGAGCTTCGTGTACAATATAGCTTCGTTTGAGCTGAAAAGTGACTGCGTTTACCTGAAACGAAGTCTCGCTTGTAGGAAGACACAGAGCCTGGCATTTAACTCCGTTTCTGAAGGGAAACACACAGCACACTTCTCATCCATGAAACACACTCTGCTTTAGAGCAAGAAGCACGCTCTTGCTTTCCAGAGTCTCGAATAAGGCGGGAAACGTGAGAGTGCACAGAACAAAAGAACTGTGTTTCCTACACACACGGACCATATCTAGTTCAACTCTGCTTCTGAAACTGATACAAACCACAGGCCCTCGAACATCCAATGCGTTTCAGTTAAGAGCGAGAAACGTGTGAGCTTCGTGTACAATATAGCTTCGTTTGAGCTGAAAAGTGACTGCGTTTACCTGAAACGAAGTCTCGCTTGTGGGAAGACACAGAGCCTGGCATTTAACTCCGTTTCTGAAGGGAAACACACAGCACACTTCTCATCCATGAAACACACTCTGCTTTAGAGCAAGAAGCACGCTCTTGCTTTCTAGAGTCTCGAATAAGGCGGGAAACGTGAGAGTGCTCAGAACAAAAGCACTGTGTTTCCTACACACACGGACCATATCTAGTTCAACTCTGCTTCTGAAACTGATACAAACCACAGGCCCTCGAACATCCAATGCATTTCAGTTAAGAGCGAGAAACGTGTGAGCTTCGTGTGCAATATAGCTTCGTTTGAGCTGAAAAGTGACTGCGTTTACCTGAAACGAAGTCTCGCTTGTAGGAAGACACAGAGCCTGGCATTTAACTCCGTTTCTGAAGGGAAACACACAGCACACTTCTCATCCATGAAACACACTCTGCTTTAGAGCAAGAAGCACGCTCTTGCTTTCTAGAGTCTCGAATAAGGCGGGAAACGTGAGAGTGCTCAGAACAAAAGAACGGTGTTTCCTACACACACGGACCATATCTAGTTCAACTCTGCTTCTGAAACTGATACAAACCACAGGCCCTCGAACATCCAATGCGTTTCAGTTAAGAGCGAGAAACGTGTGAGCTTCGTGTACAATATAGCTTCGTTTGAGCTGAAAAGTGATTGCGTTTACCTGAAACGAAGTCTCGCTTGTGGGAAGACACAGAGCCTGGCATTTAACTCCGTTTCTGAAGGGAAACACACAGCACACTTCTCATCCATGAAACACACTCTGCTTTAGAGCAAGAAGCACGCTCTTGCTTTCTAGAGTCTCGAATAAGGCGGGAAACGTGAGAGTGCTCAGAACAAAAGAACTGTGTTTCCTACACACACGGACCATATCTAGTTCAACTCTGCTTCTGAAACTGATACAAACCACAGGCCCTCGAACATCCAATGCGTTTCAGTTAAGAGCGAGAAACGTGTGAGCTTCGTGTACAATATAGCTTCGTTTGAGCTGAAAAGTGACTGCGTTTACCTGAAACGAAGTCTCGCTTGTAGGAAGACACAGAGCCTGGCATTTAACTCCGTTTCTGAAGGGAAACACACAGCACACTTCTCATCCATGAAACACACTCTGCTTTAGAGCAAGAAGCACGCTCCTGCTTTCTAGAGTCTCGAATAAGGCGGGAAACGTGAGAGTGCTCAGAACAAAAGAACTGTGTTTCCTACACACACGGACCATATCTAGTTCAACTCTGCTTCTGAAACTGATACAAACCACAGGCCCTCGAACATCCAATGCGTTTCAGTTAAGAGCGAGAAACGTGTGAGCTTCGTGTACAATATAGCTTCGTTTGAGCTGAAAAGTGACTGCGTTTACCTGAAACGAAGTCTCGCTTGTGGGAAGACACAGAGCCTGGCATTTAACTCCGTTTCTGAAGGGAAACACACAGCACACTTCTCATCCATGAAACACACTCTGCTTTAGAGCAAGAAGCACGCTCTTGTTTTCTATAGTCTCGAATAAGGCGGGAAACGTGAGAATGCTCAGAACAAAAGAACTGTGTTTCCTACACACACGGACCATATCTAGTTCAACTCTGCTTCTGAAACTGATACAAACCACAGGCCCTCGAACATCCAATGCGTTTCAGTTAAGAGCGAGAAACGTGTGAGCTTCGTGTACAATATAGCTTCGTTTGAGCTGAAAAGTGACTGCGTTTACCTGAAACGAAGTCTCGCTTGTAGGAAGACACAGAGCCTGGCATTTAACTCCGTTTCTGAAGGGAAACACACAGCACACTTCTCATCCATGAAACACACTCTGCTTTAGAGCAAGAAGCACGCTCTTGCTTTCTAGAGTCTCGAATAAGGCGGGAAATGTGAGAGTGCTCAGAACAAAAGAACTGTGTTTCCTACACACACGGACCATATCTAGTTCAACTCTGCTTCTGAAACTGATACAAACCACAGGCCCTCGAACATCCAATGCGTTTCAGTTAAGAGCGAGAAACGTGTGAGCTTCGTGTACAATATAGCTTCGTTTGAGCTGAAAAGTGACTGCGTTTACCTGAAACGAAGTCTCGCTTGTAGGAAGACACAGAGCCTGGCATTTAACTCCGTTTCTGAAGGGAAACACACAGCACACTTCTCATCCATGAAACACACTCTGCTTTAGAGCAAGAAGCACGCTCTTGCTTTCTAGAGTCTCGAATAAGGCGGGAAACGTGAGAGTGCTCAGAACAAAAGAACTGTGTTTCCTACACACACGGACCATATCTAGTTCAACTCTGCTTCTGAAACTGATACAAACCACAGGCCCTCGAACATCCAATGCGTTTCAGTTAAGAGCGAGAAACGTGTGAGCTTCGTGTACAATATAGCTTCGTTTGAGCTGAAAAGTGACTGCGTTTACCTGAAACGAAGTCTCGCTTGTAGGAAGACACAGAGCCTGGCATTTAACTCCGTTTCTGAAGGGAAACACACAGCACACTTCTCATCCATGAAACACACTCTGCTTTAGAGCAAGAAGCACGCTCTTGCTTTCTAGAGTCTCGAATAAGGCGGGAAACGTGAGAGTGCTCAGAACAAAAGAACTGTGTTTCCTACACACACGGACCATATCTAGTTCAACTCTGCTTCTGAAACTGATACAAACCACAGGCCCTCGAACATCCAATGCGTTTCAGTTAAGAGCGAGAAACGTGTGAGCTTCGTGTACAATATAGCTTCGTTTGAGCTGAAAAGTGACTGCGTTTACCTGAAACGAAGTCTCGCTTGTAGGAAGACACAGAGCCTGGCATTTAACTCCGTTTCTGAAGGGAAACACACAGCACACTTCTCATCCATGAAACACACTCTGCTTTAGAGCAAGAAGCACGCTCTTGCTTTCTAGAGTCTCGAATAAGGCGGGAAACGTGAGAGTGCTCAGAACAAAAGAACTGTGTTTCCTACACACACGGACCATATCTAGTTCAACTCTGCTTCTGAAACTGATACAAACCACAGGCCCTCGAACATCCAATGCGTTTCAGTTAAGAGCGAGAAACGTGTGAGCTTCGTGTACAATATAGCTTCGTTTGAGCTGAAAAGTGACTGCGTTTACCTGAAACGAAGTCTCGCTTGTAGGAAGACACAGAGCCTGGCATTTAACTCCGTTTCTGAAGGGAAACACACAGCACACTTCTCATCCATGAAACACACTCTGCTTTAGAGCAAGAAGCACGCTCTTGCTTTCTAGAGTCTCGAATAAGGCGGGAAACGTGAGAGTGCTCAGAACAAAAGAACTGTGTTTCCTACACACACGGACCATATCTAGTTCAACTCTGCTTCTGAAACTGATACAAACCACAGGCCCTCGAACATCCAATGCGTTTCAGTTAAGAGCGAGAAACGTGTGAGCTTCGTGTACAATATAGCTTCGTTTGAGCTGAAAAGTGACTGCGTTTACCTGAAACGAAGTCTCGCTTGTAGGAAGACACAGAGCCTGGCATTTAACTCCGTTTCTGAAGGGAAACACACAGCACACTTCTCATCCATGAAACACACTCTGCTTTAGAGCAAGAAGCACGCTCTTGCTTTCCAGAGTCTCGAATAAGGCGGGAAACGTGAGAGTGCACAGAACAAAAGAACTGTGTTTCCTACACACACGGACCATATCTAGTTCAACTCTGCTTCTGAAACTGATACAAACCACAGGCCCTCGAACATCCAATGCGTTTCAGTTAAGAGCGAGAAACGTGTGAGCTTCGTGTACAATATAGCTTCGTTTGAGCTGAAAAGTGACTGCGTTTACCTGAAACGAAGTCTCGCTTGTGGGAAGACACAGAGCCTGGCATTTAACTCCGTTTCTGAAGGGAAACACACAGCACACTTCTCATCCATGAAACACACTCTGCTTTAGAGCAAGAAGCACGCTCTTGTTTTCTATAGTCTCGAATAAGGCGGGAAACGTGAGAGTGCTCAGAACAAAAGAACTGTGTTTCCTACACACACGGACCATATCTAGTTCAACTCTGCTTCTGAAACTGATACAAACCACAGGCCCTCGAACATCCAATGCGTTTCAGTTAAGAGCGAGAAACGTGTGAGCTTCGTGTACAATATAGCTTCGTTTGAGCTGAAAAGTGACTGCGTTTACCTGAAACGAAGTCTCGCTTGTAGCAAGACACAGAGCCTGGCATTTAACTCCGTTTCTGAAGGGAAACACACAGCACACTTCTCATCCATGAAACACACTCTGCTTTAGAGCAAGAAGCACGCTCTTGCTTTCTAGAGTCTCGAATAAGGCGGGAAACGTGAGAGTGCTCAGAACAAAAGAACTGTGTTTCCTACACACACGGACCATATCTAGTTCAACTCTGCTTCTGAAACTGATACAAACCACAGGCCCTCGAACATCCAATGCGTTTCAGTTAAGAGCGAGAAACGTGTGAGCTTCGTGTACAATATAGCTTCGTTTGAGCTGAAAAGTGACTGCGTTTACCTGAAACGAAGTCTCGCTTGTAGGAAGACACAGAGCCTGGCATTTAACTCCGTTTCTGAAGGGAAACACACAGCACACTTCTCATCCATGAAACACACTCTGCTTTAGAGCAAGAAGCACGCTCTTGCTTTCTAGAGTCTCGAATAAGGCGGGAAACGTGAGAGTGCTCAGAACAAAAGAACTGTGTTTCCTACACACACGGACCATATCTAGTTCAACTCTGCTTCTGAAACTGATACAAACCACAGGCCCTCGAACATCCAATGCGTTTCAGTTAAGAGCGAGAAACGTGTGAGCTTCGTGTACAATATAGCTTCGTTTGAGCTGAAAAGTGACTGCGTTTACCTGAAACGAAGTCTCGCTTGTAGGAAGACACAGAGCCTGGCATTTAACTCCGTTTCTGAAGGGAAACACACAGCACACTTCTCATCCATGAAACACACTCTGCTTTAGAGCAAGAAGCACGCTCTTGCTTTCTAGAGTCTCGAATAAGGCGGGAAACGTGAGAGTGCTCAGAACAAAAGAACTGTGTTTCCTACACACACGGACCATATCTAGTTCAACTCTGCTTCTGAAACTGATACAAACCACAGGCCCTCGAACATCCAATGCGTTTCAGTTAAGCGCGAGAAACGTGTGAGCTTCGTGTACAATATAGCTTCGTTTGAGCTGAAAAGTGACTGCGTTTACCTGAAACGAAGTCTCGCTTGTAGGAAGACACAGAGCCTGGCATTTAACTCCGTTTCTGAAGGGAAACACACAGCACACTTCTCATCCATGAAACACACTCTGCTTTAGAGCAAGAAGCACGCTCTTGCTTTCTAGAGTCTCGAATAAGGCGGGAAACGTGAGAGTGCTCAGAACAAAAGCACTGTGTTTCCTACACACACGGACCATATCTAGTTCAACTCTGCTTCTGAAACTGATACAAACCACAGGCCCTCGAACATCCAATGCATTTCAGTTAAGAGCGAGAAACGTGTGAGCTTCGTGTACAATATAGCTTCGTTTGAGCTGAAAAGTGACTGCGTTTACCTGAAACGAAGTCTCGCTTGTAGGAAGACACAGAGCCTGGCATTTAACTCCGTTTCTGAAGGGAAACACACAGCACACTTCTCATCCATGAAACACACTCTGCTTTAGAGCAAGAAGCACGCTCTTGCTTTCTAGAGTCTCGAATAAGGCGGGAAACGTGAGAGTGCTCAGAACAAAAGAACGGTGTTTCCTACACACACGGACCATATCTAGTTCAACTCTGCTTCTGAAACTGATACAAACCACAGGCCCTCGAACATCCAATGCGTTTCAGTTAAGAGCGAGAAACGTGTGAGCTTCGTGTACAATATAGCTTCGTTTGAGCTGAAAAGTGATTGCGTTTACCTGAAACGAAGTCTCGCTTGTGGGAAGACACAGAGCCTGGCATTTAACTCCGTTTCTGAAGGGAAACACACAGCACACTTCTCATCCATGAAACACACTCTGCTTTAGAGCAAGAAGCACGCTCTTGCTTTCTAGAGTCTCGAATAAGGCGGGAAACGTGAGAGTGCTCAGAACAAAAGAACTGTGTTTCCTACACACACGGACCATATCTAGTTCAACTCTGCTTCTGAAACTGATACAAACCACAGGCCCTCGAACATCCAATGCGTTTCAGTTAAGAGCGAGAAACGTGTGAGCTTCGTGTACAATATAGCTTCGTTTGAGCTGAAAAGTGACTGCGTTTACCTGAAACGAAGTCTCGCTTGTAGGAAGACACAGAGCCTGGCATTTAACTCCGTTTCTGAAGGGAAACACACAGCACACTTCTCATCCATGAAACACACTCTGCTTTAGAGCAAGAAGCACGCTCTTGCTTTCTAGAGTCTCGAATAAGGCGGGAAATGTGAGAGTGCTCAGAACAAAAGAACTGTGTTTCCTACACACACGGACCATATCTAGTTCAACTCTGCTTCTGAAACTGATACAAACCACAGGCCCTCGAACATCCAATGCATTTCAGTTAAGCGCGAGAAACGTGTGAGCTTCGTGTACAATATAGCATCATTTGAGCTGAAAAGTGACTGCGTTTACCTGAAACGAAGTCTCGCTTGTAGGAAGACACAGAGCCTGGCATTTAACTCCGTTTCTGAAGGGAAACACACAGCACACTTCTCATCCATGAAACACACTCTGCTTTAGAGCAAGAAGCACGCTCCTGCTTTCTAGAGTCTCGAATAAGGCGGGAAACGTGAGAGTGCTCAGAACAAAAGAACTGTGTTTCCTACACACACGGACCATATCTAGTTCAACTCTGCTTCTGAAACTGATACAAACCACAGGCCCTCGAACATCCAATGCGTTTCAGTTAAGAGCGAGAAACGTGTGAGCTTCGTGTACAATATAGCTTCGTTTGAGCTGAAAAGTGACTGCGTTTACCTGAAACGAAGTCTCGCTTGTGGGAAGACACAGAGCCTGGCATTTAACTCCGTTTCTGAAGGGAAACACACAGCACACTTCTCATCCATGAAACACACTCTGCTTTAGAGCAAGAAGCACGCTCTTGTTTTCTATAGTCTCGAATAAGGCGGGAAACGTGAGAGTGCTCAGAACAAAAGAACTGTGTTTCCTACACACACGGACCATATCTAGTTCAACTCTGCTTCTGAAACTGATACAAACCACAGGCCCTCGAACATCCAATGCGTTTCAGTTAAGAGCGAGAAACGTGTGAGCTTCGTGTACAATATAGCTTCGTTTGAGCTGAAAAGTGACTGCGTTTACCTGAAACGAAGTCTCGCTTGTAGGAAGACACAGAGCCTGGCATTTAACTCCGTTTCTGAAGGGAAACACACAGCACACTTCTCATCCATGAAACACACTCTGCTTTAGAGCAAGAAGCACGCTCTTGCTTTCTAGAGTCTCGAATAAGGCGGGAAACGTGAGAGTGCTCAGAACAAAAGAACTGTGTTTCCTACACACACGGACCATATCTAGTTCAACTCTGCTTCTGAAACTGATACAAACCACAGGCCCTCGAACATCCAATGCGTTTCAGTTAAGAGCGAGAAACGTGTGAGCTTCGTGTACAATATAGCTTCGTTTGAGCTGAAAAGTGACTGCGTTTACCTGAAACGAAGTCTCGCTTGTAGGAAGACACAGAGCCTGGCATTTAACTCCGTTTCTGAAGGGAAACACACAGCACACTTCTCATCCATGAAACACACTCTGCTTTAGAGCAAGAAGCACGCTCTTGCTTTCTAGAGTCTCGAATAAGGCGGGAAACGTGAGAGTGCTCAGAACAAAAGAACTGTGTTTCCTACACACACGGACCATATCTAGTTCAACTCTGCTTCTGAAACTGATACAAACCACAGGCCCTCGAACATCCAATGCGTTTCAGTTAAGAGCGAGAAACGTGTGAGCTTCGTGTACAATATAGCTTCGTTTGAGCTGAAAAGTGACTGCGTTTACCTGAAACGAAGTCTCGCTTGTAGGAAGACACAGAGCCTGGCATTTAACTCCGTTTCTGAAGGGAAACACACAGCACACTTCTCATCCATGAAACACACTCTGCTTTAGAGCAAGAAGCACGCTCTTGCTTTCTAGAGTCTCGAATAAGGCGGGAAACGTGAGAGTGCTCAGAACAAAAGAACTGTGTTTCCTACACACACGGACCATATCTAGTTCAACTCTGCTTCTGAAACTGATACAAACCACAGGCCCTCGAACATCCAATGCGTTTCAGTTAAGCGCGAGAAACGTGTGAGCTTCGTGTACAATATAGCTTCGTTTGAGCTGAAAAGTGACTGCGTTTACCTGAAACGAAGTCTCGCTTGTAGGAAGACACAGAGCCTGGCATTTAACTCCGTTTCTGAAGGGAAACACACAGCACACTTCTCATCCATGAAACACACTCTGCTTTAGAGCAAGAAGCACGCTCTTGCTTTCTAGAGTCTCGAATAAGGCGGGAAACGTGAGAGTGCTCAGAACAAAAGCACTGTGTTTCCTACACACACGGACCATATCTAGTTCAACTCTGCTTCTGAAACTGATACAAACCACAGGCCCTCGAACATCCAATGCATTTCAGTTAAGAGCGAGAAACGTGTGAGCTTCGTGTACAATATAGCTTCGTTTGAGCTGAAAAGTGACTGCGTTTACCTGAAACGAAGTCTCGCTTGTAGGAAGACACAGAGCCTGGCATTTAACTCCGTTTCTGAAGGGAAATACACAGCACACTTCTCATCCATGAAACACACTCTGCTTTAGAGCAAGAAGCACGCTCTTGCTTTCTAGAGTCTCGAATAAGGCGGGAAACGTGAGAGTGCTCAGAACAAAAGAACTGTGTTTCCTACACACACGGACCATATCTAGTTCAACTCTGCTTCTGAAACTGATACAAACCACAGGCCCTCGAACATCCAATGCGTTTCAGTTAAGAGCGAGAAACGTGTGAGCTTCGTGTACAATATAGCTTCGTTTGAGCTGAAAAGTGATTGCGTTTACCTGAAACGAAGTCTCGCTTGTGGGAAGACACAGAGCCTGGCATTTAACTCCGTTTCTGAAGGGAAACACACAGCACACTTCTCATCCATGAAACACACTCTGCTTTAGAGCAAGAAGCACGCTCTTGCTTTCTAGAGTCTCGAATAAGGCGGGAAACGTGAGAGTGCTCAGAACAAAAGAACTGTGTTTCCTACACACACGGACCATATCTAGTTCAACTCTGCTTCTGAAACTGATACAAACCACAGGCCCTCGAACATCCAATGCGTTTCAGTTAAGAGCGAGAAACGTGTGAGCTTCGTGTACAATATAGCTTCGTTTGAGCTGAAAAGTGACTGTGTTTACCTGAAACGAAGTCTCGCTTGTAGGAAGACACAGAGCCTGGCATTTAACTCCGTTTCTGAAGGGAAACACACAGCACACTTCTCATCCATGAAACACACTCTGCTTTAGAGCAAGAAGCACGCTCTTGCTTTCTAGAGTCTCGAATAAGGCGGGAAACGTGAGAGTGCTCAGAACAAAAGAACTGTGTTTCCTACACACACGGACCATATCTAGTTCAACTCTGCTTCTGAAACTGATACAAACCACAGGCCCTCGAACATCCAATGCATTTCAGTTAAGCGCGAGAAACGTGTGAGCTTCGTGTACAATATAGCTTCGTTTGAGCTGAAAAGTGACTGCGTTTACCTGAAACGAAGTCTCGCTTGTAGGAAGACACAGAGCCTGGAATTTAACTCCGTTTCTGAAGGGAAACACACAGCACACTTCTCATCCATGAAACACACTCTGCTTTAGAGCAAGAAGCACGCTCCTGCTTTCTAGAGTCTCGAATAAGGCGGGAAACGTGAGAGTGCTCAGAACAAAAGAACTGTGTTTCCTACACACACGGACCATATCTAGTTCAACTCTGCTTCTGAAACTGATACAAACCACAGGCCCTCGAACATCCAATGCGTTTCAGTTAAGAGCGAGAAACGTGTGAGCTTCGTGTACAATATAGCTTCGTTTGAGCTGAAAAGTGACTGCGTTTACCTGAAACGAAGTCTCGCTTGTGGGAAGACACAGAGCCTGGCATTTAACTCCGTTTCTGAAGGGAAACACACAGCACACTTCTCATCCATGAAAGACACTCTGCTTTAGAGCAAGAAGCACGCTCTTGTTTTCTATAGTCTCGAATAAGGCGGGAAACGTGAGAGTGCTCAGAACAAAAGAACTGTGTTTCCTACACACACGGACCATATCTAGTTCAACTCTGCTTCTGAAACTGATACAAACCACAGGCCCTCGAACATCCAATGCGTTTCAGTTAAGAGCGAGAAACGTGTGAGCTTCGTGTACAATATAGCTTCGTTTGAGCTGAAAAGTGACTGCGTTTACCTGAAACGAAGTCTCGCTTGTAGGAAGACACAGAGCCTGGCATTTAACTCCGTTTCTGAAGGGAAACACACAGCACACTTCTCATCCATGAAAGACACTCTGCTTTAGAGCAAGAAGCACGCTCTTGCTTTCTAGAGTCTCGAATAAGGCGGGAAACGTGAGAGTGCTCAGAACAAAAGAACTGTGTTTCCTACACACACGGACCATATCTAGTTCAACTCTGCTTCTGAAACTGATACAAACCACAGGCCCTCGAACATCCAATGCGTTTCAGTTAAGAGCGAGAAACGTGTGAGCTTCGTGTACAATATAGCTTCGTTTGAGCTGAAAAGTGACTGCGTTTACCTGAAACGAAGTCTCGCTTGTAGGAAGACACAGAGCCTGGCATTTAACTCCGTTTCTGAAGGGAAACACACAGCACACTTCTCATCCATGAAACACACTCTGCTTTAGAGCAAGAAGCACGCTCTTGCTTTCTAGAGTCTCGAATAAGGCGGGAAATGTGAGAGTGCTCAGAACAAAAGAACTGTGTTTCCTACACACACGGACCATATCTAGTTCAACTCTGCTTCTGAAACTGATACAA
This sequence comes from Onychomys arenicola, assembly GCA_949786405.1. Classification (NCBI taxonomy): domain Eukaryota; kingdom Metazoa; phylum Chordata; class Mammalia; order Rodentia; family Cricetidae; genus Onychomys; species Onychomys arenicola. The sequence goes on from CATKUM010000030.1 coordinate 250,985, forward strand.
ACCACAGGCCCTCGAACATCCAATGCGTTTCAGTTAAAAGCGAGAAACGTGTGAGCTTCGTGTACAATATAGCTTCGTTTGAGCTGAAAAGTGACTGCGTTTACCTGAAACGAAGTCTCGCTTGTAGGAAGACACAGAGCCTGGCATTTAACTCCGTTTCTGAAGGGAAACACACAGCACACTTCTCATCCATGAAACACACTCTGCTTTAGAGCAAGAAGCACGCTCTTGCTTTCTAGAGTCTCGAATAAGGCGGGAAACGTGAGAGTGCTCAGAACAAAAGAACTGTGTTTCCTACACACACGGACCATATCTAGTTCAACTCTGCTTCTGAAACTGATACAAACCACAGGCCCTCGAACATCCAATGCGTTTCAGTTAAGCGCGAGAAACGTGTGAGCTTCGTGTACAATATAGCTTCGTTTGAGCTGAAAAGTGACTGCGTTTACCTGAAACGAAGTCTCGCTTGTAGGAAGACACAGAGCCTGGCATTTAACTCCGTTTCTGAAGGGAAACACACAGCACACTTCTCATCCATGAAACACACTCTGCTTTAGAGCAAGAAGCACGCTCTTGCTTTCTAGAGTCTCGAATAAGGCGGGAAACGTGAGAGTGCTCAGAACAAAAGCACTGTGTTTCCTACACACACGGACCATATCTAGTTCAACTCTGCTTCTGAAACTGATACAAACCACAGGCCCTCGAACATCCAATGCATTTCAGTTAAGAGCGAGAAACGTGTGAGCTTCGTGTACAATATAGCTTCGTTTGAGCTGAAAAGTGACTGCGTTTACCTGAAACGAAGTCTCGCTTGTAGGAAGACACAGAGCCTGGCATTTAACTCCGTTTCTGAAGGGAAACACACAGCACACTTCTCATCCATGAAAGACACTCTGCTTTAGAGCAAGAAGCACGCTCTTGCTTTCTAGAGTCTCGAATAAGGCGGGAAACGTGAGAGTGCTCAGAACAAAAGAACTGTGTTTCCTACACACACGGACCATATCTAGTTCAACTCTGCTTCTGAAACTGATACAAACCACAGGCCCTCGAACATCCAATGCGTTTCAGTTAAGAGCGAGAAACGTGTGAGCTTCGTGTACAATATAGCTTCGTTTGAGCTGAAAAGTGACTGCGTTTACCTGAAACGAAGTCTCGCTTGTGGGAAGACACAGAGCCTGGCATTTAACTCCGTTTCTGAAGGGAAACACACAGCACACTTCTCATCCATGAAACACACTCTGCTTTAGAGCAAGAAGCACGCTCTTGTTTTCTATAGTCTCGAATAAGGCGGGAAACGTGAGAGTGCTCAGAACAAAAGAACTGTGTTTCCTACACACACGGACCATATCTAGTCCAACTCTGCTTCTGAAACTGATACAAACCACAGGCCCTCGAACATCCAATGCGTTTCAGTTAAGAGCGAGAAACGTGTGAGCTTCGTGTACAATATAGCTTCGTTTGAGCTGAAAAGTGACTGCGTTTACCTGAAACGAAGTCTCGCTTGTAGGAAGACACAGAGCCTGGCATTTAACTCCGTTTCTGAAGGGAAACACACAGCACACTTCTCATCCATGAAACACACTCTGCTTTAGAGCAAGAAGCACGCTCTTGCTTTCTAGAGTCTCGAATAAGGCGGGAAACGTGAGAGTGCTCAGAACAAAAGAACTGTGTTTCCTACACACACGGACCATATCTAGTTCAACTCTGCTTCTGAAACTGATACAAACCACAGGCCCTCGAACATCCAATGCGTTTCAGTTAAGAGCGAGAAACGTGTGAGCTTCGTGTACAATATAGCTTCGTTTGAGCTGAAAAGTGACTGCGTTTACCTGAAACGAAGTCTCGCTTGGAGGAAGACACAGAGCCTGGCATTTAACTCCGTTTCTGAAGGGAAACACACAGCACACTTCTCATCCATGAAACACACTCTGCTTTAGAGCAAGAAGCACGCTCTTGCTTTCTAGAGTCTCGAATAAGGCGGGAAACGTGAGAGTGCTCAGAACAAAAGAACTGTGTTTCCTACACACACGGACCATATCTAGTTCAACTCTGCTTCTGAAACTGATACAAACCACAGGCCCTCGAACATCCAATGCGTTTCAGTTAAGAGCGAGAAACGTGTGAGCTTCGTGTACAATATAGCTTCGTTTGAGCTGAAAAGTGACTGCGTTTACCTGAAACGAAGTCTCGCTTGTAGGAAGACACAGAGCCTGGCATTTAACTCCGTTTCTGAAGGGAAACACACAGCACACTTCTCATCCATGAAACACACTCTGCTTTAGAGCAAGAAGCACGCTCTTGCTTTCTAGAGTCTCGAATAAGGCGGGAAACGTGAGAGTGCTCAGAACAAAAGAACTGTGTTTCCTACACACACGGACCATATCTAGTTCAACTCTGCTTCTGAAACTGATACAAACCACAGGCCCTCGAACATCCAATGCGTTTCAGTTAAGCGCGAGAAACGTGTGAGCTTCGTGTACAATATAGCTTCGTTTGAGCTGAAAAGTGACTGCGTTTACCTGAAACGAAGTCTCGCTTGTAGGAAGACACAGAGCCTGGCATTTAACTCCGTTTCTGAAGGGAAACACACAGCACACTTCTCATCCATGAAACACACTCTGCTTTAGAGCAAGAAGCACGCTCTTGCTTTCTAGAGTCTCGAATAAGGCGGGAAACGTGAGAGTGCTCAGAACAAAAGAACTGTGTTTCCTACACACACGGACCATATCTAGTTCAACTCTGCTTCTGAAACTGATACAAACCACAGGCCCTCTAACATCCAATGCGTTTCAGTTAAGAGCGAGAAACGTGTGAGCTTCGTGTACAATATAGCTTCGTTTGAGCTGAAAAGTGACTGCGTTTACCTGAAACGAAGTCTCGCTTGTAGGAAGACACAGAGCCTGGCATTTAACTCCGTTTCTGAAGGGAAACACACAGCACACTTCTCATCCATGAAACACACTCTGCTTTAGAGCAAGAAGCACGCTCTTGCTTTCTAGAGTCTCGAATAAGGCGGGAAACGTGAGAGTGCTCAGAACAAAAGAACTGTGTTTCCTACACACACGGACCATATCTAGTTCAACTCTGCTTCTGAAACTGATACAAACCACAGGCCCTCGAACATCCAATGCGTTTCAGTTAAGAGCGAGAAACGTGTGAGCTTCGTGTACAATATAGCTTCGTTTGAGCTGAAAAGTGACTGCGTTTACCTGAAACGAAGTCTCGCTTGTAGGAAGACACAGAGCCTGGCATTTAACTCCGTTTCTGAAGGGAAACACACAGCACACTTCTCATCCATGAAACACACTCTGCTTTAGAGCAAGAAGCACGCTCTTGCTTTCTAGAGTCTCGAATAAGGCGGGAAACGTGAGAGTGCTCAGAACAAAAGAACTGTGTTTCCTACACACACGGACCATATCTAGTTCAACTCTGCTTCTGAAACTGATACAAACCACAGGCCCTCGAACATCCAATGCGTTTCAGTTAAAAGCGAGAAACGTGTGAGCTTCGTGTACAATATAGCTTCGTTTGAGCTGAAAAGTGACTGCGTTTACCTGAAACGAAGTCTCGCTTGTAGGAAGACACAGAGCCTGGCATTTAACTCCGTTTCTGAAGGGAAACACACAGCACACTTCTCATCCATGAAACACACTCTGCTTTAGAGCAAGAAGCACGCTCTTGCTTTCTAGAGTCTCGAATAAGGCGGGAAACGTGAGAGTGCTCAGAACAAAAGAACTGTGTTTCCTACACACACGGACCATATCTAGTTCAACTCTGCTTCTGAAACTGATACAAACCACAGGCCCTCGAACATCCAATGCGTTTCAGTTAAGCGCGAGAAACGTGTGAGCTTCGTGTACAATATAGCTTCGTTTGAGCTGAAAAGTGACTGCGTTTACCTGAAACGAAGTCTCGCTTGTAGGAAGACACAGAGCCTGGCATTTAACTCCGTTTCTGAAGGGAAACACACAGCACACTTCTCATCCATGAAACACACTCTGCTTTAGAGCAAGAAGCACGCTCTTGCTTTCTAGAGTCTCGAATAAGGCGGGAAACGTGAGAGTGCTCAGAACAAAAGCACTGTGTTTCCTACACACACGGACCATATCTAGTTCAACTCTGCTTCTGAAACTGATACAAACCACAGGCCCTCGAACATCCAATGCATTTCAGTTAAGAGCGAGAAACGTGTGAGCTTCGTGTACAATATAGCTTCGTTTGAGCTGAAAAGTGACTGCGTTTACCTGAAACGAAGTCTCGCTTGTAGGAAGACACAGAGCCTGGCATTTAACTCCGTTTCTGAAGGGAAACACACAGCACACTTCTCATCCATGAAACACACTCTGCTTTAGAGCAAGAAGCACGCTCTTGCTTTCTAGAGTCTCGAATAAGGCGGGAAACGTGAGAGTGCTCAGAACAAAAGAACTGTGTTTCCTACACACACGGACCATATCTAGTTCAACTCTGCTTCTGAAACTGATACAAACCACAGGCCCTCGAACATCCAATGCGTTTCAGTTAAGAGCGAGAAACGTGTGAGCTTCGTGTACAATATAGCTTCGTTTGAGCTGAAAAGTGACTGCGTTTACCTGAAACGAAGTCTCGCTTGTGGGAAGACACAGAGCCTGGCATTTAACTCCGTTTCTGAAGGGAAACACACAGCACACTTCTCATCCATGAAACACACTCTGCTTTAGAGCAAGAAGCACGCTCTTGTTTTCTATAGTCTCGAATAAGGCGGGAAACGTGAGAGTGCTCAGAACAAAAGAACTGTGTTTCCTACACACACGGACCATATCTAGTTCAACTCTGCTTCTGAAACTGATACAAACCACAGGCCCTCGAACATCCAATGCGTTTCAGTTAAGAGCGAGAAACGTGTGAGCTTCGTGTACAATATAGCTTCGTTTGAGCTGAAAAGTGACTGCGTTTACCTGAAACGAAGTCTCGCTTGTAGGAAGACACAGAGCCTGGCATTTAACTCCGTTTCTGAAGGGAAACACACAGCACACTTCTCATCCATGAAACACACTCTGCTTTAGAGCAAGAAGCACGCTCTTGCTTTCTAGAGTCTCGAATAAGGCGGGAAACGTGAGAGTGCTCAGAACAAAAGAACTGTGTTTCCTACACACACGGACCATATCTAGTTCAACTCTGCTTCTGAAACTGATACAAACCACAGGCCCTCGAACATCCAATGCGTTTCAGTTAAGAGCGAGAAACGTGTGAGCTTCGTGTACAATATAGCTTCGTTTGAGCTGAAAAGTGACTGCGTTTACCTGAAACGAAGTCTCGCTTGTAGGAAGACACAGAGCCTGGCATTTAACTCCGTTTCTGAAGGGAAACACACAGCACACTTCTCATCCATGAAACACACTCTGCTTTAGAGCAAGAAGCACGCTCTTGCTTTCTAGAGTCTCGAATAAGGCGGGAAACGTGAGAGTGCTCAGAACAAAAGAACTGTGTTTCCTACACACACGGACCATATCTAGTTCAACTCTGCTTCTGAAACTGATACAAACCACAGGCCCTCGAACATCCAATGCGTTTCAGTTAAGAGCGAGAAACGTGTGAGCTTCGTGTACAATATAGCTTCGTTTGAGCTGAAAAGTGACTGCGTTTACCTGAAACGAAGTCTCGCTTGTAGGAAGACACAGAGCCTGGCATTTAACTCCGTTTCTGAAGGGAAACACACAGCACACTTCTCATCCATGAAACACACTCTGCTTTAGAGCAAGAAGCACGCTCTTGCTTTCTAGAGTCTCGAATAAGGCGGGAAACGTGAGAGTGCTCAGAACAAAAGAACTGTGTTTCCTACACACACGGACCATATCTAGTTCAACTCTGCTTCTGAAACTGATACAAACCACAGGCCCTCGAACATCCAATGCGTTTCAGTTAAGCGCGAGAAACGTGTGAGCTTCGTGTACAATATAGCTTCGTTTGAGCTGAAAAGTGACTGCGTTTACCTGAAACGAAGTCTCGCTTGTAGGAAGACACAGAGCCTGGCATTTAACTCCGTTTCTGAAGGGAAACACACAGCACACTTCTCATCCATGAAACACACTCTGCTTTAGAGCAAGAAGCACGCTCTTGCTTTCTAGAGTCTCGAATAAGGCGGGAAACGTGAGAGTGCTCAGAACAAAAGCACTGTGTTTCCTACACACACGGACCATATCTAGTTCAACTCTGCTTCTGAAACTGATACAAACCACAGGCCCTCGAACATCCAATGCATTTCAGTTAAGAGCGAGAAACGTGTGAGCTTCGTGTACAATATAGCTTCGTTTGAGCTGAAAAGTGACTGCGTTTACCTGAAACGAAGTCTCGCTTGTAGGAAGACACAGAGCCTGGCATTTAACTCCGTTTCTGAAGGGAAACACACAGCACACTTCTCATCCATGAAACACACTCTGCTTTAGAGCAAGAAGCACGCTCTTGCTTTCTAGAGTCTCGAATAAGGCGGGAAACGTGAGAGTGCTCAGAACAAAAGAACTGTGTTTCCTACACACACGGACCATATCTAGTTCAACTCTGCTTCTGAAACTGATACAAACCACAGGCCCTCGAACATCCAATGCGTTTCAGTTAAGAGCGAGAAACGTGTGAGCTTCGTGTACAATATAGCTTCGTTTGAGCTGAAAAGTGATTGCGTTTACCTGAAACGAAGTCTCGCTTGTGGGAAGACACAGAGCCTGGCATTTAACTCCGTTTCTGAAGGGAAACACACAGCACACTTCTCATCCATGAAACACACTCTGCTTTAGAGCAAGAAGCACGCTCTTGCTTTCTAGAGTCTCGAATAAGGCGGGAAACGTGAGAGTGCTCAGAACAAAAGAACTGTGTTTCCTACACACACGGACCATATCTAGTTCAACTCTGCTTCTGAAACTGATACAAACCACAGGCCCTCGAACATCCAATGCGTTTCAGTTAAGAGCGAGAAACGTGTGAGCTTCGTGTACAATATAGCTTCGTTTGAGCTGAAAAGTGACTGCGTTTACCTGAAACGAAGTCTCGCTTGTAGGAAGACACAGAGCCTGGCATTTAACTCCGTTTCTGAAGGGAAACACACAGCACACTTCTCATCCATGAAACACACTCTGCTTTAGAGCAAGAAGCACGCTCTTGCTTTCTAGAGTCTCGAATAAGGCGGGAAACGTGAGAGTGCTCAGAACAAAAGAACTGTGTTTCCTACACACACGGACCATATCTAGTTCAACTCTGCTTCTGAAACTGATACAAACCACAGGCCCTCGAACATCCAATGCGTTTCAGTTAAGCGCGAGAAACGTGTGAGCTTCGTGTACAATATAGCTTCGTTTGAGCTGAAAAGTGACTGCGTTTACCTGAAACGAAGTCTCGCTTGTAGGAAGACACAGAGCCTGGAATTTAACTCCGTTTCTGAAGGGAAACACACAGCACACTTCTCATCCATGAAACACACTCTGCTTTAGAGCAAGAAGCACGCTCCTGCTTTCTAGAGTCTCGAATAAGGCGGGAAACGTGAGAGTGCTCAGAACAAAAGAACTGTGTTTCCTACACACACGGACCATATCTAGTTCAACTCTGCTTCTGAAACTGATACAAACCACAGGCCCTCGAACATCCAATGCGTTTCAGTTAAGAGCGAGAAACGTGTGAGCTTCGTGTACAATATAGCTTCGTTTGAGCTGAAAAGTGACTGCGTTTACCTGAAACGAAGTCTCGCTTGTGGGAAGACACAGAGCCTGGCATTTAACTCCGTTTCTGAAGGGAAACACACAGCACACTTCTCATCCATGAAAGACACTCTGCTTTAGAGCAAGAAGCACGCTCTTGTTTTCTATAGTCTCGAATAAGGCGGGAAACGTGAGAGTGCTCAGAACAAAAGAACTGTGTTTCCTACACACACGGACCATATCTAGTTCAACTCTGCTTCTGAAACTGATACAAACCACAGGCCCTCGAACATCCAATGCGTTTCAGTTAAGAGCGAGAAACGTGTGAGCTTCGTGTACAATATAGCTTCGTTTGAGCTGAAAAGTGACTGCGTTTACCTGAAACGAAGTCTCGCTTGTAGGAAGACACAGAGCCTGGCATTTAACTCCGTTTCTGAAGGGAAACACACAGCACACTTCTCATCCATGAAACACACTCTGCTTTAGAGCAAGAAGCACGCTCTTGCTTTCTAGAGTCTCGAATAAGGCGGGAAACGTGAGAGTGCTCAGAACAAAAGAACTGTGTTTCCTACACACACGGACCATATCTAGTTCAACTCTGCTTCTGAAACTGATACAAACCACAGGCCCTCGAACATCCAATGCGTTTCAGTTAAAAGCGAGAAACGTGTGAGCTTCGTGTACAATATAGCTTCGTTTGAGCTGAAAAGTGACTGCGTTTACCTGAAACGAAGTCTCGCTTGTAGGAAGACACAGAGCCTGGCATTTAACTCCGTTTCTGAAGGGAAACACACAGCACACTTCTCATCCATGAAACACACTCTGCTTTAGAGCAAGAAGCACGCTCTTGCTTTCTAGAGTCTCGAATAAGGCGGGAAACGTGAGAGTGCTCAGAACAAAAGAACTGTGTTTCCTACACACACGGACCATATCTAGTTCAACTCTGCTTCTGAAACTGATACAAACCACAGGCCCTCGAACATCCAATGCGTTTCAGTTAAGCGCGAGAAACGTGTGAGCTTCGTGTACAATATAGCTTCGTTTGAGCTGAAAAGTGACTGCGTTTACCTGAAACGAAGTCTCGCTTGTAGGAAGACACAGAGCCTGGCATTTAACTCCGTTTCTGAAGGGAAACACACAGCACACTTCTCATCCATGAAACACACTCTGCTTTAGAGCAAGAAGCACGCTCTTGCTTTCTAGAGTCTCGAATAAGGCGGGAAACGTGAGAGTGCTCAGAACAAAAGCACTGTGTTTCCTACACACACGGACCATATCTAGTTCAACTCTGCTTCTGAAACTGATACAAACCACAGGCCCTCGAACATCCAATGCATTTCAGTTAAGAGCGAGAAACGTGTGAGCTTCGTGTACAATATAGCTTCGTTTGAGCTGAAAAGTGACTGCGTTTACCTGAAACGAAGTCTCGCTTGTAGGAAGACACAGAGCCTGGCATTTAACTCCGTTTCTGAAGGGAAACACACAGCACACTTCTCATCCATGAAACACACTCTGCTTTAGAGCAAGAAGCACGCTCTTGCTTTCTAGAGTCTCGAATAAGGCGGGAAACGTGAGAGTGCTCAGAACAAAAGAACTGTGTTTCCTACACACACGGACCATATCTAGTTCAACTCTGCTTCTGAAACTGATACAAACCACAGGCCCTCGAACATCCAATGCGTTTCAGTTAAGAGCGAGAAACGTGTGAGCTTCGTGTACAATATAGCTTCTTTTGAGCTGAAAAGTGACTGCGTTTACCTGAAACGAAGTCTCGCTTGTAGGAAGACACAGAGCCTGGCATTTAACTCCGTTTCTGAAGGGAAACACACAGCACACTTCTCATCCATGAAACACACTCTGCTTTAGAGCAAGAAGCACGCTCTTGCTTTCTAGAGTCTCGAATAAGGCGGGAAACGTGAGAGTGCTCAGAACAAAAGAACTGTGTTTCCTACACACACGGACCATATCTAGTTCAACTCTGCTTCTGAAACTGATACAAACCACAGGCCCTCGAACATCCAATGCGTTTCAGTTAAGAGCGAGAAACGTGTGAGCTTCGTGTACAATATAGCTTCGTTTGAGCTGAAAAGTGACTGCGTTTACCTGAAACGAAGTCTCGCTTGTAGGAAGACACAGAGCCTGGCATTTAACTCCGTTTCTGAAGGGAAACACACAGCACACTTCTCATCCATGAAACACACTCTGCTTTAGAGCAAGAAGCACGCTCTTGCTTTCTAGAGTCTCGAATAAGGCGGGAAACGTGAGAGTGCTCAGAACAAAAGAACTGTGTTTCCTACACACACGGACCATATCTAGTTCAACTCTGCTTCTGAAACTGATACAAACCACAGGCCCTCGAACATCCAATGCGTTTCAGTTAAGAGCGAGAAACGTGTGAGCTTCGTGTACAATATAGCTTCGTTTGAGCTGAAAAGTGACTGCGTTTACCTGAAACGAAGTCTCGCTTGTAGGAAGACACAGAGCCTGGCATTTAACTCCGTTTCTGAAGGGAAACACAAAGCACACTTCTCATCCATGAAACACACTCTGCTTTAGAGCAAGAAGCACGCTCTTGCTTTCTAGAGTCTCGAATAAGGCGGAAAACGTGAGAGTGCTCAGAACAAAAGAACTGTGTTTCCTACACACACGGACCATATCTAGTTCAACTCTGCTTCTGAAACTGATACAAACCACAGGCCCTCGAACATCCAATGCGTTTCAGTTAAGAGCGAGAAACGTGTGAGCTTCGTGTACAATATAGCTTCGTTTGAGCTGAAAAGTGACTGCGTTTACCTGAAACGAAGTCTCGCTTGTAGGAAGACACAGAGCCTGGCATTTAACTCCGTTTCTGAAGGGAAACACACAGCACACTTCTCATCCATGAAACACACTCTGCTTTAGAGCAAGAAGCACGCTCTTGCTTTCTAGAGTCTCGAATAAGGCGGGAAACGTGAGAGTGCTCAGAACAAAAGAACTGTGTTTCCTACACACACGGACCATATCTAGTTCAACTCTGCTTCTGAAACTGATACAAACCACAGGCCCTCGAACATCCAATGCGTTTCAGTTAAGAGCGAGAAACGTGTGAGCTTCGTGTACAATATAGCTTCGTTTGAGCTGAAAAGTGACTGCGTTTACCTGAAACGAAGTCTCGCTTGTAGGAAGACACAGAGCCTGGCATTTAACTCCGTTTCTGAAGGGAAACACACAGCACACGTCTCATCCATGAAACACACTCTGCTTTAGAGCAAGAAGCACGCTCTTGCTTTCTAGAGTCTCGAATAAGGCGGGAAACGTGAGAGTGCTCAGAACAAAAGAACTGTGTTTCCTACACACACGGACCATATCTAGTTCAACTCTGCTTCTGAAACTGATACAAACCACAGGCCCTCGAACATCCAATGCGTTTCAGTTAAGAGCTAGAAACGTGTGAGCTTCGTGTACAATATAGCTTCGTTTGAGCTGAAAAGTGACTGCGTTTACCTGAAACGAAGTCTCGCTTGTAGGAAGACACAGAGCCTGGCATTTAACTCCGTTTCTGAAGGGAAACACACAGCACACTTCTCATCCATGAAACACACTCTGCTTTAGAGCAGGAAGCACGCTCTTGCTTTCTAGAGTCTCGAATAAGGCGGGAAACGTGAGAGTGCTCAGAACAAAAGAACTGTGTTTCCTACACACACGGACCATATCTAGTTCAACTCTGCTTCTGAAACTGATACAAACCACAGGCCCTCGAACATCCAATGCGTTTCAGTTAAGCGCGAGAAACGTGTGAGCTTCGTGTACAATATAGCTTCGTTTGAGCTGAAAAGTGACTGCGTTTACCTGAAATGAAGTCTCGCTTGTAGGAAGACACAGAGCCTGGCATTTAACTCTGTTTCTGAAGGGAAACACACAGCACACTTCTCATCCATGAAACACACTCTGCTTTAGAGCAAGAAGCACGCTCTTGCTTTCTAGAGTCTCGAATAAGGCGGGAGACGTGAGAGTGCTCAGAACAAAAGAACTGTGTTTCCTACACACACGGACCATATCTAGTTCAACTCTGCTTCTGAAACTGATACAAACCACAGGCCCTCGAACATCCAATGCATTTCAGTTAAGCGCGAGAAACGTGTGAGCTTCGTGTACAATATAGCTTCGTTTGAGCTGAAAAGTGACTGCGTTTACCTGAAACGAAGTCTCGCTTGTAGGAAGACACAGAGCCTGGCATTTAACTCCGTTTCTGAAGGGAAACACACAGCACAGTTCTCATCCATGAAACACACTCTGATTTAGAGCAAGAAGCACGCTCTTGATTTCTATGAGTCTATAATACAGCAGGAAACGTGACTGTGGTCAGAACAAAATAAGGGTGTTTCCTACACATACGGACCATATCTTGGTCAACTCTTCTTCAGAAACTGATACAAACCACAGTTCCTCTAACATGCAATGCTTTCCAATTAAGAGAAAGTAACGTGTGAGCTTAGTGAACGATTTATATTCATCTGAGCTGATAAGTGACTGCGTTTACCTGAAACGAGTCTTGCTTGTAGGAAGACACAGAGCCTGGGATTTAACTCCATTTCTGATGGGAAACACACAGCACAGTTCTCATCCATGAAACACACTCTGCTTTAGAGCACGAAGCATGCTCTTGCTTTCTAGAGTCTCTAATAGAGCCAGTAATTTGAGGGTACTGAGAACAAAAGAAAGGTGTTTCCTACACATACAGACCATTGCTAGTTCAACTCCGCTTCTGAAATTGATACAAACCACAAGTCATCTAACATCTAATGCTTTTCTGTTAAGAGCAAGTAAGGTGTAAGCTACGTGAACGATTTATATTCATCTGAGCTGAGTAGTGACTGCATTTACCTGAAACGATGTTTTGCTTGTAGGAAGACACAGAGCCTGGAATTTAACTCCATTTCTGAAGGGAAACACACAGCACAGTTCTCATCCATGAAACACACTCTTCTTTAGAGCAAGAAGCATGCTCTTGATTTCGAGATTCTCTAATACACCCAGAAACTTGAGGGTAGTCAGAACAAAAGACCGGTGGTTCCTACACATACGGATCATTGCTAGTTCAACTCTGCTTCTGAAACTGATACAAACCACAGGTCCTCTAACATCCAATGCTTTACAGTTAAGAGCAAGAAACGTCTGAGCGACGTGAACGATGTAGCTTTGTTTGAGCTGAAAGGTGACTGAGTTTACGTGAAAGGAAGTCTTGCTTGTAGGAAGATACAGAGCCTGTGATTTAACTCCATTTCTGAAGGGAAACACAGAGCACTGTTCTCCTGATGAAACACACTCTGCGTATAGGAAGAAGCACGCTCTTGCTTTCTAGAGTCTCTAATAGAGCAGGAAACGTGAGTGTGCTCAGAACAAAAGAATGGTGTTTCCTACCTGAAACGAAGTATTGCTTGTAGGAAGACACAGAGCCTGGAATTTAACTCCATTCCCGAAGGGAAACGCACAGCACAGTTCTCATCCATGAAGCACACTCTGCTTTAGAGCAAGAAGCACACTCTTGCTGTCTAAGAATCTCTAATACAGCAGGAAAAGTGTCTGTGGTCAGAACAAAATAACGGTGTTTCCTACACATACGGACCATTTCTAGGTCAACTCTTCTTCTGAAACTGATACAAAGCACAGTTCCATTAACATGCAATGCTTTCAAGTTAAGAGCGAGAAACGTGTGAGCTTCGTGAATGATGTAGCTTCCTTTGAGCTGAAAAGTGACTGAGATTACCTGAAAAGATGTATGCTTGTAGGAAGATACAGAGGCTGGGATTTAACTACATTTCTGAAGGGAATCACACAGCACAGTTCTCATCCATGAAACACACTCTGATTTAGAGCACGAAGCATGCTCTTGCTTTCTAGAGTCTCTAATAGAGCCAGAAACATGAGGGTGCTCTGAACAAAATAACGGTGTTTCCTACATATACGGACCATTTCTAGTTCAACTCTGCTTCTGAAACAGATAAATACCACAAGTCATCTAACATCCAATGCTTTTCACTTAAGAGCAAGAAACGTGTGAGCTTTGTAAACGATTTATATTCATTTGAGGTGAAAAGTGACTGTGTTTACCAGAAATTATGTCTTGCTTGTAGAAAGACACAGAGCCTGGAATTTAACTCCATTTCTGAAGGGAAACACACACCACAGTTCTCATCCATGAAACACACTCTGATTTAGAGCAAGAAGCACACTCTTGCTTTCTAAGAGTCTCTAATACAGCAGGAAACGTGACTGTGGTCAGAACAAAATAACGGTGTTTCCTACACATACGGACCATATCTAGGTCAACTCTTCTTCTGAAACTGACCCAAAGCGCAGTTCCATTAACCTGCAATGCTTTCCAGTTAATAGCGAGAAATGTGTGAGCTTTGTGAACGATGTAGCTTCCTTTGAGCTGAAAAGTGACTGAGTTTACCTGAAAAGATGTCTTGCTTGTAGGAAGACACAGAGCCTGGGATTTAACTCCATTTCTGAAGGGAAAGACAAAGCACAGTTCTCATCCATGAAACACACTCTGATTTAGGACAAGTAGCATGCTCTTGCTTTCCAGAGTCTCTAATACGGCCAGATACTTGAGGGTACTCAGAACAAAAGAACGGTGTTTCCTACACATATGGACCATTGCTAGTTCAACTCTGCTTCTGAAACTGATACAAACCACAGGTCCTCTAACATCGAATGCTTTACAGATAAAGGCAAGAAACGTGTGAGCTACATGAACGATGTAGCTTGGTTTGAGGTGAAAGGTGACTGAGTTTACGTGAAAGGAAGTGTTGCTTGTAGGAAGATACAGAGCCTGTGATTAAACTCCATTTCTGAAGGGAAACACACAGCACAGTTCTCATCCATGATACACACTCTGCTTTAGAGCAAGAAGCACGCTCTTGATTTCTATGAGTCTATAATACAGCAGGAAACGTGACTGTGGTCAGAACAAAATAATGGTGTTTCCTACACATACGGACCATATCTTGGTCAACTCTTCTTCAGAAACTGATACAAACCACATTTCCTGTAACATGCAATGCTTTTCACTTAAGAGCAAGAAACGTGTGAGCTTCGTGAACGATTTATATTCATCTGAGCTGAGAAGTGACTGCGTTTACCTGAAACGAGTCTTGCTTGTAGGAAGACACAGAGCCTGGATTTTAACTCCATTTCTGAAGGGAAACACACAGCACAGTACTCATCCGTGAAACCTACTCTGCTTTAGAGCAAGAAGCATGCTCTTGCTTTCCAGATTCTCTAATAGAGCCAGAAACATGAGGGTACTCAGAACAAAAGAACGGTGTTTCCTACACATACGGACCATTGCCAGTTCAACTCTGCTTCTGAAACTGATACAAACCACAGGTCCTCTAACTTCCAATGCTTTACAGTTAAGAGCAAGAAACGTGTGAGCTATGTGAACGATGTTGCTTTGTTTGAGTACAACGTGACTGAGTTTACGTGAAATGAAGTCTTGCTTGTAGGAAGATACAGAGCCTGTGATTTACCTCCATTTCTGAATGGAAACACGCATCACAGTTCTCACAAGGAAACACACTCTGAGTATAGGAAGAAGCACGCTCTTGCTTTCTAGAGACTCTAATAGAGCCAGAAATTTGAGGGAACTCTGAAAAAAAGAACGGTGTTTCATACACATACGGACCATTGCTAGTTCAACTCTGCTTCTGAAACTGATACAAACCACAAGTCATCTAACATCCAATGCTTTTCAGTTAAGAGCAAGAAACGTGTGAGCTTCGTAAACGATTTATATTCATTTGAGGTGAAAAGTGACTGTGTTTACCAGAAATTATGTCTTGCTTGTAGAAAGACACAGAGCCTGGAATTTAACTCCCTTTCTGAAGGGAAACACACAGCACAGTTGTCATCCATGAAACACACTCTGATTTAGAGCAAGAAGCACACTCTTGCTTTCTAAGAGTCTCTAATACAGCAGGAAACGTGACTGTTGTCAGAACAAAATAACGGTGTTTCCTACACATACGGACCATATCTAGGTCAACTCTTCTTCTGAAACTGACACAAAGCGCAGTTCCATTAACCTGCAATGCTTTCCAGTTAATAGCGAGAAATGTGTGAGCTTTGTGAACGATGTAGCTTCCTTTGAGCTGAAAACTGACTGAGTTTACCTGAAAAGATGTCTTGCTTGTAGGAAGACACAGAGCCTGGGATTTAACTCCATTTCTGAAGGGAAAGACACAGCACAGTTATCATCCATGAAACACACTCTGCTTTAGGACAAGTAGCATGCTCTTGCTTTCCAGAGTCTCTAATAGAGCCAGAAATTTGAGGGTACTCAGAACAAAAGAACGGTGTTTCTCACACATATGGACCATTGCTAGTTCAACTCTGCTTCTGAAACTGATACAAACCACAGGTCCTCTAACATCGAATGCTTTACAGTTAAAGGCAAGAAACGTGTGAGATACATGAACGATGTAGCTTTGTTTGAGGTGAAAGGTGACTGAGTTTACGTGAAAGGAAGTGTTGCTTGTAGGAAGATACAGAGCCTGTGATTAAACTCCATTTCTGAAGGGAAACACACAGCACAGTTCTCACGATGAAACACACTCTGCATAAGGGAGAAGCACGCTCTTGGTTTTTAGAGTCTCTAATAGAGCAGGAAACGTGAGTGTGCTCAGAACATAAGAACGGTGTTTCCTACACATACGGACCATAGCTAGTTCAACTCTGCTTCTGAAATTGATACAAACCACAAGTCATCTAACATCCAATGCTTTTCAGTTAAGAGCGAGAAACGTGTGAGCTTCGTAAAGGATTTATATTCATTAGAGCTGAAAAGTGCATGCATTTACCTGAAATGATGTCTTGCTTGTAGGAAGACACAGAGCCTGGTACTTAACTCTATTTCAGAAGGGAAACACACAGCACAGTTCTCATCCATGAAACACACTCTGCTTTAGAGCAAGAAGCACGCTCTTGATTTCTATGAGTCTATAATACAGCAGGAAACGTGACTGTGGTCAGAACAAAATAAGGGTGTTTCCTACACATACGGAACATATCTAGGTCAACTCTTCTTCTGAAACTGACACAAAGCGCAGTTCCATTAACCTGCAATGCTTTCCAGTTAATAATGAGAAATGTGTGTGCTTTGTGAACGATGTAGCTTCCTTTGAGCTGAAAACTGACTGAGTTTACCTGAAAAGATGTCTTGCTTGTAGGAAGACACAGAGCCTGGGATTTAACTCTATTTCTGAAGGGAAAGACACAGCACAGTTCTCATCCATGAAACACACTCTGCTTTAGGACAAGTAGCATGCTCTTGCTTTCCAGAGTCTCTAATAGAGCCAGATACTTGAGGGTACTCAGAACAAAAGAACGGTGTTTCCTACACATATGGACCATTGCTAGTTCAACTCTGCTTCTGAAACTGATACAAACCAGAGGTCCTCTAACATCGAATGCTTTACAGTTAAAGGCAAGAAACGTGTGAGCTACATGAACGATGTAGCTTTGTTTGAGGTGAAAGGTGACTGAGTTTACGTGAAAGGAAGTGTTGCTTGTAGGAAGATACAGAGCCTGTGATTAAACTCCATTTCTGAAGGGAAACACACAGCACAGTTCTCATCCATGAAACACACTCTGCTTTAGAGCAAGAAGCACGCTCTTGATTTCTATGAGTCTATAATACAGCAGGAAACGTGACTGTTGTCAGAACAAAATAACGGTGTTTCCTACACATACGGACCATATCTTGGTCAACTCTTCTTCAGAAACTGATACAAACCACATTTCCTCTAACATGCAATGCTTTTCACTTAAGAGCAAGAAACGTTTGAGCTTCGTGAACGATTTATATTCATCTGAGCTGAGAAGTGACTGCGTTTACCTGAAACGAGTCTTGCTTGTAGGAAGACACAGAGCCTGGAAATTAACTCCATTTCGGAAGGGAAACACACAGCACAGTACTCATCCATGAAACCTACTCTGCTTTAGAGCAAGAAGCATGCTCTTGCTTTCCAGATTCTCTAATAGAGCCAGAAACTTGAGGGTACTCAGAACAAAAGAACGGTGTTTCCTACACATACGCACCATTGCCAGTTCAACTCTGCTTCTGAAACTGATACAAACCACAGGTCCTCTAACATCCACTGCTTTACAGTTATGAGCAAGAAACGTGTGAGCTATGTGAACGATGTAGCTTTGTTTGAGTGCAATGTGACTGAGTTTACATGAAATGAAGTCTTGCTTGTAGGAAGATATAGAGCCTGTGATTTACCTCCATTTCTGAATGGAAACACGCATCACAGTTCTCACAAGGAAACACACTCTGAGTATAGGAAGAAGCACGCTCTTGCTTTCTAGAGACTCTAATAGAGCCAGAAATTTGAGGGAACTCTGAAAAAAAGAACGGTGTTTCATACACATACGGACCATTGCTAGTTCAACTCTGCTTCTGAAACTGATACAAACCACAAGTCATCTAACATCCAATGCTTTTCAGTTAAGAGCAAGAAACGTGTGAGCTTCGTAAACGATTTATATTCATTTGAGGTGAAAAGTGACTGTGTTTACCAGAAATTATGTCTTGCTTGTAGAAAGACACAGAGCCTGGAATTTAACTCCCTTTCTGAAGGGAAACACACAGCACAGTTCTCATCCATGAAACACACTCTGCTTTAGAGCAAGAAGCACACTCTTGCTTTCTAAGAGTCTCTAATACAGCAGGAAACGTGACTGTTGTCAGAACAAAATAACGGTGTTTCCTACACATACGGACCATATCTAGGTCAACTCTTCTTCTGAAACTGACACAAAGCGCAGTTCCATTAACCTGCAATGCTTTCCAGTTAATAGCGAGAAATGTGTGAGCTTTGTGAACGATGTAGCTTCCTTTGAGCTGAAAACTGACTGAGTTTACCTGAAAAGATGTCTTGCTTGTAGGAAGACACAGAGCCTGGGATTTAACTCCATTTCTGAAGGGAAAGACACAGCACAGTTATCATCCATGAAACACACTCTGCTTTAGGACAAGTAGCATGCTCTTGCTTTCCAGAGTCTCTAATAGAGCCAGAAATTTGAGGGTACTCAGAACAAAAGAACGGTGTTTCTTACACATATGGACCATTGCTAGTTCAACTCTGCTTCTGAAACTGATACAAACCACAGGTCCTCTAACATCGAATGCTTTACAGTTAAAGGCAAGAAACGTGTGAGCTACATGAACGATGTAGCTTTGTTTGAGGTGAAAGGTGACTGAGTTTACGTGAAAGGAAGTGTTGCTTGTAGGAAGATACAGAGCCTGTGATTAAACTCCATTTCTGAAGGGAAACACACAGCACAGTTCTCACGATGAAACACACTCTGCATATAGGAAGAAGCACGCTCTTGGTTTTTAGAGTCTCTAATAGAGCAGGAAACGTGAGTGTGCTCAGAACATAAGAACGGTGTTTCCTACACATAC
Source organism: Onychomys arenicola (assembly GCA_949786405.1). Classification (NCBI taxonomy): domain Eukaryota; kingdom Metazoa; phylum Chordata; class Mammalia; order Rodentia; family Cricetidae; genus Onychomys; species Onychomys arenicola. The sequence goes on from CATKUM010000030.1 coordinate 270,104, forward strand.
GGACCATAGCTAGTTCAACTCTGCTTCTGAAATTGATACAAACCACAAGTCATCTAACATCCAATGCTTTTCAGTTAAGAGCGAGAAACGTGTGAGCTTCGTAAAGGATTTATATTCATTAGAGCTGAAAAGTGCATGCATTTACCTGAAATGATGTCTTGCTTGTAGGAAGACACAGAGCCTGGTATTTAACTCTATTTCAGAAGGGAAACACACAGCACAGTTCTCATCCATGAAACACACTCTGCTTTAGAGCAAGAAGCACGCTCTTGATTTCTATGAGTCTATAATACAGCAGGAAACGTGACTGTGGTCAGAACAAAATAAGGGTGTTTCCTACACATACGGACCATATCTAGGTCAACTCTTCTTCTGAAACTGACACAAAGCGCAGTTCCATTAACCTGCAATGCTTTCCAGTTAGTAATGAGAAATGTGTGTGCTTTGTGAACGATGTAGCTTCCTTTGAGCTGAAAACTGACTGAGTTTACCTGAAAAGATGTCTTGCTTGTAGGAAGACACAGAGCCTGGGATTTAACTCCATTTCTGAAGGGAAAGACACAGCACAGTTCTCATCCATGAAACACACGCTGCTTTAGGACAAGTAGCATGCTCTTGCTTTCCAGAGTCTCTAATAGAGCCAGAAATTTGAGGGTACTCAGAACAAAAGAACGGTGTTTCTTACACATATGGACCATTGCTAGTTCAACTCTGCTTCTGAAACTGATACAAACCACAGGTCCTCTAACATCGAATGCTTTACAGTTAAAGGCAAGAAACGTGTGAGCTACATGAACGATGTAGCTTTGTTTGAGGTGAAAGGTGACTGAGTTTACGTGAAAGGAAGTGTTGCTTGTAGGAAGATACAGAGCCTGTGATTAAACTCCATTTCTGAAGGGAAACACACAGCACAGTTCTCACGATGAAACACACTCTGCATATAGGAAGAAGCACGCTCTTCGTTTTTAGAGTCTCTAATAGAGCAGGAAACGTGAGTGTGCTCAGAACATAAGAACGGTGTTTCCTACACATACGGACCATAGCTAGTTCAACTCTGCTTCTGAAATTGATACAAACCACAAGTCATCTAACATCCAATGCTTTTCAGTTAAGAGCGAGAAACGTGTGAGCTTCGTAAAGGATTTATATTCATTAGAGCTGAAAAGTGCATGCATTTACCTGAAATGATGTCTTGCTTGTAGGAAGACACAGAGCCTGGTATTTAACTCTATTCAGAAGGGAAACACACAGCACAGTTCTCATCCATGAATCACACTCTGCTTTAGAGCAAGAAGCACGCTCTTGATTTCTATGAGTCTATAATACAGCAGGAAACGTGACTGTGGTCAGAACAAAATAAGGGTGTTTCCTACACATACGGACCATATCTAGGTCAACTCTTCTTCTGAAACTGACACAAAGCGCAGTTCCATTAACCTGCAATGCTTTCCAGTTAATAATGAGAAATGTGTGTGCTTTGTGAACGATGTAGCTTCCTTTGAGCTGAAAACTGACTGAGTTTACCTGAAAAGATGTCTTGCTTGTAGGAAGACACAGAGCCTGGGATTTAACTCCATTTCTGAAGGGAAAGACACAGCACAGTTCTCATCCATGAAACACACTCTGATTTAGGACAAGTAGCATGCTCTTGCTTTCCAGAGTCTCTAATAGAGCCAGATACTTGAGGGTACTCAGAACAAAAGAACGGTGTTTCCTACACATATGGACCATTGCTAGTTCAACTCTGCTTCTGAAACTGATACAAACCACAGGTCCTCTAACATCGAATGCTTTACAGTTAAAGGCAAGAAACGTGTGAGCTACATGAACGATGTAGCTTTGTTTGAGGTGAAAGGTGACTGAGTTTACGTGAAAGGGAGTGTTGCTTGTAGGAAGATACAGAGCCTGTGTTTAAACTCCATTTCTGAAGGGAAACACACAGCACAGTTCTCATCCATGAAACACACTCTGCTTTAGAGCAAGAAGCATGCTCTTGCTTTCCAGATTCTCTAATAGAGCCAGAAACTTGCGGGTACTCAGAACAAAAGAACGGTGTTTCCTACACATACGGACCATTGCCAGTTCAACTCTGCTTCTGAAACTGATACAAACCACAGGTCCTCTAACATCCACTGCTTTACAGTTAAGAGCAAGAAACGTGTGAGCTATGTGAACGATGTAGCTTTGTTTGAGTGCAATGTGACTGAGTTTACGTGAAATGAAGTCTTGCTTGTAGGAAGATACAGAGCCTGTGATTTACCTCCATTTCTGAATGGAAACACGCATCACAGTTCTCACAAGGAAACACACTCTGAGTATAGGAAGAAGCACGCTCTTGCTTTCTAGAGACTCTAATAGAGCCAGAAATTTGAGGGAACTCTGAAAAAAAGAACGGTGTTTCATACACATACGGACCATTGCTAGTTCAACTCTGCTTCTGAAACTGATACAAACCACAAGTCATCTAACATCCAATGCTTTTCAGTTAAGAGCAAGAAACGTGTGAGCTTCGTAAACGATTTATATTCATTTGAGGTGAAAAGTGACTGTGTTTACCAGAAATTATGTCTTGCTTGTAGAAAGACACAGAGCCTGGAATTTAAATCCCTTTCTGAAGGGAAACACACAGCACAGTTCTCATCCATGAAACACACTCTGATTTAGAGCAAGAAGCACACTCTTGCTTTCTAAGAGTCTCTAATACAGCAGGAAACGTGACTGTTGTCAGAACAAAATAACGGTGTTTCCTACACATACGGACCATATCTAGGTCAACTCTTCTTCTGAAACTGACACAAAGCGCAGTTCCATTAACCTGCAATGCTTTCCAGTTAATAGCGAGAAATGTGTGAGCTTTGTGAACGATGTAGCTTCCTTTGAGCTGAAAACTGACTGAGTTTACCTGAAAAGATGTCTTGCTTGTAGGAAGACACAGAGCCTGGGATTTAACTCCATTTCTGAAGGGAAAGACACAGCACAGTTATCATCCATGAAACACACTCTGCTTTAGGACAAGTAGCATGCTCTTGCTTTCCAGAGTCTCTAATAGAGCCAGAAATTTGAGGGTACTCAGAACAAAAGAACGGTGTTTCTTACACATATGGACCATTGCTAGTTCAACTCTGCTTCTGAAACTGATACAAACCACAGGTCCTCTAACATCGAATGCTTTACAGTTAAAGGCAAGAAACGTGTGAGCTACATGAACGATGTAGCTTTGTTTGAGGTGAAAGGTGACTGAGTTTACGTGAAAGGAAGTGTTGCTTGTAGGAAGATACAGAGCCTGTGATTAAACTCCATTTCTGAAGGGAAACACACAGCACAGTTCTCACGATGAAACACACTCTGCATATAGGAAGATGCACGCTCTTGGTTTCTAGAGTCTCTAATAGAGCAGGAAACGTGAGTGTGCTCAGAACATAAGAACGGTGTTTCCTACACATATGGACCATAGCTAGTTCAACTCTGCTTCTGAAATTGATACAAACCACAAGTCATCTAAAATCCAATGCTTTTCAGTTAAGAGCGAGAAACGTGTGAGCTTCGTAAAGGATTTATATTCATTAGAGCTGAAAAGTGCATGCATATACCTGAAATGATGTCTTGCTTGTAGGAAGACACAGAGCCTGGTATTTAACTCTATTTCTGAAGGGAAACACACAGCACAGTTCTCATCCATGAAACACACTCTGCTTTAGAGCAAGAAGCACGCTCTTGATTTCTATGAGTCTATAATACAGCAGGAAACGTGACTGTGGTCAGAACAAAATAACGGTGTTTCCTACACATACGGACCATAACTAAGTCAACTCTTCTTCTGAAACTGATACAAACCACAGTTTCTCTAACATGCAATGCTTTCCAGTTAAGAGCGAGAAACGTGTGAGCTTCGTGAACGATTTATATTCATCTGAGCTGATAAGTGCCTGCGTTTACCTGAAAGGAGTATTGCTTGTAGGAAGACACAGAGCCTGGGATTTAACTCCATTTCTGATGGGAAACACACAGCACAGTTCTCATCCATGAAACACACTCTGCTTTAGAGCACGAAGCATGCTCTTGCTTTCTAGAGTCTCTAATAGAGCCAGTAATTTGAGGGTACTGAGAACAAAGAACGGTGTTTCCTACACATACAGACCATTGCTAGTTCAACTCTGCTTCTGAAATTGATACAAACCACAAGTCATCTAACATCTAATGCTTTTCTGTTAAGAGCATGTAAGGTGTAAGCTACGTGAACGATTTATATTCATCTAAGCTGAGTAGTGACTGCATTTACCTGAAACGATGTTTTGCTTGTAGGAAGACACAGAGCCTGGAATTTAACTCCATTTCTGAAGGGAAACACACAGCACAGTTCTCATCCATGAAACACACTCTTCTTTAGAGCAAGAAGCATGCTCTTACTTTCGAGATTCTCTAATACACCCAGAAAGTTGAGGGTAGTTTGAACAAAAGAACGGTGGTTCCTACACATACGGACCATTGCTAGTTCAACTCTGCTTCTGAAACTGATACAAACCACAGGTCCTCTAACATCCAATGCTTTACAGTTAAGAGCAAGAAACGTGTGAGCTAGTGAACGATGTAGCTTTGTTTGAGTGCAACGTGACTGAGTTTACGTGAAATGAAGTCTTGCTTGTAGGAAGATACAGAGCCTGTGATTTACATCCATTTCTGAATGGAAACACGCATCACAGTTCTCACGAGGAAACACACTCTGCTTATAGGAAGAAGCACGCTCTTGCTTTCTAGAGTCTCTAATAGAGCCAGAAACATGATGGTGCTCTGAACAAAATAACGGTATTTCCTACATATATGGACCATTGCTAGTTCAACTCTGCTTCTGAAACAGATAAATACCACAAGTAATCTAACATCCAATGCTTTTCACTTAAGAGCAAGAAACAAGTGAGCTTCGTAAACGATTTATATTCATTTGAGCTGAAAAGTGACTGCGTTTACCTGAAATGATGTCTTGCTTGTAGGAAGACACAGAGCCTGGAATTTAACTCCATTTCTGAAGGGAACCACACAGCACAGTTCTCTTCCATGAAACACACTCTGCTTTAGAGCAAGAAGCACACTCTTGCTTTCTAAGAGTCTCTAATAAAGCAGGAAACGTGACTGTGGTCAGAACAAAATAACGGTGTTTCCTACAAATACGGACCATATCTAGGTAACTCTTCTTCTGAAACTGATACAAAACACAGTTCCATTAACATGCAATGCTTTCAAGTTAAGAGCGAGAAACGTGTGAGCTTTGTGAACAATCTAGCTTCCTTTGAGCTAAAAGTGACTGAGTTTACCTGAAAAGATGTCTTGCTTGTAGGAAGACACAGAGCCTGGGATTTAACTCCATTTCTGAAGGGAAACACACAGCACAGTTCTCATGCATGAAACACACTCTTCTTTAGCGCAAGAAGCACGCTCTTGCTTTCTAGAGTCTATAATAGAGCCAGAAACTTGAAAGTGTGCTCAGAATAAAGAACTGTGTTTCCTACACACACAGACCATATCTAGTTCAACTCTGCTCCTGAAAGTGATACAAACCACAGGTCCTCTAACATCCAATGCTTTTCAATTAAGAGCAAAAAACGTGTGAGCTTTGTAAACGATTTATATTCATTTGAGGTAAAAAGTGACAGCGTTTACCTGAAATGATGACTTGCTTGTAGGAAGACACAGAGCCTGTGATTTAACTCCACTTCTGAAGGGAAACACACAGCACAGAACTCATCCATGAAACCTACTCTGCTTTAGAGCAAGAAGCATGCTCTTGCTTTCCAGAGTCTCTAATAGAGCCAGAAACTTGAGGGTACTCAGAACAAAAGAACGGTGTTTCCTACACATATGGAACATATCTAGGTCAACTCTTCTTCTGAAACTGATACAAAGCACAGTTCCATTAACATGCAATGCTTTCAAGTTAAGAGCGAGAAACGAGTGAGCTTCGTGAACCATGTAGGATCTTTTGAGCTGAAAAGTGACTGAGATTACCTGAAAAGATGTCTTACTTGTAGGAAGACACATAGCCTGGGATTTAACTCCATATCTGAAGGGTAACACACAGCACAGTTCTCAACCATGAAACACACTCTGCTTTAGAGCAAGAAGCACGCTCTTGCTTTCTTAGCTTCTCTAATACTGCAGGAAACGTGACTGTGGTCAGAACAAAATAACGGTGGTTCCTACACATACGGACCATATCTAGGTCAACTCTTCTTCTGAAACTGATACAAACCACAGTTCCATTAACACGCAATGCTTTCCAGTTAAGAGCAAGAAAAGTGAGAGCTACGTGAACGATGTAGCTTTGTTTGAGCTGAAAGGTGACTGAGTTTACATGAAATGAAGTCTTGCTTGTAGGAAGATACAGAGCCTGTGATTTAACTCCATTTCTGAAGGGAAACACACAGCACTGTTCTCACGATGAAACACACTCTGCATATAGGTAGAAGCACGATCTTGCTTTCTAGAGTCACTAATAGAGCAGGACACGTGAGTGTGCTCAGAACAAAAGAACGGTGTTTCCTACACATACAGACCATTGCTAGTTCAACTCTGCTCCTGAAACTGATACAAACAACAAGTCATCTAACATCCAATGCTTTTCAGTTAAGAGCAAGAAACGTGTGTGCTTCGTAAATGATTTATATTCATTTGAGCTGAAAAGTGACTGAGTTTACCAGAAACGATGTCCTGCTTGTAGGAAGACACAGGGCCTGGAATTTAACTCCATTTCTGAAGGGAAACACAAAGCACAGTTCTCATCCATGAAACACACAATGCTTTAGAGCAAGAAGCATGCTCTTGCTTTCTATTGTCTCTAAAAGAGGGAGAAACTTGAGGGTAGTCAGAACAAATGAACGGTGGTTCCTACACATACAGACCATTGCTAGTTCAACTCTGCTTCTGAAACTGATACAAACCACAGGTCCTCTAACATCGAATGCTTTACAGTTAAGAGCAAGAAACGTGTGAGCTACGTGAATGATGTAGCGTTGTTTGAGCTGAAAGGTGACTGAGTTTACGTGAAACGAAGTCTTGCTTGTAGGAAGATACAGAGCCTGTGATTTAACTCTATTTCTGAAGGGAAACAGACAGCACAGTTCTCATCCAGGAAACACACTCTGCTTTAGAGCAAGAAGCACACTTTTGCTTTCTAAGAGTCTCTAATACAACAGGAAACGTGACAGTTGTCAGAACAAAATAACGGTGTTTCCTACACATACGGACCATATCTAGGTCAACTCTTCTTCTGAAACTGACACAAACCACAGTTCCATTAATATGCAATGCTTTCAAGTTAAGAGCGAGAAACGTGTGAGCTTCTTGAACGATGTAGCTTCTTTTGAGCTGAAAAGTGACTTAGTTTACCTGAAAAGATGTCTTGCTTGTAGGACGACACAGAGCCTGGGATTTAACTCCATTTCTGAAGGGAAAAACACAGCACAGTTCTCATCCATGAAACACACTCTGCTTTAGAGCAAGAAGCACGCTCTTGATTTCTAGAGTCTATAATAGAGCCAGAAACTTGAAAGTGTGCTCAGAAAAAAGAACTGTGTTTCCTACACACACGAACCATATCTAGTTCAACTCTGCTCCTGATATAGATACAAACCACAGGTCCTCTAACATCCAATGCTTTACAGTTAAGAGCAAGAAACGTGTGAGCTAAGTGAATGATGTAGCGTTGTTTGAGCTGAAAGGTGACTGAGTTTACGTGAAACGAAGTCTTGCTTGTAGGAAGATACAGAGCCTGTGATTTAACTCTATTTCTGAAGGCAAACACACAGCACAGTTCTCATGATGAAACACACTCTGCATATAGGAACAAGCACGCTCTTGCTTTCTAGAGTCTCTAATAGAGCAGGAAACGTGAGTGTGCTCAGAAAAAAAGAACAGTGTTTCCTACACTTACGGACCATTGCTAGTTCAACTCTGCTTCTGAAACTGATACAAACCACAAGTCATCTAATATCCAATGCTTTTCAGTTAAGAGCGAGAAACGTGTGATCTTCGTAAATGATGTACATTCATTTGAGCTGAAAAGTGTCAGCGTTTACCTGAAATGATGTCTTGCTTGTAGGAAGAAACAGGGCCTGGAATTTAACTCCATTTCTGAATGGAAACACACAGCACAGTTCTCATCTATGAAACACACTCTGCTTTAGAGCCAGAAGCATGCTCTTGCTTTCTAAGTGTCTCTAATACAGCAAGAAACGTGACTGTGGTCAGAACAAAATAACGATGTTTCCTACATATACAGACCATATCTATGTCAACTCATCTTCTGAAACTGATACAAACCACAGTTCTTCTAACATACAATGCTTTACAGTTATGATCAAGAAACATGTGAGCTCTGTGAATGATGTAGCTTCCTTTGAGCTGAAAAGTGATTGAGTTTACCTTAAAAGATGTCTTGCATATAGGAAGACACAGCGCCTGGGATTTAACTCCATTTCTGAAGGGAAACAGACAGCACAGTTCTCATCCATGAAACACACTCTGCTTTAGAGCAAGAAGCATGCTCTTGCTTTCTAGAGTCTCTAATATAGCCAGAACCTTCAGTGTACTCAGAACAAAAGAACGGTGTTTCCTAAACATACAGACCATTGCTAGTTCAACACTGCTTCTGAAACTGATACAAACAACAAGTCATCTAACATCCAATGCTTTTCATTTAAGAGCAAGAAACGTGTGTGCTTCGTAAATGATTTATATTCATTTGAGCTGAAAAGTGACTGAGTTTACCAGTAACGATGTCCTGCTTGTAGGAAGAAACAGGGCCTGGAATTTAACTCCATTTCTGAATGGAAACACACAGCACAGTTCTCATCTATGAAACACACTCTGCTTTAGAAAAAGAAGCATGCTCTTGCTTTCTAAGAGTCTCTAATACAGCAGGAAACGTGACTGTGGTCAGAACAAAATAACGGTGTTTCCTACACATACAGAGCATATCTATGTCATTCTTCTTCTGAAACTGATACAAACCACAGTTCTTCTAACATACAATGCTTTACAGTTATGAGCGAGAAACATGTGAGCTTCGTGAATGATGTAGCTTCCTTTGAGCTGAAAAGTGACTGAGTTTACCTTAAAAGATGTCTTGCATATAGGAAGACACAGAGCCTGGGATTTAACTCCATTTCTGAAAAGAAACAGACAGCACAGTTCTCATACATGAAACACACTCTGCTTTAGAGCAAGAAGCATGCTCTTTCTTTCTAGAGTCTCTAATAGAGCCAGAAACTTGAGTGTACTCAGAACAAAAGAACGGTGTTTCCTACACATACAGACCATTGCTAGTTCAACTCTGCTTCTGAAACTGATACAAACCACAAGTCATAAAACATCTAATGCTTTTCAGTTAAGAGCAAGAAACGTGTGAGCTACGTGAATGATGTAGCTTCCTTTGAGCTGAAAGGTGACTGAGTTTACGTGAAACGAAATCTTGCTTGTAGGAGGATACAGAGCCTGTGATTTAACTCTATTTCTGAAGGGAAACAACAGCACAGTTCTCACGGTGAAACACACTCTGCGTATAGGAAGAAGCACGCTTTGCTTTCTAGAGTCCCTAATAGAGCACGAAACGTGAGTGTGCTCAGAACAAAAGAACGGTGTTTCCTACACATACGGACCATTGCTAGTTCAACTCTGCTTCTGAAACTGATACAAACCACAGTTCCTCTAACATGCAATGTTTTCCAGTTAAGAGCGAGAAAAGTGTGAGCTTCGTGAACGATGTAGCTTCCTTTGAGCTGAATAGTGACTGAGTTTACCCGAAAAAATTTCTTGCTTGTAGGAAGACACAGAGCCTGGGATTTAACTCCATTTCTGAAGGGAAACACACAGCACAGTTATCATCCATGAAACACAGTCTGCTTTATAGCACGAAGCACGCTCATACTTTCAAAAAGTCTCTAATACAGCAGGAAACGTGACTGTGGTCAGAACAAAATAAGGGTGTTTCCTACACATGCGTACCATATCTAGGTCAACTCTTCTTCTGAAACTGATACAAAGCACAGTTCCATTAACATGCAATGCATTCAAGTTAAGAGTGAGAAACGGGTGAGCTTTGTAAACAATGTATATTCCTGTGAGCTGAAAGGTGACTGAGTTTACCTGAAAAGATGTCTTGCTTCTAGGAAGACACAGAGCTTGGGATTTAACTCCATTTCTGAAGAGAAACACACAGCACAGTTCTCATCCATGAAACACACTCTGCTTTATAGCAAGAAGCATGCTCTTGCTTTCCAGAGTCTCTAATAGAGCCAGAAACTTGAGGGTACTCAGAACAAAAGAACGGTGTTTCCTACACATAAGGACCATTGCTAGTTCAACTCTGCTTCTGAAACTGATACAAACCATAGGTCCTCTAACATCCAATGCTTTACAGTTAAGAGCAAGAAACTTGTGAGCTACGTGAACGATGTAGCTTTGTTTGAGCAGAAAGGTGACTGAGTTTACGTGTAACGAAGTCTTGCTTGTAGGAAGATACAGAGCCTGTGATTTAACTCCATTTCTGAAATGAAACACACAGCACTGTTCTCATGATGAAACACACTCTGCGTATAGGAAGAAGCACGCTCTTGCTTTCTAGAGTCTCTAATAAAGCAGGAAACGGGAGTGTGCTCAGAATAAAAGAACGGTGTTTCCTACTCATAAGGACCACTGCTAGTTCAACTCTGCTTCTGAAACTGATACAAAGCACAAGGCATCTATCATCCAATGCTGTTCAGTTAAGAGCAAGAAACGTGTGAGCTTCGTAAACGATTTATATTCATTTAAGATGAAAAGTGACTACGTTTACCTGAAACGATGTCTGGTTTGTAGGAACATATAGAGCATGTGATTTAACTCCATTTCTGAAGGGAAACACACAGCACTGTTCTCACGATGAAACACACTCTGCATATAGGTAGAAGCACGATCTTGCTTTCTAGAGTCACTAATAGAGCAGGACACGTGAGTGTGCTCAGAACAAAAGAACGATGTTTCCTACACATACAGACCATTGCTAGTTCAACTCTGCTAAGGAAATTGACACAAACCACAGGTCCTCTAACATCCAATGCTTTTCAGTTAAGAGCGAGAAACGTGTGAGCTTCGTAAACGATTTACATTCATTTGAGCCGAAAAGTGACAGCGTATACCTCAAATGATGACTTACTTGTAGGAGACACAGAGCCTGGGATTTAACTCCATTTCTGAAGGGTAACAGACAGCACAGTTCTCGACCATGAAACACACTCTGCTTTACAGCAACAAGCACGCTCTTGCTTTCTAATAATCTCTAATACAGCAGGAAACGTGTCTGTTGTCAGAACAAAATAATGGTGTTTCCTACACGTACGGACCATATCTAGGTCAAGTCTTCTTCTGAAACTGATACAAACCACAGTTCCTCTAATATACAATTCTTTACAGTTAAGAGTGAGAAACGTGTGAGCTTTGTGAACGATGTAGCTTCCTTTGAGCTGAAAATTGACTGAGTTTACCTGAAAAGATGTCTTCCTTATAGGAAGACACAGAACCTGGGATTGAACTCCATATCTGAAGGGAAACACACAGCACAATTCTCATCCATGAAACACACTCTGCTTTAGAGCACGAAGCATGCTCTGGCTTTCTAGAGTCTCTAATAGACCGAAACTTGAGGGTACTCAGAACAAAAGAACGGTGTTTCCTACACATACAGACCATTGCTAGTTCAACTGAGCTTCTGAAACTGGTACAAACCACAAGTCATCTAACATCCAATGCTTTTCAGTTAAGAGCAAGAAACGTGTGAGCTTCATAAAGGATATATATTCATTTGAGCTGAAAAGTGACTACATTTACCTGAAACAATGTCTTGTTTGTAGGAAGATACAGAGCCTGTGATTTAACTCCAATTCTGAAGGCAAACACACAGCACTGTTCTCACGATGAAACACACTCTGCCTATAAGAACAAGCACGCTCTTGCTTTCTAGAGTCTCTGATAGAGTAGGAAACGTGAGTGAGCTTAGAACAAAAGAACGGTGTTTCCTACACATACGGACCATTGCTAGTTCAACTCCGCTTCTGAAACTGATACAAACCACTAGTCATCTAACATCCAGTGCTTTTCAGTTAAGAGCGAGAAACGTGTGAGCTTTGGAAACGATTTATATTCATTTGAGCTGAGAAGTGAAAGCATTTTCCTGAAATGATGTCTTGCTTGTACGAAGACACAGAGCCTGGAATTTAACTCCATTTCTGAAGGGAAACACACAGCACAGTTCTCATCCATGAAACACACTCTGCGTTAGAGCAAGAAGCACGCTCTTGCTTTCTAAGAGTCTCTAATACAGCAGGAAACGTGACTGTGGTCAGAACAAAATAATGGTGTTTCCTACACATACACACCATATCTAGGCCAAGTCTTCTTCTGAAACTGATACAAACCAAAGTTCCTCTAAGATACAATGCATTACATTTAAGAGCAAGAAACGTGTGAGCTTCGTGAACGATGTAGCTGCCATTGAGCTGAAAAGTGACTGAGTTTACCTGAAAAGATGTCTTGCTTATAGGAAGACAATGAGCCTGGGATTTAACTCCATATCGGAAGGGAAACACACAGCACAGTTCTCATCCATGAAACACACTCTGCTTTAGAGCACGAAGCATGCTCTGGGTTTCTAGAGTCTCTAACAGAGCCAGAAACTTGAGGGTACCCAAAAGAAAAGAACGGTGTTTCCTACACATACAGACCATTGTTAGGTCAACTCTGCTTCTGAAACTGATACAAACCACAAGTCATCTAACTTCCAATGCTTTTCCGTTAAGAGCGAGAAACGTGTGAGCTTTGTAAACGATTTATATTCATTTGAGCTGAAAAGTGATTACGTTTACCTGAAATGATGTCTTGCTTGTAGGAAGACACAGAGCCTTGAATTTTACTCCATTTCTGAATGGCAACACACAGCACAGTTCTCATCCATGAAACACACTCTGCTTTAGAGCATGAAGTACACTCTTGCTTTCTAAGATTCTCTAATACAGCAGGAAACGTGACTGTGGTCAGAACAAAATAACGGTGTTTCCTACACATATGGACCATATCAAGGTCAACTCTTCTTCTGAACCTGATACAAACTACAGTTCCATTAACATGCAATGCTTTCCATTTAAGAGCGAGAAACGTGTGAGCTTTGTGAACGATGTAGCTTCCTTTGAGCTGAAATGTGACTGAGTTTACCTGAAAAGATGTCTTGCTTGTAGGAAGACACAGAGCCTGGGATTTAACTCCATTTCTGAAGGGAAACACACAGCACAGTTCTCATCCATGAAACATACTCTGCTTTAGAGGATAAGAAGCACGCACTTGCTTTCTAAGTGTCTCTAATACAGCAGGAAAAGTGACAGTGGTCAGAACAAAATAACGGTGTTTCCTACACTTACGGGCAATATCTAGGTCAACTCTTCTTCTGAAACTGATACAAAGCACAGTTCCATTAACATGCAATGCTTTCAAGTTAAGAGCGAGAAACGAGTGAGCTTCGAGAACGATGTAGCCTCCTTTGAGCTGAGAAGTGACTGAGTTTACCTGAAAAGATGTCTTGCTTGTAGGAAGACAGAGAGCCTGGGATTTAACTCCATTTCTGAAGGGAAACACACAGCACAGTTCTCATCCATGAAACACACTCTGCTTTAGAGCAAGAAGCATGCTCTTGCTTTCCAGAGTCTCTAATAGAGCCAGAAACTCGAGGGTACTCAGAACAAAGGTACAGTGTTTCCTACACATACGGACCATTTCTAGTTCAACTCTGCTAAGGAAATTGACACAAACCACAGGTCCTCTAACATCCAATGTTTTTCCGTTAAGAGCGAGAAACGTGTGAGCTTCGTAAACGATTTACATTCATTTGAGCTGAAAAGTGACAGCGTTTACCTCAAATGATGACTTGCTTGTAGGAAGACACAGAGGCTGGGATTTAATCCATTTCTGAAGGGAAACACACAGCACAGTTCTCATCCATGAAACACACTCTGCTTTAGAGCTACAAGCACGCTCTTGCTTTCTAATAATCTCTAATACAGCAGGAAACGTGTCTGTCGTCAGAACAAAATAACGGTGTTTCCTACACGTACAGACCATTGCTAGGTCAAGTCTTCTTCTGAAACTGATACAAACCACAGTTCCTCTAATATACAATTCTTTACACTTAAGAGCAAGAAACGTGTGAGCTTCGTGAACAATGTAGCTTCCTTTGACCTGAAAAGTGACTGAGTTTACCTGAAAAGATGTCTTGCTTGTAGGAAGACACAGAACCTGGGATTTAACTCCATATCTGAAGCGAAACACACAGCACAATTCTCATCCATGAAACACACTCTGCTTTAGAGCACGAGGCATGCTCTGGCTTTCTAGAGTCTCTAATAGAGCCAGAAACTTGAGGGTACTCAGATCAAAAGAACGGTGTTTCCTACACATACAGACCATTGCTAGTTCAACTCTGCTTCTGAAACTGATACAAACCACAAGTCATCTAACATCCAATGCTTTTCAGTTAAGAGCAAGAAACGTGTGAGCTTCGTAAAAAATTTATATTCATTTGAGCTGAAAAGTGACTGCATTTACCTGAAACGATGTCTTGTTTGTAGGAAGATACAGAGCCTGTGATTTAACTCCATTTCTGAAGGGAAACACACAGCACTGTTCTCACGATGAAACACACTCTGCATATAAGAAGAATCACGCTCTTGCATTCTAGAGTCTGTGATAGAGCAGGAAACGTGAGTGTGCTCAGAACAAAAGAACGGTGTTTCCCACACATATGGACTATTGCTAGTTCAACTCCGCTTCTGAAACTGATACAAACCACAAGTCATCTAACATCCAGTGCTTTTCACTTACTCGAGAAACGTGTTAGCTTTGGAAACGATTTATATTCATTTGAGCTGAAAAGTGAATGCATTTACCTGAAATGATGTCTTGCTTATACGAAGACACAGAGCCCAGAATTTAACTCCATTTCTGAAAGGAAACACACAGCACAGTTCTCATCCACGAAAGACACTCTGCTTTAGAGCAAGAAGCACGCTCTTGATTTCTAAGAGTCTCTAATACAGCAGGAAACGTGACTGTGGTCAGAACAAAATAACGGTGTTTCCTACACATACAGACCATATCTAGGCCAGGTCTTCTTCTGAAACTGATACAAAGCACAGTTCCATTAACATTCAATGCTTTCAAGTTAAGAGTGAGAAACGTGTGAGCTTCGAGAACGATGTAGCTTCCTTTGAGCTGAAAAGTGACTGAGTTTACCTGAAAAGATGTCTAGCTTGTAGGAAGACACAGACCCTTGGATTTAACTCCATTTCTGAAGGGAAACACACAGCACAGTTCTCATCCATGAAACGCACTCTGCTTTAGAGCAAGAATCATGCTCTTGCTTTCCAGAGTCTCTAATAGAGCCAGAAACTCGAGGGAACTCAGAACAAAAGAACGGTGTTTCCTACACATACGGACCATTTCTAGTTCAATTCTGCTAAGGAAATTGACACAAACCACAGGTCCTCTAACATCCAATGCTTTTCAGTTAAGAGCGAGAAACGTGTGATCTTCGTAAACGATTTATATTCATTTGAGCTGAAATGTGACAGCGTTTACCTCAAATGATGACTTGCTTGTAGGAAGACACAGAGCCTGGGATTTACTCCATTTCTGAAGGGAAACACACAGCACAGTTCTCATCCATGAAACACACTCTGCTTTAGAGCAAGAAGCACGCTCTTGCTTTCTAATAATCTCTAATACAGCAGGAAACGTGTCTGTGGTCAGAACAAAATAACGGTGTTTCCTACACGTACGGACCATATCTAGGTCAACTCTTCTTCTGAAACTGATACAAACCACAGTTCCTCTAACATGCAATGCTTTCCAGTGAAGAGTGAGAAATGTGTGAGCTTCGTGAACGATGTAGCTTCCTTTGAGCTGAAAAGTGACTGAGTTTACCTGAAAAGATGTCTTGCTTTTAGGAAGAAACAGAGACTGGGATTTAACTCCATTTCTGAAGGGAAACAGACAGCACAGTTCTCATCCATGAAACACACTGTGCTTTAGAGCATGAAGCATGCTCTTGCTCTCTAGAGTCTCTAATAGAGCCAGAATCATGAGTGTGCTCTCAACAAAATAACAGTGTTTCCTACATATACGGACCATTGCTAGTTCAACTCTGCTTCTGAAACTGATACAAACCACAAGTCATCTAACCTCCAATCTTTTCACTTAAGAGCAAGAAACATGTTACCTTCATAAAAAATTTATATTCATTTGATCTGAAAAGTGACTGCATTTACCTGAAATGATGTCTTGCTTGTAGGAAGACACAAAGACTGGAATTTAACTCCATTTCTGAAGGGAAATACACAGCAGAGTACTCATCCATGAAACACACTCTGCTTTAGAGCTAGAATCATGCTCTTGCTTTCCAGAGACTCTAATAGAGCCAGAAACTCGAGGGTAATCAGAACAAAAGAATGGTCTTTCCTACACATACGGACCATTGCTAGTTCAACTCTGCTTCTGAAACTGATACAAACCACAGGTCCTCTAACATGCAATGCTTTACATTTAAGAGCAAGAAACGTGTGAGCTACATGAACGAATTAGCTTTATTTGAAATGAAAGGTGACTGAGTTTACGTGAAATGAAATCTTGCTTGTAGGAAGATACAGGGCCTGTGATTTAACTACATTTCTGAAGGGAAACACACAGCACAGTTCTGACGATGAAACACACTCTGCATATAGGTAGAAGCACACTCTTGCTTTCTAGAGTCTCTAATACAGCATAAAATTGAGTGTGCTCAGAACAAAGAACGGTGTTTCCTACACATACGGACCATTGCTAGTTCAACTCTGCTTCTGACACTCATACAAACCACAAGTCTTCTAACATACAATGCTTTTCAGTTAACAGCAAAAAACTTGTGAGCTTCGTAAACGATTTATATTCATTTGAGCTGAAAAGTGACTACGTTTACCTAAAATGATGTCTTGCTTGTAGGAAGACACAGAGCCTGGATTTTCAAACCATTTCTGATGGGAAACACACAGCACAGTTATCATCCATGAAACACACTCTGATTTAGAGCAAGAAGCACGCTCTTGCTTTCTAAGAGTCTCTAATACAGAACGAAACGTGACTGTGGTCAGAACAAAATAACGGTGTTTCCTAAACATACGGACCATATCTAGGTCAACTCTTCTTCTGAAATTGATACAAAGCACAGTTCCATTAACATGCAATGCATTCAAGTTAAGAGCGAGAAATGTGTGAGCTTCGTGAACGATGTAGCTTCCTTTGACCTGAAAAGTGTCTGAGTTTACATGAAAAGATATCTTGCTTCTAGGAGGACACAGAGCCTGGGATTTACCTCCAATTCTGAAGGGAAACACACAGCACAGTTCTCATCCATGAAACACACTCTGCTTTAGAGCACGTAGCATGCTCTTGCTTTCTAGAGTCTCTAATAGAGCCAGAAACTTGAGAGTACTCAGAACAAAAGAACGGTGTTTCCAACACATACGGACCATTGCTATTTCAACTCTGCTTCTGAAACTGATACAAACCACAGGTCCTCTAACATCCAATGCTTTACAGTTAAGAGCAAGATACGTGTAAGCTACGTGAACGATGTAGCTTTGTTTGAGCTGAAAGGTGAGTGAGTTTACCTGAAAAGATATCTTGCTTGTGGGAAGACACAGAACCTGGGTTTTAACTCCATTTCTGAAGGGAAACACATAGCACAGTTCTCATCCATGAAACACACTCTGCTTTAGAGCACGAAGCTTGCTCTTGCTTTCTAGAGTCTCTTATAGAGCCAGAAACTTGAGGGTACTCTGAACAAAATAACGGTGTTTCCTACACATTCGGACCATATCCAGGTAAATTCTTCTTCTGAAACTGATACAAAGCACAGTTCCATTCACATGCAATGCTTCCAAGTTAAGAGCAGAAACCTGTGAGCTACGTCAACGATGTAGCTTTGTTTGAGCAGAGAGGTGACTGAGTTTACGTGAAACGAAGTCTTGATTCTAGGAAAATACAGAGCCTGGGATTAAACTCCATATCTGAAGGGAAACACACAGCACAGTTCTCATCCATGAAAAACACTCTGCTTTAGAGCACGAAGCATTCTCTTGCTTTCTAGAGTCTCTAATAGAGCCAGAAACATGAGGGTACTCAGAACAAAAGAATGGCGTTTTCTACACATACAGACCATTGCTAGTTCAACTCTGCTTCTGAAACTGATACAAACCACAAGACATCTAACATCCAATGCTTTTCAGTTAAGAGCAAGAAACGTATGAGCTTCGTAAACAATTTATATTCATTTGAGTTGAAAAGTGACTGTGTTTACCTGAAACGATGACTTGTTTGTAGTAGATACAGAGCCTGTGTTTTAACTCCATTACTGAAGGGAAACACACAGCACTGTTCTCACGATGAAACACACTCTACATATAAGAAGAAGCACGATCTTGCTTTCTAGAGTCTCTGATAGAGCAGGAAATGTGAGTGTGCTCAGAACAAAAGAACGGTGTTTCCTACACATACGGACCATTGCTAGTTCAACTCTGCTTCTGAAACTGATACAAACCACAAGTCATCTAACATCCAGTGATTTTCAGTTAAGAGCGATAAACGTGTGAGCTTTGGAAACGATTTATATTCATTTGAGCTGAAAAGTGAATGCATTTACGTGAAATGATGTCTTGCTTGTAGGAAGACACAGATCCTGGAATTTAACTCCATTTCTGAATGGAAACACACAGCACAGTTCTCATCCATGAAACACACTCTGCTTTAGAGCAAGAAGCACGCTCTTGCTTTCTAAGAGTCTCTAATACAGCAGGAAACGTGACTGTGGTCAGAACAAAATAACGGTGTTTCCTACACATACAGACCATATCTAGGCCAAGTCTTCTTCTGAAACTGATACAAACCACAGTTCCTCTAACATACAATTCTTTACATTTAAGAGCGAGAAACGTGTGAGCTTTGTGAAGGATGTAGCTTCCTTTGAGCTGAAAAGTGACTGAGTTTACCTGAAAATATGTCTTGCATATAGGAAGACACAGAGCCTGGGATTTAACTCCATATCGGAAGGGAAACACACAGCACAGTTCTCATCCATGAAACACACTCTGCTTTAGAGCAAGAAGCACGCTCTTGATTTCTAGAGTCTCTAATAGAGCCAGAAAAATGAGGGTGCTCTGAACAAAATAACGGTGTTTCATACATATACGGACCATTGCTATTTCAACTCTGCTTCTGAAACTGATACAAACCACAAGTCATCTAACATCCAATGCTTTTCACTTAAGAGCAAGAAACATGTGAGCTTCATAAACAATTTATATTCATTTGAGCTGAAAAGTGACTGCGTTTACCTGAAATGATGTCTTGCTTGCAGGAAGACACAGAGCCTGGATTTTAACTCCATTTCTGAAGGGAAACACACAGCACAGTACTAATCCATGAAACACACTCTGCTTTAGAGCAAGAAGCATGCTCTTGATTTCCAGAGACTCTAATAGAGCCAGAAACTTGAGAGTACTCAAAACAAAAGAACGGTGTTTCCAACACATACGGACCATTGCTATTTCAACTCTGCTTCTGAAACTGATACAAACCACAGGTCCTCTAACATCCAATGCTTTACAGTTAAGAGCAAGATACGTGTAAGCTACGTGAACGATGTAGCTTTGTTTGAGCTAAAAGGTGACTGAGTTTACCTGAAAAGATATCTTGCTTGTGGGAAGACACAGAACCTGGGATTTAACTCCATTTCTGAAGGGAAACACATAGCAGAGTTCTCATCCATGAAACACACTCTGCTTTAGAGCACGAAGCTTGCTCTTGCTTTCTAGAGTCTCTTATAGAGCCAGAAACTTGAGGGTACTCTGAACAAAATAACGGTGTTTTCTACACATTCGGATCATATCCAGGTAAATTCTTCTTCTGAAACTGATACAAAGCACAGTTCCATTCACATGCAATGCTTTCAAGTTAAGAGCAGAAACGTGTGAGCTACGTAAACGATGTAGCTTTGTTTGAGCATAGAGGTGACTGAGTTTACGTGAAACGAAGTCTTGCTTCTAGGAAAATACAGAGCCTGGGATTAAACTCCATATCTGAAGGGAAACACACAGCATAGTTCTCATCCATGAAAAACACTCTGCTTAAAGCACGAAGCATTCTCTTGCTTTCTAGAGTCTCTAATAGAGCCAGAAACATGAGGGTACTCAGAACAAAAGAATGGCATTTTCTACACATACAGACCATTGCTAGTTCAACTCTGCTTCTGAAACTAATACAAACCACAAGACAGCTAACATCCAATGCTTTTCAGTTAAGAGCAAGAAACGTGTGAGCTTCGTAAACAATTTATATTCATTTGAGTTGAAAAGTGACTGTGTTTACCTGAAACGATGACTTGTTTGTAGGAGATACAGAGCCTGTGTTTTAACTCCATTACTGAAGGGAAACACACAGCACTGTTCTCACGATGAAACACACTCTACATATAAGAAGAAGCACGATCTTGCTTTCTAGAGTCTCTGATAGAGCAGGAAACGTGAGTGTGCTCAGAACAAAAGAACGGTGTTTCCTACACATACGGACCATTGCTAGTTCAACTCTGCTTCTGAAACTGATACAAACCACAAGTCATCTAACATCCAGTGATTTTCAGTTAAGAGCGATAAACGTGTGAGCTTTGGAAACGATTTATATTCATTTGAGCTGAAAAGTGAATGCATTTACGTGAAATGATGTCTTGCTTGTAGGAAGACACAGATCCTGGAATTTAACTCCATTTCTGAAGGGAAACACACAGCACAGTTCTCATCCATGAAACACACTCTGCTTTAGAGCAAGAAGCACGCTCTTGCTTTCTAAGAGTTTCTAATACAGAAGGAAACGTGACTGTGGTCAGAACAAAATAACGGTGTTTCCTACACATACAGACCATATCTAGGCCAAGACTTCTTCTGAAACTGATACAAACCACAGTTCCTCTAACATACAATGCTTTACATTTAAGAGCGAGAAACGTGTGAGCTTTGTGAAGGATGTAGCTTCCTTTGAGCTGAAAAGTGACTGAGTTTACCTGAAAATATGTCTTGCATATAGTAAGACACAGAGCCTGGGATTTAACTCCATATCGGAAGGGAAACACACAGCACAGTTCTCATCCATGAAACACACTCTGCTTTAGAGCACGAAGCATGCTCTGGCTTTCTAGAGTCTCTAATAGAGCCAGAAACATGAGGGTACTCAGAACAAAAGAACGGTGTTTCCTACACATACAGACCATTGCTAGTTCAACTCTGCTTCTGAAACTGATACAAACCACAAGTCATCTAACTTCCAATGCTTTTCATTTAAGAGTGAGTAACGTGTGAGCTTTGTAAACGATTTATATTCATTTGAGCTGAAAAGTGACCTCATTTACCTGAAATGATGTCTTGCTTGTAGGAAGACACAGAGTCTGGGATATAACTCCATTTCTGAATGGCAACACACAGCACAGTTCTCATCCATGAAACACACTCTGCTTTAGAGCATGAAGTACACTCTTGCTTTCTAAGATTCTCTAATACAGCAGGAAACGTGACTGTGGTCAGAACAATATAACGGTGTTTTCTACACATACAGACCATATCTAGGTCAACTCTTCTTCTGAAACTGATACAAACCACAGTTCCATTAACATGAAATGCTTTCCATTTAAGAGCGAGAAACGTGTGAGCTTCGTGAACGATGTATATTCCTTTGAGCTGAAAAGTGAATGAGTTTACCTGAAAAGATATCTTGCTTATAGGAAGACACAGAGCCTGGGATTTAACTCCATTTCTGAATGGAAACACACAGCACAGTTCTCATCCATGAAAAACACTCTGCTTTAGAGCACGAAGCATGCTCTTGCTTTCTTGAGTCTCTACTAGAGCCAGAAACATGAGGGTACTCTGAACAAAAGAACGGTGTTTCCTACACATACGGACCAGTGCTAGTTCAACTCTGCTTCTGAAACTGATACAAGCCACAAATTATCTAACATCCAATGATTTTCAGTTAAGAGCTAGAAACGTGTGAGCTTCATAAACAATTTATATTCATTTGAGCTGAAAAGTGACTGCGTTTACTTGAAATTATGTCTTGCATATAGGAAGACACAGAGCCTGGAATTTAAGTCCATTTCTGAAGGGAAACACACAGCACAGTTCTCATCCATGAAACACACTCTGCTTTAGAGCAAGAAGCACGCTCTTGCTTTCTAAGAGTCTCTAATACAGCAGGAAAGATGACTGTGGTCAGAACAAAATAATGGTGTTTCCTACACATACAGACCATATCTAGGCCAAGTCTTCTTCTGAAACTGATACAAACCACAGTTCCTCTAACATACAATACTTTACATTTAAGAGAGAGAAACGTGTGAGCTTTGTGAACGATGTAGCCTCCTTTGAGCTGAATAGTGACTGAGTTTACCTGAAAAGATGTCTTGCTTATAGGAAGACACAGAGCCAGGGATTTAACTCCATATCTGAAGGGCAACAGACAGCACAGTTCTCATCCATGAAACACACTCTTCTTTAGAGCAAGAAGCACGCTCTTGCTTTCTAAGAGCCTCTAATACAGCAGGAAACGTGACTGTGGTCAGAACAAAATAACGGTGTTTCCTACATACAGACCATTGCTAGTTCAACTCTGCTTCTGAAACTGATACAAACCACAAGTCATCTAAAATCCACTGCTTTTCAGTTAAGAGCAAGAAACGTGTGAGCTTCGTAAACAATTTATATTCATTTGAGCTTAAAGGGACTGTGTTTACCTGAAACGATGTCTTGTATGTAGGAAGATACAGAGCCTGTGCTTTAACTCCATTTCTGAAGGGAAACACACAGCACTGTTCTCACCATGAAACACACTCAGCATTTAAGAAGAAGCACGCTCTTGCTTTCTAGAGTCTCTGATTGAGCAGGAAACGTGAGAGTGCTCAGAACAAAAGAACGGTGTTTCCTACACATACGGACCATAGCTAGTTCAACTCTGCTTCTGAAACTGATAGAAACCACAAGTCATCTAACATCCAATGCTTTTCCTTTAAGAGCGAGAAACTTATGAGCTTCGTAAACGATTTATATTCATTTCAGCTGAAAAGTGATTGTGTTTACCTGAAACAATGTCTTGCTTCTAGGAATACACAGAGCCTAGAATTTAACTCCATTTCTGAAGGGAAACACACAGCACAGTTCTCCTCCATGAAACACACTCTGCTTTAGAGCTAGAAGCATACTCTAGCTTTCTAAGATTCTCTAATACGGCAGGAAACGTGACTGTGCTCAGAACAAAAGAACGGTGTTTCCTACAAATACGGACCATAGCTAGTTCAACTCTGCTTCTGAAACTGATAGAAACCACAAGTCATCTAACATCCAATGCTTTTCAGTTAAGAGCGAGAAACGTGTGAGCTTCATAAACGATTTATATTCTTTTGAGCTGAAAAGTGACTGCATTTACCTGAAAATATGTGTTGCTTGTAGGAAGACACAGAGCCTGGAATTTAAATCCATTTCTGAAGGGAAACACACAGCACTGTTCTCATCCATGAAACACACTCTGCTTTAGAGCAAGAAGCATGCTCTTGCTTTCTATGAGTCTCTAATATAGCAGGAAATGTGACTGTGGTAAGAACAAAATAACGGTATTTCCTACACATACGGACCATATCTAGGTCAACTCTTCTTCTAAAACTGATACAAAGCACAGTTCCATTAACCTGCAATGCTTTCAAGTTAAGAGCGAGAAACGTGTGAGCTTTGTGAACGATGTTGCTTCCTTTGAGCTGTAAAGTGACTGCGTTTACCTGAAATGATGTCTTGCTTGTAGGAAGACACAGAGCCTGGAATTTAACTCCATTTCTGAAGGGAAACACACAGCACAGTTCTCTTCCATGAAACACACTCTGCTTTAGAGCAAGAAGCATGCTCTTGCTTTCCAGAGTCTCTAATAGAGCCACAAACTTGAGGGTACTCAGAACAAAAGAACGGTGTTTCCTACAGATACAGACCATTGCTAGTTCAACTCTGCTTCTACAACTGATACAAACCACAGGTACTCTTACATCCAATGCTTTACAGTTAAGAGCAAGAAACGTGTGAGCTACGTGGATGATGTAGCTTTCTTTGAGCGGAAAGGTGCCTGAGTTTATGTGAAACGAAGTCCTGCTTGTAGGAAGATACAGAGCCTGTGAATTAACTCCATTTCTGAAGAGAAACACACAGCACTGTTCTCACGATGAAACACACTCTGTGTATAGGAAGAAGCACGCTCTTGCTTTCTAGAGTCTGTAATAGAGCAGGAAACATGAGTGTGCTAGGAACAAAAGAACGGTGTTTCCTATATATACAGATCATTGCTAGTAGGACTCTGCTTCTGAAACTGATACAAACCACAAGTCATCTAACATCCAATGCTTTTCAGTTAAGAGCGAGAAACGTGTGATCTTCGTAAACGATTTATATTCATTTGAGCTGCAAAGTGATTGCGTTTACCTGAAATTATGTCTTGCCTATAGGAAGACACAGAGCCTGGAATTTAACTCCATTTCTGAAGGGAAACACACAGCACAGTTCTCATCCATGAAACACACTCTGCTTTAGAGCAAGAAGCACACTCTTGCTTTCTAAGATTCTCTAATACAGCAGGAAATGTGACTGTGGTCAGAACAAAATAACGGTGTTTCCTACAAATATGGACCATATCTAGGTCAACTCTTCTTCTGAAACTGATACAAAGCACAGTTCCATTAACATGCAATGCTTTCCAGTTAAGAGCGAGAAACGTGTGAGCTTCGTGAATGATGTAGCTTCCTTTGAGATGAAAAGTGACTGAGTTTACCTGAAAAGATGTCTAGTTTGAAGGAAGACACAGAGCCTGAGATTTAACTCCATTTCTGAAGGGAAACACACAGCACAGTTCTCATCCATGAAACACACTCTGCTTTAGAGCTAGAAGCAAGCTCTTGCCTTCTAGAGTCTCTAATAGAGCAAGAAACTTGAGGGTACTCAGAACAAAAGAACGGTGTTTCCTGTACATACAGATCATTGCTAGTTCAACTCTGCTTCTCAAACAGATAAAAACCACAAGTCATATAACATCCATTGCTTTTCAGTTAAGAGCGAGAAACGTGTGATCTTCATAAACGATTTATATTCATTTGAGCTGAAAAGTGACTGCCTTTACCTGAAATGATGTCTTGCTTTTAGGAAGAAAGACAGCCTGGATTTAACTCCATTTCTGAAGGGAAACACACAGCACAGTTCTCATCCATGAAATACACTCTGCTTTAGAGCAAGAAGCACGCTCTTGCTTTCTATGAGTCTCTAATAAAGCAGGAAACGTGACTGTGGTCAGAACAAAATAACGGTGATTCCTACACATACGGACAATTTCTAGGTCAAGACTTCTTCTGAAACTGATACAAACCACAGTTCTTCTAAGATACAATGCTTTACACTTAAGAGCGAGAAACGTGTGAGCTACGTGAACGATGTAGCTTTGTTTGAGCCGAAAGGTGACTGAGTTTACGTGAAACGATATCTTGCTTGTAGGAAGATACAGAGCCTGTGATTTAGCTCCATTTCTGAAGGGAAACACACAGCACTGTTCTCACGAAGAAACACACTCTGCTTTAGAGCACCAAGCATGCTCTCGCTTTCTAGGCTCTCTAATAGAGCCAGAAACTTGAGGGTACTCTGAACAAAATAACGGTGTTTCCTACAAATACGGACACTATCTAGGTCAACTCTTCTTCTGAAACTGATACAAAGCACCGTTCCATTAACATGCAATGCTTTCCAGTTAAGAGCGAGAAACGTGTGAGCTTCGTAAACGATTTATATTCATTTGAGCTGAAAAATGAGGGAGTTTATCTGAAAAGATGTCTTGCTTGTAGGAAGACACAGAGCCTGGGATTTACCTCCATTTCTGAGGGAAACACGCAGCAAAGTTCTCATCCATGAAACACATTCTGCTTTAGAACAAGAAGCACACTCTTGCTTTCTAAGATTCTCTAATACAGCAGGAAACGTGACTGTGGTAAGAACAAAATAACGGTGTTTCCTACACATACGGACCATATCTAGGTCAACTCTTCTTCTGAAACTGATACAAAGCACAGTTCCATTAACATGCAATGCTTTCCAGTTAAGAGCGAGAAACTTGTGAGCTTTGTGAACGATGTAGCTTCCTTTGAGCTGAAAAGTGACTGAGTTTACCTGAAAAGATGTCTTGCTTGTAGGAAGACAGAGAGCATGGGATTTAACTCCATTTCTGAAGGGAAACACACAGCACAGTTCTCATCCATGAAAAACACTCTGATTTAGAGCAAGAAGCAAGCTCTTGCTCTCTAGAGTCTCTAATAGAGCCAGAAAATTGAGGCTACTCTGAACAAAAGAACTGTGTTCCTACACATATAGACCAGTGCTAGTTCAACTCTGCTTCTGAAACTGATACAAACCACAAGTCATCTAACATCCAATGCTTTTCAGTTAAGAGCAAGAAACGTGTGAGCTTCGTAAACGATTTATATTCATTTGAGCTGAAAAGTGACTGTGTTTACCTGAAATTATGTCTTGCTTGTAGGACGACACAGAGCCTGGAATTTAACTCCATTTCTGAAGGGAAACACACAGCACAGTTCTTATACATGAAACACACTCTGCTTTAGAGCAAGAAGCACACTCTTGCTTTCTAAGATTCTCTAATACAGCAGGAAAAGTGACAGTGGTAAGAACAAAATAACGGTGTTTCCTACACATACGGACCATTTCTAGGTCAACTCTTCTTCTGAAACTGATACAAAGCACAGTTCCATTAACATGCAATGCTTTCCAGTTAAGAGCGAGAAACGTGTGAGCTTCGTGAACGATGTAGCTTCCTTTGAGCTGAAAAGTGACTGAGTATACCTGAAAAGATGTCTTGCTTGTAGGAAGACACAGAGCCTGGGATTTAACTCCATTTCTGAAGGGAAACAGACAGTACAGTTCTCTTCCATGAAACACACTCTGCTTTAGAGCAAGAAGCATGGTCTTCCTTTCCAGGGTTTCTAATAGAGCCAGAAACTTGAGGGTACTCAGAACAAAAGAGCGGTGTTTCTTACACATAGGGACCATTGCTACTTCATCTCTGCTTCTGAAATAGATACAAACCACAGGTCCTCTAACATCCAATGCTTTACAGTTAAGAACAAAAAACCTGTGAGCTACGTGAACAATGTAGGTTTGTTTGAGCGGAAAGGTGACTGAGTTCACGTGAAACGAAGTCTTGTTTGTAGGAAGACACAGAGCCTGGGATTTAACTCCATTTCTGAAGGGAAACACACAGCACAGTTCTCATCCATGAAACACACTCTTCTTTAGAGCAAGAAGCATGCTCTTCCTTTCCAGTGTCTCTAATAGTGCCAGAAACTTGAGGGTACTCAGAACAAAAGAACTGTGTTTCTTACACGTACGGACCATTGCTACTTCAACTCAGCTTCTGAAATAGATACAAACCACAGGTCCACTAACATCCAATGCTTTACAGTTAAAAGCAAGAAACGTGTGAGCTACGTGAACGATGTAGCTATTTTTGAGCAGAAAGGTGACTGAGTTTACGTGAAACGAAGTCTTGTTTGTAGGAAGACACAGAGCCTGGGATTTAACTCCATTTCTGAAGGGAAAAATACAGCACAGTTCTCATCCATGAAACACACTCTGCTTTAGAGCAAGATGCACGTTATTGCTTTCTAGAGTCTATAATAGAGCCAGAATCTTGAAAGTGTGCTCAGAAGAAAAGAACGGTGATTCCTATACATACAGACCATTGCTAGTTCAACTCTGCTTATGAAACTGATACAAACCACAAGTCATATAACATCCAATGCTTTTTAGTTAAGAGCAAGAAACTTGTGAACTTCGTAAACGATTTATATTCATTTGAGCTGAAAAGTGACTGCATTTACCTTAAATGATGTCTTGCTTGTAGGAAGACACAGAGCCTGGAATTTAACTCCATTTCTGAAGGGAAACACACAGCACAGTTCTCTTCCATGAAACACACTCTGCTTTAGAGCAAGAAGCATGCTCTTGCTTTCCAGAGTCTCTAATAGAGCCATAAACTTGTGGGTACTCAGAACAAAAGAACGGTGTTTCCTACACATACAGACCATTGCTAGTTCAACTCTGCTTCTGAAACTGATACAAACCACAGGTACTCTTACATCCAATGCTTTACAGTTAAGAGCAAGAAACGTGTGAGCTACGTGAATGACGTAGCTTTCTTTGAGCGGAAAGGTGACTGAGTTTATGTGAAACGAAGTCTTGCTTGTAGGAAGATACAGAGCCTGTGATTTAACTCCATTTCTGAAGAGAAACACACAGCACTGTTATCACAATGAAACACACTCTGCCTACAGGAAGAAGCACGCTCTTGCTTTCTAGAGTCTGTAATAGAGCAGGAAACGTGAGTGTGCTAGGAACAAAATAACGGTGTTTCCTACACATAAGGACCATTGCTAGTTCAACTCTGCTTCTGAAACTGATACAATCCACAAGTCATCTAACATCCAATGATTTTCAGTTAAGAGCGAGAAACCTGTGATCTTCGTAAACGATTTATATTCATTTGAGCTGAAAAGTGACTGCGTTTACCTGAAATTATGTCTTGCTAGTAGGAAGACACAGAGCCTGGAATTTAACTCCATTTCTGAAGGGAAACACACAGCACAGTTCTCATCCATGAAACACACTCTGATTTAGAGCTCGAAGCAAGCTCTTGCTTTCTAGAGTCTCTAATAGAGCCAGAAACTTGAGGGTACTCAGAACAAAAGAACGGTGTTTCCTGTATATACAGATCATTGCTAGTTCAACTCTGCTTCTGAAACAGATACAAACCACAAGTCATCTAACATCCAATGCTTTTCAGTTAAGAGCGAGAAACGTGTGATCTTCGTAAACGATTTATATTCATTTGAGCTGAAAAGTGACTGCGTTTACCTGAAATGATGTCTTGCTTTTAGGAAGAAAGACAGCCTGGATTTAACTCCATTTCTGAAGGGAAACACACAGCACAGTTCTCATCCATGAAACACACTCTGCTTTAGAGCAAGAAGCACGCTCTTGCTTTCTATGAGTCTCTAATAAAGCAGGAAATGTGACTGTGGTCAGAACAAAATAACGGTGATTCCTACACATACGGACCATTTCTAGGTCAAGACTTCTTCTGAAACTGATACAAACCACAGTTCCTCTAAGATACAATGCTTTACACTTAACAGCGAGAAACGTGTGAGCTACGTGAACGATGTAGCTTTGTTTGAGCGGAAAGGTGACTGAGTTTACGTGAAACGATGTCTTGCTTGTAGGAAGATACAGAGCCTGTGATTTAACTCCATTTCTGAAGGGAAAAATAAAGCACTGTTCTCACGATGAAACACACTCTGCTTTAGAGCACGAAGCATGCTCTTGCTTTCTAGGGTCTCTAATAGAGCCAGAAGCTTGAGGGTACTCTGAACAAAAGAACGGTGTTTCCTACACATATGGACCAGTGCTAGTTCAACTCTGCTTCTGAAACTGATATAAACCACAAGTCATCTAACATCCAATGCTTTTCAGTTAGGAGCAAGAAACGTATGAGGTTCGTAAAAGATTTATATTCATTGGAGCTGAAAAGTGACTGCGTTTACCTGAAATTATGTCTTGCTTGTAGGAAGACACAGAGCCTGGAATTTAACTCCATTTCTGAAGGGAAATACACAGCACAGTTCTCATCCATGAAACACACTCTGCTTTAGAGCAAGAAGCACAATCTTGCTTTCTAAGATTCTCTAATACAGCAGGAAACGTGACTGTGGTCAGAACAAAATAACGGTGTTTCCTACAAATACGGACAATATCTAGGTCAACTATTCTTCTGAAACTGATACAAAGCACAGTGCCATTACCATGCAATGCTTGCCATTTAAGAGCGAGAAACAGGTGAGTTTCGTGAACGATGTAGCTTCCTTTGAGCTGAAAAGTGACTGAGTTTACCTGAAAATATGTCTTGCTTATAGGAAGACAGAGAGCCTGGGATTTAACTCCATTTCTGAAGGGAAACACACAGCACAGTTCTCATCCATGAAATACACTCTGCTTTAGTTCAAGAAGCAAGCTCTTGCTTTCTAGAGTCTCTAATAGAGCCAGAAATTTGAGGCTACTCTGAACAAAATAACGGTGTTCCTACACATATAGACCAGTGCTAGTTCTACTCTGCTTCTGAAACTGATACAAACCACAAGTCATCTAACATCCAATGCTTTTCAGTTAAGAGCAAGAAACGTGTGAGCTTCGTAAACGATTTATATTCATTTGAGCTGAAAAGTGACTGTGTTTACCTGAAATTATGTCTTGCTTGTAGGACGACACAGAGCCTGGAATTTAACTCCATTTCTGAAGGGAAACACACAGCACAGTTCTTATACATGAAACACACTCTGCTTTAGAGCAAGAAGCACTGTCTTGCTTTCTAAGAGTTTCTAATACAGCAGGAAACGTGACTGTGGTCAGTTCAAAATAACGGTGTTTCCTACACATATGGACCATATAGAGGTCAACTCTGCTTTTGAAACTAATACAAAGCACAGTTCCATTAACATGCAATGCTTTCAAGTTAAGAGCGAGAAACGTGTGAGCTTCGTGAACGATGTAGCTTCCTTTGAGCTGAAAAATGACTGAGTTTACCTGAAAAGATGTCTTGCTTGTAGGAAGACACAGAGCCTGCGATTTACCTCCATTTCTGAGGGAAACACACAGCACAGTTCTCATCCATGAAACACACGCTGCTTTAGAGCAAGAAGCACACTCTTGCTTTCTAAGATTCTCTAATACAGCAGGAAAAGTGACAGTGGTAAGAACAAAATAACGGTGTTTCCTACACATACGGACCATTTCTAGGTCAACTCTTCTTCTGAAACTGATACAAAGCACAGTTCCATTAACATGCAATGCTTTCCATTTAAGAGCAAGAAACGTGTGAGGTTCGTGAACGATGTAGCTTCCTTTGAGCTTAAAAGTGACTGAGTTTACCTGAAAAGATGTCTTGCTTGTAGGAAGACACAGAGCCTGGGATTTAACTCCATTTCTGAAGGGAAACAGACAGCACAGTTCTCTTCCATGAAACACACTCTGCTTTAGAGCAAGAAGCATGCTCTTCCTTTCCAGTGTTTCTAATAGAGCCAGAAACTTGAGGGTACTCAGAACAAAAGAGCGGTGTTTCTTACACATAGGGACCATTGCTACTTCATCTCTGCTTCTGAAATAGATACAAACCACAGGTCCTCTAACATCCAATGCTTTACAGTTAAGAACAAAAAACCTGTGAGCTACGTGAACAATGTAGGTTTGTTTGAGCGGAAAGGTGACTGAGTTCACGTGAAACGAAGTCTTGTTTGTAGGAAGACACAGAGCCTGGGATTTAACACCATTTCTGAAGGGAAACACACAGCACAGTTCTCATCCATGAAACACACTCTTCTTTAGAGCAAGAAGCATGCTCTTCCTTTCCAGTGTCTCTAATAGTGCCAGAAACTTGAGGGTACTCAGAACAAAAGAACGGTGTTTCTTACACGTAAGGACCATTGCTACTTCAACTCAGCTTCTAAAATAGATACAAACCACAGGTCCACTAACATCCAATGCTTTACACTTAAAAGCAAGAAACGTGTGAGCTACGTGAACGATGTAGCTATTTTTGAGCAGAAAGGTGACTGAGTTTACGTGAAACGAAGTCTTGTTTGTAGGAAGACACAGAGCCTGGGATTTAACTCCATTTCTGAAGGGAAAAATACAGCACAGTTCTCATCCATGAAACACACTCTGCTTTAGAGCAAGATGCACGTTATTGCTTTCTAGAGACTATAATAGAGCCAGAATCTTGAAAGTGTGCTCAGAAGAAAAGAACGGTGTTTCCTGTATATACAGATCATTGCTAGTTCAACTCTGCTTCTGAAACAGATACAAACCACAAGTCATCTAACATCCAATGCTTTTCAGTTAAGAGCGAGAAACGTGTGATCTTCGTAAACGATTTATATTCATTTGAGCTGAAAAGTGACTGCGTTTACCTGAAATGATGTCTTGCTTTTAGGAAGAAAGACAGCCTGGATTTAACTCCATTTCTGAAGGGAAACACACAGCACAGTTCTCATCCATGAAACACACTCTGCTTTAGAGCAAGAAGCACGCTCTTGCTTTCTATGAGTCTCTAATAAAGCAGGAAATGTGACTGTGGTCAGAACAAAATAACGGTGATTCCTACACATACGGACCATTTCTAGGTCAAGACTTCTTCTGAAACTGATACAAACCACAGTTCCTCTAAGATACAATGCTTTACACTTAACAGCGAGAAACGTGTGAGCTACGTGAACGATGTAGCTTTGTTTGAGCGGAAAGGTGACTGAGTTTACGTGAAACGATGTCTTGCTTGTAGGAAGATACAGAGCCTGTGATTTAACTCCATTTCTGAAGGGAAAAATAAAGCACTGTTCTCACGATGAAACACACTCTGCTTTAGAGCACGAAGCATGCTCTTGCTTTCTAGGGTCTCTAATAGAGCCAGAAGCTTGAGGGTACTCTGAACAAAAGAACGGTGTTTCCTACACATATGGACCAGTGCTAGTTCAACTCTGCTTCTGAAACTGATATAAACCACAAGTCATCTAACATCCAATGCTTTTCAGTTAGGAGCAAGAAACGTATGAGGTTCGTAAAAGATTTATATTCATTGGAGCTGAAAAGTGACTGCGTTTACCTGAAATTATGTCTTGCTTGTAGGAAGACACAGAGCCTGGAATTTAACTCCATTTCTGAAGGGAAATACACAGCACAGATCTCATCCATGAAACACACTCTGCTTTAGAGCAAGAAGCACAATCTTGCTTTCTAAGATTCTCTAATACAGCAGGAAACGTGACTGTGGTCAGAACAAAATAACGGTGTTTCCTACAAATACGGACAATATCTAGGTCAACTATTCTTCTGAAACTGATACAAAGCACAGTGCCATTACCATGCAATGCTTGCCATTTAAGAGCGAGAAACAGGTGAGTTTCGTGAACGATGTAGCTTCCTTTGAGCTGAAAAGTGACTGAGTTTACCTGAAAATATGTCTTGCTTATAGGAAGACAGAGAGCCTGGGATTTAACTCCATTTCTGAAGGGAAACACACAGCACAGTTCTCATCCATGAAATACACTCTGCTTTAGTTCAAGAAGCAAGCTCTTGCTTTCTAGAGTCTCTAATAGAGCCAGAAATTTGAGGCTACTCTGAACAAAATAACGGTGTTCCTACACATATAGACCAGTGCTAGTTCTACTCTGCTTCTGAAACTGATACAAACCACAAGTCATCTAACATCCAATGCTTTTCAGTTAAGAGCAAGAAACGTGTGAGCTTCGTAAACGATTTATATTCATTTGAGCTGAAAAGTGACTGTGTTTACCTGAAATTATGTCTTGCTTGTAGGACGACACAGAGCCTGGAATTTAACTCCATTTCTGAAGGGAAACACACAGCACAGTTCTTATACATGAAACACACTCTGCTTTAGAGCAAGAAGCACTGTCTTGCTTTCTAAGAGTTTCTAATACAGCAGGAAACGTGACTGTGGTCAGTTCAAAATAACGGTGTTTCCTACACATATGGACCATATAGAGGTCAACTCTGCTTTTGAAACTAATACAAAGCACAGTTCCATTAACATGCAATGCTTTCAAGTTAAGAGCGAGAAACGTGTGAGCTTCGTGAACGATGTAGCTTCCTTTGAGCTGAAAAATGACTGAGTTTACCTGAAAAGATGTCTTGCTTGTAGGAAGACACAGAGCCTGCGATTTACCTCCATTTCTGAGGGAAACACACAGCACAGTTCTCATCCATGAAACACACGCTGCTTTAGAGCAAGAAGCACACTCTTGCTTTCTAAGATTCTCTAATACAGCAGGAAAAGTGACAGTGGTAAGAACAAAATAACGGTGTTTCCTACACATACGGACCATTTCTAGGTCAACTCTTCTTCTGAAACTGATACAAAGCACAGTTCCATTAACATGCAATGCTTTCCATTTAAGAGCAAGAAACGTGTGAGGTTCGTGAACGATGTAGCTTCCTTTGAGCTTAAAAGTGACTGAGTTTACCTGAAAAGATGTCTTGCTTGTAGGAAGACACAGAGCCTGGGATTTAACTCCATTTCTGAAGGGAAACAGACAGCACAGTTCTCTTCCATGAAACACACTCTGCTTTAGAGCAAGAAGCATGCTCTTCCTTTCCAGTGTTTCTAATAGAGCCAGAAACTTGAGGGTACTCAGAACAAAAGAGCGGTGTTTCTTACACATAGGGACCATTGCTACTTCATCTCTGCTTCTGAAATAGATACAAACCACAGGTCCTCTAACATCCAATGCTTTACAGTTAAGAACAAAAAACCTGTGAGCTACGTGAACAATGTAGGTTTGTTTGAGCGGAAAGGTGACTGAGTTCACGTGAAACGAAGTCTTGTTTGTAGGAAGACACAGAGCCTGGGATTTAACACCATTTCTGAAGGGAAACACACAGCACAGTTCTCATCCATGAAACACACTCTTCTTTAGAGCAAGAAGCATGCTCTTCCTTTCCAGTGTCTCTAATAGTGCCAGAAACCTGAGGGTACTCAGAACAAAAGAACGGTGTTTCTTACACGTAAGGACCATTGCTACTTCAACTCAGCTTCTAAAATAGATACAAACCACAGGTCCACTAACATCCAATGCTTTACACTTAAAAGCAAGAAACGTGTGAGCTACGTGAACGATGTAGCTATTTTTGAGCAGAAAGGTGACTGAGTTTACGTGAAACGAAGTCTTGTTTGTAGGAAGACACAGAGCCTGGGATTTAACTCCATTTCTGAAGGGAAAAATACAGCACAGTTCTCATCCATGAAACACACTCTGCTTTAGAGCAAGATGCACGTTATTGCTTTCTAGAGACTATAATAGAGCCAGAATCTTGAAAGTGTGCTCAGAAGAAAAGAACGGTGTTTCCTGTATATACAGATCATTGCTAGTTCAACTCTGCTTCTGAAACAGATACAAACCACAAGTCATCTAACATCCAATGCTTTTCAGTTAAGAGCGAGAAACATGTGATCTTCGTAAACGATTTATATTCATTTGAGCTGAAAAGTGACTGCGTTTACCTGAAATGATGTCTTGCTTTTAGGAAGAAAGACAGCCTGGATTTAACTCCATTTCTGAAGGGAAACACACAGCACAGTTCTCATCCATGAAACACACTCTGCTTTAGAGCAAGAAGCACGCTCTTGCTTTCTATGAGTCTCTAATAAAGCAGGAAATGTGACTGTGGTCAGAACAAAATAACGGTGATTCCTACACATACGGACCATTTCTAGGTCAAGACTTCTTCTGAAACTGATACAAACCACAGTTCCTCTAAGATACAATGCTTTACACTTAACAGCGAGAAACGTGTGAGCTACGTGAACGATGTAGCTTTGTTTGAGCGGAAAGGTGACTGAGTTTACGTGAAACGATGTCTTGCTTGTAGGAAGATACAGAGCCTGTGATTTAACTCCATTTCTGAAGGGAAAAATAAAGCACTGTTCTCACGATGAAACACACTCTGCTTTAGAGCACGAAGCATGCTCTTGCTTTCTAGGGTCTCTAATAGAGCCAGAAGCTTGAGGGTACTCTGAACAAAAGAACGGTGTTTCCTACACATATGGACCAGTGCTAGTTCAACTCTGCTTCTGAAACTGATATAAACCACAAGTCATCTAACATCCAATGCTTTTCAGTTAGGAGCAAGAAACGTATGAGGTTCGTAAAAGATTTATATTCATTGGAGCTGAAAAGTGACTGCGTTTACCTGAAATTATGTCTTGCTTGTAGGAAGACACAGAGCCTGGAATTTAACTCCATTTCTGAAGGGAAATACACAGCACAGTTCTCATCCATGAAACACACTCTGCTTTAGAGCAAGAAGCACAATCTTGCTTTCTAAGATTCTCTAATACAGCAGGAAACGTGACTGTGGTCAGAACAAAATAACGGTGTTTCCTACAAATACGGACAATATCTAGGTCAACTATTCTTCTGAAACTGATACAAAGCACAGTGCCATTACCATGCAATGCTTGCCATTTAAGAGCGAGAAACAGGTGAGTTTCGTGAACGATGTAGCTTCCTTTGAGCTGAAAAGTGACTGAGTTTACCTGAAAATATGTCTTGCTTATAGGAAGACAGAGAGCCTGGGATTTAACTCCATTTCTGAAGGGAAACACACAGCACAGTTCTCATCCATGAAATACACTCTGCTTTAGTTCAAGAAGCAAGCTCTTGCTTTCTAGAGTCTCTAATAGAGCCAGAAATTTGAGGCTACTCTGAACAAAATAACGGTGTTCCTACACATATAGACCAGTGCTAGTTCTACTCTGCTTCTGAAACTGATACAAACCACAAGTCATCTAACATCCAATGCTTTTCAGTTAAGAGCAAGAAACGTGTGAGCTTCGTAAACGATTTATATTCATTTGAGCTGAAAAGTGACTGTGTTTACCTGAAATTATGTCTTGCTTGTAGGACGACACAGAGCCTGGAATTTAACTCCATTTCTGAAGGGAAACACACAGCACAGTTCTTATACATGAAACACACTCTGCTTTAGAGCAAGAAGCACTGTCTTGCTTTCTAAGAGTTTCTAATACAGCAGGAAACGTGACTGTGGTCAGTTCAAAATAACGGTGTTTCCTACACATATGGACCATATAGAGGTCAACTCTGCTTTTGAAACTAATACAAAGCACAGTTCCATTAACATGCAATGCTTTCAAGTTAAGAGCGAGAAACGTGTGAGCTTCGTGAACGATGTAGCTTCCTTTGAGCTGAAAAATGACTGAGTTTACCTGAAAAGATGTCTTGCTTGTAGGAAGACACAGAGCCTGCGATTTACCTCCATTTCTGAGGGAAACACACAGCACAGTTCTCATCCATGAAACACACGCTGCTTTAGAGCAAGAAGCACACTCTTGCTTTCTAAGATTCTCTAATACAGCAGGAAAAGTGACAGTGGTAAGAACAAAATAACGGTGTTTCCTACACATACGGACCATTTCTAGGTCAACTCTTCTTCTGAAACTGATACAAAGCACAGTTCCATTAACATGCAATGCTTTCCATTTAAGAGCAAGAAACGTGTGAGGTTCGTGAACGATGTAGCTTCCTTTGAGCTTAAAAGTGACTGAGTTTACCTGAAAAGATGTCTTGCTTGTAGGAAGACACAGAGCCTGGGATTTAACTCCATTTCTGAAGGGAAACAGACAGCACAGTTCTCTTCCATGAAACACACTCTGCTTTAGAGCAAGAAGCATGCTCTTCCTTTCCAGTGTTTCTAATAGAGCCAGAAACTTGAGGGTACTCAGAACAAAAGAGCGGTGTTTCTTACACATAGGGACCATTGCTACTTCATCTCTGCTTCTGAAATAGATACAAACCACAGGTCCTCTAACATCCAATGCTTTACAGTTAAGAACAAAAAACCTGTGAGCTACGTGAACAATGTAGGTTTGTTTGAGCGGAAAGGTGACTGAGTTCACGTGAAACGAAGTCTTGTTTGTAGGAAGACACAGAGCCTGGGATTTAACACCATTTCTGAAGGGAAACACACAGCACAGTTCTCATCCATGAAACACACTCTTCTTTAGAGCAAGAAGCATGCTCTTCCTTTCCAGTGTCTCTAATAGTGCCAGAAACTTGAGGGTACTCAGAACAAAAGAACGGTGTTTCTTACACGTAAGGACCATTGCTACTTCAACTCAGCTTCTAAAATAGATACAAACCACAGGTCCACTAACATCCAATGCTTTACACTTAAAAGCAAGAAACGTGTGAGCTACGTGAACGATGTAGCTATTTTTGAGCAGAAAGGTGACTGAGTTTACGTGAAACGAAGTCTTGTTTGTAGGAAGACACAGAGCCTGGGATTTAACTCCATTTCTGAAGGGAAAAATACAGCACAGTTCTCATCCATGAAACACACTCTGCTTTAGAGCAAGATGCACGTTATTGCTTTCTAGAGACTATAATAGAGCCAGAATCTTGAAAGTGTGCTCAGAAGAAAAGAACGGTGTTTCCTGTATATACAGATCA
This sequence comes from Onychomys arenicola, assembly GCA_949786405.1. Taxonomy (NCBI): domain Eukaryota; kingdom Metazoa; phylum Chordata; class Mammalia; order Rodentia; family Cricetidae; genus Onychomys; species Onychomys arenicola. The sequence continues at coordinate 308,379 of CATKUM010000030.1, forward strand.
TTGCTAGTTCAACTCTGCTTCTGAAACAGATACAAACCACAAGTCATCTAACATCCAATGCTTTTCAGTTAAGAGCGAGAAACGTGTGATCTTCGTAAACGATTTATATTCATTTGAGCTGAAAAGTGACTGCGTTTACCTGAAATGATGTCTTGCTTTTAGGAAGAAAGACAGCCTGGATTTAACTCCATTTCTGAAGGGAAACACACAGCACAGTTCTCATCCATGAAACACACTCTGCTTTAGAGCAAGAAGCACGCTCTTGCTTTCTATGAGTCTCTAATAAAGCAGGAAATGTGACTGTGGTCAGAACAAAATAACGGTGATTCCTACACATACGGACCATTTCTAGGTCAAGACTTCTTCTGAAACTGATACAAACCACAGTTCCTCTAAGATACAATGCTTTACACTTAACAGCGAGAAACGTGTGAGCTACGTGAACGATGTAGCTTTGTTTGAGCGGAAAGGTGACTGAGTTTATGTGAAACGAAGTCTTGCTTGTAGGAAGATACAGAGCCTGTGATTTAACTCCATTTCTGAAGAGAAACACACAGCACTATTCTCACGATGAAACACACTCTGCGTATAGGAAGAAGCACGCTCTTGCTTTCTAGAGTCTGTAATAGAGCAGGAAACGTGAGTGTGCTAGGAACAAAAGAACGGTGTTTCCAATACATACAGATCATTGCTAGTTGAACTCTGCTTCTGAAACTGATACAAACCACAAGTCATCTAACATCCAATGCTTTTCAGTTAAGAGCGAGAAACGTGTGATCTTCATAAACGATTTATATTCATTTGAGCTGAAAAGTGACTGCGTTTACCTGAAATTATGTCTTGCTAGTAGGAAGACACAGAGCCTGGAATTTAACTCCATTTCTGAAGGGAAACACACAGCACAGTTCTCATCCATGAAACACACTCTGCTTTAGAGCAAGAAGCACACTCTTGCTTTCTAAGATTCTCTAATACAGCAGGAAACGTGAGTGTGGTCAGAACAAAATAACGGTGTTTCCTACAAATACGGACCATATCTAGGTCAACTCTTCTTCTGAAACTGATGCAAAGCACAGTTCCATTAACATGCAATGCTTTCCAGTTAAGAGCGAGAAACGTGTGAGCTTCGTGAACGATGTAGCTTCCTTTGAGATGAAAAGTGACTGAGTTTACCTGAAAAGATGTCTAGTTTGAAGGAAGACACAGAGCCTGAGATTTAACTCCATTTCTGAAGGGAAACACACAGCACAGTTCTCATCCATGAAACACACTCTGCGTTAGAGCTCGAAGCAAGCTCTTGCTTTCTAGAGTCTCTAATAGAGCCAGAAACTTGAGGGTACTCAGAACAAAAGAACGGTGTTTCCTGTACATATAGATCATTGCTAGTTCAACTCTGCTTCTGAAACAGATACAAACCACAAGTCATCTAACATCCAATGCTTTTCAGTTAAGAGCGAGAAACGTGTGATCTTCGTAAACGATTTATATTCATTTGAGCTGAAAAGTGACTGCGTTTACCTGAAATGATGTCTTGCTTTTAGGAAGAAAGACAGCCTGGATTTAACTCCATTTCTGAAGGGAAACACACAGCACAGTTCTCATCCATGAAACACACTCTGCTTTAGAGCAAGAAGCACGCTCTTGCTTTCTATGAGTCTCTAATACAGCAGGAAACGTGACTGTGGTAAGAACAAAATAACGATGTTTCCTACAAATACGGACAATATCTAGGTCAACTCTTCTTCTGAAACTGATACAAAGCACAGTGCCATTACCATGCAATGCTTGCCATTTAAGAGCGAGAAACAGGTGAGTTTCGTGAACGATGTAGCTTCCTTTGAGCTGAAAAGTGACTGAGTTTACCTGAAAATATGTCTTGCTTATAGGAAGACAGAGAGCCTGGGATTTAACTCCATTTCTGAAGGGAAACAGACAGCACAGTTCTCATCCAATAAATACACTCTGCTTTAGTGCAAGAAGCAAGCTCTTGCTTTCTAGAGTCTCTAATAGAGCCAGAAATTTGAGGCTACTCTGAACAAAATAACGGTGTTCCTACACATATAGACCAGTGCTAGTTCTACTCTGCTTCTGAAACTGATACAAACCACAAGTCATCTAACATCCAATGCTTTTCCGTTAAGAGCAAGAAACATGTGAGCTTCGTAAACGATTTATATTCATTTGAGCTGAAAAATGAGGTAGTTTATCTGAAAAGATGTCTTGATTGTAGGAAGACACAGAGCCTGGGATTTACCTCAATTTCTGAAAGGAAACACACAGCACAGTTCTCATCCATGAAACACATTCTGCTTTAGAACAAGAAGCACACTCTTGCTTTCTAAGATTCTCTAATACAGCAGGAAACGTGACTGTGGTAAGAACAAAATAACGGTGTTTCCTACACATACGGACCATATCTAGGTCAACTCTTCTTCTGAAACTGATACAAAGCACAGTTCCATTAACATGCAATGCTTTCCAGTTAAGAGCGAGAAACGTGTGAGCTTCGTGAACGATGTAGCTCCTTTGAGCTGAAAAGTGACTGAGTTTACCTGAAAAGATGTCTTGCTTGTAGGAAGACAGAGAGCCTGGGATTTAACTCCATTTCTGAAGGGAAACACACAGCACAGTTCTCATCCATGAAAAACACTCTGATTTAGAGCAAGAAGCAAGCTCTTGCTCTCTAGAGTCTCTAATAGAGCCAGAAACTTGAGGCTACTCTGAACAAAAGAACGGTGTTCCTACACATATAGACCAGTGCTAGTTCAACTCTGCTTCTGAAACTGATACAAACCACAAGTCATCTAACATCCAATGCTTTTCAGTTAAGAGCAAGAAACGTGTGAGCTTCGTAAACGATTTATATTCATTTGAGCTGAAAAGTGACTGTGTTTACCTGAAATTATGTCTTGCTTGTAGGACGACACAGAGCCTGGAATTTAACTGCATTTCTGAAGGGAAACACACAGCACAGTTCTCATCCATGAAACACATTCTGCTTTAGAACAAGAAGCACACTCTTGCTTTCTAAGATTCTCTAATACAGCAGGAAACGTGAGTGTGCTCAGAACAAAATAACGGTGTTTCCTACACATACGGACCATATCTAGGTCAACTCTTCTTCTGAAACTGATACAAATCACAGTTCCATTAACATGCAATGCTTTCCATTTAAGAGCGAGTAACGTGTGAGCTTCGTGAACGATGTTTGCTTCCTTTGAGCTGAAAAGTGACTGAGTTTACCTGAAAAGATGTCTTGCTTGTAGGAAGACACAGAGGCTGGGATTTAACTCCATTTCTGAAGGGAAACACACAGCACAGTTCTCATCCATGAAACACACTCTGCTTTAGAGCAAGAAGCATGCTCTTCCTTTCCAGTGTCTCTAATAGAGCCAGAAACTTGAGGGTACTCAGAACAAAAGAGAGGTGTTTCTTACACATAGGGACCATTGCTACTTCATCTCTGCTTCTGAAATAGATACAAACCACAGACCCTCTAACGTCCAATGCTTTACAGTTAAGAGCAAAAAGCCTGTGAGCTACGTGAACAATGTTGCTTTGTTTGAGCGGAAAGGTGACTGAGTTTACGTGAAACGAAGTCTTGTTTGTAGGAAGACACAGAGCCTGGGATTTAACTCCATTTCTGAAGGGAAAAACACAGCACAGTTCTCATCCATGAAACACACTCTGCTTCAGTGCAAGATGCACGTTATTGCTTTCTAGAGTCTATAATAGAGCCAGAAACTTGAAAGAGTGCCCAGAACAAAAGAACGGTGTTTCCTATACATACAGACCATTGCTAGTTCAACTCTGCTTATGAAACTGATACAAACCACAAGTCATATAACATCCAATGCTTTTTAGTTAAGAGCAAGAAACTTGTGAGCTTCGTAAACGATTTATATTCATTTGAGCTAAAAAGTGACTGCGTTTACCTGAAATGAAGTCTTGCTTGTAGGAAGACAAGAGCCTGGAATTTAACTCCATTTCTGAAGGGAAACAGACAGCACAGTTCTCTTCCATGAAACACACTCTGCTTTAGAGCAAGAAGCATGCTCTTCCTTTCCAGTGTTTCTAATAGAGCCAGAAACTTGAGGGTACTCAGAACAAAAGAGCGGTGTTTCTTACACATAGGGACCATTGCTACTTCATCTCTGCTTCTGAAATAGATACAAACCACAGGTCCTCTAACATCCAATGCTTTACAGTTAAGAACAAAAAACCTGTGAGCTACGTGAACAATGTAGGTTTGTTTGAGCGGAAAGGTGACTGAGTTCACGTGAAACGAAGTCTTGTTTGTAGGAAGACACAGAGCCTGGGATTTAACACCATTTCTGAAGGGAAACACACAGCACAGTTCTCATCCATGAAACACACTCTTCTTTAGAGCAAGAAGCATGCTCTTCCTTTCCAGTGTCTCTAATAGTGCCAGAAACTTGAGGGTACTCAGAACAAAAGAACGGTGTTTCTTACACGTAAGGACCATTGCTACTTCAACTCAGCTTCTAAAATAGATACAAACCACAGGTCCACTAACATCCAATGCTTTACACTTAAAAGCAAGAAACGTGTGAGCTACGTGAACGATGTAGCTATTTTTGAGCAGAAAGGTGACTGAGTTTACGTGAAACGAAGTCTTGTTTGTAGGAAGACACAGAGCCTGGGATTTAACTCCATTTCTGAAGGGAAAAACACAGCACAGTTCTCATCCATGAAACACACTCTGCTTCAGTGCAAGATGCACGTTATTGCTTTCTAGAGTCTATAATAGAGCCAGAAACTTGAAAGAGTGCCCAGAACAAAAGAACGGTGTTTCCTATACATACAGACCATTGCTAGTTCAACTCTGCTTATGAAACTGATACAAACCACAAGTCATATAACATCCAATGCTTTTTAGTTAAGAGCAAGAAACTTGTGAGCTTCGTAAACGATTTATATTCATTTGAGCTAAAAAGTGACTGCGTTTACCTGAAATGAAGTCTTGCTTGTAGGAAGACAAGAGCCTGGAATTTAACTCCATTTCTGAAGGGAAACAGACAGCACAGTTCTCTTCCATGAAACACACTCTGCTTTAGAGCAAGAAGCATGCTCTTCCTTTCCAGTGTTTCTAATAGAGCCAGAAACTTGAGGGTACTCAGAACAAAAGAGCGGTGTTTCTTACACATAGGGACCATTGCTACTTCATCTCTGCTTCTGAAATAGATACAAACCACAGGTCCTCTAACATCCAATGCTTTACAGTTAAGAACAAAAAACCTGTGAGCTACGTGAACAATGTAGGTTTGTTTGAGCGGAAAGGTGACTGAGTTCACGTGAAACGAAGTCTTGTTTGTAGGAAGACACAGAGCCTGGGATTTAACACCATTTCTGAAGGGAAACACACAGCACAGTTCTCATCCATGAAACACACTCTTCTTTAGAGCAAGAAGCATGCTCTTCCTTTCCAGTGTCTCTAATAGTGCCAGAAACTTGAGGGTACTCAGAACAAAAGAACGGTGTTTCTTACACGTAAGGACCATTGCTACTTCAACTCAGCTTCTAAAATAGATACAAACCACAGGTCCACTAACATCCAATGCTTTACAGTTAAAAGCAAGAAACGTGTGAGCTACGTGAACGATGTAGCTATTTTTGAGCAGAAAGGTGACTGAGTTTACGTGAAACGAAGTCTTGTTTGTAGGAAGACACAGAGCCTGGGATTTAACTCCATTTCTGAAGGGAAAAATACAGCACAGTTCTCATCCATGAAACACACTCTGCTTTAGAGCAAGATGCACGTTATTGCTTTCTAGAGACTATAATAGAGCCAGAATCTTGAAAGTGTGCTCAGAAGAAAAGAACGGTGTTTCCTATACATACAGACCATTGCTAGTTCAACTCTGCTTATGAAACTGATACAAACCACAAGTCATATAACATCCAATGCTTTTTAGTTAAGAGCAAGAAACTTGTGAACTTCGTAAACGATTTATATTCATTTGACCTGAAAAGTGACTGCGTTTACCTGAAATGATGTCTTGCTTGTAGGAAGACACAGAGCCTGGAATTTAACTCCATTTCTGAAGGGAAACACACAGCACAGTTCTCTTCCATGAAACACACTCTGCTTTAGAGCAAGAAGCATGCTCTTGCTTTCCAGAGTCTCTAATAGAGCCACAAACATGAAGGTACTCAGAACAAAAGAACGGTGTTTCCTACTCATACAGACCATTGCTAGTTCAACTCTGCTTCTGAAACTGATACAAACCACAGGTACTCTTACATCCAATGCTTTACAGTTAAGAGCAAGAAACGTGTAAGCTACATGAATGACGTAGCTTTCTTTGAGCGGAAAGGTGACTGAGTTTATGTGAAACGAAGTCTTGCTTGTAGGAAGATACAGAGCCTGTGATTTAACTCCATTTCTGAAGAGAAACACACAGCACTATTCTCACGATGAAACACACTCTGCGTATAGGAAGAAGCACGCTCTTGCTTTCTAGAGTCTGTAATAGAGCAGGAAACGTGAGTGTGCTAGGAACAAAAGAACGGTGTTTCCAATACATACAGATCATTGCTAGTTGAACTCTGCTTCTGAAACTGATACAAACCACAAGTCATCTAACATCCAATGCTTTTCAGTTAAGAGCGAGAAACGTGTGATCTTCATAAACGATTTATATTCATTTGAGCTGAAAAGTGACTGCGTTTACCTGAAATTATGTCTTGCTAGTAGGAAGACACAGAGCCTGGAATTTAACTCCATTTCTGAAGGGAAACACACAGCACAGTTCTCATCCATGAAACACACTCTGCTTTAGAGCAAGAAGCACACTCTTGCTTTCTAAGATTCTCTAATACAGCAGGAAACGTGACTGTGGTCAGAACAAAATAACGGTGTTTCCTACAAATACGGACCATATCTAGGTCAACTCTTCTTCTGAAACTGATGCAAAGCACAGTTCCATTAACATGCAATGCTTTCCAGTTAAGATCGAGAAACGTGTGAGCTTCGTGAACGATGTAGCTTCCTTTGAGATGAAAAGTGACTGAGTTTACCTGAAAAGATGTCTAGTTTGAAGGAAGACACAGAGCCTGAGATTTAACTCCATTTCTGAAGGGAAACACACAGCACAGTTCTCATCCATGAAACACACTCTGCGTTAGAGCTCGAAGCAAGCTCTTGCTTTCTAGAGTCTCTAATAGAGCCAGAAACTTGAGGGTACTCAGAACAAAAGAACGGTGTTTCCTGTACATATAGATCATTGCTAGTTCAACTCTGCTTCTGAAACAGATACAAACCACAAGTCATCTAACATCCAATGCTTTTCAGTTAAGAGCGAGAAACGTGTGATCTTCGTAAACGATTTATATTCATTTGAGCTGAAAAGTGACTGCGTTTACCTGAAATGATGTCTTGCTTTTAGGAAGAAAGACAGCCTGGATTTAACTCCATTTCTGAAGGGAAACGCACAGCACAGTTCTCATCCATGAAACACACTCTGCTTTAGAGCAAGAAGCACGCTCTTGCTTTCTATGAGTCTCTAATAAAGCAGGAAACGTGACTGTGGTCAGAACAAAATAACGGTGATTCCTACACATAAGGACCATTTCTAGGTCAAGACTTCTTCTGAAACTGAAACAAACCACAGTTCCTCTAAGATACAATGCTTTACACTTATGAGCGAGAAACGTGTGAGCTACGTGAACGATGTAGCTTTGTTTGAGCGGAAAGGTGACTGAGTTTACGTGAAACGATGTCTTGCTTGTAGGAAGATACAGAGCCTGTGATTTAACTCCATTTCTGAAGGGAAACACACAGCACTGTTCTCACGATGAAACACACTCTGCTTTAGAGCACGAAGCATGCTCTTGCTTTCCAGGCTCTCTAATAGAGCCAGAAACTTGAGGGTACTCTGAACAAAAGAACGGTGTTTCCTACACATATGGACCAGTGCTAGTTCAACTCTGCTTCTGAAACTGATACAAACCACAAGTCATCTAACATCCAATGCTTTTCAGTTAAGAGAAAGAAACGTATGAGGTTCGTAAAAGATTTATATTCATTGGAGCTGAAAAGTGACTGCCTTTACCTGAAATTATGACTTGCTTGTAGGAAGACACAGATCCTGGGATTTAACTCCATTTCTGAAGGGAAATACACAGCACAGTTCTCATCCATGAAACACACTCTGCTTTAGAGCAAGAAGCACAATCTTGCTTTCTAAGATTCTCTAATACAGCAGGAAACGTGACTGTGGTAAGAACAAAATAACGATGTTTCCTACAAATACGGACAATATCTAGGTCAACTCTTCTTCTGAAACTGATACAAAGCACAGTTCCATTACCATGCAATGCTTTCCAGTTAAGAGCGAGAAACGTGTGAGCTTCGTGAACGATGTAGCTTCCTTTGAGCTGAAAAGTGACTGAGTTTACCTGAAAATATGTCTTGCTTATAGGAAGACAGAGAGCCTGGGATTTAACTCCATTTCTGAAGGGAAACAGACAGCACAGTTCTCATCCAATAAATACACTCTGCTTTAGTGCAAGAAGCAAGCTCTTGCTTTCTAGAGTCTCTAATAGAGCCAGAAATTTGAGGCTACTCTGAACAAAATAACGGTGTTCCTACACATATAGACCAGTGCTAGTTCTACTCTGCTTCTGAAACTGATACAAACCACAAGTCATCTAACATCCAATGCTTTTCCGTTAAGAGCAAGAAACATGTGAGCTTCGTAAACGATTTATATTCATTTGAGCTGAAAAATGAGGTAGTTTATCTGAAAAGATGTCTTGATTGTAGGAAGACACAGAGCCTGGGATTTACCTCAATTTCTGAAAGGAAACACACAGCACAGTTCTCATCCATGAAACACATTCTGCTTTAGAACAAGAAGCACACTCTTGCTTTCTAAGATTCTCTAATACAGCAGGAAACGTGACTGTGGTAAGAACAAAATAACGGTGTTTCCTACACATACGGACCATATCTAGGTCAACTCTTCTTCTGAAACTGATACAAAGCACAGTTCCATTAACATGCAATGCTTTCCAGTTAAGAGCGAGAAACGTGTGAGCTTCGTGAACGATGTAGCTCCTTTGAGCTGAAAAGTGACTGAGTTTACCTGAAAAGATGTCTTGCTTGTAGGAAGACAGAGAGCCTGGGATTTAACTCCATTTCTGAAGGGAAACACACAGCACAGTTCTCATCCATGAAAAACACTCTGATTTAGAGCAAGAAGCAAGCTCTTGCTCTCTAGAGTCTCTAATAGAGCCAGAAACTTGAGGCTACTCTGAACAAAAGAACGGTGTTCCTACACATATAGACCAGTGCTAGTTCAACTCTGCTTCTGAAACTGATACAAACCACAAGTCATCTAACATCCAATGCTTTTCAGTTAAGAGCAAGAAACGTGTGAGCTTCGTAAACGATTTATATTCATTTGAGCTGAAAAGTGACTGTGTTTACCTGAAATTATGTCTTGCTTGTAGGACGACACAGAGCCTGGAATTTAACTGCATTTCTGAAGGGAAACACACAGCACAGTTCTCATCCATGAAACACATTCTGCTTTAGAACAAGAAGCACACTCTTGCTTTCTAAGATTCTCTAATACAGCAGGAAACGTGAGTGTGCTCAGAACAAAATAACGGTGTTTCCTACACATACGGACCATATCTAGGTCAACTCTTCTTCTGAAACTGATACAAATCACAGTTCCATTAACATGCAATGCTTTCCATTTAAGAGCGAGTAACGTGTGAGCTTCGTGAACGATGTTTGCTTCCTTTGAGCTGAAAAGTGACTGAGTTTACCTGAAAAGATGTCTTGCTTGTAGGAAGACACAGAGGCTGGGATTTAACTCCATTTCTGAAGGGAAACACACAGCACAGTTCTCATCCATGAAACACACTCTGCTTTAGAGCAAGAAGCATGCTCTTCCTTTCCAGTGTCTCTAATAGAGCCAGAAACTTGAGGGTACTCAGAACAAAAGAGAGGTGTTTCTTACACATAGGGACCATTGCTACTTCATCTCTGCTTCTGAAATAGATACAAACCACAGACCCTCTAACGTCCAATGCTTTACAGTTAAGAGCAAAAAGCCTGTGAGCTACGTGAACAATGTTGCTTTGTTTGAGCGGAAAGGTGACTGAGTTTACGTGAAACGAAGTCTTGTTTGTAGGAAGACACAGAGCCTGGGATTTAACTCCATTTCTGAAGGGAAAAACACAGCACAGTTCTCATCCATGAAACACACTCTGCTTCAGTGCAAGATGCACGTTATTGCTTTCTAGAGTCTATAATAGAGCCAGAAACTTGAAAGAGTGCCCAGAACAAAAGAACGGTGTTTCCTATACATACAGACCATTGCTAGTTCAACTCTGCTTATGAAACTGATACAAACCACAAGTCATATAACATCCAATGCTTTTTAGTTAAGAGCAAGAAACTTGTGAGCTTCGTAAACGATTTATATTCATTTGAGCTAAAAAGTGACTGCGTTTACCTGAAATGAAGTCTTGCTTGTAGGAAGACAAGAGCCTGGAATTTAACTCCATTTCTGAAGGGAAACACACAGCACAGTTCTCTTCCAGGAAACACACTCTGCTTTAGAGCAAGAAGAATGCTCTTGCTTTCCAGAGTCTCTAATAGAGCCACAAACTTGAAGGTACTCAGAACAAAAGAACGGTGTTTCCTACTCATACAGACCATTTCTAGTTCAACTCTGCTTCTGAAACTGATATAAACCACAGGTACTCTTACATCCAATGCTTTACAGTTAAGAGCAAGAAACATGTGAGCTACGTGAATGACGTAGCTTTCTTTGAGCGGAAAGGTGACTGATTTTATGAGAAATGAAGTCTTGCTTGTAGAAAGATACAGAGCCTGTGATTTAACTCCATTTCTGAAGAGAAACACACAGCACTGTTATCACGATGAAACCCACTCTGCGTATAGGAAGAAGCACGCTCTTGCTTTCTAGAGTCTGTAATAGAGCAGGAAACGTGAGTGTGCTCAGAACAAAAGAACGATGTTTCCTATACATACAGATCATTGCTAGTTCAACTCTGCTTCTGAAACTGATACAAACCACAAGTCATCTAACATCCAATGCTTTTCAGTTAAGAGCGAGAAACGTGTGATCTTCGTAAACGATTTATATTCATTTGAGCTGAAAAGTGACTGCGTTTACCTGAAATTATGTCTTGCTTGTAGGAGGACACAGAGCCTGGAATTTAACTCCATTTCTGAAGGGAAACACACAGCACAGTTCTTATCCATGAAACACACTCTGCTTTAGAGCAAGAAGCACACTCTTGCTTTCTAAGATTCTCTAATACAGCAGGAAACGTGACTGTGGTCAGAACAAAATATCGGTTTTTCCTACACATACGGACCATATCTAGGTCAACTCTTCTTCTGAAACTGATACAAAGCACAGTTCCATTAACATGCAATGCTTTCCAGTTAAGAGCGAGAAACGTGTGAGCTTCGTGAAAGATGTAGCTTCCTTTGAGCTGAAAAGTGACTGAGTTTATCTGAAAAGATGTCTTGCTTGTAGGAAGACAGAGAGCCTGGGTTTTAACTCCATTTCTGAAGGGAAACACACAGCACAGTTCTCATCCATAAAAAACACTCTGATTTAGAGCAAGAAGCAAGCTCTTGCTCTCTAGAGTCTCTAATAGTGCCAGAAACTTGAGGGTACTCAGAACAAAAGAACGGTGTTTCTTACACGTAAGGACCATTGCTACTTCAACTCAGCTTCTAAAATAGATACAAACCACAGGTCCACTAACATCCAATGCTTTACAGTTAAAAGCAAGAAACGTGTGAGCTACGTGAACGATGTAGCTATTTTTGAGCAGAAAGGTGACTGAGTTTACGTGAAACGAAGTCTTGTTTGTAGGAAGACACAGAGCCTGGGATTTAACTCCATTTCTGAAGGGAAAAATACAGCACAGTTCTCATCCATGAAACACACTCTGCTTTATAGCAAGATGCACTTTATTGCTTTCTAGAGTCTATAATAGAGCCACAAACTTGAGGGTACTCAGAACAAAAGAACGGTGTTTCCTACACATACAGACCATTGCTAGTTCAACTCTGCTTCTGAAACTGATACAAACCACAGGTACTCTTACATCCAATGCTTTACAGTTAAGAGCAAGATACGTGTGAGCTACGTGAATGACGTAGCTTTCTTTGAGCGGAAAGGTGACTGAGTTTATGTGAAACGAAGTCTTGCTTGTAGGAAGATACAGAGCCTGTGATTTAACTCCATTTCTGAAGAGAAACACACAGCACTGTTCTCACGATGAAACACACTCTGCTATAGGAAGAAGCACGCTCTTGCTTTCTAGAGTCTGTAATAGAGCAGGAAACGTGAGTGTGCTAGGAACAAAAGAACGGTGTTTCCTATACATACAGATCATTGCTAGTTGAACTCTGCTTCTGAAACTGATACAAACCACAAGTCATCTAACATCCAATGCTTTTCAGTTAAGAGCGAGAAACGTGTGATCTTCATAAACGATTTATATTCATTTGAGCTGAAAAGTGACTGCGTTTACCTGAAGTTATGTCTTGCTTTTAGGAAGAAAGACAGCCTGGATTTAACTCCATTTCTGAAAGGAAACACACAGCACAGTTCTCATCCATGAAACACACTCTGCTTTAGAGCAAGAAGCACGCTCTTGCATTCTATGAGTATCTAATAAAGCAGGAAACGTGACTGTGGTCAGAACAATATAACGGTGATTCCTACACATACAGACCATTTCTAGGTCAAGACTTCTTCTGAAACTGATACAAACCACAGTTCCTCTAACATACAATGCTTTACACTTAAGAGCGAGAAACGTGTGAGCTACGTGAACGATGTAGCTTTGTTTGAGCGGAAAGGTGACTGAGTTTATGTGAAACGATGTCTTGCTTGTAGGAAGATACAGAGCCTGTGATTTAACTCCATTTCTGAAGGGAAACACACAGCACTGTTCTCACGATGAAACACACTCTGCTTTAGAGCACGAAGCATGCTCTTGCTTTCTAGGGTCTCTAATAGAGCCAGAAACTTGAGGGTACTCTGAACAAAAGAACGGTGTTTCCTACACATATGGACCAGTGCTAGTTCAACTCTGCTTCTGAAACTGATACAAACCACAAGTCATCTAACATCCAATGCTTTTCAGTTAAGAGCAAGAAACTTGTGAACTTCGTAAACGATTTATATTCATTTGAGCTGAAAAGTGACTGCGTTTACCTGAAGTTATGTCTTGCTTGTAGGAAGACACAGAGCCTGAAATTTAACTCCATTTCTGAAGGGAAATACACAGCACAGTTCTCATCCATGAAACACACTCTGCTTTAGAGCAGAAGCACACTCTTGCTTTCTAAGATTCTCTAATACACCAGGAAACGTGACTGTGGTCAGAACAAAATAACGGTGTTTCCTACAAATACGGACCATATCTAGGTCAACTCTTCTTCTGAAACTGATACAAAGCACAGTTCCATTAACATGCAATGCTTTCCATTTAAGAGCGAGAAACGTGTGAGCTTTGTGAACGATGTAGCTTCCTTTGAGCTGAAAAGTGACTGAGTTTACCTGAAAAGATGTCTTGCTTGTAGGGAGACACAGAGCCTGGGATTTAACTCCATTTCTGAAGGGAAACACACAGCACAGTTCTCATCCATGAAACACACTCTGCTTTAGAGCAAGAAGCATGCTCTTCCTTTCCAGTGTCTCTAATAGAGCCAGAAACTTGAGGGTACTCAGAACAAAAGAGCGGTGTTTCTTACACATAGGGACCATTGCTACTTCATCTCTGCTTCTGAAATAGATACAAACCACAGGTCCTCTAACATCCAATGCTTTACAGTTAAGAACAAAAAACCTTTGAGCTATGTGAACAATGTAGGTTTGTTTGAGCGGAAAGGTGACTGAGTTTACGTGAAACGAAGTCTTGTTTGTTGGAAGACACAGAGCCTGGAATTTAACTCCATTTCTGAAGGGAAACACACAGCACAGTTCTCATCCATGAAACACACTCTGCTTTAGAGCAAGAAGCACACTCTTGCTTTCTAAGAATCTCTAATACCGCAGGAAACGTGACTGTGGTCAGAACAAAATAACGGTGTTTCCTACACATACAGACCATATCTAAGTCAAGTCTTCTTCTGAAACTGATACAAACCACAGTTCCTCTCACATACAATTCTTTACAGTTAATAGCGAGAAACATGTGAGCTTCGTGTACGATGTAGCTTCCTTTGAGCTGTAAAGTGACTGAGTTTACCTGAAAAGATGTCTTCCTTATAGGAAGACACAGAGCCAGGGATTTAACTCCATTTATGAAGGGAAACACACAGCACAGTTCTCATCCATGAAACACACTCTGCATTAGGGCAAGAAGCATGCTCTTGCTTTCCAGAGACTCTAATAGAGCCAGAAACTTGAGGGAACTCAAAACAAAAGAACGGTGTTACCTACACATACAGACCATTGCTAGTTCAACTCTGCTTCTGAAACTGATACAAACCACATGTCATCTAACATCCAATGCTTTTCAGTTAAGAGCAAGAAACGTTTGTGCTTCGTAAATGATTTATATTCATTTGAGCTGAAAAGTGTCTGCGTTTACATGAAACGATGTCTTGCTTCTAGGAAGACACAGGGCCTGGAATTTAACTCCATTTCTGAAGGGAAACACACAGCACAGTTCTCATCCATGAAACACACCCTGTTTTAGGGCAAGAAGCACGCTCTTGCTTTCTGTGAGTCTCTAATACAGCAGGAAATGTGACTGTGGTCAGAACAAAATAACGGTGTTTCCTACACATACGGACCATTTCTAGGTCAACTCTTCTTCTGAAACTGATACAAAGCACAGTTCCATTAACATGCAATGCTTTCAAGTTAAGAGCGAGAAACGTGTGAGCTTCGTGAACGATGTAGATGTAGCTTCCTTAGAGCTGAAAAGTGACTGAGATTACCTGAAAAGATGTCTTTCTTGTAGGAAGACACAGAGCCTGGGATTTAACTCCATTTCTGAAGGGAAACACACAGCACAGTTCTCATCCATGAAAAGCACTCTGCTTTAGAGCACGAAGCATGCTCTTCCTTTCTAGGGTCTCTAATAGAGCCAGAAACTTGAGGGTACTCTGAACAAAAGAACGGTGTTCCCTACACATATGGACCAGTGCTAGTTCAACTCTGCTTCTGAAACTGATACAAACCACAAGTCATCTAACATCCAATGCTTTTCAGTTAAGAGCAAGAAACGTCTGAGGTTCGTAAACGATTTATATTCATTTGAGCTGAAAAGTGACTGCGTTTACCTGAAATGATATCTTGCTTGTAGGAAGACACAGAGGCTGTAATTTAACTCCATTTCTGAAGGGAAACACACAGTACAGTACTCATCCATGTAACACACTCTGCTTTAGAGCAAGAAGCATGCTCTTGCTTTCCAGAGTCTCTAATAGAGCCAGAAACTCGAGGGTACTCAGAACAAAAGAACGGTGTTTCCTACACACAAGGACCATTGCTAGTTCAACTCTGCTCCGGAAATTGACACAAACCACAGGTCCTCTAACATCCAATGCTTTTCAGTTAAGAGCGAAAAACGTGTGAGCTTCGTAAACGATTTACATTCATTTGAGCTGAAAAGTGACAGCGTTTACCTCAAATGATGACTTCCTTGTAGAAAGACATTGAGCCTGGGATTTAACTCCATTTCTGAATGGAAACACACAGCACAGTTCTCATCCATGAAACACACTCTGCTTTAGAGCAAGAAGCACACTCTTGCTTTCTAAGAGTCTCTAATACCGCAGGAAACGTGACTGTGGTCAGAACAAAATAACGGTGTTTCCTACACATACAGATCATATCTAAGTCAAGTCTTCTTCTGAAACTGATACAAACCACAGTTCCTCTCACATACAATTCTTTACAGTTAATAGCGAGAAACGTGTGAGCTTCGTGTACGATGTAGCTTCCTTTGAGCTGTAAAGTGACTGAGTTTACCTGAAAAGATGTCTTCCTTATAGGAAGACACAGAACCTGGGATTTAACTCCATATTTGATGGGAAACACACAGCACAATTCTCATCCATGAAACAAACTCTTCTTTAGAGCACAAAGCATGCTCTTCCTTTGTAGAGTCTCTAATAGAGCCAGAAACTTGAGGGTACTCAGAACAAAAGAATGGTGTTTCGTACATATACAGACCATTGCTAGTTCAACTCTGCTTCTGAAACTGATACAAACCACAAGTCATCTAACTTCCAATGCTTTTCAGTTAAGAGCGAGAAACGTGTGAGCTTGTAAACGATTTATATTCATTTGAGCTGAAAAGTGACTACGTTTACCTGAAATGATGTCTTGCTTGTAGGAAGACACAGAGCCTGGGATTTAACTCCATTTCTGAAGGGAAACACACAGAACAGTTCTCATCCATGAAACATACTCTGCTTTACAGCAAGAATCATGCTCTTGCTTTCCAGAGACTCTAATAGAGCCAGAAACTTGAGGGTAATCAGAAAAAAAGAACAGTGTTTCCTACACATACGGACCATTGCTAGTTACACTGTTTCTGAAACTGATACAAACCACAGGTCCTCAAACATCCAATGCTTTACAGTTAAGAGCGAGAAACGTGTGAGCTTCGTAAACGATTTATATTCATTTGAGCTGAAAAGTGACTGCGTTTACCTGAAATGATGTCTTGCTTGTAGGAAGGCACGGAGCCTGTGATTTAACTCCATTTCTGAAGGGAAACACACAGCACAGTTCTCATCCATGAAACACACTCTGAATTAGAGCCAGAAGCACGCTCTTGCTTTCTAAGAGTCTCTAATACAGAAGGAAATGTGACTGTGGTCAGAACAAAATAACGGTGTTTCCTACACATACGGACCATATCCAGGTCAACTCTTCTTCTGAAACTGATACAAAGCACAGTTCCATTAACATGCAATGATTTCCAGTTAAGAGCGAGAAACGTTTGAGCTTTGTGAACGATGTAGCTTCCTTTGATCTGAAAAGTGACTGAGTTTACCTGAAAAGATGTCTTGCTTGTAGGAAGACACAGAGCCTGGGATTTAACACCATTTCTGAAGGGAAACACACAGCACAGTTCTCATCCATGAAATACACTCTGCTTTAGTGCAAGAAGCAAGCTCTTGCTTTCTTGAGTCTCAAATAGAGCCAGAAATTTGAGGCTACTCTGAACAAAATAACGGTGTTCCTACACATATAGACCAGTGCTAGTTCAACTCTGCTTCTGAAACTGATACAAACCACAAGTCATCTAACATCCAATGCTTTTCCGTTAAGAGCAAGAAACGTGTGAGCTTCGTAAACGATTTATATTCATTTGAGCTGAAAAATGACGGAGTTTATCTGAAAAGATGTCTTGCTTGCAGGAAGACACAGAGCCTGGAATTTACCTCCATTTCTGAGGGAAACACACAGCACAGTTCTCATCCATGAAACACATTCTGCTTTAGAACAAGAAGCACACTCTTGCTTTCTAAGATTCTCTAATACAGCAGGAAACGTGACTGTGGTAAGAACAAAATAACGGTGTTTCCTACACATAGGGACCATTTCTAGGTCAACTCTTCTTCTGAAACTGATACAAAGCACAGTTCCATTAACATGCAATGCTTTCCATTTAAGAGCAAGAAACGTGTGAGGTTCGTGAACGATGTAGCTTCCTTTGAGCTTAAAAGTGACTGAGTTTACCTGAAAAGATGTCTTGCTTGTAGGAAGACACAGAGCCTGGGATTTAACTCCATTTCTGAAGGGAAACAGACAGCACAGTTCTCTTCCATGAAACACACTCTGCTTTAGAGCAAGAAGCATGCTCTTCCTTTCCAGTGTCTCTAATAGAGCCAGAAACTTGAGGGTACTCAGAACAAAAGAGCGGTGTTTCTTACACATAGGGACCATTGCTACTTCATCTCTGCTTCTGAAATAGATACAAACCACAGGTCCTCTAACATCCAATGCTTTACAGTTAAGAACAAAAAACCTTTGAGCTATGTGAACAATGTAGGTTTGTTTGAGCGGAAAGGTGACTGAGTTTACGTGAAACGAAGTCTTGTTTGTTGGAAGACACAGAGCCTGGAATTTAACTCCATTTCTGAAGGGAAACACACAGCACAGTTCTCATCCATGAAACACACTCTGCTTTAGAGCAAGAAGCACACTCTTGCTTTCTAAGAATCTCTAATACCGCAGGAAACGTGACTGTGGTCAGAACAAAATAACGGTGTTTCCTACACATACAGACCATATCTAAGTCAAGTCTTCTTCTGAAACTGATACAAACCACAGTTCCTCTCACATACAATTCTTTACAGTTAATAGCGAGAAACATGTGAGCTTCGTGTACGATGTAGCTTCCTTTGAGCTGTAAAGTGACTGAGTTTACCTGAAAAGATGTCTTCCTTATAGGAAGACACAGAGCCAGGGATTTAACTCCATTTATGAAGGGAAACACACAGCACAGTTCTCATCCATGAAACACACTCTGCATTAGGGCAAGAAGCATGCTCTTGCTTTCCAGAGACTCTAATAGAGCCAGAAACTTGAGGGAACTCAAAACAAAAGAACGGTGTTACCTACACATACAGACCATTGCTAGTTCAACTCTGCTTCTGAAACTGATACAAACCACATGTCATCTAACATCCAATGCTTTTCAGTTAAGAGCAAGAAACGTTTGTGCTTCGTAAATGATTTATATTCATTTGAGCTGAAAAGTGTCTGCGTTTACATGAAACGATGTCTTGCTTCTAGGAAGACACAGGGCCTGGAATTTAACTCCATTTCTGAAGGGAAACACACAGCACAGTTCTCATCCATGAAACACACCCTGTTTTAGGGCAAGAAGCACGCTCTTGCTTTCTGTGAGTCTCTAATACAGCAGGAAATGTGACTGTGGTCAGAACAAAATAACGGTGTTTCCTGCACATACGGACCATTTCTAGGTCAACTCTTCTTCTGAAACTGATACAAAGCACAGTTCCATTAACATGCAATGCTTTCAAGTTAAGAGCGAGAAACGTGTGAGCTTCGTGAACGATGTAGATGTAGCTTCCTTAGAGCTGAAAAGTGACTGAGATTACCTGAAAAGATGTCTTTCTTGTAGGAAGACACAGAGCCTGGGATTTAACTCCATTTCTGAAGGGAAACACACAGCACAGTTCTCATCCATGAAAAGCACTCTGCTTTAGAGCACGAAGCATGCTCTTCCTTTCTAGGGTCTCTAATAGAGCCAGAAACTTGAGGGTACTCTGAACAAAAGAACGGTGTTCCCTACACATATGGACCAGTGCTAGTTCAACTCTGCTTCTGAAACTGATACAAACCACAAGTCATCTAACATCCAATGCTTTTCAGTTAAGAGCAAGAAACGTCTGAGGTTCGTAAACGATTTATATTCATTTGAGCTGAAAAGTGACTGCGTTTACCTGAAATGATATCTTGCTTGTAGGAAGACACAGAGGCTGTAATTTAACTCCATTTCTGAAGGGAAACACACAGTACAGTACTCATCCATGTAACACACTCTGCTTTAGAGCAAGAAGCATGCTCTTGCTTTCCAGAGTCTCTAATAGAGCCAGAAACTCGAGGGTACTCAGAACAAAAGAACGGTGTTTCCTACACACAAGGACCATTGCTAGTTCAACTCTGCTCCGGAAATTGACACAAACCACAGGTCCTCTAACATCCAATGCTTTTCAGTTAAGAGCGAAAAACGTGTGAGCTTCGTAAACGATTTACATTCATTTGAGCTGAAAAGTGACAGCGTTTACCTCAAATGATGACTTCCTTGTAGAAAGACATTGAGCCTGGGATTTAACTCCATTTCTGAATGGAAACACACAGCACAGTTCTCATCCATGAAACACACTCTGCTTTAGAGCAAGAAGCACACTCTTGCTTTCTAAGAGTCTCTAATACCGCAGGAAACGTGACTGTGGTCAGAACAAAATAACGGTGTTTCCTACACATACAGATCATATCTAAGTCAAGTCTTCTTCTGAAACTGATACAAACCACAGTTCCTCTCACATACAATTCTTTACAGTTAATAGCGAGAAACGTGTGAGCTTCGTGTACGATGTAGCTTCCTTTGAGCTGTAAAGTGACTGAGTTTACCTGAAAAGATGTCTTCCTTATAGGAAGACACAGAACCTGGGATTTAACTCCATATTTGATGGGAAACACACAGCACAATTCTCATCCATGAAACAAACTCTTCTTTAGAGCACAAAGCATGCTCTTCCTTTGTAGAGTCTCTAATAGAGCCAGAAACTTGAGGGTACTCAGAACAAAAGAATGGTGTTTCGTACATATACAGACCATTGCTAGTTCAACTCTGCTTCTGAAACTGATACAAACCACAAGTCATCTAACTTCCAATGCTTTTCAGTTAAGAGCGAGAAATGTGTGAGCTTGTAAACGATTTATATTCATTTGAGCTGAAAAGTGACTACGTTTACCTGAAATGATGTCTTGCTTGTAGGAAGACACAGAGCCTGGGATTTAACTCCATTTCTGAAGGGAAATACACAGAACAGTTCTCATCCATGAAACATACTCTGCTTTACAGCAAGAATCATGCTCTTGCTTTCCAGAGACTCTAATAGAGCCAGAAACTTGAGGGTAATCAGAAAAAAAGAACAGTGTTTCCTACACATACGGACCATTGCTAGTTACACTGTTTCTGAAACTGATACAAACCACAGGTCCTCAAACATCCAATGCTTTACAGTTAAGAGCGAGAAACGTGTGAGCTTCGTATACGATTTATATTCATTTGAGCTGAAAAGTGACTGCGTTTACCTGAAATGATGTCTTGCTTGTAGGAAGGCACGGAGCCTGTGATTTAACTCCATTTCTGAAGGGAAACACACAGCACAGTTCTCATCCATGAAACACACTCTGAATTAGAGCCAGAAGCACGCTCTTGCTTTCTAAGAGTCTCTAATACAGAAGGAAATGTGACTGTGGTCAGAACAAAATAACGGTGTTTCCTACACATACGGACCATATCCAGGTCAACTCTTCTTCTGAAACTGATACAAAGCACAGTTCCATTAACATGCAATGATTTCCAGTTAAGAGCGAGAAACGTTTGAGCTTTGTGAACGATGTAGCTTCCTTTGATCTGAAAAGTGACTGAGTTTACCTGAAAAGATGTCTTGCTTGTAGGAAGACACAGAGCCTGGGATTTAACACCATTTCTGAAGGGAAACACACAGCACAGTTCTCATCCATGAAATACACTCTGCTTTAGTGCAAGAAGCAAGCTCTTGCTTTCTTGAGTCTCAAATAGAGCCAGAAATTTGAGGCTACTCTGAACAAAATAACGGTGTTCCTACACATATAGACCAGTGCTAGTTCAACTCTGCTTCTGAAACTGATACAAACCACAAGTCATCTAACATCCAATGCTTTTCCGTTAAGAGCAAGAAACGTGTGAGCTTCGTAAACGATTTATATTCATTTGAGCTGAAAAATGACGGAGTTTATCTGAAAAGATGTCTTGCTTGCAGGAAGACACAGAGCCTGGAATTTACCTCCATTTCTGAGGGAAACACACAGCACAGTTCTCATCCATGAAACACATTCTGCTTTAGAACAAGAAGCACACTCTTGCTTTCTAAGATTCTCTAATACAGCAGGAAACGTGACTGTGGTAAGAACAAAATAACGGTGTTTCCTACACATAGGGACCATTTCTAGGTCAACTCTTCTTCTGAAACTGATACAAAGCACAGTTCCATTAACATGCAATGCTTTCCATTTAAGAGCAAGAAACGTGTGAGGTTCGTGAACGATGTAGCTTCCTTTGAGCTTAAAAGTGACTGAGTTTACCTGAAAAGATGTCTTGCTTGTAGGAAGACACAGAGCCTGGGATTTAACTCCATTTCTGAAGGGAAACAGACAGCACAGTTCTCTTCCATGAAACACACTCTGCTTTAGAGCAAGAAGCATGCTCTTCCTTTCCAGTGTTTCTAATAGAGCCAGAAACTTGAGGGTACTCAGAACAAAAGAGCGGTGTTTCTTACACATAGGGACCATTGCTACTTCATCTCTGCTTCTGAAATAGATACAAACCACAGGTCCTCTAACATCCAATGCTTTACAGTTAAGAACAAAAAACCTGTGAGCTACGTGAACAATGTAGGTTTGTTTGAGCGGAAAGGTGACTGAGTTCACGTGAAACGAAGTCTTGTTTGTAGGAAGACACAGAGCCTGGGATTTAACACCATTTCTGAAGGGAAACACACAGCACAGTTCTCATCCATGAAACACACTCTTCTTTAGAGCAAGAAGCATGCTCTTCCTTTACAGTGTCTCTAATAGTGCCAGAAACTTGAGGGTACTCAGAACAAAAGAACGGTGTTTCTTACACGTAAGGACCATTGCTACTTCAACTCAGCTTCTAAAATAGATACAAACCACAGGTCCACTAACATCCAATGCTTTACACTTAAAAGCAAGAAACGTGTGAGCTACGTGAACGATGTAGCTATTTTTGAGCAGAAAGGTGACTGAGTTTACGTGAAACGAAGTCTTGTTTGTAGGAAGACACAGAGCCTGGGATTTAACTCCATTTCTGAAGGGAAAAATACAGCACAGTTCTCATCCATGAAACACACTCTGCTTTAGAGCAAGATGCACGTTATTGCTTTCTAGAGACTATAATAGAGCCAGAATCTTGAAAGTGTGCTCAGAAGAAAAGAACGGTGTTTCCTGTATATACAGATCATTGCTAGTTCAACTCTGCTTCTGAAACAGATACAAACCACAAGTCATCTAACATCCAATGCTTTTCAGTTAAGAGCGAGAAACGTGTGATCTTCGTAAACGATTTATATTCATTTGAGCTGAAAAGTGACTGCGTTTACCTGAAATGATGTCTTGCTTTTAGGAAGAAAGACAGCCTGGATTTAACTCCATTTCTGAAGGGAAACACACAGCACAGTTCTCATCCATGAAACACACTCTGCTTTAGAGCAAGAAGCACGCTCTTGCTTTCTATGAGTCTCTAATAAAGCAGGAAATGTGACTGTGGTCAGAACAAAATAACGGTGATTCCTACACATACGGACCATTTCTAGGTCAAGACTTCTTCTGAAACTGATACAAACCACAGTTCCTCTAAGATACAATGCTTTACACTTAACAGCGAGAAACGTGTGAGCTACGTGAACGATGTAGCTTTGTTTGAGCGGAAAGGTGACTGAGTTTACGTGAAACGATGTCTTGCTTGTAGGAAGATACAGAGCCTGTGATTTAACTCCATTTCTGAAGGGAAAAATAAAGCACTGTTCTCACGATGAAACACACTCTGCTTTAGAGCACGAAGCATGCTCTTGCTTTCTAGGGTCTCTAATAGAGCCAGAAGCTTGAGGGTACTCTGAACAAAAGAACGGTGTTTCCTACACATATGGACCAGTGCTAGTTCAACTCTGCTTCTGAAACTGATATAAACCACAAGTCATCTAACATCCAATGCTTTTCAGTTAGGAGCAAGAAACGTATGAGGTTCGTAAAAGATTTATATTCATTGGAGCTGAAAAGTGACTGCGTTTACCTGAAATTATGTCTTGCTTGTAGGAAGACACAGAGCCTGGAATTTAACTCCATTTCTGAAGGGAAATACACAGCACAGTTCTCATCCATGAAACACACTCTGCTTTAGAGCAAGAAGCACAATCTTGCTTTCTAAGATTCTCTAATACAGCAGGAAACGTGACTGTGGTCAGAACAAAATAACGGTGTTTCCTACAAATACGGACAATATCTAGGTCAACTATTCTTCTGAAACTGATACAAAGCACAGTGCCATTACCATGCAATGCTTGCCATTTAAGAGCGAGAAACAGGTGAGTTTCGTGAACGATGTAGCTTCCTTTGAGCTGAAAAGTGACTGAGTTTACCTGAAAATATGTCTTGCTTATAGGAAGACAGAGAGCCTGGGATTTAACTCCATTTCTGAAGGGAAACACACAGCACAGTTCTCATCCATGAAATACACTCTGCTTTAGTTCAAGAAGCAAGCTCTTGCTTTCTAGAGTCTCTAATAGAGCCAGAAATTTGAGGCTACTCTGAACAAAATAACGGTGTTCCTACACATATAGACCAGTGCTAGTTCTACTCTGCTTCTGAAACTGATACAAACCACAAGTCATCTAACATCCAATGCTTTTCAGTTAAGAGCAAGAAACGTGTGAGCTTCGTAAACGATTTATATTCATTTGAGCTGAAAAGTGACTGTGTTTACCTGAAATTATGTCTTGCTTGTAGGACGACACAGAGCCTGGAATTTAACTCCATTTCTGAAGGGAAACACACAGCACAGTTCTTATACATGAAACACACTCTGCTTTAGAGCAAGAAGCACTGTCTTGCTTTCTAAGAGTTTCTAATACAGCAGGAAACGTGACTGTGGTCAGTTCAAAATAACGGTGTTTCCTACACATATGGACCATATAGAGGTCAACTCTGCTTTTGAAACTAATACAAAGCACAGTTCCATTAACATGCAATGCTTTCAAGTTAAGAGCGAGAAACGTGTGAGCTTCGTGAACGATGTAGCTTCCTTTGAGCTGAAAAATGACTGAGTTTACCTGAAAAGATGTCTTGCTTGTAGGAAGACACAGAGCCTGCGATTTACCTCCATTTCTGAGGGAAACACACAGCACAGTTCTCATCCATGAAACACACGCTGCTTTAGAGCAAGAAGCACACTCTTGCTTTCTAAGATTCTCTAATACAGCAGGAAAAGTGACAGTGGTAAGAACAAAATAACGGTGTTTCCTACACATACGGACCATTTCTAGGTCAACTCTTCTTCTGAAACTGATACAAAGCACAGTTCCATTAACATGCAATGCTTTCCATTTAAGAGCAAGAAACGTGTGAGGTTCGTGAACGATGTAGCTTCCTTTGAGCTTAAAAGTGACTGAGTTTACCTGAAAAGATGTCTTGCTTGTAGGAAGACACAGAGCCTGGGATTTAACTCCATTTCTGAAGGGAAACAGACAGCACAGTTCTCTTCCATGAAACACACTCTGCTTTAGAGCAAGAAGCATGCTCTTCCTTTCCAGTGTTTCTAATAGAGCCAGAAACTTGAGGGTACTCAGAACAAAAGAGCGGTGTTTCTTACACATAGGGACCATTGCTACTTCATCTCTGCTTCTGAAATAGATACAAACCACAGGTCCTCTAACATCCAATGCTTTACAGTTAAGAACAAAAAACCTGTGAGCTACGTGAACAATGTAGGTTTGTTTGAGCGGAAAGGTGACTGAGTTCACGTGAAACGAAGTCTTGTTTGTAGGAAGACACAGAGCCTGGGATTTAACACCATTTCTGAAGGGAAACACACAGCACAGTTCTCATCCATGAAACACACTCTTCTTTAGAGCAAGAAGCATGCTCTTCCTTTCCAGTGTCTCTAATAGTGCCAGAAACTTGAGGGTACTCAGAACAAAAGAACGGTGTTTCTTACACGTAAGGACCATTGCTACTTCAACTCAGCTTCTAAAATAGATACAAACCACAGGTCCACTAACATCCAATGCTTTACACTTAAAAGCAAGAAACGTGTGAGCTACGTGAACGATGTAGCTATTTTTGAGCAGAAAGGTGACTGAGTTTACGTGAAACGAAGTCTTGTTTGTAGGAAGACACAGAGCCTGGGATTTAACTCCATTTCTGAAGGGAAAAATACAGCACAGTTCTCATCCATGAAACACACTCTGCTTTAGAGCAAGATGCACGTTATTGCTTTCTAGAGACTATAATAGAGCCAGAATCTTGAAAGTGTGCTCAGAAGAAAAGAACGGTGTTTCCTATACATACAGACCATTGCTAGTTCAACTCTGCTTATGAAACTGATACAAACCACAAGTCATATAACATCCAATGCTTTTTAGTTAAGAGCAAGAAACTTGTGAACTTCGTAAACGATTTATATTCATTTGACCTGAAAAGTGACTGCGTTTACCTGAAATGATGTCTTGCTTGTAGGAAGACACAGAGCCTGGAATTTAACTCCATTTCTGAAGGGAAACACACAGCACAGTTCTCTTCCATGAAACACACTCTGCTTTAGAGCAAGAAGCATGCTCTTGCTTTCCAGAGTCTCTAATAGAGCCACAAACTTGAAGGTACTCAGAACAAAAGAACGGTGTTTCCTACTCATACAGACCATTGCTAGTTCAACTCTGCTTCTGAAACTGATACAAACCACAGGTACTCTTACATCCAATGCTTTACAGTTAAGAGCAAGAAACGTGTAAGCTACATGAATGACGTAGCTTTCTTTGAGCGGAAAGGTGACTGAGTTTATGTGAAACGAAGTCTTGTTTGTAGGAAGACACAGAGCCTGGGATTTAACTCCATTTCTGAAGGGAAAAATACAGCACAGTTCTCATCCATGAAACACACTCTGCTTTAGAGCAAGATGCACGTTATTGCTTTCTAGAGACTATAATAGAGCCAGAATCTTGAAAGTGTGCTCAGAAGAAAAGAACGGTGTTTCCTGTATATACAGATCATTGCTAGTTCAACTCTGCTTCTGAAACAGATACAAACCACAAGTCATCTAACATCCAATGCTTTTCAGTTAAGAGCGAGAAACGTGTGATCTTCGTAAACGATTTATATTCATTTGAGCTGAAAAGTGACTGCGTTTACCTGAAATGATGTCTTGCTTTTAGGAAGAAAGACAGCCTGGATTTAACTCCATTTCTGAAGGGAAACACACAGCACAGTTCTCATCCATGAAACACACTCTGCTTTAGAGCAAGAAGCACGCTCTTGCTTTCTATGAGTCTCTAATAAAGCAGGAAATGTGACTGTGGTCAGAACAAAATAACGGTGATTCCTACACATACGGACCATTTCTAGGTCAAGACTTCTTCTGAAACTGATACAAACCACAGTTCCTCTAAGATACAATGCTTTACACTTAACAGCGAGAAACGTGTGAGCTACGTGAACGATGTAGCTTTGTTTGAGCGGAAAGGTGACTGAGTTTACGTGAAACGATGTCTTGCTTGTAGGAAGATACAGAGCCTGTGATTTAACTCCATTTCTGAAGGGAAAAATAAAGCACTGTTCTCACGATGAAACACACTCTGCTTTAGAGCACGAAGCATGCTCTTGCTTTCTAGGGTCTCTAATAGAGCCAGAAGCTTGAGGGTACTCTGAACAAAAGAACGGTGTTTCCTACACATATGGACCAGTGCTAGTTCAACTCTGCTTCTGAAACTGATATAAACCACAAGTCATCTAACATCCAATGCTTTTCAGTTAGGAGCAAGAAACGTATGAGGTTCGTAAAAGATTTATATTCATTGGAGCTGAAAAGTGACTGCGTTTACCTGAAATTATGTCTTGCTTGTAGGAAGACACAGAGCCTGGAATTTAACTCCATTTCTGAAGGGAAATACACAGCACAGTTCTCATCCATGAAACACACTCTGCTTTAGAGCAAGAAGCACAATCTTGCTTTCTAAGATTCTCTAATACAGCAGGAAACGTGACTGTGGTCAGAACAAAATAACGGTGTTTCCTACAAATACGGACAATATCTAGGTCAACTATTCTTCTGAAACTGATACAAAGCACAGTGCCATTACCATGCAATGCTTGCCATTTAAGAGCGAGAAACAGGTGAGTTTCGTGAACGATGTAGCTTCCTTTGAGCTGAAAAGTGACTGAGTTTACCTGAAAATATGTCTTGCTTATAGGAAGACAGAGAGCCTGGGATTTAACTCCATTTCTGAAGGGAAACACACAGCACAGTTCTCATCCATGAAATACACTCTGCTTTAGTTCAAGAAGCAAGCTCTTGCTTTCTAGAGTCTCTAATAGAGCCAGAAATTTGAGGCTACTCTGAACAAAATAACGGTGTTCCTACACATATAGACCAGTGCTAGTTCTACTCTGCTTCTGAAACTGATACAAACCACAAGTCATCTAACATCCAATGCTTTTCAGTTAAGAGCAAGAAACGTGTGAGCTTCGTAAACGATTTATATTCATTTGAGCTGAAAAGTGACTGTGTTTACCTGAAATTATGTCTTGCTTGTAGGACGACACAGAGCCTGGAATTTAACTCCATTTCTGAAGGGAAACACACAGCACAGTTCTTATACATGAAACACACTCTGCTTTAGAGCAAGAAGCACTGTCTTGCTTTCTAAGAGTTTCTAATACAGCAGGAAACGTGACTGTGGTCAGTTCAAAATAACGGTGTTTCCTACACATATGGACCATATAGAGGTCAACTCTGCTTTTGAAACTAATACAAAGCACAGTTCCATTAACATGCAATGCTTTCAAGTTAAGAGCGAGAAACGTGTGAGCTTCGTGAACGATGTAGCTTCCTTTGAGCTGAAAAATGACTGAGTTTACCTGAAAAGATGTCTTGCTTGTAGGAAGACACAGAGCCTGCGATTTACCTCCATTTCTGAGGGAAACACACAGCACAGTTCTCATCCATGAAACACACGCTGCTTTAGAGCAAGAAGCACACTCTTGCTTTCTAAGATTCTCTAATACAGCAGGAAAAGTGACAGTGGTAAGAACAAAATAACGGTGTTTCCTACACATACGGACCATTTCTAGGTCAACTCTTCTTCTGAAACTGATACAAAGCACAGTTCCATTAACATGCAATGCTTTCCATTTAAGAGCAAGAAACGTGTGAGGTTCGTGAACGATGTAGCTTCCTTTGAGCTTAAAAGTGACTGAGTTTACCTGAAAAGATGTCTTGCTTGTAGGAAGACACAGAGCCTGGGATTTAACTCCATTTCTGAAGGGAAACAGACAGCACAGTTCTCTTCCATGAAACACACTCTGCTTTAGAGCAAGAAGCATGCTCTTCCTTTCCAGTGTTTCTAATAGAGCCAGAAACTTGAGGGTACTCAGAACAAAAGAGCGGTGTTTCTTACACATAGGGACCATTGCTACTTCATCTCTGCTTCTGAAATAGATACAAACCACAGGTCCTCTAACATCCAATGCTTTACAGTTAAGAACAAAAAACCTGTGAGCTACGTGAACAATGTAGGTTTGTTTGAGCGGAAAGGTGACTGAGTTCACGTGAAACGAAGTCTTGTTTGTAGGAAGACACAGAGCCTGGGATTTAACACCATTTCTGAAGGGAAACACACAGCACAGTTCTCATCCATGAAACACACTCTTCTTTAGAGCAAGAAGCATGCTCTTCCTTTCCAGTGTCTCTAATAGTGCCAGAAACTTGAGGGTACTCAGAACAAAAGAACGGTGTTTCTTACACGTAAGGACCATTGCTACTTCAACTCAGCTTCTAAAATAGATACAAACCACAGGTCCACTAACATCCAATGCTTTACACTTAAAAGCAAGAAACGTGTGAGCTACGTGAACGATGTAGCTATTTTTGAGCAGAAAGGTGACTGAGTTTACGTGAAACGAAGTCTTGTTTGTAGGAAGACACAGAGCCTGGGATTTAACTCCATTTCTGAAGGGAAAAATACAGCACAGTTCTCATCCATGAAACACACTCTGCTTTAGAGCAAGATGCACGTTATTGCTTTCTAGAGACTATAATAGAGCCAGAATCTTGAAAGTGTGCTCAGAAGAAAAGAACGGTGTTTCCTATACATACAGACCATTGCTAGTTCAACTCTGCTTATGAAACTGATACAAACCACAAGTCATATAACATCCAATGCTTTTTAGTTAAGAGCAAGAAACTTGTGAACTTCGTAAACGATTTATATTCATTTGACCTGAAAAGTGACTGCGTTTACCTGAAATGATGTCTTGCTTGTAGGAAGACACAGAGCCTGGAATTTAACTCCATTTCTGAAGGGAAACACACAGCACAGTTCTCTTCCATGAAACACACTCTGCTTTAGAGCAAGAAGCATGCTCTTGCTTTCCAGAGTCTCTAATAGAGCCACAAACTTGAAGGTACTCAGAACAAAAGAACGGTGTTTCCTACTCATACAGACCATTGCTAGTTCAACTCTGCTTCTGAAACTGATACAAACCACAGGTACTCTTACATCCAATGCTTTACAGTTAAGAGCAAGAAACGTGTAAGCTACATGAATGACGTAGCTTTCTTTGAGCGGAAAGGTGACTGAGTTTATGTGAAACGAAGTCTGGCTTGTAGGAAGATACAGAGCCTGTGATTTAACTCCATTTCTGAAGAGAAACACACAGCACTATTCTCACGATGAAACACACTCTGCGTATAGGAAGAATCACGCTCTTGCTTTCTAGAGTCTGTAATAGAGCAGGAAACGTGAGTGTGCTAGGAAAAAAGAACGGTGTTTCCAATACATACAGATCATTGCTAGTTGAACTCTGCTTCTGAAACTGATACAAACCACAAGTCATCTAACATCCAATGCTTTTCAGTTAAGAGCGAGAAACGTGTGATCTTCATAAACGATTTATATTCATTTGAGCTGAAAAGTGACTGCGTTTACCTGAAATTATGTCTTGCTAGTAGGAAGACACAGAGCCTGGAATTTAACTCCATTTCTGAAGGGAAACACACAGCACAGTTCTCATCCATGAAACACACTCTGCTTTAGAGCAAGAAGCACACTCTTGCTTTCTAAGATTCTCTAATACAGCAGGAAACGTGAGTGTGGTCAGAACAAAATAACGGTGTTTCCTACAAATACGGACCATATCTAGGTCAACTCTTCTTCTGAAACTGATGCAAAGCACAGTTCCATTAACATGCAATGCTTTCCAGTTAAGAGCGAGAAACGTGTGAGCTTCGTGAACGATGTAGCTTCCTTTGAGATGAAAAGTGACTGAGTTTACCTGAAAAGATGTCTAGTTTGAAGGAAGACACAGAGCCTGAGATTTAACTCCATTTCTGAAGGGAAACACACAGCACAGTTCTCATCCATGAAACACACTCTGCGTTAGAGCTCGAAGCAAGCTCTTGCTTTCTAGAGTCTCTAATAGAGCCAGAAACTTGAGGGTACTCAGAACAAAAGAACGGTGTTTCCTGTATATATAGATCATTGCTAGTTCAACTCTGCTTCTGAAACAGATACAAACCACAAGTCATCTAACATCCAATGCTTTTCAGTTAAGAGCGAGAAACGTGTGATCTTCGTAAACGAATTATATTCATTTGAGCTGAAAAGTGACTGCGTTTACCTGAAATGATGTCTTGCTTTTAGGAAGAAAGACAGCCTGGATTTAACTCCATTTCTGAAGGGAAACACACAGCACAGTTCTCATCCATGAAACACACTCTGCTTTAGAGCAAGAAGCACGCTCTTGCTTTCTATGAGTCTCTAATAAAGCAGGAAACGTGACTGTGGTCAGAACAAAATAACGGTGATTCCTACACATAAGGACCATTTCTAGGTCAAGACTTCTTCTGAAACTGAAACAAACCACAGTTCCTCTAAGATACAATGCTTTACACTTATGAGCGAGAAACGTGTGAGCTACGTGAACGATGTAGCTTTGTTTGAGCGGAAAGGTGACTGAGTTTACGTGAAACGATGTCTTGCTTGTAGGAAGATACAGAGCCTGTGATTTAACTCCATTTCTGAAGGGAAACACACAGCACTGTTCTCACGATGAAACACACTCTGCTTTAGAGCACGAAGCATGCTCTTGCTTTCCAGGCTCTCTAATAGAGCCAGAAACTTGAGGGTACTCTGAACAAAAGAACGGTGTTTCCTACACATATGGACCAGTGCTAGTTCAACTCTGCTTCTGAAACTGATACAAACCACAAGTCATCTAACATCCAATGCTTTTCAGTTAAGAGAAAGAAACGTATGAGGTTCGTAAAAGATTTATATTCATTGGAGCTGAAAAGTGACTGTGTTTACCTGAAATTATGACTTGCTTGTAGGAAGACACAGATCCTGGGATTTAACTCCATTTCTGAAGGGAAATACACAGCACAGTTCTCATCCATGAAACACACTCTGCTTTAGAGCAAGAAGCACAATCTTGCTTTCTAAGATTCTCTAATACAGCAGGAAACGTGACTGTGGTAAGAACAAAATAACGGTGTTTCCTACAAATACGGACAATATCTAGGTCAACTCTTCTTCTGAAACTGATACAAAGCACAGTTCCATTACCATGCAATGCTTTCCAGTTAAGAGCGAGAAACGTGTGAGCTTCGTGAACGATGTAGCTTCCTTTGAGCTGAAAAGTGACTGAGTTTACCTGAAAATATGTCTTGCTTATAGGAAGACAGAGAGCCTGGGATTTAACTCCATTTCTGAAGGGAAACAGACAGCACAGTTCTCATCCATGAAATACACTCTGCTTTAGTGCAAGAAGCAAGCTCTTGCTTTCTAGAGTCTCTAATAGAGCCAGAAATTTGAGGCTACTCTGAACAAAATAACGGTGTTCCTACACATATAGACCAGTGCTAGTTCTACTCTGCTTCTGAAACTGATACAAACCACAAGTCATCTAACATCCAATGCTTTTCCGTTAAGAGCAAGAAACATGTGAGCTTCGTAAACGATTTATATTCATTTGAGCTGAAAAATGAGGTAGTTTATCTGAAAAGATGTCTTGATTGTAGGAAGACACAGAGCCTGGGATTTACCTCAATTTCTGAAAGGAAACACACAGCACTGTTCTCACGATGAAACACACTCTGCTATAGGAAGAAGCACGCTCTTGCTTTCTAGAGTCTGTAATAGAGCAGGAAACGTGAGTGGGCTAGGAACAAAAGAACGGTGTTTCCTATACATACAGATCATTGCTAGTTGAACTCTGCTTCTGAAACTGATACAAACCACAAGTCATCTAACATCCAATGCTTTTCAGTTAAGAGCGAGAAACGTGTGATCTTCATAAACGATTTATATTCATTTGAGCTGAAAAGTGACTGCGTTTACCTGAAGTTATGTCTTGCTTTTAGGAAGAAAGACAGCCTGGATTTAACTCCATTTCTGAAAGGAAACACACAGCACAGTTCTCATCCATGAAACACACTCTGCTTTAGAGCAAGAAGCACGCTCTTGCATTCTATGAGTATCTAATAAAGCAGGAAACGTGACTGTGGTCAGAACAATATAACGGTGATTCCTACACATACAGACCATTTCTAGGTCAAGACTTCTTCTGAAACTGATACAAACCACAGTTCCTCTAACATACAATGCTTTACACTTAAGAGCGAGAAACGTGTGAGCTACGTGAACGATGTAGCTTTGTTTGAGCGGAAAGGTGACTGAGTTTATGTGAAACGATGTCTTGCTTGTAGGAAGATACAGAGCCTGTGATTTAACTCCATTTCTGAAGGGAAACACACAGCACTGTTCTCACAATGAAACACAATCTGCTTTAGAGCACGAAGCATGCTCTTGCTTTCTAGGGTCTCTAATAGAGCCAGAAACTTGAGGGTACTCTGAACAAAAGAACGGTGTTTCCTACACATATGGACCAGTGCTAGTTCAACTCTGCTTCTGAAACTGATACAAACCACAAGTCATCTAACATCCAATGCTTTTCAGTTAAGAGCAAGAAACTTGTGAACTTCGTAAACGATTTATATTCATTTGAGCTGAAAAGTGACTGCGTTTACCTGAAGTTATGTCTTGCTTGTAGGAAGACACAGAGCCTGAAATTTAACTCCATTTCTGAAGGGAAATACACAGCACAGTTCTCATCCATGAAACACACTCTGCTTTAGAGCAGAAGCACACTCTTGCTTTCTAAGATTCTCTAATACACCAGGAAACATGACTGTGGTCAGAACAAAATAACGGTGTTTCCTACAAATACGGACCATATCTAGGTCAACTCTTCTTCTGAAACTGATACAAAGCACAGTTCCATTAACATGCAATGCTTTCAAGTTAAGAGCGAGAAACGTGTGAGCTTTGTGAACGATGTAGCTTCCTTTGAGCTGAAAAGTGACTGAGTTTACCTGAAAAGATGTCTTGCTTGTAGGGAGACACAGAGCCTGGGATTTAACTCCATTTCTGAAGGGAAACACACAGCACAGTTCTCATCCATGAAACACACTCTGCTTTAGAGCAAGAAGCATGCTCTTCCTTTCCAGTGTCTCTAATAGAGCCAGAAACTTGAGGGTACTCAGAACAAAAGAGCGGTGTTTCTTACACATAGGGACCATTGCTACTTCATCTCTGCTTCTGAAATAGATACAAACCACAGGTCCTCTAACATCCAATGCTTTACAGTTAAGAACAAAAAACCTTTGAGCTATGTGAACAATGTAGGTTTGTTTGAGCGGAAAGGTGACTGAGTTTACGTGAAACGAAGTCTTGTTTGTTGGAAGACACAGAGCCTGGAATTTAACTCCATTTCTGAAGGAAAACACACAGCACAGTTCTCATCCATGAAACACACTCTGCTTTAGAGCAAGAAGCACACTCTTGCTTTCTAAGAGTCTCTAATACCGCAGGAAACGTGACTGTGGTCAGAACAAAATAACGGTGTTTCCTACACATACAGACCATATCTAAGTCAAGTCTTCTTCTGAAACTGATACAAACCACAGTTCCTCTCACATACAATTCTTTACAGTTAATAGCGAGAAACATGTGAGCTTCGTGTACGATGTAGCTTCCTTTGAGCTGTAAAGTGACTGAGTTTACCTGAAAAGATGTCTTCCATATAGGAAGACACAGAGCCAGGGATTTAACTCCATTTATGAAGGGAAACACACAGCACAGTTCTCATCCATGAAACACACTCTGCATTAGGGCAAGAAGCATGCTCTTGCTTTCCAGAGACTCTAATAGAGCCAGAAACTTGAGGGAACTCAAAACAAAAGAACGGTGTTACCTACACATACAGACCATTGCTAGTTCAACTCTGCTTCTGAAACTGATACAAACCACATGTCATCTAACATCCAATGCTTTTCAGTTAAGAGCAAGAAACGTTTGTGCTTCGTAAATGATTTATATTCATTTGAGCTGAAAAGTGTCTGCGTTTACATGAAACGATGTCTTGCTTCTAGGAAGACACAGGGCCTGGAATTTAACTCCATTTCTGAAGGGAAACACACAGCACAGTTCTCATCCATGAAACACACCCTGTTTTAGGGCAAGAAGCACGCTCTTGCTTTCTGTGAGTCTCTAATACAGCAGGAAATGTGACTGTGGTCAGAACAAAATAACGGTGTTTCCTACACATACGGACCATTTCTAGGTCAACTCTTCTTCTGAAACTGATACAAAGCACAGTTCCATTAACATGCAATGCTTTCAAGTTAAGAGCGAGAAACGTGTGAGCTTCGTGAACGATGTAGATGTAGCTTCCTTAGAGCTGAAAACTGACTGAGATTACCTGAAAAGATGTCTTTCTTGTAGGAAGACACAGAGCCTGGGATTTAACTCCATTTCTGAAGGGAAACACACAGCACAGTTCTCATCCATGAAAAGCACTCTGCTTTAGAGCACGAAGCATGCTCTTCCTTTCTAGGGTCTCTAATAGAGCCAGAAACTTGAGGGTACTCTGAACAAAAGAACGGTGTTCCCTACACATATGGACCAGTGCTAGTTCAACTCTGCTTCTGAAACTGATACAAACCACAAGTCATCTAACATCCAATGCTTTTCAGTTAAGAGCAAGAAACGTCTGAGGTTCGTAAACGATTTATATTCATTTGAGCTGAAAAGTGACTGCGTTTACCTGAAATGATATCTTGCTTGTAGGAAGACACAGAGGCTGTAATTTAACTCCATTTCTGAAGGGAAACACACAGTACAGTACTCATCCATGTAACACACTCTGCTTTAGAGCAAGAAGCATGCTCTTGCTTTCCAGAGTCTCTAATAGAGCCAGAAACTCGAGGGTACTCAGAACAAAAGAACGGTGTTTCCTACACACAAGGACCATTGCTAGTTCAACTCTGCTCCGGAAATTGACACAAACCACAGGTCCTCTAACATCCAATGCTTTTCAGTTAAGAGCGAAAAACGTGTGAGCTTCGTAAACGATTTACATTCATTTGAGCTGAAAAGTGACAGCGTTTACCTCAAATGATGACTTCCTTGTAGAAAGACATTGAGCCTGGGATTTAACTCCATTTCTGAATGGAAACACACAGCACAGTTCTCATCCATGAAACACACTCTGCTTTAGAGCAAGAAGCACACTCTTGCTTTCTAAGAGTCTCTAATACCGCAGGAAACGTGACTGTGGTCAGAACAAAATAACGGTGTTTCCTACACATACAGATCATATCTAAGTCAAGTCTTCTTCTGAAACTGATACAAACCACAGTTCCTCTCACATACAATTCTTTACAGTTAATAGCGAGAAACGTGTGAGCTTCGTGTACGATGTAGCTTCCTTTGAGCTGTAAAGTGACTGAGTTTACCTGAAAAGATGTCTTCCTTATAGGAAGACACAGAACCTGGGATTTAACTCCATATTTGATGGGAAACACACAGCACAATTCTCATCCATGAAACAAACTCTTCTTTAGAGCACAAAGCATGCTCTTCCTTTGTAGAGTCTCTAATAGAGCCAGAAACTTGAGGGTACTCAGAACAAAAGAATGGTGTTTCGTACATATACAGACCATTGCTAGTTCAACTCTGCTTCTGAAACTGATACAAACCACAAGTCATCTAACTTCCAATGCTTTTCAGTTAAGAGCGAGAAACGTGTGAGCTTGTAAACGATTTATATTCATTTGAGCTGAAAAGTGACTACGTTTACCTGAAATGATGTCTTGCTTGTAGGAAGACACAGAGCCTGGGATTTAACTCCATTTCTGAAGGGAAACACAAAGAACAGTTCTCATCCATGAAACATACTCTGCTTTACAGCAAGAATCATGCTCTTGCTTTCCAGAGACTCTAATAGAGCCAGAAACTTGAGGGTAATCAGAAAAAAAGAACAGTGTTTCCTACACATACGGACCATTGCTAGTTACACTGTTTCTGAAACTGATACAAACCACAGGTCCTCAAACATCCAATGCTTTACAGTTAAGAGCGAGAAACGTGTGAGCTTCGTATACGATTTATATTCATTTGAGCTGAAAAGTGACTGCGTTTACCTGAAATGATGTCTTGCTTGTAGGAAGGCACGGAGCCTGTGATTTAACTCCATTTCTGAAGGGAAACACACAGCACAGTTCGCATCCATGAAACACACTCTGAAATAGAGCCAGAAGCACGCTCTTGCTTTCTAAGAGTCTCTAATACAGAAGGAAATGTGACTGTGGTCAGAACAAAATAACGGTGTTTCCTACACATACGGACCATATCCAGGTCAACTCTTCTTCTGAAACTGATACAAAGCACAGTTCCATTAACATGCAATGATTTCCAGTTAAGAGCGAGAAACGTTTGAGCTTTGTGAACGATGTAGCTTCCTTTGATCTGAAAAGTGACTGAGTTTACCTGAAAAGATGTCTTGCTTGTAGGAAGACACAGAGCCTGGGATTTAACACCATTTCTGAAGGGAAACACACAGCATAGTTCTCATCCATGAAATACACTCTGCTTTAGTGCAAGAAGCAAGCTCTTGCTTTCTAGAGTCTCAAATAGAGCAAGAAATTTGAGGCTACTCTGAACAAAATAACGGTGTTCCTACACATATAGACCAGTGCTAGTTCAACTCTGCTTCTGAAACTGATACAAACCACAGTTCCATTAACATGCAATGCTTTCCATTTAAGAGCGAGTAACGTGTGAGCTTCGTGAACGATGTAGCTTCCTTTGAGCTGAAAAGTGACTGAGTTTACCTGAAAAAATGTCTTGCTTGTAGGAAGACACAGAGGCTGGGATTTAACTCCATTTCTGAAGGGAAACACACAGCACAGTTCTCATCCATGAAACACACTCTGCTTTAGAGCAAGAAGCATGCTCTTCCTTTCCAGTGTCTCTAATAGAGCCAGAAACTTGAGGGTACTCAGAACAAAAGAGAGGTGTTTATTACACATAGGGACCATTGCTACTTCATCTCTGCTTCTGAAATAGATACAAACCACAGACCCTCTAACGTCCAATGCTTTACAGTTAAGAGCAAAAAGCCTGTGAGCTACGTGAACAATGTTGCTTTGTTTGAGCGGAAAGGTGACTGAGTTTACGTGAAACGAAGTCTTGTTTGTAGGAAGACACAGAGCCTGGGATTTAACTCCATTTCTGAAGGGAAAAACACAGCACAGTTCTCATCCATGAAACACACTCTGCTTCAGTGCAAGATGCACGTTATTGCTTTCTAGAGTCTATAATAGAGCCAGAAACTTGAAAGAGTGCCCAGAACAAAAGAACGGTGTTTCCTATACATACAGACCATTGCTAGTTCAACTCTGCTTATGAAACTGATACAAACCACAAGTCATATAACATCCAATGCTTTTTAGTTAAGAGCAAGAAACTTGTGAGCTTCGTAAATGATTTATATTCATTTGAGCTAAAAAGTGACTGCGTTTACCTGAAATGAAGTCTTGCTTGTAGGAAGACAAGAGCCTGGAATTTAACTCCATTTCTGAAGGGAAACACACAGCACAGTTCTCTTCCAGGAAACACACTCTGCTTTAGAGCAAGAAGAATGCTCTTGCTTTCCAGAGTCTCTAATAGAGCCACAAACTTGAAGGTACTCAGAACAAAAGAACGGTGTTTCCTACTCATACAGACCATTGCTAGTTCAACTCTGCTTCTGAAACTGATATAAACCACAGGTACTCTTACATCCAATGCTTTACAGTTAAGAGCAAGAAACGTGTGAGCTACGTGAATGACGTAGCTTTCTTTGAGCGGAAAGGTGACTGATTTTATGAGAAACGAAGTCTTGCTTGTAGAAAGATACAGAGCCTGTGATTTAACTCCATTTCTGAAGAGAAACACACAGCACTGTTATCACGATGAAACCCACTCTGCGTATAGGAAGAAGCACGCTCTTGCTTTCTAGAGTCTGTAATAGAGCAGGAAACGTGAGTGTGCTCAGAACAAAAGAACGGTGTTTCCTATACATACAGATCATTGCTAGTTCAACTCTGCTTCTGTAACTGATACAAACCACAAGTCATCTAACATCCAATGCTTTTCAGTTAAGAGCGAGAAACGTGTGATCTTCGTAAACGATTTATATTCATTTGAGCTGAAAAGTGACTGCGTTTACCTGAAATTATGTCTTGCTTGTAGGAGGACACAGAGCCTGGTATTTAACTCCATTTCTGAAGGGAAACACACAGCACAGTTCTTATCCATGAAACACACTCTGCTTTAGAGCAAGAAGCACACTCTTGCTTTCTAAGATTCTCTAATACAGCAGGAAACGTGACTGTGGTCAGAACAAAATATCGGTTTTTCCTACACATACGGACCATATCTAGGTCAACTCTTCTTCTGAAACTGATACAAAGCACAGTTCCATTAACATGCAATGCTTTCTAGTTAAGAGCGAGAAACGTGTGAGCTTCGTGAAAGATGTAGCTTCCTTTGAGCTGAAAAGTGACTGAGTTTATCTGAAAAGATGTCTTGCTTGTAGGAAGACAGAGAGCCTGGGATTTAACTCCATTTCTGAAGGGAAACACACAGCACAGTTCTCATCCATAAAAAACACTCTGATTTAGAGCAAGAAGCAAGCTCTTGCTCTCTAGAGTCTCTAATAGTGCCAGAAACTTGAGGGTACTCAGAACAAAAGAACGGTGTTTCTTACACGTACGGACCATTGCTACTTCAACTCAGCTTCTGAAATAGATACAAACCACAGGTCCACTAACATCCAATGCTTTACAGTTAAAAGCAAGAAA
Source organism: Onychomys arenicola (assembly GCA_949786405.1). Lineage (NCBI taxonomy): Eukaryota > Metazoa > Chordata > Mammalia > Rodentia > Cricetidae > Onychomys > Onychomys arenicola. The sequence goes on from CATKUM010000030.1 coordinate 348,153, forward strand.
CGTGTGAGCTACGTGAACGATGTAGGTATTTTTGAGCAGAAAGGTGACTGAGTTTACGTGAAACGAAGTCTTGTTTGTAGGAAGACACAGAGCCTGGGATTTAACTCCATTTCTGAAGGGAAAAATACAGCACAGTTCTCATCCATGAAACACACTCTGCTTTATAGCAAGATGCACGTTATTGCTTTCTAGAGTCTATAATAGAGCCACAAACTTGAGGGTACTCAGAACAAAAGAACGGTGTTTCCTACACATACAGACCATTGCTAGTTCAACTCTGCTTCTGAAACTGATACAAACCACAGGTACTCTTACATCCAATGCTTTACAGTTAAGAGCAAGATACGTGTGAGCTACGTGAATGACGTAGCTTTCTTTGAGCGGAAAGGTGACTGAGTTTATGTGAAACGAAGTCTTGCTTGTAGGAAGATACAGAGCCTGTGATTTAACTCCATTTCTGAAGAGAAACACACAGCACTGTTCTCACGATGAAACACACTCTGCTATAGGAAGAAGCACGCTCTTGCTTTCTAGAGTCTGTAATAGAGCAGGAAACGTGAGTGTGCTAGGAACAAAAGAACGGTGTTTCCTATACATACAGATCATTGCTAGTTGAACTCTGCTTCTGAAACTGATACAAACCACAAGTCATCTAACATCCAATGCTTTTCAGTTAAGAGCGAGAAACGTGTGATCTTCATAAACGATTTATATTCATTTGAGCTGAAAAGTGACTGCGTTTACCTGAAGTTATGTCTTGCTTTTAGGAAGAAAGACAGCCTGGATTTAACTCCATTTCTGAAGGGAAACACACAGCACAGTTCTCATCCATGAAACACACTCTGCTTTAGAGCAAGAAGCACGCTCTTGCATTCTATGAGTATCTAATAAAGCAGGAAACGTGACTGTGGTCAGAACAATATAACGGTGATTCCTACACATACAGACCATTTCTAGGTCAAGACTTCTTCTGAAACTGATACAAACCACAGTTCCTCTAACATACAATGCTTTACACTTAAGAGCGAGAAACGTGTGAGCTACGTGAACGAGGTAGCTTTGTTTGAGCGGAAAGGTGACTGAGTTTATGTGAAACGATGTCTTGCTTGTAGGAAGATACAGAGCCTGTGATTTAACTCCATTTCTGAAGGGAAACACACAGCACTGTTCTCACGATGAAACACACTCTGCTTTAGAGCACGAAGCATGCTCTTGCTTTCTAGGGTCTCTAATAGAGCCAGAAACTTGAGGGTACTCTGAACAAAAGAACGGTGTTTCCTACACATATGGACCAGTGCTAGTTCAACTCTGCTTCTGAAACTGATACAAACCACAAGTCATCTAACATCCAATGCTTTTCAGTTAAGAGCAAGAAACTTGTGAACTTCGTAAACGATTTATATTCATTTGAGCTGAAAAGTGACTGCGTTTACCTGAAGTTATGTCTTGCTTGTAGGAAGACACAGAGCCTGAAATTTAACTCCATTTCTGAAGGGAAATACACAGCACAGTTCTCATCCATGAAACACACTCTGCTTTAGAGCAGAAGCACACTCTTGCTTTCTAAGATTCTCTAATACACCAGGAAACGTGACTGTGGTCAGAACAAAATAACGGTGTTTCCTACAAATACGGACCATATCTAGGTCAACTCTTCTTCTGAAACTGATACAAAGCACAGTTCCATTAACATGCAATGCTTTCCATTTAAGAGCGAGAAACGTGTGAGCTTTGTGAACGATGTAGCTTCCTTTGTGCTGAAAAGTGACTGAGTTTACCTGAAAAGATGTCTTGCTTGTAGGAAGACAGAGAGCCTGGGATTTAACTCCATTTCTGAAGGGAAACACACAGCACAGTTCTCATCCATGAAACACACTCTGCTTTAGAGCAAGAAGCATGCTCTTCCTTTCCAGTGTCTCTAATAGAGCCAGAAACTTGAGGGTACTCAGAACAAAAGAGCGGTGTTTCTTACACATAGGGACCATTGCTACTTCATCTCTGCTTCTGAAATAGATACAAACCACAGGTCCTCTAACATCCCATGCTTTACAGTTAAGAACAAAAAACCTTTGAGCTATGTGAACAATGTAGCTTTGTTTGAGCGGAAAGGTGTCTGAGTTTACATGAAACGAAGTCTTGTTTGTTGGAAGACACAGAGCCTGGAATTTAACTCCATTTCTGAAGGGAAACACACAGCACAGTTCTCATCCATGAAACACACTCTGCTTTAGAGCAAGAAGCACACACTTGCTTTCTAAGAATCTCTAATACCGCAGGAAACGTGACTGTGGTCAGAACAAAATAACGGTGTTTCCTACACATACAGACCATATCTAAGTCAAATCTTCTTCTGAAACTGATACAAACCACAGTTCCTCTCACATACAATTCTTTACAGTTAATAGCGAGAAACATGTGAGCTTCGTGTACGATGTAGCTTCCTTTGAGCTGTAAAGTGACTGAGTTTACCTGAAAAGATGTCTTCCTTATAGGAAGACACAGAGCCAGGGATTTAACTCCATTTATGAAGGGAAACACACAGCACAGTTCTCATCCATGAAACACACTCTGCATTAGGGCAAGAAGCATGCTCTTGCTTTCCAGAGACTCTAATAGAGCCAGAAACTTGAGGGAACTCAAAACAAAAGAACGGTGTTACCTACACATACAGACCATTGCTAGTTCAACTCTGCTTCTGAAACTGATACAAACCACATGTCATCTAACATCCAATGCTTTTCAGTTAAGAGCAAGAAACGTGTGAGCTTCGTAAATGATTTATATTCATTTGAGCTGAAAAGTGTCTGCGTTTACATGAAACGATGTCTTGCTTCTAGGAAGACACAGGGCCTGGAATTTAACTCCATTTCTGAAGGGAAACACACAGCACAGTTCTCATCCATGAAACACACCCTGTTTTAGGGCAAGAAGCACGCTCTTGCTTTCTGTGAGTCTCTAATACAGCAGGAAATGTGACTGTGGTCAGAACAAAATAACGGTGTTTCCTACACATACGGACCATTTCTAGGTCAACTCTTCTTCTGAAACTGATACAAAGCACAGTTCCATTAACATGCAATGCTTTCAAGTTAAGAGCGAGAAACGTGTGAGCTTCGTGAACGATGTAGCTTCCTTAGAGCTGAAAAGTGACTGAGATTACCTGAAAAGATGTCTTTCTTGTAGGAAGACACAGAGCCTGGGATTTAACTCCATTTCTGAAGGGAAACACACAGCACAGTTCTCATCCATGAAAAGCACTCTGCTTTAGAGCACGAAGCATGCTCTTCCTTTCTAGGGTCTCTAATAGAGCCAGAAACTTGAGGGTACTCTGAACAAAAGAACGGTGTTCCCTACACATATGGACCAGTGCTAGTTCAACTCTGCTTCTGAAACTGATACAAACCACAAGTCATCTAACATCCAATGCTTTTCAGTTAAGAGCAAGAAACGTCTGAGGTTCGTAAATGATTTATATTCATTTGAGCTGAAAAGTGACTGCGTTTACCTGAAATGATATCTTGCTTGTAGGAAGACACAGAGGCTGTAATTTAACTCCATTTCTGAAGGGAAACACACAGTACAGTACTCATCCATGTAACACACTCTGCTTTAGAGCAAGAAGCATGCTCTTGCTTTCCAGAGTCTCTAATAGAGCCAGAAACTCGAGGGTACTCAGAACAAAAGAACGGTGTTTCCTACACACAAGGACCATTGCTAGTTCAACTCTGCTCCGGAAATTGACACAAACCACAGGTCCTCTAACATCCAATGCTTTTCAGTTAAGAGCGAAAAACGTGTGAGCTTCGTAAACGATTTACATTCATTTGAGCTGAAAAGTGACAGCGTTTACCTCAAATGATGACTTCCTTGTAGAAAGACATTGAGCCTGGGATTTAACTCCATTTCTGAATGGAAACACACAGCACAGTTCTCATCCATGAAACACACTCTGCTTTAGAGCAAGAAGCACACTCTTGCTTTCTAAGAGTCTCTAATACCGCAGGAAACGTGACTGTGGTCAGAACAAAATAACGGTGTTTCCTACACATACAGATCATATCTAAGTCAAGTCTTCTTCTGAAACTGATACAAACCACAGTTCCTCTCACATACAATTCTTTACAGTTAATAGCGAGAAACGTGTGAGCTTCGTGTACGATGTAGCTTCCTTTGAGCTGTAAAGTGACTGAGTTTACCTGAAAAGATGTCTTCCTTATAGGAAGACACAGAACCTGGGATTTAACTCCATATTTGATGGGAAACACACAGCACAATTCTCATCCATGAAACAAACTCTTCTTTAGAGCACAAAGCATGCTCTTCCTTTGTAGAGTCTCTAATAGAGCCAGAAACTTGAGGGTACTCAGAACAAAAGAATGGTGTTTCGTACATATACAGACCATTGCTAGTTCAACTCTGCTTCTGAAACTGATACAAACCACAAGTCATCTAACTTCCAATGCTTTTCAGTTAAGAGCAAGAAACGTGTGAGCTTGTAAACGATTTATATTCATTTGAGCTGAAAAGTGACTACGTTTACCTGAAATGATGTCTTGCTTGTAGGAAGACACAGAGCCTGGGATTTAACTCCATTTCTGAAGGGAAACACACAGAACAGTTCTCATCCATGAAACATACTCTGCTTTACAGCAAGAATCATGCTCTTGCTTTCCAGAGACTCTAATAGAGCCAGAAACTTGAGGGTAATCAGAAAAAAAGAACAGTGTTTCCTACACATACGGACCATTGCTAGTTACACTGTTTCTGAAACTGATACAAACCACAGGTCCTCAAACATCCAATGCTTTACAGTTAAGAGCGAGAAACGTGTGAGCTTCGTATACGATTTATATTCATTTGAGCTGAAAAGTGACTGCGTTTACCTGAAATGATGTCTTGCTTGTAGGAAGGCACGGAGCCTGTGATTTAACTCCATTTCTGAAGGGAAACACACAGCACAGTTCTCATCCATGAAACACACTCTGAATTAGAGCCAGAAGCACGCTCTTGCTTTCTAAGAGTCTCTAATACAGAAGGAAATGTGACTGTGGTCAGAACAAAATAATGGTGTTTCCTACACATACGGACCATATCCAGGTCAACTCTTCTTCTGAAACTGATACAAAGCACAGTTCCATTAACATGCAATGATTTCCAGTTAAGAGCGAGAAACGTTTGAGCTTCGTGAACGATGTAGCTTCCTTTGATCTGAAAAGTGACTGAGTTTACCTGAAAAGATATCTTGCTTGTTGGAAGACACAGAAACTGGAATTTAACTCCATTTCTGAAGGGAAACACACAGCACAGTTCTCATCCATGAAACACACTCTGCTTTAGAGCACGAAGCATGCTCTTGCTTTCTAGCGTCTCTAATAGAGCCAGAAACTTGAGGGTACTCTGAACAAAATAACAGTGTTTCCTACACATACGGACCATGTCTAGGTCAATTCTTCTACTGAAACTGATACAAAGCACAGTTCCATTAACATGCAATGCTTTCAAGTTAAGAGCAAGAAACGTGTGAGCTACGTGAACAATGTAGCTTTGTTTGAGCGGAAAAGTGACTGAGTTTATCTGAAAAGATGTCTTGCTTGTAGGAAGACACAGAGCCTGGGATTAAACTCCATTTCTGAAGGGAAACACACAGCACAGTTCTCATCCATAAACACACTATGCTTTAGAGCAAGATGCACGCTCTTGCTTTCTAGAGTCTATAATAGAGCCAGAAACATTATGGTACTCAGAACAAAAGAACGGTGTTTCCTACACATACGGACCATTGCTAGTTCAACTCTGCTTCTGAAACTGATACAAACCACATGTCATCTAACATCCAATGCTTTTCAGTTAAGAGCAAGAAATGTGTGATCTTCGTAAACGATTTATATTCATTTGAGCTGCAAAGGGTCTGCGTTTACCTGAAACGATGTCTTGCTTCTAGGAAGACACAGGGCCTGGAATTTAACTCCATATCTGAAGGGAAACCCACAGCACAGTTCTCATCCATGAAACACACTCTGCTTTAGTGCAAGAAGCTCCTCTTGGTTTCTAAGAGTCTCTAATACAGCAGGAAACGTGACTGTGGTCAGAACAAAATAACGGTGTTTCCTACACATACGGACCATATCTAGGTCAACTCTTCTTCTGAAACTGATACAAACCACAGTTCCTTTAACATGCAATGCTTTCCAGTTAAGAGCAAGAAACGTGTGAGCTTCATGAACCATGTAGCTTCCTTTGAGCTGAAAAGTGACTGAGTTTACCTGAAAAGAAGTCTTGCTTGTAGGAAGACACAGAGCCTGGGATTTAACGCCATTTCTGAAGGGAAAATCACAGCACAGTTCTCATCCATAAAACACACTGTGCTTTAAAGCAAGATGCACGCTCTTGCATTCTATAGATATAATAGAGCCAGAAACTTGAGGGTACTCAGTACAAAAGAACGGTGTTTCCTACACATACGGACCATCGCTAGTACAACTCTGCTTCTGAAACTGATACAAACCACAAGTCATCTAACATCCAATGCTTTTTAGTTAAGAGCAAGAAACGTGTGAGCTTCATAAACGATTTATATTCATTTGAGTTGAAATGTCACTGTGTTTACCTGAAATGATGTCTTGCTTGTAGGAAGACACTGAGCCTGGAATTAAACTCCATTTCTGAAGGGAACCACACAGCACAGTTCTCATCCATGAAACACACTCTGCTTTAGGGCAAGAAGCATGCTCTTGCTTTCCAGAGACTTTAATAGAGCCAGAAACATGAAGGTACTCAGAACAAAAGAACGGTGTTTCCTATACATACAGACCATTGCTAGTTCAACTCTGCTTCTGAAACTGATACAAACCACAAGTCATCTAACATCCAATGCTTTTCAGTTAAGAGCGAAAAACGTGTGATCTTCGTAAGCGATTTATATTCATTTGACCTGAAAAGTTACTGAGTTTACCGGAAATGATGTCTTGCATGTAGGAAGAAACAGAGCCTGGAATTTAAGTCAATTTCTGAAGGGAAACACACAGCACAGTTCTCATCCATGAAACACACTCTGCTTTAGAGCAAGAAGCAGGCTCTTGCTTTCTAAGAGTCTCTAATACAGCAGGAAACGTGACTGTGGTCAGAACAAAATAACGGTGTTTCCTACACATACGGACCATATCTAGGTCAACTCTTCTTCGGAAACTGATACAAACCACAGTTCCTCTAACATGCAATGCTTTCAAGTTAAGAGCAAGAAACGTGTGAGCTTCGTGAATGATGAAGCTTCCTTTGAGCTGAATAGAGACTGAGTTTACCTGAAAAGATTTCTTGCTTGTAGTAAGACTCAGAGCCTGGGATTGAAATCCATTTCTGAAGGGAAACACACAGCACAGTTCTCATCCATGAAACATACTCTGCTTTAGAGGATAAGAAGCAAGCTCTTGCTTTCCAAGTGTCTCTAATACAGCAGGATAACGTGACAGTGGTCAGAACAAAATAACGGTGTTTCCTACACTTATGGACAATATCTAGGTGAACTCTTCTTCTGAAACTGATAAAAAGCAAAGTTTATTAACATGCAATGGTTTCAAGTAAAGAGCGAGAAACGTGTGAGCTTCGTGACGATGTAGCTTCCTTTGAGGTGAAAAGTGAATGAGTTTACCTGAAAAGATATCTTGCTTGTAGGAAGAAACAGAGCCTGGGATTTAACCCCATTTCTGAAGGGAAACACACAGCACAGTTCTCATCCATGAAACACACTCTGCTTTAGAGCAAGAAGCACGCTCTTGCTTTCTAAGAGCCTCTAATACAGCAGGAAACGTGACTGTGGTCAGAAAAAAATAACGGTGTTTCCTACACACACAGACCATATCTAGGCCAAGTCTTCTTCTGAAACTGATACAAACCACAGTTCCTCTAACATACAATGCTTTACATTTAAGAGCGAGAAACGTGTGAGCTTCGTAAACGATGTAGCTTCCTTTGAGCTGAAAAGTGACTTAGATTACCTGAAAAGATATTTTGCTTATAGGAAGACACAGAGCCTGGGATTTAACTCCATTTCTGAAGGGAAGCACACAGCACAGTTCTCATTCATGAAACACACTCTGCTTTAGAGCACGAAGCATGCTCTGGCATTCTAGAGTCTCTAATAGAGGCAGAAACTTGAGGGTACTCAGAACAAAAGCACGGTGTTTCCTACACATACAGACCATTGCTAGTTCAACTCTGCATCTGAAACTGATACAAACCACAAGTCATCTAACATCCAATGCTTTTCATGTAAGAGCAAGAAACGTGTGAGCTTCGTAAACGATTTATATTCATTTGAGCTGAAAAGTGACTGCATTTACCTGAAACGGTGTCTTGTTTGTAGGAAGATACAGAGCCTGTGATTTAACTCCATTTCTGAAGGGAAACACACAGCACTGTTCCCACGATGAAACACACTCTGCATATAAGTAGAAGCACGCTCTTGTTTGTAGAGTCTCTGATAGAGCAGGAAACATGAGTGTGCTCAGAACAAAAGAACGGTGTTTCCTACACATATGGACCATAGCTAGTTCAACTCTGCTTCTGAAACTGATAGAAACCACAAGTCATCTAACATACAATGCTTTTCATTTAAGAGTGAGAAACGTGTGAGCTTCGTAAACGTTTTATATTCATTTGAGCTGAAAAGCTACTGCATTTACCTGAAATTATGTCTTGCTTGTAGGAAGACACAGAGCCTTGAATTTAACTCCATTTCTGAAGGGAAATAAATAGTATAGTTCTCATCCATGAAACACACTCTGTTTTAGGGCAAGAGGCACGCTCTTGCTTTCTGTGAGTCTCTAATACAGCAGGAAATGTGACTGTGGTCAGAACAAAATAACGGTGTTTCCTACACATAGGGACCATTTCTAAGTCTACTCTTCTTCTGAAACTGATACAAAGCACAGTTCCATTAACATGCAAAGCTTTCAAGTTAAGAGCGAGAAACGTGTGAGCTTCGTGAACGATGTAGCTTCCTTAGAGCTGAAAAGTGACTGAGATTACCTGAAAAGATGTCTTGCTTGTAGGAAGACACAGAGCCTGGAATTTAACTCCATTTATGAAGGGAAACACACAGAACAGTTCTCATCCATGAAAAGCACTCTGCTTTAAAGCTCGAAGCATGCTCTTCCTTTCTAGGGTCTCTAATAGAGCCAGAAACTTGAGGGTACTCTGAACAAAATGACAGTGTTTCCTACACATACGGACCATATCTAGGTCAATTCTTCTACTGAAACTGATACAAAGCACAGTTCCATTAACATGCAATGCTTTCAAGTTAAGAGCAAGAAACGTGTGAGCTACGTGAACAATGTAGCTTTGTTTGAGCAGAAAGGTGACTGAGTTTATCTGAAAAGATGTCTTGCTTGTAGGAAGACACAGAGCCTGGGATTAAACTCCATTTCTGAAGGGAAACACACAGCACAGTTCTCATCCATAAAACACACTCTGCTTTAGAGCAGGATGCACGCTCTTGCTTTCTAGAGTCTATAATAGAGCCAGAAACTTGAGGGTACTCAGAACAAAAGAACGGGGTTTCCTACATATACGGACCATTGCTAGTTCAACTCTCCTTCTGAAACTGATACAAACCACAGGTCCTCTAACATCCAATGCTTTACAGTTAAAGCAAGAAACTTGTGAGCTACGTGAACGATGTAGCTTTGTTTGAGCGGAAAGGTGACTGACTTTACGTGTAACGAAGTCTTGCTTGCAGGAAGATACAGATTCCTGTGATTTAACTCCATTTCTGAAATGAAACACACAGCACTGTTCTCATGATGAAACACACTCTGCGTATAGGAAGAAGCACGCTATTGCTTTCTAGAGTCTCTAATAAAGCAGGAAACGTGGGTGTGCTCAGAAAAAAAGAACGGTGTTTCCTATACATACAGACCATTGCTAGTTCAACTCTGCTTCTGAAACTGATACAAACCACAAGTCATCTAACATCCAATGCTTTTCAGTTAAGAGCAAGAAACGTGTGATCTTCGTAAACGATTTATATTCATTTGAGCTGAAAAGTGACTGCGTTTACCTGAAATGATGTCTTGCTTTTAGCAAGAAACAGAGCCTGGAATTTAACTCCATTTCTGAAGGGAAACACACAGCACAGTTCTCATCTATGAAACACACTCTGCTTTATAGCAAGAAGCACACTCTTGCTTTCTAAGAGTCTCTAATACAGCAGGAAACGTGACTGTGGTCAGAACAAGATAACGGTGTTTCCTACACATACAGACCATATCTAGGTCAAGTCTTCTTCTGAAACTGATACAAACCACAAGTCATCTAACTTCCAATGCTTTTCAGTTAAGAGCGAGAAACGTGTGAGCTTTGTAAACGATTTATATTCATTTGAGCTGAAAAGTGACTACGTTTACCTGAAATGATGTCTTGCTTGTAGGAAGACACAGAGCCTGGGATTTAACTCCATTTATGAAGGGAAACACACAGCACAGTTCTCATCCATGAAACACACTCTGCATTAGGGCAAGAAGCATGCTCTTGCTTTCCAGAGACTCTAATAGAGCCAGAAAATTGAGGGTACTCAAAACAAAAGAACGGTGTTTCCTACACATACAGACTATTGCTAGTTCAACTCTGCTTCTGAAACTGATACAAACCACATGTCATCTAACATCCAATGCTTTTCAGTTAAGAGCAAGAAACGTGTGAGCTTCGTAAACGATTTATATTCATTCGAGCTGAAAAGTGTCTGCGTTTACATGAAACGATGTCTTGCTTCTAGGAAGACACAGGGCCTGGAATTTAACTCCATTTCTGAAGGGAAACACACAGCACAGTTCTCATCCATGAAACACACTCTGCTTTAGTGCAAGAAGCACACTCTTGCTTTCTAAGAGTCTCTAATGCAGCAGGAAACGTGGTCAGAAAAAGATAACGGTGTTTCCTACACATACAGACCATATCTAGGTCAAGTCTTCTTCTGAAACTGATACAAACCACTGTTCCTCCAATATACAATTCTTTACAGTTAAGAGCGAGAAACGTGTGAGCTTCGTGAACGATGCAGCTTCCTTTGAGCTGAAAAGTGACTGAGTTCACCTGAAAAGATGTCTAACTTGTAGGAAGACCCAGACCCTGGGATTTAACTCCATATTTGATGGGAAACACACAGCGCAATTCTCATCCATGAAACAAACTCTGCTTTAGAGCACAAAGCATGTTCTTGCTTTGTAGAGTCTCTACTTGAGCCAGAAACTTGAGGGTACTCAAAACAAAAGAACGGTGTTTCCTACACATACAGACCATTGCTAGTTCAACTCTGCTTCTGAAACTGATACAAACCACATGTCATCTAACATCCAATGCTTTTCAGTTAAGAGCAAGAAACGTGTGAGCTTCGTAAACGATTTATATTCATTTGAGCTGAAAAGTGTCTGCGTTTACATGAAACGATGTCTTGCTTCTAGGAAGACACAGGGCCTGGAATTTAACTCCATTTCTGAAGGGAAACACACAGCACAGTTCTCATCCATGAAACACACTCTGCTTTAGAGCAAGAAGCACGCTCTTGCTTTCTAAGAGTCTCAAATACAGCAGGAAACGTGACTGTGGTCAGAACTAAATAACGATGTTTCCTACACATACGGACCATATCTAGGTCAACTCTTCTTCTGAAACTGATACAAACTACAGTTCCATTAACATGAAATGCTTTCCAGTTAAGAGAGGAAACGTGTGAGCTTCGTGAACAATGTAGCTTCCTTTGAGCTGAAAAGTGACTTAGTTTACCTGAAAAGATGTCTTGCTTGTAGGACGACACAGAGCCTGGGATTTAACTCCATTTCTGAAGGGAAACACACAGCACAGTTCTCATCCGTAAAACACACTCTGCTTTAAAGCAAGATGCACGCTCTTGCATTCTATAGATATAATAGAGCCAGAAACTTTAGGGTACTCAGAACAAAAGAACGGTGTTTCCTACACATACGGACCATCCCTAGTTCAACTCTGCTTCTGAAACTGATACAAACCACAAGTCATCTAACATCCAATGCTTTTTAGTTAAGAGCAAGAAACGTGTGAGCTTCGTAAACGATTTATATTCATTTGAGTTGAAAAGTCACTGTGTTTACCTGAAATGATGTCTTGCTTGTAGGAAGATACTGAGCCTGGAATTAAACTCCATTTCTGAAGGGAACCACAAAGCACAGTTCTCATTCATGAAACACACTCTGCTTTAGGGCAAGAAGCGTGCTCTTGCTTTCCAGAGACTCTAATAGAGCCAGAAACATGAAGGTACTCAGAACAAAAGAACGGTGTTTCCTATACATACAGACCATTGCTAGTTCAACTCTGCTTCTGAAACTGATACAAACCACAAGTCATCTAACATCCAATGCTTTTCAGTTAAGAGCGAAAAACGTGTGATCTTCGTAAACGATTTATATTCATTTGACCTGAAAAGTTACTGCGTTTACCTGAAATGATGTCTTGCTTGTAGGAAGAAACAGAGCCTGGAATTTAAGTCAATTTCTGAAGGGAAACACACAGCACAGTTCTCATCCATGAAACACTCTCTGCTTTAGAGCAAGAAGCAGGCTCTTGCTTTCTAAGAGTCTCTAATACAGCAGGAAACGTGACTGTGGTCAGAACAAAATAACGGTGTTTCCTACACATACGGACCATATCTAGGTCAACTCTTCTTCTGAAACTGATACAAACCACAGTTCCTCTAACATGCAATGCTTTCAAGTTAAGAGCAAGAAACGTGTGAGCTTCGTGAATGATGAAGCTTCCTTTGAGCTGAATAGAGACTGAGTTTACCTGAAAAGATTTCTTGATTGTAGGAAGACTCAGAGCCTGGGATTGAAATCCATTTCTGAAGGGAAACACACAGCACAGTTCTCATCCATGAAACATACTCTGCTTTAGAGGATAAGAAGCAAGCTCTTGCTTTCTAAGTGTCTCTAATACAGCAGGAAACGTGACAGTGGTCAGAACAAAATAACGGTGTTTCCTACACTTATGGACAATATCTAGGTCAATTCTTCTTCTGAAACTGATAAAAAGCACAGTTTATTAACATGCAATGCTTTCAAGTTAAGAGCGAGAAATGTGTGAGCTTCGTGACGATGTAGCTTCCTTTGAGGTGAAAAGTGACTGAGTTTACCTGAAAAGATATCTTGCTTGTAGGAAGAAACAGAGCCTGGGATTTAACTCCATTTCTGAAGGGAAACACACAGCACAGTTCTCATCCATGAAACACACTCTGCTTTAGAGCAAGAAGCACGCTCTTGCTTTCTAAGAGCCTCTAATACAGCAGGAAACGTGACTGTGGTCAGAACAAAATAACGGTGTTTCCTACACACACAGACCATATCTAGGCCAAGTCTTCTTCTGAAACTGATACAAACCACAGTTCCTCTAACATCCAATGCTTTACATTTAAGAGCGAGAAACGTGTGAGCTTCGTGAACGATGTAGCTTCCTTTGAGCTGAAAAGTGACTGCATTTACCTGAAACGGTGTCTTGTTTGTAGGAAGATACAGAACCTGTGATTTAACTCCATTTCTGAAGGGAAACACACAGCACTGTTCCCACGATGAAACACACTCTGCATATAAGAAGAAGCACGCTCTTGTTTGTAGAGTCTCTGATAGAGCAGGAAACATGAGTGTGCTCAGAACAAAAGAACGGTGTTTCCTACACATACAGACCATAGCTAGTTCAACTCTGCTTCTGAAACTGATAGAAACCACAAGTCATCTAACATACAATGCTTTTCAGTTAAGAGTGAGAAACGTGTGAGCTTTGTAAACGTTTTATATTCATTTGAGCAGAAAAGCTACTGCATTTACCTGAAATTATGTCTTGCTTGTAGGAAGACACAGATCCTTGAATTTAACTCCATTTCTGAAGGGAAACAAACAGTACAGTTCTCATCCATGAAACACACTCTGTTTTAGGGCAAGAAGCACGCTCTTGCTTTCTGTGAGTCTCTAATACAGCAGGAAATGTGACTGTGGTCAGAACAAAATAACGGTGTTTCCTACACGTACGGACCATTTCTAGGTCAACTCTTCTTCTGAAACTGATACAAAGCACAGTTCCATTAACATGCAATGCTTTCAAGTTAAGAGCGAGAAACGTGTGAGCTTCGTGAACGATGTAGCTTCCTTAGAGCTGAAAATTGACTGAGATTACCTGAAAACATGTCTTGCTTGTAGGACGACACAGAGCCTGGGATTTAACTCCACTTCTGAAGGGAAACACACAGCACAGTTCTCATCCATGAAAAGCACTCTGCTTTAGAGCTCGAAGCATGCTCTTCCTTTCTAGGGTCTCTAATAGAGCCAGAAACTTGAGGGTACTCTGAACAAAAGAACGGTGTTCCCTACACATATGGACCAGTGCTAGTTCAACTCTGCTTCTGAAACTGATACAAACCACAAGTCATCTAACATCCAATGCTTTTCAGTTAAGAGCAAGAAACGTCTGAGGTTCGTAAATGATTTATATTCATTTGAGCTGAAAAGTGACTGCGTTTACCTGAAATGATATCTTGCTTGTAGGAAGACACAGAGGCTGTAATTTAACTCCATTTCTGAAGGGAAACACACAGTACAGTACTCATCCATGTAACACACTCTGCTTTACAGCAAGAATCATGCTCTTGCTTTCCAGAGACTCTAATAGAGCCAGAAACTTGAGGGTAATCAGAACAAAAGAACAGTGTTTCCTACACATACGGACCATTGCTAGTTCAACTCTGCTTCTGAAACTGATACAAACCACAGGTCCTCTAACATCCAATGCTTTACACTTAAGAGCAAGAAACGTGTGAGATACGTGAACGATGTAGCTTTGTTTGAGCGGAAAGGTGACTGAGTTTACGTGAAACGAAGTCTTGCTTGCAGGAAGATACAGATTCCTGTGATTTAACTCCATTTCTGAAATGAAACACACAGCACTGTTCTCATGATGAAACACACTCTGCGTATAGGAAGAAGCACGCTATTGCTTTCTAGAGTCTCTAATAAAGCAGGAAACGTGGGTGTGCTCAGAAAAAAAGAACGGTGTTTCCTATACAAACAGACCATTGCTAGTTCAACTCTGCTTCTGAAACTGATACAAACCACAAGTCATCTGACATCCAATGCTTTTTAGTTAAGAGCAAGAAACGTGTGATCTTCGTAAACGATTTATATTCATTTGAGCTGAAAAGTGACTGCGTTTACCTGAAATGATGTCTTGCTTTTAGCAAGAAACAGAGCCTGGAATTTAACTCCATTTCTGAAGGGAAACACACCGCACAGTTCTCATCTATGAAACACACTCTGCTTTAGAGCAAGAAGCACACTCTTGCTTTCTAAGAGTCTCTAATACAGCAGGAAACGTGACTGTGGTCAGAACAAGATAACGGTGTTTCCTACACATACAGACCATATCTAGGTCAAGTCTTCTTCTGAAACTGATACAAACCACAAGTCATCTAACTTCCAATGCTTTTCAGTTAAGAGCGAGAAACGTGTGAGCTTTGTAAACGATTTATATTCATTTGAGCTGAAAAGTGACTACGTTTACCTGAAATGATGTCTTGCTTGTAGGAAGACACAGAGCCTGGGATTTAACTCCATTTATGAAGGGAAACACACAGCACAGTTCTCATCCATGAAACACACTCTGCATTAGGGCAAGAAGCATGCTCTTGCTTTCCAGAGACTCTAATAGAGCCAGAAAATTGAGGGTACTCAAAACAAAAGAACGGTGTTTCCTACACATACAGACTATTGCTAGTTCAACTCTGCTTCTGAAACTGATACAAACCACATGTCATCTAACATCCAATGCTTTTCAGTTAAGAGCAAGAAACGTGTGAGCTTCGTAAACGATTTATATTCATTTGAGCTGAAAAGTGTCTGCGTTTACATGAAACGATGTCTTGCTTCTAGGAAGACACAGGGCCTGGAATTTAACTCCATTTCTGAAGGGAAACACACAGCACAGTTCTCATCCATGAAACACACTCTGCTTTAGTGCAAGAAGCACACTCTTGCTTTCTAAGAGTCTCTAATACAGCAGGAAACGTGGTCAGAAAAAGATAACGGTGTTTCCTACACATACAGACCATATCTAGGTCAAGTCTTCTTCTGAAACTGATACAAACCACTGTTCCTCTAATATACAATTCTTTACAGTTAAGAGCGAGAAACGTGTGAGCTTCGTGAACGATGCAGCTTCCTTTGAGCTGAAAAGTGACTGAGTTCACCTGAAAAGATGTCTAACTTGTAGGAAGACCCAGACCCTGGGATTTAACTCCATATTTGATGGGAAACACACAGTGCAATTCTCATCCATGAAACAAACTCTGCTTTAGAGCACAAAGCATGTTCTTGCTTTGTAGAGTCTCTACTTGAGCCAGAAACTTGAGGGTACTCAAAACAAAAGAACGGTGTTTCCTACACATACAGACCATTGCTAGTTCAACTCTGCTTCTGAAACTGATACAAACCACATGTCATCTAACATCCAATGCTTTTCAGTTAAGAGCAAGAAACGTGTGAGCTTCGTAAACGATTTATATTCATTTGAGCTGAAAAGTGTCTGTGTTTACATGAAACGATGTCTTGCTTCTAGGAAGACACAGGGCCTGGAATTTAACTCCATTTCTGAAGGGAAACACACAGCACAGTTCTCATCCATGAAACACACTCTGCTTTAGAGCAAGAAGCACGCTCTTGCTTTCTAAGAGTCTCTAATACAGCAGGAAACGTGACTGTGGTCAGAACTAAATAACGATGTTTCCTACACATACGGACCATATCTAGGTCAACTCTTCTTCTGAAACTGATACAAACTACAGTTCCATTAACATGAAATGCTTTCCAGTTAAGAGAGTAAACGTGTGAGCTTCGTGAACAATGTAGCTTCTTTTGAGCTGAAAAGTGACTTAGTTTACCTGAAAAGATGTCTTGCTTGTAGGACGACACAGAGCCTGGGATTTAACTCCATTTCTGAAGGGAAACACACAGCACAGTTCTCATCCGTAAAACACACTCTGCTTTAAAGCAAGATGCACGCTCTTGCATTCTATAGATATAATAGAGCCAGAAACTTGAGGGTACTCAGAACAAAAGAACGGTGTTTCCTACACATACGGACCATCCCTAGTTCAACTCTGCTTCTGAAACTGATACAAACCACAAGTCATCTAACATCCAATGCTTTTTAGTTAAGAGCAAGAAACGTGTGAGCTTCGTAAACGATTTATATTCATTTGAGTTGAAAAGTCACTGTGTTTACCTGAAATGATGTCTTGCTTGTAGGAAGATACTGAGCCTGGAATTAAACTCCATTTCTGAAGGGAACCACAAAGCACAGTTCTCATCCATGAAACACACTCTGCTTTAGGGCAAGAAGCGTGCTCTTGCTTTCCAGAGACTCTAATAGAGCCAGAAACATGAAGGTACTCAGAACAAAAGAACGGTGTTTCCTATACATACAGACCATTGCTAGTTCAACTCTGCTTCTGAAACTGATACAAACCACAAGTCATCTAACATCCAATGCTTTTCAGTTAAGAGCGAAAAACGTGTGATCTTCGTAAACGATTTATATTCATTTGACCTGAAAAGTTACTGCGTTTACCTGAAATGATGTCTTGCTTGTAGGAAGAAACAGAGCCTGGAATTTAAGTCAATTTCTGAAGGGAAACACACAGCACAGTTCTCATCCATGAAACACTCTCTGCTTTAGAGCAAGAAGCAGGCTCTTGCTTTCTAAGAGTCTCTAATACAGCAGGAAACGTGACTGTGGTCAGAACAAAATAACGGTGTTTCCTACACATACGGACCATATCTAGGTCAACTCTTCTTCTGAAACTGATACAAACCACAGTTCCTCTAACATGCAATGCTTTCAAGTTAAGAGCAAGAAACGTGTGAGCTTCGTGAATGATGAAGCTTCCTTTGAGCTGAATAGAGACTGAGTTTACCTGAAAAGATTTCTTGATTGTAGGAAGACTCAGAGCCTGGGATTGAAATCCATTTCTGAAGGGAAACACACAGCACAGTTCTCATCCATGAAACATACTCTGCTTTAGAGGATAAGAAGCAAGCTCTTGCTTTCTAAGTGTCTCTAATACAGCAGGAAACGTGACAGTGGTCAGAACAAAATAACGGTGTTTCCTACACTTATGGACAATATCTAGGTCAATTCTTCTTCTGAAACTGATAAAAAGCACAGTTTATTAACATGCAATGCTTTCAAGTTAAGAGCGAGAAATGTGTGAGCTTCGTGACGATGTAGCTTCCTTTGAGGTGAAAAGTGACTGAGTTTACCTGAAAAGATATCTTGCTTGTAGGAAGAAACAGAGCCTGGGATTTAACTCCATTTCTGAAGGGAAACACACAGCACAGTTCTCATCCATGAAACACACTCTGCTTTAGAGCAAGAAGCACGCTCTTGCTTTCTAAGAGCCTCTAATACAGCAGGAAACATGACTGTGGTCAGAACAAAATAACGGTGTTTCCTACACACACAGACCATATCTAGGCCAAGTCTTCTTCTGAAACTGATACAAACCACAGTTCCTCTAACATCCAATGCTTTACATTTAAGAGCGAGAAACGTGTGAGCTTCGTGAACGATGTAGCTTCCTTTGAGCTGAAAAGTGACTTAGATTACCTGAAAAGATATTTTGCTTATAGGAAGACACAGAGCCTGGGATTTAACTCCATTTCTGAAGGGAAGCACACAGCACAGTTCTCATTCATGAAACACACTCTGCTTTAGAGCACGAAGCATGCTCTGGCTTTCTAGAGTCTCTAATCTAGGCAGAAACTTGAGGGTACTCAGAACAAAAGAACGGTGTTTCCTACACATACAGACCATTGCTAGTTCAACTCTGCTTCTGAAACTGATACAAACCACAAGTCATCTGACTTCCAATGCTTTTCAGGTAAGAGCAAGAAACGTGTGAGCTTCGTAAACGATTTATATTCATTTGAGCTGAAAAGTGACTGCATTTACCTGAAACGGTGTCTTGTTTGTAGGAAGATACAGAGCCTGTGATTTAACTCCATTTCTGAAGGGAAACACACAGCACTGTTCCCACGATGAAACACACTCTGCTTATAAGAAGAAGCACGCTCTTGTTTGTAGAGTCTCTGATAGAGCAGGAAACATGAGTGTGCTCAGAACAAAAGAACGGTGTTTCCTACACATACAGACCATAGCTAGTTCAACTCTGCTTCTGAAACTGATAGAAACCACAAGTCATCTAACATACAATGCTTTTCAGTTAAGAGTGAGAAACGTGTGAGCTTTGTAAACGTTTTATATTCATTTGAGCAGAAAAGCTACTGCATTTACCTGAATTTATGTCTTGCTTGTAGGAAGACACAGATCCTTGAATTTAACTACATTTCTGAAGGGAAACAAACAGTACAGTTCTCATCCCTGAAACACACTCTGTTTTAGGGCAAGAAGCACGCTCTTGCTTTCTGTGAGTCTCTAATACAGCAGGAAATGTGACTGTGGTCAGAACAAAATAACGGTGTTTCCTACACGTACGGACCATTTCTAGGTCAACTCTTCTTCTGAAACTGATACAAAGCACAGTTCCAT
Organism: Onychomys arenicola; assembly: GCA_949786405.1. Taxonomy (NCBI): domain Eukaryota; kingdom Metazoa; phylum Chordata; class Mammalia; order Rodentia; family Cricetidae; genus Onychomys; species Onychomys arenicola. The sequence continues at coordinate 367,770 of CATKUM010000030.1, forward strand.
TAACATGCAATGCTTTCAAGTTAAGAGCGAGAAACGTGTGAGCTTCGTGAACGATGTAGCTTCCTTAGAGCTGAAAAGTGACTGAGATTACCTGAAAAGATGTCTTGCTTGTAGGAAGACACAGAGCCTGGGATTTAACTCCACTTCTGAAGGGAAACACACAGCACAGTTCTCATCCATGAAAAGCACTCTGCTTTAGAGCTCGAAGCATGCTCTTCCTTTCTAGGGTCTCTAATAGAGCCAGAAACTTGAGGGTACTCTGAACAAAAGAACGGAGTTCCCTACACATATGGACCAGTGCTAGTTCAACTCTGCTTCTGAAACTGATACAAACCACAAGTCATCTAACATCCAATGCTTTTCAGTTAAGAGCAAGAAACATCTGAGGTTCGTAAACGATTTATATTCATTTGAGCTGAAAAGTGACTGCGTTTACCTGAAATGATATCTTGCTTGTAGGAAGACACAGAGGCTGTAATTTAACTCCATTTCTGAAGGGAAACACACAGTACAGTACTCATCCATGTAACACACTCTGCTTTAGAGCAAGAATCATGCTCTTGCTTTCCAGAGACTCTAATAGAGCCAGAAACTTGAGGGTAATCAGAACAAAAGAACAGTGTTTCCTACACATACGGACCATTGCTAGTTCAACTCTGCTTCTGAAACTGATACAAACCACAGGTCCTCTAACATCCAATGCTTTACAGTTAAGAGCAAGAAACGTGTGAGATACGTGAACGATGTAGCTTTGTTTGAGAGGAAAGGTGGCTGAGTTTACGTGAAACGAAATCTTGCTTGTAGGAAGATACAGGGCCTGTGATTTAACTATATTTCTGAAGGGAAACAAACAGCACAGTTCTCACGATGAAACACACTCTGCTTTAGAGCACGAAGCATGCTCTTGCTTTCTAGAATCTCTAAGAGAGCAGGAAACTTGAGTGTGCTCAGAACAAAAGAACGGTGTTTCCTACTCATACAGACCATTGCTAGTTCAACTCTGCTTCTGAAACTGATACAAACCACAGGTCCTCTAACATCAAATGCTTTACAGTTAAGAGCGAGAAACGTGTGAGCTTCGTAAATGATTTATATTCATTTGAGCTGAAAAGTGACTGCGTTTACCTGAAATGATGTCTTGCTTGTAGGAAGGCACGGAGCCTGTGATTTAACTCCATTTCTGAAGGGAAACACACAGCACAGTTCTCATCCATGAAACACACTCTGAATTAGAGCCAGAAGCACGCTCTTGCTTTCTAAGAGTCTCTAATACAGAAGGAAATGTGACTGTGGTCAGAACAAAATAACGGTGTTTCCTACATATACGGACCATATCCAGGTCAACTCTTCTTCTGAAACTGATACAAAGCACAGTTCCATTAACATGCAATGATTTCCAGTTAAGAGCGAGAAACGTTTGAGCTTCATGAACGATGTAGCTTCCTTTGATCTGAAAAGTGACTGAGTTTACCTGAAAAGATATCTTGCTTGTTGGAAGACACAGAAACTGGAATTTAACTCCATTTCTGAAGGGAAACACACAGCACAGTTCTCATCCATGAAACACACTCTGCTTTAGAACACGAAGCATGCTCTTGCTTTCTAGCGTCTCTAATAGAGCCAGAAACTTGAGGGTACTCTGAACAAAATAACAGTGTTTCCTACACATACGGTCCATATCTAGGTCAATTCTTCTACTGAAACTGATACAAAGCACAGTTCCATTAACATGCAATGCTTTCAAGTTAAGAGCAAGAAACGTGTGAGCTACGTGAACAATGTAGCTTTGTTTGAGCAGAAAGGTGACTGAGTTTATCTGAAAAGATGTCTTGCTTGTAGGAAGACACAGAGCCTGGGATTAAACTCCATTTCTGAAGGGAAACACACAGCACAGTTCTCATCCATAAAACACACTCTGCTTTAGAGCAAGATGCACGCTCTTGCTTTCTAGATTCTATAATAGAGCCAGAAAATTGAGGGTACTCAGAACAAAAGAACGGGGTTTCCTACACATACGGACCATTGCTAGTTCAACTCTCCTTCTGAAACTGATACAAACCACAGGTCCTCTAACATCCAATGCTTTACAGTTAAAGCAAGAAACTTGTGTTCTACGTGAACGATTTAGCTTTGTTTGAGCGGAAAGGTTACTGAGATTACGTGTAACGAAGTCTTGCATGCAGGAAGATAGAGATTCCTGTGATTTAACTCCATTTCTGAAATGAAACACACAGCCCTGTTCTCATGATGAAACACACTCTGCGTTTAGGAAGAAGCACGCTCTTGCTTTCCAGAGTCTCTAATAGAGCCAGAAACTCGTGGGTACTCAGAACAAAAGAAGGGGGTTTCCTACACATACGGACCATTGCTAGTTCAACTCTGCTCCGGAAATTGACACAAACCACAGGTCCTATAACATCCAATGATTTTCAGGTAAGAGCGAGAAACGTGTGAGCTTCGTAAACGATTTACATTCATTTGAGCTGAAAAGTGACAGCGTTTACCTCAAATGATGTCTTCCTTGTAGAAAGACACTGAGCCTGGGATTTAACTCCATTTCTGAATGGAAACACACAGCACAGTTCTCATCCATGAAACACACTCTGCATTAGAGCAAGAAGCACGCTCTTGCTTTCAAAGAGTCTCTAATACAGCAGGAAACGTGACTGTGGTCAGAACTAAATAACGATGTTTCCTACACATACGGACCATATCTAGGTCAACTCTTCTTCTGAAACTGATACAAACCACAGTTCCATTAACAAGAAATGCTTTCCAGTTAAGAGAGGAAACGTGTGAGCTTCGTGAACGATGTAGCTTCCTTTGAGCTGAAAAGTGACTTAGTTTACCTGAAAAGATGTCTTGCTTGTAGGACGACACAGAGCCTGGGATTTAACTCCATTTCTGAAGGGAAAAACACAGCACAGTTCTCATCCATAAAACACACTCTGCCCTAGAGCAAGATGCACGCTCTTGCATTTTAGAGTCTATAATAGAGCCAGAAACTTGATGGTACTCAGAACAAAAGAACGGTTTTTCCTACACATACGGACCATCGCTAGTTCAACCTGCTTCTGAAACTGATACAAACCACATGTCATCTAACATCCAATGCTTTTCAGTGAAGAACAAGAAATGTGTGAGCTTCGTAAACGATTTATATTCATTTGAGCTGCAAAGGGTCTGCGTTTACCTGAAACGATGTCTTGCTTCTAGGAAGACACAGGGCCTGGAATTTAACTCCATATCTGAAGGGAAACACACAGCAAGTTCTCATCCATGAAACACACTCTGCTTTAGTGCAAGAAGCTCGCTCTTGGTTTCTAAGATTCTCTAATACAGCAGGAAACGTGACTGTGGTCAGAATTAAATAACGGTGTTTCCTACACATACGGACCATATCTAGGTCAACTCTTCTTCTGAAACTGATACAAACCACAGTTCCTTTAACATGCAATGCTTTCCAGTTAAGAGCACGAAACGTGTGAGCTTCATGAACCATGTAGCTTCCTTTGAGCTGAAAAGTGACTGAGTTTACCTGAAAAGAAGTCTTGCTTGTAGGAAGACACAGAGCCTGGGATTTAACTCCATTTCTGAAGTGAAAATCACAGCACAGTTCTCATCCATAAAACACACTCTGCTTTAAAGCACGATGCACGCTCTTGCATTCTATAGATATAATAGAGCCAGAAACTTGAGGGTACTCAGAACAAAAGAACGGTGTTTCCTACACATACGGACCATCGCTAGTTCAACTCTGCTTCTGAAACTGATACAAACCACAAGTCATCTAACATCCAATGCTTTTTAGTTAAGAGCAACAAACGTGTGAGCTTCGTAAACGATTTATATTCATTTGAGTTGAAAAGTCACTGTGTTTACCTGAAATGATGTCTTGCTTGTAGGAAGATACTGAGCCTGGAATTAAACTCCATTTCTGAAGGGAACCACACAGCACAGTTCTCATCCATGAAACACACTCTGCTTTAGGGCAAGAAGCATGCTCTTGCTTTCCAGAGACTCTAATAGAGCCAGAAACATGAAGGTACTCAGAACAAAAGAACGGTGTTACCTATACATACAGACCATTGCTAGTTCAACTCTGCTTCTGAAACTGATACAAACCACAAGTCATCTAACATCCAATGCTTTTCAGTTAAGAGCGAAAAACGTGTGATCTTCGTAAACGATTTATATTCATTTGACCTGAAAAGTTACTGCGTTTACCTGAAATGATGTCTTGCTTGTAGGAAGAAACAGAGCCTGGAATTTAAGTCAATTTCTGAAGGGAAACACACAGCACAGTTCTCATCCATGAAACACTCTCTGCTTTAGAGCAAGAAGCAGGCTCTTGCTTTCTAAGAGTCTCTAATACAGCAGGAAACGTGACTGTGGTCAGAACAAAATAACGGTGTTTCCTACACATACGGACCATATCTAGGTCAACTCTTCTTCTGAAACTGATACAAACCACAGTTCTTCTAACATGCAATGCTTTCAAGTTAAGAGCAAGAAACGTGTGAGCTTCGTGAATGATGAAGCTTCCTTTGAGCTGAATAGAGACTGAGTTTACCTGAAAAGATTTCTTGATTGTAGGAAGACTCAGAGCCTGGGATTGAAATCCATTTCTGAAGGGAAACACACAGCACAGTTCTCATCCATGAAACATACTCTGCTTTAGAGGATAAGAAGCAAGCTCTTGCTTTCTAAGTGTCTCTAATACAGCAGGAAACGTGACAGTGGTCAGAACAAAATAACGGTGTTTCCTACACTTATGGACAATATCTAGGTCAATTCTTCTTCTGAAACTGATAAAAAGCACAGTTTATTAACATGCAATGCTTTCAAGTTAAGAGCGAGAAATGTGTGAGCTTCGTGACGATGTAGCTTCCTTTGAGGTGAAAAGTGACTGAGTTTACCTGAAAAGATATCTTGCTTGTAGGAAGAAACAGAGCCTGGGATTTAACTCCATTTCTGAAGGGAAACACACAGCACAGTTCTCATCCATGAAACACACTCTGCTTTAGAGCAAGAAGCACGCTCTTGCTTTCTAAGAGCCTCTAATACAGCAGGAAACGTGACTGTGGTCAGAACAAAATAACGGTGTTTCCTACACACACAGACCATATCTAGGCCAAGTCTTCTTCTGAAACTGATACAAACCACAGTTCCTCTAACATCCAATGCTTTACATTTAAGAGCGAGAAACGTGTGAGCTTCGTGAACGATGTAGCTTCCTTTGAGCTGAAAAGTGACTTGGATTACCTGAAAAAATATTTTGCTTATAGGAAGACACAGAGCCTGGGATTTAACTTCATTTCTGAAGGGAAGCACACAGCACAGTTCTCATTCATGAAACACACTCTGCTTTAGAGCACGAAGCATGCTCTGGCTTTCTAGAGTCTCTAATAGAGGCAGAAACTTGAGGGTACTCAGAACAAAAGAACGGTGTTTCCTACACATACAGACCATTGCTAGTTCAACTCTGCTTCTGAAACTGATACAAACCACAAGTCATCTGACATCCAATGCTTTTCAGGTAAGAGCAAGAAACGTGTGAGCTTCGTAAACGATTTATATTCATTTGAGCTGAAAAGTGACTGCATTTACCTGAAACGGTGTCTTGTTTGTAGGAAGATACAGAACCTGTGATTTAACTCCATTTCTGAAGGGAAACAAACAGTACAGTTCTCATCCATGAAACACACTCTGTTTTAGGGCAAGAAGCACGCTCTTGCTTTCTAGAATCTCTAAGAGAGCAGGAAACTTGAGTGTGCTCAGAACAAAAGAACGGTGTTTCCTACTCATACGGACCATTGCTAGTTCAACTCTGCTTCTGAAACTGATACAAACCACAGGTCCTCTAACATCCAATGCTTTACAGTTAAGAGCAAGAAACGTGTGAGATACGTGAACGATGTAGCTTTGTTTGAGCTGAAAGGTGACTGAGTTTACGTGAAACGAAATCTTGCTTGTAGGAAGATACAGGGCCTGTGATTTAACTATATTTCTGAAGGGAAACACACAGCACAGTTCTCACGATGAAACACACTCTGCTTTAGAGCACGAAGCATGCTCTTGCTTTCTAGAATCTCTAAGAGAGCAGGAAACTTGAGTGTGCTCAGAACAAAAGAACGGTGTTTCCTACTCATACGGACCATTGCTAGTTCAACTCTGCTTCTGAAACTGATACAAACCACAGGTCCTCTAACATCAAATGCTTTACAGTTAAGAGCGAGAAACGTGTGATCTTCGTAAACGATTTATATTCATTTGAGCTGAAAAGTGACTGCGTTTACCTGAAATGATGTCTTGCTTGTAGCAAGAAACAGAGCCTGGAATTTAACTCCATTTCTGAAGGGAAACACACAGCACAGTTCTCATCCATGAAACACACTCTGCTTTAGTGCAAGAAGCACACTCTTGCTTTCTAAGAGTCTCTAATACAGTAGGAAACGTGACTGTGGTCAGCACAAGATAACGGTGTTTCCTACACATACAGACCATATCTAGGTCAAGTCTTCTTCTGAAACTGATACAAACCACTGTTCCTCTAATATACAATTCTTTACAGTTAAGAGCGAGAAACGTGTGAGCTTCGTGAAGGATGTAGCTTCCTTTGAGCTGAAAAGTGACTGAGTTTACCTGAAAAGATGTCTAAATTGTAGGAAGACCCAGACCCTGGGATTTAACTCAATATTTGATGGGAAACACACAGCGCAATTCTCATCCATGAAACAAACTCTGCTTTAGAGCTCAAAGCATGTTCTTGCTTTGTAGAGTCTCTAATAGAGCCAGAAAATTGAGGGTACTCAGAACAAAAGAATGGTGTTTCGTACATATACAGACCATTGCTAGTTCAACTCTGCTTCTGAAACTGATACAAACCACAAGTCATCTAACTTCCAATGCTTTTCAGTTAAGAGCGAGAAACGTGTGAGCTTTGTAAACGATTTATATTCATTTGAGCTGAAAAGTGACTACGTTTACCTGAAATGATGTCTTGCTTGTAGGAAGACACAGAGCCTGGGATTTAACTCCATTTATGAAGGGAAACACACAGCACAGTTCTCATCCATGAAACACACTCTGCATTAGGGCAAGAAGCATGCTCTTGCTTTCCAGAGACTCTAATAGAGCCAGAAACTTGAGGGTACTCAAAACAAAAGAACGGTGTTTCGTACACATACAGACCATTGCTAGTTCAACTCTGTTTCTGAAACTGATACAAACCACATGTCATCTAACATCCAGTGCTTTTCAGTTAAGAGCAAGAAACGTGTGAGCTTTGTAAACGATTTATATTCATTTGAGCTGAAAAGTGTCTGCGTTTACATGAAACGATGTCTTGCTTCTAGGAAGACACAGGGCCTGGAATTTAACTCCATTTCTGAAGGGAAACACACAGCACAGTTCTCATCCATGAAACACACTCTGCTTTAGTGCAAGAAGCTCGCTCTTGGTTTCTAAGAGTCTCTAATACAGCAGGAAACGTGACTGTTGTCAGAACTAAATAACGGTGTTTCCTACACATACGGACCATATCAAGGTCAACTCTTCTTCTGAAACTGATACAAACCACAGTTCCTTTAACATGCAATGCTTTCCAGTTAAGAGCAAGAAACGTGTTAGCTTCGTGAAACATGTAGCTTCCTTTGAGCTGAAAAGTGACTGCATTTACCTGAAATTATGTCTTGCTTGTAGGAAGACACAGAGCCTGTGATTTAACTCCAATTCTGAAGGGAAACACACAGCACTGTTCTCACGATGAAACACACTCTGCCTATAAGAAGAAGCACGCTCTTGCTTTCTAGAGTCTGTGATAGAGCAGGAAACGTGAGTGTGCTCAGATCAAAAGAACGGTGTTTCCTACACATACGGACCATTGCTAGTGCAACTCCGCTACTGAAACTGATACAAACCACAAGTCATCTAACATCCAGTGCTTTTCAGTTAAGAGCGTGAAACGTGTGAGCTTTGGAAACTATTTATATTCATTTGAGCTTAGAAGTGAATGCATTTACCCGAAATGATGTCTTGCTTGTACGAACACACAGAGCCTGGAATTTAACTCCATTTCTGAAGGGAAACACACAGCACAGTTCTCATCCATGAAACACACTCTGATTTTGAGCAAGAAGCACACTCTTCCTTTCTAAGAGTCTCTAATACAGCAGGAAATCTGACTGTGGTCAGAACAAAATAATGGTGTTTCCTACACATACAGACCATATCTAGCCCAAGTCTTCTTCTGAAACTGATACAAACCAAAGTTCCTCTAACATACAATGCTTTACATTTAAGAGCGAGAAACGTGTGAGCTCCGTGAACAATGTAGCTTCCTTTGAGCTGAAAAGTGACTGAGTTTACCTGAAAAGACTTCTTGCTTGTAGGAAGACTCAGAGCCTGGGATTGAACTCCATTTCTGAAGGGAACCACAGAGCACAGTTCTCATCCATGAAACATACTCTGCTTTAGAGCAAGAAGCATGCTCTTGATTTCCAGAGTCTCTAAAAGAGCCAGAAACTTGAGGGTACTCAGAACAAAAGAACGGTGTTTCCTACACATACAGACCATTGCTAGTTTAACTCTGCTTCTGAAACTGATACAAACCATAGGTCCTCTAACATCCAATGCTTTACAGTTAAGAGCAAGAAACTTGTGAGCTTCGTGAACGATGTAGCTTTGTTTGAGCGGAAAGGTGACTGAGTTTACGTGTAACGATGTCTTGCTTGTAGGAAGATACAGAGCCTGTGATTTAACTCCATTTCTGAAATGAAACACACAGCACTGTTCTCATGATGAAACACACTCTGCATATAGGAAGAAGCACGCTCTTGCATTCTAGAGTCTCTAATAAAGCAGGAAACGTGAGTGTGCTCAGAACTAAAGAACGGTGTTTCCTATACATACAGATCATTGCTAGTTCAACTCTGCTTCTGAAACTGATACAAACCACAAGTCATCTAACATCCAATGCTTTTCAGTTAAGAGCAAGAAACGTGTGAGCTTCGTAAACGATTTATATTCATTTGAGCTGAAAAGTGACTACGTTTACCTGAAACGATGTCTTGTTTGTAGGAAGATACAGAGCCCGTGATTTAACTCCATTTCTGATGGGAAACACACAGCACTGTTCTCACGATGAAACACACTCTGCATATAAGAAGAAGTACGCTCTTGCTTTCTAGAGTCTCTGATAGAGCAGGAAACGTGAGTGTGCTCAGAACAAAAGAACGGTGTTTCCTACACATACGAACCATTGCTATTTCAACTCTGCTTCTGAAACTGATACAAACCACAAGTCGTCTAACATCCAGTGCTTTTCAGTTAGGAGCGAGAATCGTGTGAGCTTTGGAAACGATTTATATTCATTTGAGCTGAAAAGTGAATCCATTTACTTGAAATGATGTCTTGCTTGTACGAAGACACAGAGCCTGGAATTTAACTCCATTTCTGAAGGAAAAACACAGCACAGTTCTCATCCATGAAACACACTCTGCTTTAGAGCAAGAAGCACGCTCTTGCTTTCTAAGAGTCTCTAATACAGCATGAAACGTGACTGTGGTCAGAACAAAATAACGGTGTTTCCTACACACACAGACCATATCTAGGCCACGTCTTCTTCTGAAACTGATACAAACCAAAGTTCCTCTAACATACAATGCTTTACATTTAAGAGCGAGAAACTTGTGAGCATCGTGAACGATGTAGCTTCCATTGAGCTGAAAAGTGACTGAGTTTACCTGAAAAGATGTCTTGCTTATAGGAAGACAAAGAGCCTGGGATTTAACTCCATATCTGAAGGGAAACACACAGCACAGTTCTCATCCATGAAACACACTCTGCTTTGGAGCACGAAGCATGCTTTGGCTTTCTAGAATCTCTAATATAGCCAGAAACTTGAGGGTACTCAGAACAAAAGAACGGTGTTTCCTACACATACAGACCTTTGCTAGTTCAACTCTGCTTCTGAAACTGATACAAACCACAAGTCATCTGACTTCCAATGCTTTTCAGTTAAGAGCGAGAAACGTGTGAGCTTTGTAAACGATTTATATTCATTTGAGCTGAAAAGTGACTACGTTTACCTGAAATGAGGTCTTGCTTGTAGGAAGACACAGAGCCTGGAATTTAACTCCATTTCTGAATAGAAACACACAGCACAGTTCTCATCCATGAAACACACTCTGCTTTGGAGCACGAAGCATGCTTTGGCTTTCTAGAGTCTCTAATATAGCCAGAAACTTGAGGGTACTCAGAACAAAAGAACGGTGTTTCCTACACATACAGACCATTGCTAGTTCAACTCTGCTTCTGAAACTGATACAAACCACAAGTCATCTGACTTCCAATGCTTTTCAGTTAAGAGCGAGAAACGTGTGAGCTTTGTAAACGATTTATATTCATTTGAGCTGAAAAGTGACTACGTTAACCTGAAATGAGGTCTTGCTTGTAGGAAGACACAGAGCCTGGAATTTAACTCCTTTTCTGAATAGAAACACACAGCACAGTTCTCATCCATGAAACACACTCTGCTTTAGAGCATGAAGAACACTCTTGCTTTCTAAGTTTCTCTAATACAGCAGGAAACGTGACTGTGGTCAGAACAATTAACGGTGTTTCCTACACCAACGGACCATATCTAGGTTAACTCTTCTTCTGAACCTGATACAAATCACAGTTCCATTAACATGCAATGCTTTAAAGTTAAGAGCGAGAAACGTGTAAGCTTCGTGAACGATGTAGCTTCCTTTGAGCTGAAAAGTGACTGAGTTTAAGTGAAAAGATTTCTTGCTTGTAGGAAGACTCAGAGCCTGGGATGAACTCCATTTCTGAAGGGAAACACACAGCACAGTTCTCATCCATGAAACACACTCTGCTTTAGAGCAAGAAGCATGCTCTTGCTTTCCAGAGTCTCTAATAGAGCCAGAAACTTGAGTGTACTCAGAACAAAAGAACGGTGTTTCCCACACATACGGACCATTGCTAGTTCAACTTTGCTTCTGAAACTGATACAAACCACAGGTACTCTAACATCAAATGCTTTACAGTTAAGAGCAAGAAACGTGTGAAATACGTGAACGATATAGCTTTGTTTGAGCTGAAAGGTGACTGAGTTTACGTGAAACGAAGTCTTGCTTGTAGGAATATACAGAGCCTGTGATTGAACTATATTTCTGAAAAGAAACACACAGCACAGTTCTCACGATGAAACACACTCTGCATATAGGAAGAAGCACGCTCTTGCTCTCTAGAATCTCTAATAGAGCAGAAAACGTGAGTGTGCTCAGAACAAAAGAACGGTGTTTCCTACTCATACGGACCACTGCTAGTTCAACTCTGCTTCTGAAACTGATACAAACCACAAGTCATATAACATACAATGTTTTTCAGTTAAGCAAGAAACTTGTGAGCTTCTTAAAGGATTTATATTCATTTGAGCTGAAAAGTGACTGCGTTTACCTGAAATGATGTCTTGCTTGTAGGAAGGCACGGAGCCTGGAATTTAACTCCATTTCTGAAGGGAAACACACAGCACAGTTCTCATCCATGAAACACACTCTGAATTAGAGCCAGAAGCACGCTCTTGCATTCTAAGAGTCTCTAATACAGAAGGAAATGTGACTGTGGTAAGAACAAAATAACGGTGTTTTCTACACATATGGACCATATCTAGGTCAACACTTCTTCTGAAACTGATACAAACCACAGTTCCATTAACCTGCAATGATTTCCAGTTAAGAGCGAGAAACGTTTGAGCTTCGTGAACGATGTAGCTTCCTTTGAGCTGAAAAGTTACTGAGTTTACCTGAAAAGATGTCTTGCTTATAGAAGACACAGAGCCTGGAATTATACTCCATTTCTGAAGGGAAACACACAGCACAGTTCTCATCCATGAAACACACTCTGCTTTAGGGCAAGAAGAATGATCTTGCTTTCCAGAGTCTCTAATAGAGCCAGAAATTTGTGGGTACTCAGAACAAAAGAATGGTGTTTCCTACACATACGGATGGATCATTGCTAGTTCAACTCTGCTTCTGAATCTGATACAAACCACAGTTCCTCTAATATACAATTCTTTACAGTTAAGAGCGAGAAATGTGTGAGCTTCTTAAAGGATTTATATTCATTTGAGCTGAAAAGTGACTATGAATACCTGAAACGATGTCTTGTTTGTAGGAAGATACAGAGCCTGTGATTTAACTCCAATTCTGAAGGGAAACACACAGCACTGTTCTCACGATGAAACACACTCTGCCTATAAGAAGAAGCACGCTCTTGCTTTCTAGAGTCTGTGATAGAGCAGGAAACGTGAGTGTGCTCAGAACAAAAGAACGGTGTTTCCTACACATACGGACCATTGCTAGTTCAACTCCGCTACTGAAACTGATACAAACCACAAGTCATCTAACATCCAGTGCTTTTCAGTTAAGAGCGTGAAACGTGTGAGCTTTGGAAACTATTTATATTCATTTGAGCTTAGAAGTGAATGCATTTACCCGAAATGATGTCTTGCTTGTACGAACACACAGAGCCTGGAATTTAACTCCATTTCTGAAGGGAAACACACAGCACAGTTCTCATCCATGAAACACACTCTGATTTTGAGCAAGAAGCACACTCTTCCTTTCTAAGAGTCTCTAATACAGCAGGAAATCTGACTGTGGTCAGAACAAAATAATGGTGTTTCCTACACATACAGACCATATCTAGCCCAAGTCTTCTTCTGAAACTGATACAAACCAAAGTTCCTCTAACATACAATGCTTTACATTTAAGAGCGAGAACGTGTGAGCTCCGTGAACAATGTAGCTTCCTTTGAGCTGAAAAGTGACTGAGTTTACCTGAAAAGACTTCTTGCTTGTAGGAAGACTCAGAGCCTGGGATTGAACTCCATTTCTGAAGGGAACCACACAGCACAGTTCTCATCCATGAAACATACTCTGCTTTAGAGCAAGAAGCATGCTCTTGATTTCCAGAGTCTCTAAATGAGCCAGAAACTTGAGGGTACTCAGAACAAAAGAACGGTGTTTCCTACACATACAGACCATTGCTAGTTCAACTCTGCTTCTGAAACTGATACAAACCATAGGTCCTCTAACATCCAATGCTTTACAGTTAAGAGCGAGAAACGTGTGAGCTCCGTGAACAATGTAGCTTCCTTTGAGCTGAAAAGTGACTGAGTTTACCTGAAAAGACTTCTTGCTTGTAGGAAGACTCAGAGCCTGGGATTGAACTCCATTTCTGAAGGGAACCACAGAGCACAGTTCTCATCCATGAAACATACTCTGCTTTAGAGCAAGAAGCATGCTCTTGATTTCCAGAGTCTCTAAAAGAGCCAGAAACTTGAGGGTACTCAGAACAAAAGAACGGTGTTTCCTACACATACAGACCATTGCTAGTTCAACTCTGCTTCTGAAACTGATACAAACCATAGGTCCTCTAACCTCCAATGCTTTACAGTTAAGAGCAAGAAACTTGTGAGCTTCGTGAACGATGTAGCTTTGTTTGAGCGGAAAGGTGACTGAGTTTACGTGTAACGATGTCTTGCTTGTAGGAAGATACAGAGCCTGTGATTTAACTCCATTTCTGAAATGAAACACACAGCACTGTTCTCATGATGAAACACACTCTGCATATAGGAAGAAGCACGCTCTTGCATTCTAGAGTCTCTAATAAAGCAGGAAACGTGAGTGTGCTCAGAACTAAAGAACGGTGTTTCCTATACATACAGATCATTGCTAGTTCAACTCTGCTTCTGAAACTGATACAAACCACAAGTCATCTAACATCCAATGCTTTTCAGTTAAGAGCAAGAAACGTGTGAGCTTCGTAAACGATTTATATTCATTTGAGCTGAAAAGTGACTACGTTTACCTGAAACGATGTCTTGTTTGTAGGAAGATACAGAGCCCGTGATTTAACTCCATTTCTGATGGGAAACACACAGCACTGTTCTCACGATGAAACACACTCTGCATATAAGAAGAAGCACGCTCTTGCTTTCTAGAGTCTCTGATAGAGCAGGAAACGTGAGTGTGCTCAGAACAAAAGAACGGTGTTTCCTACACATACGAACCATTGCTATTTCAACTCTGCTTCTGAAACTGATACAAACCACAAGTCGTCTAACATCCAGTGCTTTTCAGTTAGGAGCGAGAATCGTGTGAGCTTTGGAAACGATTTATATTCATTTGAGCTGAAAAGTGAATCCATTTACTTGAAATGATGTCTTGCTTGTACGAAGACACAGAGCCTGGAATTTAACTCCATTTCTGAAGGAAAAACACAGCACAGTTCTCATCCATGAAACACACTCTGCTTTAGAGCAAGAAGCACGCTCTTGCTTTCTAAGAGTCTCTAATACAGCATGAAACGTGACTGTGGTCAGAACAAAATAACGGTGTTTCCTACACACACAGACCATATCTAGGCCACGTCTTCTTCTGAAACTGATACAAACCAAAGTTCCTCTAACATACAATGCTTTACATTTAAGAGCGAGAAACTTGTGAGCATCGTGAACGATGTAGCTTCCATTGAGCTGAAAAGTGACTGAGTTTACCTGAAAAGATGTCTTGCTTATAGGAAGACAAAGAGCCTGGGATTTAACTCCATATCTGAAGGGAAACACACAGCACAGTTCTCATCCATGAAACACACTCTGCTTTGGAGCACGAAGCATGCTTTGGCTTTCTAGAGTCTCTAATATAGCCAGAAACTTGAGGGTACTCAGAACAAAAGAACGGTGTTTCCTACACATACAGACCTTTGCTAGTTCAACTCTGCTTCTGAAACTGATACAAACCACAAGTCATCTGACTTCCAATGCTTTTCAGTTAAGAGCGAGAAACGTGTGAGCTTTGTAAACGATTTATATTCATTTGAGCTGAAAAGTGACTACGTTTACCTGAAATGAGGTCTTGCTTGTAGGAAGACACAGAGCCTGGAATTTAACTCCATTTCTGAATAGAAACACACAGCACAGTTCTCATCCATGAAACACACTCTGCTTTGGAGCACGAAGCATGCTTTGGCTTTCTAGAGTCTCTAATATAGCCAGAAACTTGAGGGTACTCAGAACAAAAGAACGGTGTTTCCTACACATACAGACCATTGCTAGTTCAACTCTGCTTCTGAAACTGATACAAACCACAAGTCATCTGACTTCCAATGCTTTTCAGTTAAGAGCGAGAAACGTGTGAGCTTTGTAAACGATTTATATTCATTTGAGCTGAAAAGTGACTACGTTAACCTGAAATGAGGTCTTGCTTGTAGGAAGACACAGAGCCTGGAATTTAACTCCTTTTCTGAATAGAAACACACAGCACAGTTCTCATCCATGAAACACACTCTGCTTTAGAGCATGAAGAACACTCTTGCTTTCTAAGTTTCTCTAATACAGCAGGAAACGTGACTGTGGTCAGAACAATTAACGGTGTTTCCTACACCAACGGACCATATCTAGGTTAACTCTTCTTCTGAACCTGATACAAATCACAGTTCCATTAACATGCAATGCTTTAAAGTTAAGAGCGAGAAACGTGTAAGCTTCGTGAACGATGTAGCTTCCTTTGAGCTGAAAAGTGACTGAGTTTAAGTGAAAAGATTTCTTGCTTGTAGGAAGACTCAGAGCCTGGGATGAACTCCATTTCTGAAGGGAAACACACAGCACAGTTCTCATCCATGAAACACACTCTGCTTTAGAGCAAGAAGCATGCTCTTGCTTTCCAGAGTCTCTAATAGAGCCAGAAACTTGAGTGTACTCAGAACAAAAGAACGGTGTTTCCCACACATACGGACCATTGCTAGTTCAACTTTGCTTCTGAAACTGATACAAACCACAGGTACTCTAACATCAAATGCTTTACAGTTAAGAGCAAGAAACGTGTGAAATACGTGAACGATATAGCTTTGTTTGAGCTGAAAGGTGACTGAGTTTACGTGAAACGAAGTCTTGCTTGTAGGAATATACAGAGCCTGTGATTGAACTATATTTCTGAAAAGAAACACACAGCACAGTTCTCACGATGAAACACACTCTGCATATAGGAAGAAGCACGCTCTTGCTCTCTAGAATCTCTAATAGAGCAGAAAACGTGAGTGTGCTCAGAACAAAAGAACGGTGTTTCCTACTCATACGGACCACTGCTAGTTCAACTCTGCTTCTGAAACTGATACAAACCACAAGTCATATAACATACAATGTTTTTCAGTTAAGCAAGAAACTTGTGAGCTTCTTAAAGGATTTATATTCATTTGAGCTGAAAAGTGACTGCGTTTACCTGAAATGATGTCTTGCTTGTAGGAAGGCACGGAGCCTGGAATTTAACTCCATTTCTGAAGGGAAACACACAGCACAGTTCTCATCCATGAAACACACTCTGAATTAGAGCCAGAAGCACGCTCTTGCATTCTAAGAGTCTCTAATACAGAAGGAAATGTGACTGTGGTAAGAACAAAATAACGGTGTTTTCTACACATATGGACCATATCTAGGTCAACACTTCTTCTGAAACTGATACAAACCACAGTTCCATTAACCTGCAATGATTTCCAGTTAAGAGCGAGAAACGTTTGAGCTTCGTGAACGATGTAGCTTCCTTTGAGCTGAAAAGTTACTGAGTTTACCTGAAAAGATGTCTTGCTTATAGAAGACACAGAGCCTGGAATTATACTCCATTTCTGAAGGGAAACACACAGCACAGTTCTCATCCATGAAACACACTCTGCTTTAGGGCAAGAAGAATGATCTTGCTTTCCAGAGTCTCTAATAGAGCCAGAAATTTGTGGGTACTCAGAACAAAAGAATGGTGTTTCCTACACATACGGATGGATCATTGCTAGTTCAACTCTGCTTCTGAATCTGATACAAACCACAGTTCCTCTAATATACAATTCTTTACAGTTAAGAGCGAGAAATGTGTGAGCTTCTTAAAGGATTTATATTCATTTGAGCTGAAAAGTGACTATGAATACCTGAAACGATGTCTTGTTTGTAGGAAGATACAGAGCCTGTGATTTAACTCCAATTCTGAAGGGAAACACACAGCACTGTTCTCACGATGAAACACACTCTGCCTATAAGAAGAAGCACGCTCTTGCTTTCTAGAGTCTGTGATAGAGCAGGAAACGTGAGTGTGCTCAGAACAAAAGAACGGTGTTTCCTACACATACGGACCATTGCTAGTTCAACTCCGCTACTGAAACTGATACAAACCACAAGTCATCTAACATCCAGTGCTTTTCAGTTAAGAGCGTGAAACGTGTGAGCTTTGGAAACTATTTATATTCATTTGAGCTTAGAAGTGAATGCATTTACCCGAAATGATGTCTTGCTTGTACGAACACACAGAGCCTGGAATTTAACTCCATTTCTGAAGGGAAACACACAGCACAGTTCTCATCCATGAAACACACTCTGATTTTGAGCAAGAAGCACACTCTTCCTTTCTAAGAGTCTCTAATACAGCAGGAAATCTGACTGTGGTCAGAACAAAATAATGGTGTTTCCTACACATACAGACCATATCTAGCCCAAGTCTTCTTCTGAAACTGATACAAACCAAAGTTCCTCTAACATACAATGCTTTACATTTAAGAGCGAGAACGTGTGAGCTCCGTGAACAATGTAGCTTCCTTTGAGCTGAAAAGTGACTGAGTTTACCTGAAAAGACTTCTTGCTTGTAGGAAGACTCAGAGCCTGGGATTGAACTCCATTTCTGAAGGGAACCACACAGCACAGTTCTCATCCATGAAACATACTCTGCTTTAGAGCAAGAAGCATGCTCTTGATTTCCAGAGTCTCTAAATGAGCCAGAAACTTGAGGGTACTCAGAACAAAAGAACGGTGTTTCCTACACATACAGACCATTGCTAGTTCAACTCTGCTTCTGAAACTGATACAAACCATAGGTCCTCTAACATCCAATGCTTTACAGTTAAGAGCGAGAAACGTGTGAGCTCCGTGAACAATGTAGCTTCCTTTGAGCTGAAAAGTGACTGAGTTTACCTGAAAAGACTTCTTGCTTGTAGGAAGACTCAGAGCCTGGGATTGAACTCCATTTCTGAAGGGAACCACAGAGCACAGTTCTCATCCATGAAACATACTCTGCTTTAGAGCAAGAAGCATGCTCTTGATTTCCAGAGTCTCTAAAAGAGCCAGAAACTTGAGGGTACTCAGAACAAAAGAACGGTGTTTCCTACACATACAGACCATTGCTAGTTCAACTCTGCTTCTGAAACTGATACAAACCATAGGTCCTCTAACCTCCAATGCTTTACAGTTAAGAGCAAGAAACTTGTGAGCTTCGTGAACGATGTAGCTTTGTTTGAGCGGAAAGGTGACTGAGTTTACGTGTAACGATGTCTTGCTTGTAGGAAGATACAGAGCCTGTGATTTAACTCCATTTCTGAAATGAAACACACAGCACTGTTCTCATGATGAAACACACTCTGCATATAGGAAGAAGCACGCTCTTGCATTCTAGAGTCTCTAATAAAGCAGGAAACGTGAGTGTGCTCAGAACTAAAGAACGGTGTTTCCTATACATACAGATCATTGCTAGTTCAACTCTGCTTCTGAAACTGATACAAACCACAAGTCATCTAACATCCAATGCTTTTCAGTTAAGAGCAAGAAACGTGTGAGCTTCGTAAACGATTTATATTCATTTGAGCTGAAAAGTGACTACGTTTACCTGAAACGATGTCTTGTTTGTAGGAAGATACAGAGCCCGTGATTTAACTCCATTTCTGATGGGAAACACACAGCACTGTTCTCACGATGAAACACACTCTGCATATAAGAAGAAGCACGCTCTTGCTTTCTAGAGTCTCTGATAGAGCAGGAAACGTGAGTGTGCTCAGAACAAAAGAACGGTGTTTCCTACACATACGAACCATTGCTATTTCAACTCTGCTTCTGAAACTGATACAAACCACAAGTCGTCTAACATCCAGTGCTTTTCAGTTAGGAGCGAGAATCGTGTGAGCTTTGGAAACGATTTATATTCATTTGAGCTGAAAAGTGAATCCATTTACTTGAAATGATGTCTTGCTTGTACGAAGACACAGAGCCTGGAATTTAACTCCATTTCTGAAGGAAAAACACAGCACAGTTCTCATCCATGAAACACACTCTGCTTTAGAGCAAGAAGCACGCTCTTGCTTTCTAAGAGTCTCTAATACAGCATGAAACGTGACTGTGGTCAGAACAAAATAACGGTGTTTCCTACACACACAGACCATATCTAGGCCACGTCTTCTTCTGAAACTGATACAAACCAAAGTTCCTCTAACATACAATGCTTTACATTTAAGAGCGAGAAACTTGTGAGCATCGTGAACGATGTAGCTTCCATTGAGCTGAAAAGTGACTGAGTTTACCTGAAAAGATGTCTTGCTTATAGGAAGACAAAGAGCCTGGGATTTAACTCCATATCTGAAGGGAAACACACAGCACAGTTCTCATCCATGAAACACACTCTGCTTTGGAGCACGAAGCATGCTTTGGCTTTCTAGAGTCTCTAATATAGCCAGAAACTTGAGGGTACTCAGAACAAAAGAACGGTGTTTCCTACACATACAGACCTTTGCTAGTTCAACTCTGCTTCTGAAACTGATACAAACCACAAGTCATCTGACTTCCAATGCTTTTCAGTTAAGAGCGAGAAACGTGTGAGCTTTGTAAACAATTTATATTCATTTGAGCTGAAAAGTGACTACGTTTACCTGAAATGAGGTCTTGCTTGTAGGAAGACACAGAGCCTGGAATTTAACTCCATTTCTGAATAGAAACACACAGCACAGTTCTCATCCATGAAACACACTCTGCTTTGGAGCACGAAGCATGCTTTGGCTTTCTAGAGTCTCTAATATAGCCAGAAACTTGAGGGTACTCAGAACAAAAGAACGGTGTTTCCTACACATACAGACCATTGCTAGTTCAACTCTGCTTCTGAAACTGATACAAACCACAAGTCATCTGACTTCCAATGCTTTTCAGTTAAGAGCGAGAAACGTGTGAGCTTTGTAAACGATTTATATTCATTTGAGCTGAAAAGTGACTACGTTAACCTGAAATGAGGTCTTGCTTGTAGGAAGACACAGAGCCTGGAATTTAACTCCTTTTCTGAATAGAAACACACAGCACAGTTCTCATCCATGAAACACACTCTGCTTTAGAGCATGAAGAACACTCTTGCTTTCTAAGTTTCTCTAATACAGCAGGAAACGTGACTGTGGTCAGAACAATTAACGGTGTTTCCTACACCAACGGACCATATCTAGGTTAACTCTTCTTCTGAACCTGATACAAATCACAGTTCCATTAACATGCAATGCTTTAAAGTTAAGAGCGAGAAACGTGTAAGCTTCGTGAACGATGTAGCTTCCTTTGAGCTGAAAAGTGACTGAGTTTAAGTGAAAAGATTTCTTGCTTGTAGGAAGACTCAGAGCCTGGGATGAACTCCATTTCTGAAGGGAAACACACAGCACAGTTCTCATCCATGAAACATACTCTGCTTTAGAGCAAGAAGCATGCTCTTGCTTTCCAGAGTCTCTAATAGAGCCAGAAACTTGAGTGTACTCAGAACAAAAGAACGGTGTTTCCTACACATACGGACCATTGCTAGTTCAACTTTGCTTCTGAAACTGATACAAACCACAGGTACTCTAACATCAAATGCTTTACAGTTAAGAGCAAGAAACGTGTGAAATACGTGAACGATATAGCTTTGTTTGAGCTGAAAGGTGACTGAGTTTACGTGAAACGAAGTCTTGCTTGTAGGAATATACAGAGCCTGTGATTGAACTATATTTCTGAAAAGAAACACACAGCACAGTTCTCACGATGAAACACACTCTGCATATAGGAAGAAGCACGCTCTTGCTCTCTAGAATCTCTAATAGAGCAGAAAACGTGAGTGTGCTCAGAACAAAAGAACGGTGTTTCCTACTCATACGGACCACTGCTAGTTCAACTCTGCTTCTGAAACTGATACAAACCACAAGTCATATAACATACAATGTTTTTCAGTTAAGCAAGAAACTTGTGAGCTTCTTAAAGGATTTATATTCATTTGAGCTGAAAAGTGACTGCGTTTACCTGAAATGATGTCTTGCTTGTAGGAAGGCACGGAGCCTGGAATTTAACTCCATTTCTGAAGGGAAACACACAGCACAGTTCTCATCCATGAAACACACTCTGAATTAGAGCCAGAAGCACGCTCTTGCATTCTAAGAGTCTCTAATACAGAAGGAAATGTGACTGTGGTAAGAACAAAATAACGGTGTTTTCTACACATATGGACCATATCTAGGTCAACACTTCTTCTGAAACTGATACAAACCACAGTTCCATTAACCTGCAATGATTTCCAGTTAAGAGCGAGAAACGTTTGAGCTTCGTGAACGATGTAGCTTCCTTTGAGCTGAAAAGTTACTGAGTTTACCTGAAAAGATGTCTTGCTTATAGAAGACACAGAGCCTGGAATTATACTCCATTTCTGAAGGGAAACACACAGCACAGTTCTCATCCATGAAACACACTCTGCTTTAGGGCAAGAAGAATGATCTTGCTTTCCAGAGTCTCTAATAGAGCCAGAAATTTGTGGGTACTCAGAACAAAAGAATGGTGTTTCCTACACATACGGATCATTGCTAGTTCAACTCTGCTTCTGAATCTGATACAAACCACAGTTCCTCTAATATACAATTCTTTACAGTTAAGAGCGAGAAACGCGTGAGCTTCATAAAGGATTTATATTCATTTGAGCTGAAAAGTGACTATGAATACCTGAAACGATGTCTTGTTTGTAGGAAGATACAGAGCCTGTGATTTAACTCCAATTCTGAAGGGAAACACACAGCACTGTTCTCACGATGAAACACACTCTGCCTATAAGAAGAAGCACGCTCTTGCTTTCTAGAGTCTGTGATAGAGCAGGAAACGTGAGTGTGCTCAGAACAAAAGAACGGTGTTTCCTACACATACGGACCATTGCTAGTTCAACTCCGCTACTGAAACTGATACAAACCACAAGTCATCTAACATCCAGTGCTTTTCAGTTAAGAGCGTGAAACGTGTGAGCTTTGGAAACTATTTATATTCATTTGAGCTGAGAAGTGAATGCATTTACCTGAAATGATGTCTTGCTTGTACGAACACACAGAGCCTGGAATTTAACTCCATTTCTGAAGGGAAACACACAGCACAGTTCTCATCCATGAAACACACTCTGATTTTGAGCAAGAAGCACACTCTTCCTTTCTAAGAGTCTCTAATACAGCAGGAAATCTGACTGTGGTCAGAACAAAATAATGGTGTTTCCTACACATACAGACCATATCTAGCCCAAGTCTTCTTCTGAAACTGATACAAACCAAAGTTCCTCTAACATACAATGCTTTACATTTAAGAGCGAGAAACGTGTGAGCTCCGTGAACAATGTAGCTTCCTTTGAGCTGAAAAGTGACTGAGTTTACCTGAAAAGACTTCTTGCTTGTAGGAAGACTCAGAGCCTGGGATTGAACTCCATTTCTGAAGGGAACCACACAGCACAGTTCTCATCCATGAAACATACTCTGCTTTAGAGCAAGAAGCATGCTCTTGATTTCCACAGTCTCTAAAAGAGCCAGAAACTTGAGGGTACTCAGAACAAAAGAACGGTGTTTCCTACACATACAGACCATTGCTAGTTCAACTCTGCTTCTGAAACTGATACAAACCATAGGTCCTCTAACATCCAATGCTTTACAGTTAAGAGCAAGAAACTTGTGAGCTTCGTGAACTATGTAGCTTTGTTTGAGCGGAAAGGTGACTGAGTTTACGTGTAACGATGTCTTGCTTGTAGGAAGATACAGAGCCTGTGATTTAACTCCATTTCTGAAATGAAACACACAGCACTGTTCTCATGATGAAACACACTCTGCATATAGGAAGAAGCACGCTCTTGCATTCTAGAGTCTCTAATAAAGCAGGAAACGTGAGTGTGCTCAGAACTAAAGAACGGTGTTTCCTATACATACAGATCATTGCTAGTTCAACTCTGCTTCTGAAACTGATACAAACCACAAGTCATCTAACATCCAATGCTTTTCAGTTAAGAGCAAGAAACGTGTGAGCTTCGTAAACGATTTATATTCATTTGAGCTGAAAAGTGACTACGTTTACCTGAAACGATGTCTTGTTTGTAGGAAGATACAGAGCCCGTGATTTAACTCCATTTCTGATGGGAAACACACAGCACTGTTCTCACGATGAAACACACTCTGCATATAAGAAGAAGCACGCTCTTGCTTTCTAGAGTCTCTGATAGAGCAGGAAACGTGAGTGTGCTCAGAACAAAAGAACGGTGTTTCCTACACATACGAACCATTGCTATTTCAACTCTGCTTCTGAAACTGATACAAACCACAAGTCGTCTAACATCCAGTGCTTTTCAGTTAGGAGCGAGAATCGTGTGAGCTTTGGAAACGATTTATATTCATTTGAGCTGAAAAGTGAATCCATTTACTTGAAATGATGTCTTGCTTGTACGAAGACACAGAGCCTGGAATTTAACTCCATTTCTGAAGGAAAAACACAGCACAGTTCTCATCCATGAAACACACTCTGCTTTAGAGCAAGAAGCACGCTCTTGCTTTCTAAGAGTCTCTAATACAGCATGAAACGTGACTGTGGTCAGAACAAAATAACGGTGTTTCCTACACACACAGACCATATCTAGGCCACGTCTTCTTCTGAAACTGATACAAACCAAAGTTCCTCTAACATACAATGCTTTACATTTAAGAGCGAGAAACTTGTGAGCATCGTGAACGATGTAGCTTCCATTGAGCTGAAAAGTGACTGAGTTTACCTGAAAAGATGTCTTGCTTATAGGAAGACAAAGAGCCTGGGATTTAACTCCATATCTGAAGGGAAACACACAGCACAGTTCTCATCCATGAAACACACTCTGCTTTGGAGCACGAAGCATGCTTTGGCTTTCTAGAGTCTCTAATATAGCCAGAAACTTGAGGGTACTCAGAACAAAAGAACGGTGTTTCCTACACATACAGACCTTTGCTAGTTCAACTCTGCTTCTGAAACTGATACAAACCACAAGTCATCTGACTTCCAATGCTTTTCAGTTAAGAGCGAGAAACGTGTGAGCTTTGTAAACGATTTATATTCATTTGAGCTGAAAAGTGACTACGTTTACCTGAAATGAGGTCTTGCTTGTAGGAAGACACAGAGCCTGGAATTTAACTCCATTTCTGAATAGAAACACACAGCACAGTTCTCATCCATGAAACACACTCTGCTTTGGAGCACGAAGCATGCTTTGGCTTTCTAGAGTCTCTAATATAGCCAGAAACTTGAGGGTACTCAGAACAAAAGAACGGTGTTTCCTACACATACAGACCATTGCTAGTTCAACTCTGCTTCTGAAACTGATACAAACCACAAGTCATCTGACTTCCAATGCTTTTCAGTTAAGAGCGAGAAACGTGTGAGCTTTGTAAACGATTTATATTCATTTGAGCTGAAAAGTGACTACGTTAACCTGAAATGAGGTCTTGCTTGTAGGAAGACACAGAGCCTGGAATTTAACTCCTTTTCTGAATAGAAACACACAGCACAGTTCTCATCCATGAAACACACTCTGCTTTAGAGCATGAAGAACACTCTTGCTTTCTAAGTTTCTCTAATACAGCAGGAAACGTGACTGTGGTCAGAACAATTAACGGTGTTTCCTACACCAACGGACCATATCTAGGTTAACTCTTCTTCTGAACCTGATACAAATCACAGTTCCATTAACATGCAATGCTTTAAAGTTAAGAGCGAGAAACGTGTAAGCTTCGTGAACGATGTAGCTTCCTTTGAGCTGAAAAGTGACTGAGTTTAAGTGAAAAGATTTCTTGCTTGTAGGAAGACTCAGAGCCTGGGATGAACTCCATTTCTGAAGGGAAACACACAGCACAGTTCTCATCCATGAAACATACTCTGCTTT
This sequence comes from Onychomys arenicola, assembly GCA_949786405.1. NCBI lineage: Eukaryota > Metazoa > Chordata > Mammalia > Rodentia > Cricetidae > Onychomys > Onychomys arenicola. The sequence continues at coordinate 392,777 of CATKUM010000030.1, forward strand.
AGAGCAAGAAGCATGCTCTTGCTTTCCAGAGTCTCTAATAGAGCCAGAAACTTGAGTGTACTCAGAACAAAAGAACGGTGTTTCCTACACATACGGATCATTGCTAGTTCAACTTTGCTTCTGAAACTGATACAAACCACAGGTACTCTAACATCAAATGCTTTACAGTTAAGAGCAAGAAACGTGTGAAATACGTGAACGATATAGCTTTGTTTGAGCTGAAAGGTGACTGAGTTTACGTGAAACGAAGTCTTGCTTGTAGGAATATACAGAGCCTGTGATTGAACTATATTTCTGAAAAGAAACACACAGCACAGTTCTCACGATGAAACACACTCTGCATATAGGAAGAAGCACGCTCTTGCTCTCTAGAATCTCTAATAGAGCAGAAAACGTGAGTGTGCTCAGAACAAAAGAACGGTGTTTCCTACTCATACGGACCACTGCTAGTTCAACTCTGCTTCTGAAACTGATACAAACCACAGGTCATATAACATACAATGTTTTTCAGTTAAGCAAGAAACTTGTGAGCTTCTTAAAGGATTTATATTCATTTGAGCTGAAAAGTGACTGCATTTACCTGAAATGATGTCTTGCTTGTAGGAAGGCACGGAGCCTGGAATTTAACTCCATTTCTGAAGGGAAACACACAGCACAGTTCTCATCCATGAAACACACTCTGAATTAGAGCCAGAAGCACGCTCTTGCATTCTAAGAGTCTCTAATACAGAAGGAAATGTGACTGTGGTAAGAACAAAATAACGGTGTTTTCTACACATATGGACCATATCTAGGTCAACACTTCTTCTGAAACTGATACAAACCACAGTTCCATTAACCTGCAATGATTTCCAGTTAAGAGCGAGAAACGTTTGAGCTTCGTGAACGATGTAGCTTCCTTTGAGCTGAAAAGTTACTGAGTTTACCTGAAAAGATGTCTTGCTTATAGAAGACACAGAGCCTGGAATTATACTCCATTTCTGAAGGGAAACACACAGCACAGTTCTCATCCATGAAACACACTCTGCTTTAGGGCAAGAAGAATGATCTTGCTTTCCAGAGTCTCTAATAGAGCCAGAAATTTGTGGGTACTCAGAACAAAAGAATGGTGTTTCCTACACATACGGATCATTGCTAGTTCAACTCTGCTTCTGAATCTGATACAAACCACAGTTCCTCTAATATACAATTCTTTACAGTTAAGAGCGAGAAACGCGTGAGCTTCATAAAGGATTTATATTCATTTGAGCTGAAAAGTGACTATGAATACCTGAAACGATGTCTTGTTTGTAGGAAGATACAGAGCCTGTGATTTAACTCCAATTCTGAAGGGAAACACACAGCACTGTTCTCACGATGAAACACACTCTGCCTATAAGAAGAAGCACGCTCTTGCTTTCTAGAGTCTGTGATAGAGCAGGAAACGTGAGTGTGCTCAGAACAAAAGAACGGTGTTTCCTACACATACGGACCATTGCTAGTTCAACTCCGCTACTGAAACTGATACAAACCACAAGTCATCTAACATCCAGTGCTTTTCAGTTAAGAGCGTGAAACGTGTGAGCTTTGGAAACTATTTATATTCATTTGAGCTGAGAAGTGAATGCATTTACCCGAAATGATGTCTTGCTTGTACGAACACACAGAGCCTGGAATTTAACTCCATTTCTGAAGGGAAACACACAGCACAGTTCTCATCCATGAAACACACTCTGATTTTGAGCAAGAAGCACACTCTTCTTTCTAAGAGTCTCTAATACAGCAGGAAATCTGACTGTGGTCAGAACAAAATAATGGTGTTTCCTACACATACAGACCATATCTAGCCGAAGTCTTCTTCTGAAACTGATACAAACCAAAGTTCCTCTAACATACAATGCTTTACATTTAAGAGCGAGAAACGTGTGAGCTCCGTGAACAATGTAGCTTCCTTTGAGCTGAAAAGTGACTGAGTTTACCTGAAAAGACTTCTTGCTTGTAGGAAGACTCAGAGCCTGGGATTGAACTCCATTTCTGAAGGGAACCACACAGCACAGTTCTCATCCATGAAACATACTCTGCTTTAGAGCAAGAAGCATGCTCTTGATTTCCACAGTCTCTAAAAGAGCCAGAAACTTGAGGGTACTCAGAACAAAAGAACGGTGTTTCCTACACATACAGACCATTGCTAGTTCAACTCTGCTTCTGAAACTGATACAAACCATAGGTCCTCTAACATCCAATGCTTTACAGTTAAGAGCAAGAAACTTGTGAGCTTCGTGAACGATGTAGCTTTGTTTGAGCAGAAAGGTGACTGAGTTTACGTGTAACGATGTCTTGCTTGTAGGAAGATACAGAGCCTGTGATTTAACTCCATTTCTGAAATGAAACACACAGCACTGTTCTCATGATGAAACACACTCTGCATATAGGAAGAAGCACGCTCTTGCATTCTAGAGTCTCTAATAAAGCAGGAAACGTGAGTGTGCTCAGAACTAAAGAACGGTGTTTCCTATACATACAGATCATTGCTAGTTCAACTCTGCTTCTGAAACTGATACAAACCACAAGTCATCTAACATCCAATGCTTTTCAGTTAAGAGCAAGAAACGTGTGAGCTTCGTAAACGATTTATATTCATTTGAGCTGAAAAGTGACTACGTTTACCTGAAACGATGTCTTGTTTGTAGGAAGATACAGAGCCCGTGATTTAACTCCATTTCTGATGGGAAACACACAGCACTGTTCTCACGATGAAACACACTCTGCATATAAGAAGAAGCACGCTCTTGCTTTCTAGAGTCTCTGATAGAGCAGGAAACGTGAGTGTGCTCAGAACAAAAGAACGGTGTTTCCTACACATACGAACCATTGCTATTTCAACTCTGCTTCTGAAACTGATACAAACCACAAGTCGTCTAACATCCAGTGCTTTTCAGTTAGGAGCGAGAATCGTGTGAGCTTTGGAAACGATTTATATTCATTTGAGCTGAAAAGTGAATCCATTTACTTGAAATGATGTCTTGCTTGTACGAAGACACAGAGCCTGGAATTTAACTCCATTTCTGAAGGAAAAACACAGCACAGTTCTCATCCATGAAACACACTCTGCTTTAGAGCAAGAAGCACGCTCTTGCTTTCTAAGAGTCTCTAATACAGCATGAAACGTGACTGTGGTCAGAACAAAATAACGGTGTTTCCTACACACACAGACCATATCTAGGCCACGTCTTCTTCTGAAACTGATACAAACCAAAGTTCCTCTAACATACAATGCTTTACATTTAAGAGCGAGAAACTTGTGAGCATCGTGAACGATGTAGCTTCCATTGAGCTGAAAAGTGACTGAGTTTACCTGAAAAGATGTCTTGCTTATAGGAAGACAAAGAGCCTGGGATTTAACTCCATATCTGAAGGGAAACACACAGCACAGTTCTCATCCATGAAACACACTCTGCTTTGGAGCACGAAGCATGCTTTGGCTTTCTAGAGTCTCTAATATAGCCAGAAACTTGAGGGTACTCAGAACAAAAGAACGGTGTTTCCTACACATACAGACCTTTGCTAGTTCAACTCTGCTTCTGAAACTGATACAAACCACAAGTCATCTGACTTCCAATGCTTTTCAGTTAAGAGCGAGAAACGTGTGAGCTTTGTAAACGATTTATATTCATTTGAGCTGAAAAGTGACTACGTTTACCTGAAATGAGGTCTTGCTTGTAGGAAGACACAGAGCCTGGAATTTAACTCCATTTCTGAATAGAAACACACAGCACAGTTCTCATCCATGAAACACACTCTGCTTTGGAGCACGAAGCATGCTTTGGCTTTCTAGAGTCTCTAATATAGCCAGAAACTTGAGGGTACTCAGAACAAAAGAACGGTGTTTCCTACACATACAGACCATTGCTAGTTCAACTCTGCTTCTGAAACTGATACAAACCACAAGTCATCTGACTTCCAATGCTTTTCAGTTAAGAGCGAGAAACGTGTGAGCTTTGTAAACGATTTATATTCATTTGAGCTGAAAAGTGACTACGTTTACCTGAAATGAGGTCTTGCTTGTAGGAAGACACAGAGCCTGGAATTTAACTCCATTTCTGAATAGAAACACACAGCACAGTTCTCATCCATGAAACACACTCTGCTTTGGAGCACGAAGCATGCTTTGGCTTTCTAGAGTCTCTAATATAGCCAGAAACTTGAGGGTACTCAGAACAAAAGAACGGTGTTTCCTACACATACAGACCATTGCTAGTTCAACTCTGCTTCTGAAACTGATACAAACCACAAGTCATCTGACTTCCAATGCTTTTCAGTTAAGAGCGAGAAACGTGTGAGCTTTGTAAACGATTTATATTCATTTGAGCTGAAAAGTGACTACGTTAACCTGAAATGAGGTCTTGCTTGTAGGAAGACACAGAGCCTGGAATTTAACTCCTTTTCTGAATAGAAACACACAGCACAGTTCTCATCCATGAAACACACTCTGCTTTAGAGCATGAAGAACACTCTTGCTTTCTAAGTTTCTCTAATACAGCAGGAAACGTGACTGTGGTCAGAACAATTAACGGTGTTTCCTACACCAACGGACCATATCTAGGTTAACTCTTCTTCTGAACCTGATACAAATCACAGTTCCATTAACATGCAATGCTTTAAAGTTAAGAGCGAGAAACGTGTAAGCTTCATGAACGATGTAGCTTCCTTTGAGCTGAAAAGTGACTGAGTTTAAGTGAAAAGATTTCTTGCTTGTAGGAAGACTCAGAGCCTGGGATGAACTCCATTTCTGAAGGGAAACACACAGCACAGTTCTCATCCATGAAACATACTCTGCTTTAGAGCAAGAAGCATGCTCTTGCTTTCCAGAGTCTCTAATAGAGCCAGAAACTTGAGTGTACTCAGAACAAAAGAACGGTGTTTCCTACACATACGGACCATTGCTAGTTCAACTTTGCTTCTGAAACTGATACAAACCACAGGTACTCTAACATCAAATGCTTTACAGTTAAGAGCAAGAAACGTGTGAAATACGTGAACGATATAGCTTTGTTTGAGCTGAAAGGTGACTGAGTTTACGTGAAACGAAGTCTTGCTTGTGGGAATATACAGAGCCTGTGATTGAACTATATTTCTGAAAAGAAACACACAGCACAGTTCTCACGATGAAACACACTCTGCATATAGGAAGAAGCACGCTCTTGCTCTCTAGAATCTCTAATAGAGCAGAAAACGTGAGTGTGCTCAGAACAAAAGAACGGTGTTTCCTACTCATACGGACCACTGCTAGTTCAACTCTGCTTCTGAAACTGATACAAACCACAGGTCATATAACATACAATGTTTTTCAGTTAAGCAAGAAACTTGTGAGCTTCTTAAAGGATTTATATTCATTTGAGCTGAAAAGTGACTGCGTTTACCTGAAATGATGTCTTGCTTGTAGGAAGGCACGGAGCCTGGAATTTAACTCCATTTCTGAAGGGAAACACACAGCACAGTTCTCATCCATGAAACACACTCTGAATTAGAGCCAGAAGCACGCTCTTGCATTCTAAGAGTCTCTAATACAGAAGGAAATGTGACTGTGGTAAGAACAAAATAACGGTGTTTTCTACACATATGGACCATATCTAGGTCAACACTTCTTCTGAAACTGATACAAACCACAGTTCCATTAACCTGCAATGATTTCCAGTTAAGAGCGAGAAACGTTTGAGCTTCGTGAACGATGTAGCTTCCTTTGAGCTGAAAAGTTACTGAGTTTACCTGAAAAGATGTCTTGCTTATAGAAGACACAGAGCCTGGAATTATACTCCATTTCTGAAGGGAAACACACAGCACAGTTCTCATCCATGAAACACACTCTGCTTTAGGGCAAGAAGAATGATCTTGCTTTCCAGAGTCTCTAATAGAGCCAGAAATTTGTGGGTACTCAGAACAAAAGAATGGTGTTTCCTACACATACGGATCATTGCTAGTTCAACTCTGCTTCTGAATCTGATACAAACCACAGTTCCTCTAATATACAATTCTTTACAGTTAAGAGCGAGAAACGCGTGAGCTTCATAAAGGATTTATATTCATTTGAGCTGAAAAGTGACTATGAATACCTGAAACGATGTCTTGTTTGTAGGAAGATACAGAGCCTGTGATTTAACTCCAATTCTGAAGGGAAACACACAGCACTGTTCTCACGATGAAACACACTCTGCCTATAAGAAGAAGCACGCTCTTGCTTTCTAGAGTCTGTGATAGAGCAGGAAACGTGAGTGTGCTCAGAACAAAAGAACGGTGTTTCCTACACATACAGACCATTGCTAGTTCAACTCCGCTACTGAAACTGATACAAACCACAAGTCATCTAACATCCAGTGCTTTTCAGTTAAGAGCGTGAAACGTGTGAGCTTTGGAAACTATTTATATTCATTTGAGCTGAGAAGTGAATGCATTTACCTGAAATGATGTCTTGCATGTACGAACACACAGAGCCTGGAATTTAACTCCATTTCTGAAGGGAAACACACAGCACAGTTCTCATCCATGAAACACACTCTGATTTTGAGCAAGAAGCACACTCTTCCTTTCTAAGAGTCTCTAATATAGCAGGAAATCTGACTGTGGTCAGAACAAAATAATGGTGTTTCCTACACATACAGACCATATCTAGCCCAAGTCTTCTTCTGAAACTGATACAAACCAAAGTTCCTCTAACATACAATGCTTTACATTTAAGAGCGAGAAACGTGTGAGCTCCGTGAACAATGTAGCTTCCTTTGAGCTGAAAAGTGACTGAGTTTACCTGAAAAGACTTCTTGCTTGTAGGAAGACTCAGAGCCTGGGATTGAACTCCATTTCTGAAGGGAACCACACAGCACAGTTCTCATCCATGAAACATACTCTGCTTTAGAGCAAGAAGCAAGCTCTTGATTTCCAGAGTCTCGAAAAGAGCCAGAAACTTGAGGGTACTCAGAACAAAAGAACGGTGTTTCCTACACATACAGACCATTGCTAGTTCAACTCTGCTTCTGAAACTGATACAAACCATAGGTCCTCTAACATCCAATGCTTTACAGTTAAGAGCAAGAAACTTGTGAGCTTCGTGAACGATGTAGCTTTGTTTGAGCGAAAAGGTGACTGAGTTTACGTGTAACGATGTCTTGCTTGTAGGAAGATACAGAGCCTGTGATTTAACTCCATTTCTGAAATGAAACACACAGCACTGTTCTCATGATGAAACACACTCTGCATATAGGAAGAAGCACGCTCTTGCATTCTAGAGTCTCTAATAAAGCAGGAAACGTGAGTGTGCTCAGAACTAAAGAACGGTGTTTCCTATACATACAGATCATTGCTAGTTCAACTCTGCTTCTGAAACTGATACAAACCACAAGTCATCTAACATCCAATGCTTTTCAGTTAAGAGCAAGAAACGTGTGAGCTTCGTAAACGATTTATATTCATTTGAGCTCAAAAGTGACTACGTTTACCTGAAACGATGTCTTGTTTGTAGGAAGATACAGAGCCCGTGATTTAACTCCATTTCTGATGGGAAACACACAGCACTGTTCTCACGATGAAACACACTCTGCATATAAGAAGAAGCACGCTCTTGCTTTCTAGAGTCTCTGATAGAGCAGGAAACGTGAGTGTGCTCAGAACAAAAGAACGGTGTTTCCTACACATACGAACCATTGCTATTTCAACTCTGCTTCTGAAACTGATACAAACCACAAGTCGTCTAACATCCAGTGCTTTTCAGTTAGGAGCGAGAATCGTGTGAGCTTTGGAAACGATTTATATTCATTTGAGCTGAAAAGTGAATCCATTTACTTGAAATGATGTCTTGCTTGTACGAAGACACAGAGCCTGGAATTTAACTCCATTTCTGAAGGAAAAACACAGCACAGTTCTCATCCATGAAACACACTCTGCTTTAGAGCAAGAAGCACGCTCTTGCTTTCTAAGAGTCTCTAATACAGCATGAAACTTGACTGTGGTCAGAACAAAATAACGGTGTTTCCTACACACACAGACCATATCTAGGCCACGTCTTCTTCTGAAACTGATACAAACCAAAGTTCCTCTAACATACAATGCTTTACATTTAAGAGCGAGAAACTTGTGAGCATCGTGAACGATGTAGCTTCCATTGAGCTGAAAAGTGACTGAGTTTACCTGAAAAGATGTCTTGCTTATAGGAAGACAAAGAGCCTGGGATTTAACTCCATATCTGAAGGGAAACACACAGCACAGTTCTCATCCATGAAACACACTCTGCTTTGGAGCACGAAGCATGCTTTGGCTTTCTAGAGTCTCTAATATAGCCAGAAACTTGAGGGTACTCAGAACAAAAGAACGGTGTTTCCTACACATACAGACCTTTGCTAGTTCAACTCTGCTTCTGAAACTGATACAAACCACAAGTCATCTGACTTCCAATGCTTTTCAGTTAAGAGCGAGAAACATGTGAGCTTTGTAAACGATTTATATTCATTTGAGCTGAAAAGTGACTACGTTTACCTGAAATGAGGTCTTGCTTGTAGGAAGACACAGAGCCTGGAATTTAACTCCATTTCTGAATAGAAACACACAGCACAGTTCTCATCCATGAAACACACTCTGCTTTGGAGCACGAAGCATGCTTTGGCTTTCTAGAGTCTCTAATATAGCCAGAAACTTGAGGGTACTCAGAACAAAAGAACGGTGTTTCCTACACATACAGACCATTGCTAGTTCAACTCTGCTTCTGAAACTGATACAAACCACAAGTCATCTGACTTCCAATGCTTTTCAGTTAAGAGCGAGAAACGTGTGAGCTTTGTAAACGATTTATATTCATTTGAGCTGAAAAGTGACTACGTTAACCTGAAATGAGGTCTTGCTTGTAGGAAGACACAGAGCCTGGAATTTAACTCCTTTTCTGAATAGAAACACACAGCACAGTTCTCATCCATGAAACACACTCTGCTTTAGAGCATGAAGAACACTCTTGCTTTCTAAGTTTCTCTAATACAGCAGGAAACGTGACTGTGGTCAGAACAATTAACGGTGTTTCCTACACCAACGGACCATATCTAGGTTAACTCTTCTTCTGAACCTGATACAAATCACAGTTCCATTAACATGCAATGCTTTAAAGTTAAGAGCGAGAAACGTGTAAGCTTCGTGAACGATGTAGCTTCCTTTGAGCTGAAAAGTGACTGAGTTTAAGTGAAAAGATTTCTTGCTTGTAGGAAGACTCAGAGCCTGGGATGAACTCCATTTCTGAAGGGAAACACACAGCACAGTTCTCATCCATGAAACATACTCTGCTTTAGAGCAAGAAGCATGCTCTTGCTTTCCAGAGTCTCTAATAGAGCCAGAAACTTGAGTGTACTCAGAACAAAAGAACGGTGTTTCCTACACATACGGACCATTGCTAGTTCAACTTTGCTTCTGAAACTGATACAAACCACAGGTACTCTAACATCAAATGCTTTACAGTTAAGAGCAAGAAACGTGTGAAATACGTGAACGATATAGCTTTGTTTGAGCTGAAAGGTGACTGAGTTTACGTGAAACGAAGTCTTGCTTGTAGGAATATACAGAGCCTGTGATTGAACTATATTTCTGAAAAGAAACACACAGCACAGTTCTCACGATGAAACACACTCTGCATATAGGAAGAAGCACGCTCTTGCTCTCTAGAATCTCTAATAGAGCAGAAAACGTGAGTGTGCTCAGAACAAAAGAACGGTGTTTCCTACTCATAGGGACCACTGCTAGTTCAACTCTGCTTCTGAAACTGATACAAACCACAGGTCATATAACATACAATGTTTTTCAGTTAAGCAAGAAACTTGTTAGCTTCTTAAAGGATTTATATTCATTTGAGCTGAAAAGTGACTGCGTTTACCTGAAATGATGTCTTGCTTGTAGGAAGGCACGGAGCCTGGAATTTAACTCCGTTTCTGAAGGGAAACACACAGCACAGTTCTCATCCATGAAACACACTCTGAATTAGAGCCAGAAGCACGCTCTTGCATTCTAAGAGTCTCTAATACAGAAGGAAATGTGACTGTGGTAAGAACAAAATAACGGTGTTTTCTACACTTATGGACCATATCTAGGTCAACACTTCTTCTGAAACTGATACAAACCACAGTTCCTCTAATATACAATTCTTTACAGTTAAGAGCGAGAAACGTGTGAGCTTCATAAAGGATTTATATTCATTTGAGCTGAAAAGTGACTACGTTTACCTGAAATGAGGTCTTGCTTGTAGGAAGATACAGAGCCTGTGATTTAACTCCAATTCTGAAGGGAAACACACAGCACTGTTCTCACGATGAAACACACTCTGCCTATAAGAAGAAGCACGCTCTTGCTTTCTAGAGTCTGTGATAGAGCAGGAAACGTGAGTGTGCTCAGAACAAAAGAACGGTGTTTCCTACACATACGGACCATTGCTAGTGCAACTCTGCTTCTGAAACTGATACAAACCACAAGTCATCTAACATCCAGTGCTTTTCAGTTAAGAGCGTGAAACGTGTGAGCTTTGGAAACTATTTATATTCATTTGAGCTGAGAAGTGAATGCATTTACCTGAAATGATGTCTTGCTTGTACGAACACACAGAGCCTGGAATTTAACTCCATTTCTGAAGGGAAACACACAGCACAGTTCTCATCCATGAAACACACTCTGATTTTGAGCAAGAAGCACACTCTTCCTTTCTAAGAGTCTCTAATACAGCAGGAAATCTGACTGTGGTCAGAACAAAATAATGGTGTTTCCTACACATACAGACCATATCTAGCCCAAGTCTTCTTCTGAAACTGATACAAACCAAAGTTCCTCTAACATACAATGCTTTACATTTAAGAACGAGAAACGTGTGAGCTCCGTGAACAATGTAGCTTCCTTTGAGCTGAAAAGTGACTGAGATTACCTGAAAAGACTTCTTGCTTGTAGGAAGACTCAGAGCCTGGGATTGAACTCCATTTCTGAAGGGAACCACAGAGCACAGTTCTCATCCATGAAACATACTCTGCTTTAGAGCAAGAAGCATGCTCTTGATTTCCAGAGTCTCTAAAAGAGCCAGAAACTTGAGGGTACTCAGAACAAAAGAACAGTGTTTCCTACACATACAGACCATTGCTAGTTCAACTCTGCTTCTGAAACTGATACAAACCATAGGTCCTCTAACATCCAATGCTTTACAGTTAAGAGCAAGAAACTTGTGAGCTTCGTGAACGATGTAGCTTTGTTTGAGCGGAAAGGTGACTGAGTTTACGTGTAACGATGTCTTGCTTGTAGGAAGATACAGAGCCTGTGATTTAACTCCATTTCTGAAATGAAACACACAGCACTGTTCTCATGATGAAACACACTCTGCATATAGGAAGAAGCACGCTCTTGCATTCTAGAGTCTCTAATAAAGCAGGAAACGTGAGTGTGCTCAGAACTAAAGAACGGTGTTTCCTATACATACAGATCATTGCTAGTTCAACTCTGCTTCTGAAACAGATACAAACCACAAGTCATCTAACATCCAATGCTTTTCAGTTAAGAGCAAGAAACGTGTGAGCTTCGTAAACGATTTATATTCATTTGAGCTGAAAAGTGACTACGTTTACCTGAAACGATGTCTTGTTTGTAGGAAGATACAGAGCCCGTGATTTAACTCCATTTCTGTTGGGAAACACACAGCACTGTTCTCACGATGAAACAAACTCTGCATATAAGAAGAAGCACGCTCTTGCTTTCTAGAGTCTCTGATAGAGCAGGAAACGTGAGTGTGCTCAGAACAAAAGAACGGTGTTTCCTACACATACGAACCATTGCTATTTCAACTCTGCTTCTGAAACTGATACAAACCACAAGTCGTCTAACATCCAGTGCTTTTCAGTTAGGAATGAGAATCGTGTGAGCTTTGGAAACGATTTATATTCATTTGAGCTGAAAAGTGAATCCATTTACTTGAAATGATGTCTTGCTTGTACGAAGACACAGAGCCTGGAATTTAACTCCATTTCTGAAGGAAAAACACAGCACAGTTCTCATCCATGAAACACACTCTGCTTTAGAGCAAGAAGCACGCTCTTGCTTTCTAAGAGTCTCTAATACAGCATGAAACGTGACTGTGGTCAGAACAAAATAACGGTGTTTCCTACACACACAGACCATATCTAGGCCACGTCTTCTTCTGAAACTGATACAAACCAAAGTTCCTCTAACATACAATGCTTTACATTTAAGAGCGAGAAACTTGTGAGCATCGTGAACGATGTAGCTTCCATTGAGCTGAAAAGTGACTGAGTTTACCTGAAAAGATGTCTTGCTTATAGGAAGACAAAGAGCCTGGCATTTAACTCCATATCTGAAGGGAAACACACAGCACAGTTCTCATCCATGAAACACACTCTGCTTTGGAGCACGAAGCATGCTTTGGCTTTCTAGGGTCTCTAATATAGCCAGAAACTTGAGGGTACTCAGAACAAAAGAACGGAGTTTCCTACACATACAGACCTTTGCTAGTTCAACTCTGCTTCTGAAACTGATACAAACCACAAGTCATCTGATTTCCAATGCTTTTCAGTTAAGAGCGAGAAACGTGTGAGCTTTGTAAACGATTTATATTCATTTGAGCTGAAAAGTGAATGCATTTACATGAAATGATGTCTTGCTTGTACAAAGACACAGAGCCTGGAATTGAACTCCATTTCTGAAGGGAAACACACAGCACAGTTCTCATCCATGAAACACACTCTGCTTTAGAGCAAGAAGCACGCTCTTGCTTTCTAGAGTCTCTAATAGAGCCAGAAACTTGAGGGTACTCAGAAATTAAGAATGGTGTATCCTACACATACAGACCATTGCTAGTTCAACTCTGCTTCTGAAACTGATACAAACCACAAGTCATCTAACATCCAATGCTTTTCAGTTAAGAGCAAGAAACGTGTGAGCTTCATGAACGATGTAGCTTCCACTGAGCTGAAAATTGACTGAGTTTACCTGAAAAGATGTCTTGCTTATAGGAAGACACAGAGCCTTGAAATAAACTCCATTTCTGAAGGGAACCACACAGCACACTTCTCATCCATGAAACACACTCTGCTTTAGGGCCAGAAGAATGCTCTTGCTTTCCAGAGTCTCTAATAGAGCCAGAAACTTGTGGGAACTCAGAACAAAAGAACGGTGTTTCCTACACATACGGATCATTGCTAGTTCAACTCTCCTTCTGAATCTGATACAAACCACAGGTCCTCTAACATCCAAAGCTTTACAGTTAAGAGCAAGAAACTTGTGAGCTACGTGAAAGATGTAGCTTTGTTTGAGTGGAAAGGTAACTGAGTTTACGTGTAACGAAGTCTTGCTTGCAGGAAGATACAGATTCCTGTGATTTAACTCCATTTCTGAAATGAAACACACAGCACTGTTCTCATGATGAAACACAGTCTGCGTATAGGAAGAAGCACGCTCTTACTTTCTAGAGTCTCTAATAAAGCAGGAAACGGGAGGGTGCTCAGAACAAAATAACGGTGTTTCCTATACATACGGACCATTGCTAGTTCAACTCTGCTTCTGAAACTGATACAAACCACAAGTCATCTAACATCAAATGCTTTTCAGTTAAGAGTGAGAAACATGTGATCTTCGTAAACGATTTATATTCATTTGAGCTCAAAAGTGACTGCGTTTACCTGAAATGATGCCTTGCTTGTAGGAAGAAACAGAGCCTGGAATTTAACTCCATTTCTGAAGGGAAACACACAGCACAGTTCTCATCAATGAAACACACTCTGCGTTAGAGCAAGAAGCACACGCTTGCTTTCTAAGAGTCTCTAATACAGCAGGAAACGTGACTGTGGTCAGAACAAAATAACGGTGATTCCTACACATACGGACCATATCTAGGTAAAGTCTTATTCTGAAACTGATACAAACCACAGTTCCTCTAATATACAATTCTTTACAGTTAAGAGCGAGAAACGTGTGAGCTTCGTGAACGATGTAGCTTCCTTTGAGCTGAAAAGTGACTGAGTTTACCTGAAAAGATGTCTTCCTTATAGGAAGACACAGAACATGGGATTTAACTCCATATCTGAAGGGAAACACACACCACAATTCTCCTCCATGAAACACACTCTGCTTTAGAGCACGAAGCATGCTCTGGCTTTCTAGAATCTCTAACAGAGCCAGAAACTTGAGGGTACTCAGAACAAAGGAACGGTGTTTCCTACACACACAGACCATTGCTAGTTCAACTCTACTTCTGAAACTGACACCAACCACAAGTCATCTAACATCAAAAGCTTTTCAGTTAAGAGCGAGAAACGTGTGAGCTTCGTAATCGATTTATATTCATTTGAGCTGAAAAGTGACTGAGTATACCTTAAATGAGGTCTTGCTTGTAGGAAGACACAGAGCCTGGGATTTAATTCCATTTCTGAAGGGAAACACACAGCACAGTTCTTATCCATGAAACATACACTGCTTTAGAGGATAAGAAGCACCCTCTTGCTTTCTCAGTGTCTCTAATACAGCAGGAAACGTGACAATGGTCACAACAAAATAACGGTGTTTCCTACACTTACGGACAAATCTAGGTCAACTCTTCTTCTGAAACTGATACAAAGAACAGTTCCATTAACATGCAATGCTTTCAAGTTAAGAGCGAGAAAGGTGTGAGCTTCGTGAACGATGTAGCTTAATTTGAGCTAAAAAGTGACTGAGTTTACCTGAAAAGATGTCTTGCTTGTAGGAAGACACAGACCCTGGGATTTAACTCCATTTCTGAAGGGAAACACACAGCACAGTTCTCATCTATGAAACACACTCTGCTTTAGAGCAAGAAGCACGCTCTTGCTTTCTAATAATCTCTAATACAGCAGGAAACGTGTCTGTCGTCAGAACAAAATAATGGTGTTTCCTACACTTACGGACCATATTAGGTCAAGTCTTCCTCTGAAACTGATACAAACCACAGTTCCTCTAATATACAATTCTTTACAGTTAAGAGCGAGAAACGTGTGAGCTTCGTGAACGATGTAGCTTCCTTTGAGCTGAAAAGTGACTGAGTTTACCTGAAAAGATGTCTTCCTTATAGGAAGACACAGAACCTGGGATTTAACTCCATATCTGAAGGGAAACACACAGCACAATTCTCATCCATGAAACACACTCTGCTTTAGAGAACGAAGCATGCTCTGGCTTTCTAGAGTCTCTAATAGAACCAGAAACTTGAGGGTACTCAGAACAAAAGAGTGGTGTTTCTTACACATAGGGACCATTGCTACTTCAACTCTGCTTCTGAAATAGATAAAAACCATAGGTCCTCAAACATCCAATGCTTTACAGTTAAGAGCAAAAAACCTGGGAGGTACGTGAACAATGTAGCTTTGTTTGAGCGGAAAGGTGACTGAGTTTACGTGAAACGAAGTCTTGTTTGTAGGAAGACACAGAGCCTGGGATTTAACTCCATTTCTGAAGGGAAAAACACAGCACAGTTCTCATCCATGAAACACACTCTGCTTTAGTGCAAGATGCACGTTATTTCTTTCTAGAGTCTATAATAGAGCCAGAAACTTGAAAGTGTGCTCAGAATAAAAGAACGGTGTTTCCTACACATACAGACCACTGCTAGTTCAACTCTGCTTATGAAACTGATAAAAACCACAAGTCATATAACATCCAATGCTTTTTAGTTAAGAGCAAGAAACTTGTGAGCTTCGTAAACGATTTATATTCATTTGAGCTGAAAAGTGACTGCGTTTACCTGAAATGATGTCTTGCTTGTAGGAAGACACAGAGCCTGGAATTTAACTCCATTTCTGAAGGGAAACACACAGCACAGTTCTCTTCCATGAAACACACTCTGCTTTAGAGCAAGAAGCATGCTCTTGCTTTCCAGAGTCTCTAATAGAGCCACACACTTGAGGGTACTCAGAACAAAAGAACGGTGTTTCCTACACATACAGACCATTGCTAGTTCAACTCTGCTTCTGAAACTGATACAAACCTCAGGTACTCTTACATCCAATGCTTTAGAGTTAAGAGCAAGAAACGTGTGAGCTACGTGAATGACGTAGCTTTCTTTGAGCGGAAAGGTGACTGATTTTATGTGAAATGAAGTCTTGATTGTAGGAAGATACAGAGCCTGTGATTTAACTCCATTTCTGAAGAGAAACACACAGCACTGTTCTCACGATGAAACACACTCTGCGTATATGAAGAAGCAAGCTCTTGCTTTCTAGAGTCTGTAATAGAGCAGAAAACGTGAGTGTGCTCAGAACAAAGGAACGGTGTTACCTATACATACAGATCATTGCTAGTTCAACTCTGCTTCTGAAACTGATACAAACCACAAGTCATCTAACATCCAATGCTTTTCAGTTAAGAGCGAGAAACCTTTGATCTTCGTAAACGATTTATATTCATTTGAGCTGAAAAGTGACTGCGTTTACCTGAAATGATGTCTTGCTTGTAGGAAGAAAGACAGCCTGGATTTAACTCCATTTCTGAAGGGAAACACACAGCACAGTTCTCATCCATGAAACACACTCTGCTTTAGAGCAAGAAGCACGCTCTTGCTTTCTAAGAGCCTCTAATACAGCAGGAAACGTGACTGTGGTCAGAACCAAATAACGGTGTTTCCTACACACAGACCATATCTAGGCCAAGTGTTCTTCTGAAACTGACACAAACCACAGTTCCTCTAACATACAATGCTTTACATTTAAGAGCGAGAAACGTGTGAGCTTCGTGAAAGATGTAGCTTCCTTTGAGCTGAAAAGTGACTTAGATTACCTGAAAAGATATCTTGCTTATAGGAAGACACAGAGCCTGGAATTTAACTCCATTTCTGAAGGGAAGCACACAGCACAGTTCTCATTCATGAAACACACTCTGCTTTAGAGCACGAAGCATGCTCTGGCTTTCTAGAGTCTCTAATAGAGCCAGAAACTTGAGGTTACTCAGAACAAAAGAACGGTGTTTCATACACATACAGACAATTGCTAGTTCAACTCTGCTTCTGAAACTGATACATACCACAAGTCATCTAACATCCAATGCTTTTCAGTTAAGAGCAAGAAACGTCTGAGGTTCGTAAACGATTTATATTCATTTGACCTGAAAAGTGACTGCGTTTACCTGAAATTATGTCTTGCTTGTAGGAAGACACAGAGCCTGGAATTTAACTCCATTTCTGAAGGGAAACACACAGCACAGTTTTCATCCATGAAACACACTCTGCTTTAGAGCAAGTAGCACACTCTTGTTTTTTAAGATTCTCTAATACAGCAGGAAACGTGAGTGTTGTCATATCAAAATAACGGTGTTTCCTACACATACGGACCATATCTAGGTCAACTCTTCTTCTGAAACTGATACAAACCACAGGTCCATTAACATGAAATGCTTTTAAGTTAAGACCAAGAAACGTGTGAGCTTCGTGAATGATGTAGCTTCCTTTGAGCTGAAAAGTGACTGTGTTTACTTGAATAGATATCTTGATTGTAGGAATACACAGAGCTTGGGATTTAACTCCATTTCTGAAGGGAAACACACAGCACAGTTCTCATCCATGAAAAACACTCTGCTTTAGAGCAAGAAGCATGCTCTTGCTTTCTAGATTCTCTAATACAGCCAGACTTGAGGGTACGCTGAACAAAAGAACGGTGTTTCCTACACATATGGACTAGTGCTAGTTCAACTCTGCTTCTGAAACTGATACAAACCACAAGTCATCTAACATCCAATGCTTTTCAGTTAAGAGCAAGAAACGTGTGAGCTTCGTAAACGATTTATATTCTTTTGAGCTGAAAAGTGACTGCGTTTACCTGAAATTATGTCTTGCTTGTAGGAACACACAGAGACTGGAATTTAAACCCAATTTCTGAAGGGAAACACACAGCACAGTTCTCCTCCATGAAACACACTCTGCTTTAGAGCAAGAAGCATGCTCTTCCTTTCCTGTGTCTCTAAAAGAGCCAGAAACGTGAGGGTACTCAGAACAAAAGAGCGGTGTTTCCTACACATACAGACCATTGCTAGTTCAACTCTGCTTCTGAAACTGATACAAACCACAGGTACTCTTCTTTCCTATGCTTTACAGTTAAGAGCAAGAAACGTGTGAGCTACGTGTACTATGTAGCTTTTTTTGAGCGGAAAGGTGACTGAGTTTACTTGAAACGTAGTCTTGCTTGTAGGAAGATACAGAGCCTGTGATTTAACTCCATTTCTGAAGAGAAACACACAGCACTGTTCTCACGATGAAACACACTCTGCTTATAGGAAGAAGCACGCTCTTGCTTTCTAGAGTCTCTAATAGAGCAGGAAACATGAGTGTGCTCAGAAAAAAAGAACGGTGTTTCCTATACATACAGAAAATTGCTAGTTCAACTCTGCTTCTGAAACTGATACAAACCACAAGTCATCTAACATCCAATGCTTTTTAGTTAAGAGCAAGAAACGTGTGATCTTCGTAAATGATTTATATTCATTTGAGCTGAAAAGTGACTGCGTTTGCATGAAATGATGTCTTCCTTGTAGGAAGACACAGAGCCTGGAATTTAACTCCATTTCTAAAGGGAAACACACAGCACAGTTCTAATCCATGAAACACACTCTGCTTTAGAGCAAGAAGCACAGTCTTGCTTTCTAAGATTCTCTAATACAGCAGGAAACGTGACTGTGGTCAGAACAAAATAATGGTGTTTCCTACACATACGGACCATATAGAGGTCAACTCTGCTTCTGAAACTGATACAAACCACAGTTCCATTAACATGAAATGCTTTTAAGTTAAGAGCAAGAAACGTGTGAGCTTCGTGAATGATGTAGCTTCCTTTGAGCTGAAAAGTGACTGTGTTTACTTGAATAGAAATCTTGATTGTAGGAATACACAGAGCCTGGGATTTAACTCCATTTCTGAAGGGAAACACACAGCACAGTTCTCATCCATGAAACACACTCTGCTTTAGAGCAAGAAGCATGCTCTTCCTTTCCAGTGTCTCTAATAGAGCCAGAAACGTGAGGGTACTCAGAACAAAAGAGCAGTGTTTCTTACACATACGGACCATTGCTACTTCAACTCTGCTTCTGAAATAGATACAAACCACAGGTCCTCTAACATCCAAGCTTTACAGTTAAAAGCAAGAAACGTGTGAGCTTCGTAAACGATTTATATTCATTTGAGCTGAAAAGTGACTGAGTTTACGTGAAATGAAGTCTTGTTTGTAGGAAGACACAGAGCCTGGGATTTAACTCTATTTCTGAAGGGAAAAACACAGCACAGTTCTCATCCATGAAACACACTCTGCTTTAGGGCAAGAAGCATGCTCTTGCTTTCCAGAGTCTCTAATAGAGCCAGAAACTTGAGGGTACGCTGAACAAAAGAACGGTGCTTCCTACACATACAGACCATTGCTAGTTCAACTCTGATTCTGAAACTGATACAAACCACAGGTACTCTTCTATCCTATGCTTTACAGTTAAGAGCAAGAAACGTGTGAGCTACGTGTACTATGTAGCTTTGTTTGAGCGGAAAGGTGACTGAGTTTACGTGAAAGGAAGTCTTGCTTGTAGGAAGATACAGAGCCTGTGATTTAACTCCATTTCTGAAGAGAAACACACAGCACTGTTCTCACGATGAAACACACTCTGCGTATAGGAAGAAGCACGCTCATGCTTTCTAGAGTCTCTAATAGAGCAGGAAACATGAGTGTGCTCAGAACAAAAGAACGGTGTTTCCTAAACATACAGACCATTGCTTGTTCAACTCTGCTTCTGAAACTGATACAAACCACAAGTCATCTAACATCCAATGCTTTTTAGTTAAGAGCAAGAAACGTGTGATCTTCGTAAATGATTTATATTCATTTGAGCTGAAAAGTGACTGCGTTTACCTGAAATGATATCTTGCTTGTAGGAAGACACAGAGCCTGTAATTGAACTCCATTTCTAAAGGGAAACACAGAGCACAGTTCTAATCCATGAAACACACTCTGCTTTAGAGCAAGAAGCACAGTCTTGCTTTCTAAGATTCTCTAATACAGCAGGAAACGTGACTGTGGTCAGAACAAAATAACGGTGTTTCCTACACATACGGACCATATAGAGGTCAACTCTGCTTCTGAAACTGATACTAAGCACAGTTCCATTAACATGCAATGCTTTACAGTTAAGAGCGAGAAACGTGCGAGCGTCTTGAACGATGTAGCTTCCTTTGAGCTGAAAAATGACTGAGTTTACCTGAAAAGATATCTTGCTTGTAGGAAGACACAGAGCCTGGAATTTACCTCCATTTCGGAGGGAAACACACAGCACAGTTCTCATCCATGAAACACACTCTGCTTTAGAACAAGAAGCACACTCTTGCCTTCTAACATTCTCTAAAACAGAAGGAAACGTGACTGTGGTCAGAACAATATAACGGTGTTTCCTACACATATGGACCATATCTAGGTCAACTCTTCTTCTGAAACTGATACAAAGCATAGTTCCATTAACATGCAATGCTTTCCAGTTAAGAGCGAGAAACGTGTGAGCTTCGTGAACAATGTAGCTTCCTTAGAGCTGAAAAGTGACTGAGATTAACTGAAAAGATGTCTTGCTTGTAGGAAGACACAGAGCATGGGATTTAAATCCATCACTGAAGGGAAACACACAGCACAGTTCTCATCCATGAAACACACTCTGCTTTAGAGCAAGAAGCACGCTCTTTCTTTCTAAGAGTCTCTAATACAGCAGGAAACGTGACTGTGATCAGAACAAAATAACTGTGTTTCCTACACATATGGACCATATCTAGGTCAACTCTTCTTCTGAAACTGATACAAAGCACAGTTCCATTAACATGCAATGCTTTCCAGTTAAGAGCGAGAAACGTGTGAGCTTCGTGAACGATGTAGCTTCCTTTGAGCTGAAAAGTGACTGTGTTTACTTGAATAGAAATCTTGATTGTAGGAATACACAGAGCCTGGGATTTAACTCCATTTCTGAAGGGAAACACACAGCACAGTTCTCATCCATGAAACACACTCTGCTTTAGAGCAAGAAGCATGCTCTTCCTTTCCAGTGTCTCTAATAGAGCCAGAAACGTGAGGGTACTCAGAACAAAAGAGCGGTGTTTCTTACACATACGGACCATTGCTACTTCAACTCTGCTTCTGAAATAGATACAAACCACAGGTCCTCTAACATCCAAGCTTTACAGTTAAGAGCAAGAAACGTGTGAGCTTCGTAAACGATTTATATTCATTTGAGCTGAAAAGTGACTGATTTTACGTGAAATGAAGTCTTGTTTGTAGGAAGACACAGAGCCTGGGATTTAACTCTATTTCTGAAGGGAAAAACACAGCACAGTTCTCCTCCATGAAACACACTCTGCTTTAGAGCAAGAAGCATGCTCTTCCTTTCCTAATAGAGCCAGAAACGTGAGGTTACTCAGAACAAAAGAGCGGTGTTTCTTACACATACGGACCATTGCTACTTCAACTCTGCTTCTGAAATAGATACAAACCACAGGTCCTCTAACATCCAAGCTTTACAGTTAAGAGCAAAAAACCTGTGAGCTACGTGAACAATGTAGCTTTGTTTGAGCGGAAAGGTGACTGAGTTTACGTGAAATGAAGTCTTGTTTGTAGGAATACACAGAGCCTGGGATTTAACTCTATTTCTGAAGGGAAAAACACAGCACAGTTCTGATCCATGAAACACACTCTGCTTTAGGGCAAGAAGCATGCTCTTGCTTTCCAGAGTCTCTAATAGAGCCAGAAACTTGAGTGTACTCAGAACAAAAGAACGGTGCTTCCTACACATACAGACCATTGCTAGTTCAACTCTGCTTCTGAAACTGATACAAACCACAGGTACTCTTCTATCCTATGCTTTACAGTTAAGAGCAAGAAACGTGTGAGCTACGTGTACTATGTAGCTTTGTTTGAGCGGAAAGGTGACTGAGTTTACGTGAAAGGAAGTCTTGCTTGTAGGAAGATACAGAGCCTGTGATTTAACTCCATTTCTGAAGAGAGACACACAGCACTGTTCTCACGATGAAACACACTCTGCGTATAGGAAGAAGCACGCTCATGCTTTCTAGAGTCTCTAATAGAGCAGGAAACATGAGTGTGCTCAGAACAAAGAACGGTGTTTCCTAAACATACAGACCATTGCTAGTTCAACTCTGCTTCTGAAACTGATACAAACCACAATCATCTAACATCCAATGCTTTTTAGTTAAGAGCAAGAAACGTGTGATCTTCGTAAATGATTTATATTCATTTGAGCTGAAAAGTGACTGCGTTTACCTGAAATGATGTCGTGCTTGTAGGAAGACACAGAGCCTGGAATTTAACTCCATTTCTAAAGGGAAACACACAGCACAGTTCTAATCCATGAAACACACTCTGCTTTAGAGCAAGAAGCACACTCTTTCTTTCTAAGATTCTCTAATACTGCAGGAAACGTGACTGTGGTCAGAACAAAATAACGGTGTTTCCTACACATACGGACCATATAGAGGTCAACTCTGCTTCTGAAACTGATACTAAGCACAGTTCCATTAACATGCAATGCTTTACAGTTAAGAGCGAGAAACGTGCGAGCGTCTTGAACGATGTAGCTTCCTTTGAGCTGAAAAATGACTGAGTTTACCTGAAAAGATATCTTGCTTGTAGGAAGACACAGAGCCTGGAATTTACCTCCATTTCTGAGGGAAACACACAGCACAGTTCTCATCCATGAAACACACTCTGCTTTAGAACAAGAAGCACACTCTTGCCTTCTAACATTCTCTAAAACAGAAGGAAACGTGACTGTGGTCAGAACAATATAACAGTGTTTCCTACACATACGGACCATATCTAGGTCAACTCTTCTTCTGAAACTGATACAAAGCATAGTTCCATTAACATGCAATGCTTTCCAGTTAAGAGCGAGAAACGTGTGAGCTTCGTGAACGATGTAGCTTCCTTAGAGCTGAAAAGTGACTGAGATTAACAGAAAAGATGTCTTGCTTGTAGGAAGACACAGAGCATGGGATTTAAATCCATCACTGAAGGGAAACACACAGCACAGTTCTCATCCATGAAACACACTCTGCTTTAGAGCAAGAAGCACGCACTTTCTTTCTAAGAGTCTCTAATACAGCAGGAAACGTGACTGTGATCAGAACAAAATAACTGTGTTTCCTACACATATGGACCATATCTAGGTCAACTCTTCTTCTGAAACTGATACAAACCACAGTTCCATTAACATGAAATGCTTTTAAGATAAGAGCAAGAAACATGTGAGCTTCGTGAATGATGTAGCTTCCTTTGAGCTGAAAAGTGACTGTGTTTACTTGAATAGAAATCTTGATTGTAGGAATACACAGAGCCTGGGATTTAACTCTATTTCTGAAGGGAAAAACACAGCACAGTTCTCATCCATGAAACACACTCTGCTTTAGGGCAAGAAGCATGCTCTTGCTTTCCAGAGTCTCTAATAGAGCCAGAAACTTGAGGGTACGCTGAACAAAAGAACGGTGTTTCCTACACATATGGACTAGTGCTAGTTCAACTCTGCTTCTGAAACTGATACAAACCACAAGTCATCTAACTTCCAATGCTTTTCAGATAAGAGCAAGAAACGTGTGAGCTTCGTAAACGATTCATATTCATTTGAGCTGAGAAGTGACTGCGTTTACCTGAAATTATGTCTTGCTTGTAGGAAGACACAGAGACTGGAATTTAAACCCAATTTCTGAAGGGAAACACACAGCACAGTTCTCATCCAAATAACACACTCTGCTTTATAGCAAGAAGCATGCTCTTCCTTTCCAGTGTCTCTAATAGAGCCAGAAACGTGAGGGTACTCAGAACAAAAGAGCGGTGTTTCTTACACATACGGACCATTGCTACTTCAACTCTGCTTCTGAAA
Organism: Onychomys arenicola; assembly: GCA_949786405.1. NCBI lineage: Eukaryota > Metazoa > Chordata > Mammalia > Rodentia > Cricetidae > Onychomys > Onychomys arenicola. The sequence continues at coordinate 416,666 of CATKUM010000030.1, forward strand.
TAGATACAAACCACAGGTCCTCTAACATCCAAGCTTTACAGTTAAGAGCAGGAAACGTGTGAGCTTCGTAAACGATTTATATTCATTTGAGCTGAAAAGTGACTGATTTTACGTGAAATGAAGTCTTGTTTGTAGGAAGACACAGAGCCTGGGATTTAACTCTATTTCTGAAGGGAAAAACACAGCACAGTTCTCCTCCATGAAACACACTCTGCTTTAGAGCAAGAAGCATGCTCTTCCTTTCCTAATAGAGCCAGAAACGTGAGGTTACTCAGAACAAAAGAGCGGTGTTTCTTACACATACGGACCATTGCTACTTCAACTCTGCTTCTGAAATAGATACAAACCACAGGTCCTCTAACATCCAAGCTTTACAGTTAAGAGCAAAAAACCTGTGAGCTACGTGAACAATGTAGCTTTGTTTGAGCGGAAAGGTGACTGAGTTTACGTGAAATGAAGTCTTGTTTGTAGGAATACACAGAGCCTGGGATTTAACTCCATTTCTGAAGAGAGACACACAGCACTGTTCTCACGATGAAACACACTCTGCGTATAGGAAGAAGCACGCTCATGCTTTCTAGAGTCTCTAATAGAGCAGGAAACATGAGTGTGCTCAGAACAAAGAACGGTGTTTCCTAAACATACAGACCATTGCTAGTTCAACTCTGCTTCTGAAACTGATACAAACCACAAGTCATCTAACATCCAATGCTTTTTAGTTAAGAGCAAGAAACGTGTGATCTTCGTAAATGATTTATATTCATTTGAGCTGAAAAGTGACTGCGTTTACCTGAAATGATGTCGTGCTTGTAGGAAGACACAGAGCCTGGAATTTAACTCCATTTCTAAAGGGAAACACACAGCACAGTTCTAATCCATGAAACACACTCTGCTTTAGAGCAAGAAGCACACTCTTTCTTTCTAAGATTCTCTAATACTGCAGGAAACGTGACTGTGGTCAGAACAAAATAACGGTGTTTCCTACACATACGGACCATATAGAGGTCAACTCTGCTTCTGAAACTGATACTAAGCACAGTTCCATTAACATGCAATGCTTTACAGTTAAGAGCGAGAAACGTGCGAGCGTATTGAACGATGTAGCTTCCTTTGAGCTGAAAAATGACTGAGTTTACCTGAAAAGATATCTTGCTTGTAGGAAGACACAGAGCCTGGAATTTACCTCCATTTCTGAGGGAAACACACAGCACAGTTCTCATCCATGAAACACACTCTGCTTTAGAACAAGAAGCACACTCTTGCCTTCTAACATTCTCTAAAACAGAAGGAAACGTGACTGTGGTCAGAACAATATAACGGTGTTTCCTACACATACGGACCATTTCTAGGTCAAGACTTCTTCTGAAACTGATACAAAGCATAGTTCCATTAACATGCAATGCTTTCCAGTTAAGAGCGAGAAACGTGTGAGCTTCGTGAACGATGTAGCTTCCTTTGAGCTGAAAAGTGACTGAGATTAACTGAAAAGATGTCTTGCTTGTAGGAAGACACAGAGCATGGGATTTAAATCCATCACTGAAGGGAAACACACAGCACAGTTCTCATCCATGAAACACACTCTGCTTTAGAGCAAGAAGCACGCTCTTTCTTTCTAAGAGTCTCTAATACAGCAGGAAACGTGACTGTGATCAGAACAAAATAACTGTGTTTCCTACACATATGGACCATATCTAGGTCAACTCTTCTTCTGAAACTGATACAAAGCACAGTTCCATTAACATGCAATGCTTTCCAGTTAAGAGCGAGAAACGTGTGAGCTTCGTGAACGATGTAGCTTCCTTTGAGCTGAAAAGTGACTGTGTTTACTTGAATAGAAATCTTGATTGTAGGAATACACAGAGCCTGGGATTTAACTCCATTTCTGAAGGGAAACACACAGCACAGTTCTCATCCATGAAACACACTCTGCTTTAGAGCAAGAAGCATGCTCTTCCTTTCCAGTGTCTCTAATAGAGCCAGAAACGTGAGGGTACTCAGAACAAAAGAGCAGTGTTTCTTACACATACGGACCATTGCTACTTCAACTCTGCTTCTGAAATAGATACAAACCACAGGTCCTCTAACATCCAAGCTTTACAGTTAAGAGCAAGAAACGTGTGAGCTTCGTAAACGATTTATATTCATTTGAGCTGAAATGTGACTGAGTTTACGTGAAATGAAGTCTTGTTTGTAGGAAGACACAGAGCCTGGGATTTAACTCTATTTCTGAAGGGAAAAACACAGCACAGTTCTCATCCATGAAACACACTCTGCTTTAGGGCAAGAAGCATGCTCTTGCTTTCCAGAGTCTCTAATAGAGCCAGAAACTTGAGTGAACTCAGAACAAAAGAACGGTGTTTCCTACACATACAGACCATTGCTAGTTCAACTCTTATTCTGAAACTGATACAAACCACAGGTACTCTTCTATCCTATGCTTTACAGTTAAGAGCAAGAAACGTGTGAGCTACGTGTACTATGTAGCTTTGTTTGAGCGGAAAGGTGACTGAGTTTACGTGAAATGAAGTCTTGTTTGTAGGAATACACAGAGCCTGGGATTTAACTCTATTTCTGAAGGGAAAAACACAGCACAGTTCTCCTCCATGAAACGAACTCTGCTTTAGAGCAAGAAGCATGCTCTTCCTTTCCTAATAGAGCCAGAAACGTGAGGTTACTCAGAACAAAAGAGCGGTGTTTCTTACACATACGGACCATTGCTACTTCAACTCTGCTTCTGAAATAGATACAATCCACAGGTGCTCTAACATCCAAGCTTTACAGTTAAGAGCAAAAAACCTGTGAGCTATGTGAACAATGTAGCTTTGTTTGAGCGGAAAGGTGACTGAGTTTACGTGAAATGAAGTCTTGTTTGTAGGAATACACAGAGCCTGGGATTTAACTCTATTTCTGAAGGGAAAAACACAGCACAGTTCTCATCCATGAAACACACTCTGCTTTAGGGCCAGAAGCATGCTCTTGCTTTCCAGAGTCTCTAATAGAGCCAGAAACTTGAGTGTACTCAGAACAAAAGAACGGTGCTTCCTACACATACAGACCATTGCTAGTTCAACTCTGCTTCTGAAACTGATACAAACCACAGGTACTCTTCTATCCTATGCTTTACAGTTAAGAGCAAGAAACGTGTGAGCTACGTGTACTATGTAGCTTTGTTTGAGCAGAAAGGTGACTGAGTTTACGTGAAAGGAAGTCTTGCTTGTAGGAAGATACAGAGCCTGTGATTTAACTCCATTTCTGAAGAGAGACACACAGCACTGTTCTCACGATGAAACACACTCTGCGTATAGGAAGAAGCACGCTCATGCTTTCTAGAGTCTCTAATAGAGCAGGAAACATGAGTGTGCTCAGAACAAAGAACGGTGTTTCCTAAACATACAGACCATTGCTAGTTCAACTCTGCTTCTGAAACTGATACAAACCACAAGTCATCTAACATCCAATGCTTTTTAGTTAAGAGCAAGAAACGTGTGATCTTCGTAAATGATTTATATTCATTTGAGCTGAAAAGTGACTGCGTTTACCTGAAATGATGTCGTGCTTGTAGGAAGACACAGAGCCTGTAATTGAACTCCATTTCTAAAGGGAAACACAGAGCACAGTTCTAATCCATGAAACACACTCTGCTTTAGAGCAAGAAGCACAGTCTTGCTTTCTAAGATTCTCTAATACAGCAGGAAACGTGACTGTGGTCAGAACAAAATAACGGTGTTTCCTACACATACGGACCATATAGAGGTCAACTCTGCTTCTGAAACTGATACTAAGCACAGTTCTATTAACATGCAATGCTTTACATTTAAGAGCGAGAAACGTGCGAGCGTCTTGAACGATGTAGCTTCCTTTGAGCTGAAAAATGACTGAGTTTACCTGAAAAGATATCTTGCTTGTAGGAAGACACAGAGCCTGGAATTTACCTCCATTTCTGAGGGAAACACACAGCACAGTTCTCATCCATGAAACACACTCTGCTTTAGAACAAGAAGCACACTCTTGCCTTCTAACATTCTCTAAAACAGAAGGAAACGTGACTGTGGTCAGAACAATATAACGGTGTTTCCTACACATACGGACCATATCTAGGTCAACTCTTCTTCTGAAACTGATACAAAGCGTAGTTCCATTAACATGCAATGCTTTCCAGTTAAGAGCGAGAAACGTGTGAGCTTCGTGAACGATGTAGCTTCCTTAGAGCTGAAAAGTGACTGAGATTAACAGAAAAGATGTCTTGCTTGTAGGAAGACACAGAGCATGGGAATTAAATCCATCACTGAAGGGAAACACACAGCACAGTTCTCATCCATGAAACACACTCTGCTTTAGGGCAAGAAGCATGCTCTTGCTTTCTAGAGTCTCTAATAGAGCCAGAAACTGGAGGGTACTCTGAACAAAAGAACGGTGTTCCTACACATATAGACCAGTGCTAGTTCAACTCTGCTTCTGAAACTGATACAAACCACAAGTCATCTAACATCCAATACTTTTAAGTTAAGAGCAAGAAACGTGTGATCTTCGTAAACGATTTATATTCATTGGAGCTGAAAAGTGACTGCATTTACATGAAATTATGTCTTGCTTGTAGGAAGACACTGAGCCTGGGATTTACCTCCATTTCTGAGGGAAACAAACAACACAGTTCTCATCCATGAAACACACTCTGCTTTAGAACAAGAAGCACACTCTTGCTTTCTAAGATTCTCTAATACAGCAGGAAACGTGACTGCGGTCAGAACAATATAACGGTGTTTCCTACACATACGGACCATATCTAGGTCATCTCTTCTTCTGTAACTGATACAAAGCATAATTCTATTAACATGCAATGCTTTTAAGTTAAGAGCAAGAAACGTGTGAGCTTCGTGAATGATGTAGCTTCCTTTGAGCTGACAAGTGACTGTGTTTACTTGAATAGAAATCTTGATTGTAGGAATACACAGAGCCTGGGATTTAACTCCATTTCTGAAGGGAAACACACAGCACAGTTCTCATCCATGAAAAACACTCTGCTTTAGAGAAAGAAGCATGCTCTTGCTTTCTAGATTCTCTAATACAGCCAGAAACTTGAGGGTACGCTGAACAAAAGAACGGTGTTTCCTACACATATGGACCATATCTAGGTCAACTCTTCTTCTGAAACTGATACAAACCACAGTTCCATTAACATGAAATGCTTTTAAGTTAAGAGCAAGAAACGTGTGAGCTTCGTGAATGATGTAGCTTCCTTTGAGCTGAAAAGTGACTGTGTTTACTTGAATAGAAATCTTGATTGTAGGAATACACAGAGCCTGGTATTTAACTCCATTTCTGAAGGGAAACACACAGCACAGTTCTCATCCATGAAAAACACTCTGCTTTAGAGCAAGAAGCATGCTCTTGCTTTCTAGATTCTCTAATACAGCCAGAAACTTGAGGGTACGCTGAACAAAAGAACGGTGTTTCCTACACATATGGACCAGTGCTAGTTCAACTCTGCTTCTGAAACTGATACAAACCACAAGTCATCTAACATCCAATGCTTTTCAGTTAAGAGCAAGAAACGTGTGAGCTTCGTAAACGATTTATATTCATTTGAGCTGAAAAGTGACTGCGTTTACCTGAAATTATGTCTTGCTTGTAGGAAGACACAGAGACTGGAATTTAAACCCAATTTCTGAAGGGAAACACACAGCACAGTTCTCAACCATGAAACACACTCGGCTTTAGAGCAAGAGGCATGCTCTTCCTTTCCAGTGTCTCTAATAGAGCCAGAAACGTGAGGGTACTCAGAACAAAAGAGCGGTGTTTCTTACACATACGGACCATTGCAATTTCAACTCTGCTTCTGAAATAGATACAAACCACAGGTCCTCTAACATCCAAGCTTTACAGTTAAGAGCAAAAAACCTGTGAGCTACGTGAACAATGTAGCTTTGTTTGAGCGGAAAGGTGACTGAGTTTACGTGAAATGAAGTCTTGTTTGTAGGAAGACACAGAGCCTGGGATTTAACTCTATTTCTGAAGGGAAAAACACAGCACAGTTCTCATCCATGAAACACACTCTGCTTTAGGGCAAGAAGCATGCTCTTGCTTTCCAGAGTCTCTAATAGAGCCAGAAACTTGAGTGAACTCAGAACAAAAGAACGGTGTTTCCTACACATACAGACCATTGCTAGTTCAACTCTGATTCTGAAACTGATACAAACCACAGGTACTCTTCTATCCTATGCTTTACAGTTAAGAGCAAGAAACGTGTGAGCTACGTGTACTATGTAGCTTTGTTTGAGCGGAAAGGTGACTGAGTTTACGTGAAATGAAGTCTTGTTTGTAGGAATACACAGAGCCTGGGATTTAACTCTATTTCTGAAGGGAAAAACACAGCACAGTTCTCCTCCATGAAACGAACTCTGCTTTAGAGCAAGAAGCATGCTCTTCCTTTCCTAATAGAGCCAGAAACGTGAGGTTACTCAGAACAAAAGAGCGGTGTTTCTTACACATACGGACCATTGCTACTTCAACTCTGCTTCTGAAATAGATACAATCCACAGGTGCTCTAACATCCAAGCTTTACAGTTAAGAGCAAAAAACCTGTGAGCTATGTGAACAATGTAGCTTTGTTTGAGCGGAAAGGTGACTGAGTTTACGTGAAATGAAGTCTTGTTTGTAGGAATACACAGAGCCTGGGATTTAACTCTATTTCTGAAGGGAAAAACACAGCACAGTTCTCATCCATGAAACACACTCTGCTTTAGGGCCAGAAGCATGCTCTTGCTTTCCAGAGTCTCTAATAGAGCCAGAAACTTGAGTGTACTCAGAACAAAAGAACGGTGCTTCCTACACATACAGACCATTGCTAGTTCAACTCTGCTTCTGAAACTGATACAAACCACAGGTACTCTTCTATCCTATGCTTTACAGTTAAGAGCAAGAAACGTGTGAGCTACGTGTACTATGTAGCTTTGTTTGAGCGGAAAGGTGACTGAGTTTACGTGAAAGGAAGTCTTGCTTGTAGGAAGATACAGAGCCTGTGATTTAACTCCATTTCTGAAGAGAGACACACAGCACTGTTCTCACGATGAAACACACTCTGCGTATAGGAAGAAGCACGCTCATGCTTTCTAGAGTCTCTAATAGAGCAGGAAACATGAGTGTGCTCAGAACAAAGAACGGTGTTTCCTAAACATACAGACCATTGCTAGTTCAACTCTGCTTCTGAAACTGATACAAACCACAAGTCATCTAACATCCAATGCTTTTTAGTTAAGAGCAAGAAACGTGTGATCTTCGTAAATGATTTATATTCATTTGAGCTGAAAAGTGACTGCGTTTACCTGAAATGATGTCGTGCTTGTAGGAAGACACAGAGCCTGTAATTGAACTCCATTTCTAAAGGGAAACACAGAGCACAGTTCTAATCCATGAAACACACTCTGCTTTAGAGCAAGAAGCACAGTCTTGCTTTCTAAGATTCTCTAATACAGCAGGAAACGTGACTGTGGTCAGAACAAAATAACGGTGTTTCCTACACATACGGACCATATAGAGGTCAACTCTGCTTCTGAAACTGATACTAAGCACAGTTCTATTAACATGCAATGCTTTACATTTAAGAGCGAGAAACGTGCGAGCGTCTTGAACGATGTAGCTTCCTTTGAGCTGAAAAATGACTGAGTTTACCTGAAAAGATATCTTGCTTGTAGGAAGACACAGAGCCTGGAATTTACCTCCATTTCTGAGGGAAACACACAGCACAGTTCTCATCCATGAAACACACTCTGCTTTAGAACAAGAAGCACACTCTTGCCTTCTAACATTCTCTAAAACAGAAGGAAACGTGACTGTGGTCAGAACAATATAACGGTGTTTCCTACACATACGGACCATATCTAGGTCAACTCTTCTTCTGAAACTGATACAAAGCGTAGTTCCATTAACATGCAATGCTTTCCAGTTAAGAGCGAGAAACGTGTGAGCTTCGTGAACGATGTAGCTTCCTTAGAGCTGAAAAGTGACTGAGATTAACAGAAAAGATGTCTTGCTTGTAGGAAGACACAGAGCATGGGATTTAAATCCATCACTGAAGGGAAACACACAGCACAGTTCTCATCCATGAAACACACTCTGCTTTAGGGCAAGAAGCATGCTCTTGCTTTCTAGAGTCTCTAATAGAGCCAGAAACTGGAGGGTACTCTGAACAAAAGAACGGTGTTCCTACACATATAGACCAGTGCTAGTTCAACTCTGCTTCTGAAACTGATACAAACCACAAGTCATCTAACATCCAATACTTTTAAGTTAAGAGCAAGAAACGTGTGATCTTCGTAAACGATTTATATTCATTGGAGCTGAAAAGTGACTGCATTTACATGAAATTATGTCTTGCTTGTAGGAAGACACTGAGCCTGGGATTTACCTCCATTTCTGAGGGAAACAAACAACACAGTTCTCATCCATGAAACACACTCTGCTTTAGAACAAGAAGCACACTCTTGCTTTCTAAGATTCTCTAATACAGCAGGAAACGTGACTGCGGTCAGAACAATATAACGGTGTTTCCTACACATACGGACCATATCTAGGTCATCTCTTCTTCTGTAACTGATACAAAGCATAATTCTATTAACATGCAATGCTTTTAAGTTAAGAGCAAGAAACGTGTGAGCTTCGTGAATGATGTAGCTTCCTTTGAGCTGACAAGTGACTGTGTTTACTTGAATAGAAATCTTGATTGTAGGAATACACAGAGCCTGGGATTTAACTCCATTTCTGAAGGGAAACACACAGCACAGTTCTCATCCATGAAAAACACTCTGCTTTAGAGAAAGAAGCATGCTCTTGCTTTCTAGATTCTCTAATACAGCCAGAAACTTGAGGGTACGCTGAACAAAAGAACGGTGTTTCCTACACATATGGACCATATCTAGGTCAACTCTTCTTCTGAAACTGATACAAACCACAGTTCCATTAACATGAAATGCTTTTAAGTTAAGAGCAAGAAACGTGTGAGCTTCGTGAATGATGTAGCTTCCTTTGAGCTGAAAAGTGACTGTGTTTACTTGAATAGAAATCTTGATTGTAGGAATACACAGAGCCTGGGATTTAACTCCATTTCTGAAGGGAAACACACAGCACAGTTCTCATCCATGAAAAACACTCTGCTTTAGAGCAAGAAGCATGCTCTTGCTTTCTAGATTCTCTAATACAGCCAGAAACTTGAGGGTACGCTGAACAAAAGAACGGTGTTTCCTACACATATGGACCAGTGCTAGTTCAACTCTGCTTCTGAAACTGATACAAACCACAAGTCATCTAACATCCAATGCTTTTCAGTTAAGAGCAAGAAACGTGTGAGCTTCGTAAACGATTTATATTCATTTGAGCTGAAAAGTGACTGCGTTTACCTGAAATTATGTCTTGCTTGTAGGAAGACACAGAGACTGGAATTTAAACCCAATTTCTGAAGGGAAACACACAGCACAGTTCTCAACCATGAAACACACTCGGCTTTAGAGCAAGAGGCATGCTCTTCCTTTCCAGTGTCTCTAATAGAGCCAGAAATGTGAGGGTACTCAGAACAAAAGAGCGGTGTTTCTTACACATACGGACCATTGCAATTTCAACTCTGCTTCTGAAATAGATACAAACCACAGGTCCTCTAACATCCAAGCTTTACAGTTAAGAGCAAAAAACCTGTGAGCTACGTGAACAATGTAGCTTTGTTTGAGCGGAAAGGTGACTGAGTTTACGTGAAATGAAGTCTTGTTTGTAGGAAGACACAGAGCCTGGGATTTAACTCTATTTCTGAAGGGAAAAACACAGCACAGTTCTCATCCATGAAACACACTCTGCTTTAGGGCAAGAAGCATGCTCTTGCTTTCCAGAGTCTCTAATAGAGCCAGAAACTTGAGTGTACTCAGAACAAAAGAACGGTGTTCCCTACACATACAGACCATTGCTAGTTCAACTCTGATTCTGAAACTGATACAAACCACAGGTACTCTTCTATCCTATGCTTTACAGTTAAGAGCAAGAAACCTGTGAGCTACGTGAACAATGTAGCTTTGTTTGAGCGGAAAGGTGACTGAGTTTACGTGAATCGATTTCTTGTTTCTAGGAAGATGCAGAGCCTGTGATTTAACTCCATTTCTGAAGGGAAACACACAGCACTGTTCTCACGATGAAACACACTCAGCATATAAGAAGAAGCACGCTTTTGCTTTCTAGAGTCTCTGATAGAGCAGGAAACGTGAGTGTGCTCAGAACAAAAGAACGGTGTTTCCTACACATACGGACCATAGCTATTTCAACTCTGCTTCTATAACTGATAGAAACCACAAGTCATCTAACATCCAATGCTTTTCAGTTAAGAGCGAGAAACGTGTGAGCTTCGTAAACGATTTATATTCATTTGAGCTTCAAAGTGACTGCGTTTACTTAAAATGATGTCTTGCTTGTAGGAAGACACAGAGCCTGGAATTGAACTCCATTTCTGAAGGGAAACACACAGCACAGTTCTCATCCATGAAACGCACTCTGCTTTAGAGCAAGAAGCATGCTCTTGATTTCTATGAGTCTCTAATACAGCAGGAAACGTGACTGTGGTCAGAACAAAATAACGGTGTTTCCTACACATACGGACCATATCTAGGTCAACTCTTCTTCTGAAAATGATACAAAGCACAGTTCCATTAACATGCAATGCTTTCCAGTTAAGAGCGAGAAACGTGTGAGCTTCGTAAATGATTCATAATCATTTGAGCTGAAAAGCTACTGCATTTACCTGAAAATATGTCTTGCTTGTAGGAAGACACAGAGCCTGGAATTTAACTCCATTTCTGAGGGGAAACACATGGCACAGTTCTCATCCATGAAAAACAGTCTGCTTTAGAGCACGAAGCATGCTCTTGCTTTCTAGGGTCTCTAATAGAGCAGGAAATTAGAGGGTACTCTGAACAAAAGAACGGTGGTCCTACACATATAGACCAGTGCTAGTTCAACTCTGCTTCTGAAACTGATACAAACCACAAGTCATCTAATATACAATGCTTTTCAGTTAAGAGCAAGAAACGTGTGAGCTTCGTAAACGATTTATATTCATTTGAGCTGAAAAGTGACTGCGTTTACCTGAAATTATGTCTTGCTTGTAGGAAGACACAGAGCCTGGAATTTAACTCCATTTCTAAAGGGAAACACACAGCACAGTTCTCAACCATGAAACACACTCTGCTTTAGAGCAAGAACCAAGCTCTTGCTTTCTAGAGTCTCTGATAGAGCAGGAAACGTGAGTGTGCTCAGAACAAAAGAACGGTGTTTCCTACACATACGGACCATAGCTAGTTCAACTCTGCTTCTGAAACAGATAGAAACCACAAGTCATCTAACATCCAAGGCTTTTCAGTTTAGAGCGAGAAACGTGTGAGCTTCGTAACGATTTATATTCATTTGAGCTGAAAAGCAACTGCATTTACCTGAAAATATGTCTTGCTTGTAGGAAGACACAGAGCCTGGAATTTAACTCCATTTCTGAAGGGAAACACACAGCACAGTTCTTGTCCATGAAACACACTCTGCTTTAGGGCATGAAGCACAGTCTTGCTTTCTAAGAGTCTCTAATACAGCAGGAAACGTGACTGTGGTCAGAACAAAATAACGGTGTTTCTACACATATGGACCATATAGAGGTCAACTCTGCTTCTGAAACTGATACAAATCACAGTTCCATTAACATGCAATGCTTTCAATTTAAGAGCGAGAAACGTGTGAGCTTCGTGAACGATGTAGCTTCCTTTGAGCTGAAAAACGACAGAGTTTACCTGAAAAGATGTCTTGCTTGTAGGAAGACACAGAGCCTGGGATTTACTTCCATTTCTGAGGGAAACACACCGCACAGTTCTCATCCATGAAACACACTCTGCTTTAGAACAAGAAGCACGCTCTTGCTTTCTCTCGTCTCTAATACAGCAGGAAACATGACTGTGGTCAGAACAAAATAACGGTGTTTCCTACACATACGGACCATATCTAGGTCAACTCTTCTTCTGAAACTGATACAAAGCACAGTTCCATTAACATGCAATGCTTTCAAGTTAAGAGCAAGATTCGTGTGAGCTATGTGAACAATGTTGATATGTTTGAGCAGAAAGGTGACTGAGTTTACGTGAAACGAAGTCTTGCTTGAAGGAAGATGCTGAGCCTCTGATTTAACTCCATTTCTGAAGGGAAACACACAACACAGATCACATCCATGAAACACACTCTGCATATAAGAAGAAGCACGCTCTTGCTTTCTAGAGTCTCTAATAGAGCAATAAACGTGAGTGTGCTCAGAACAAAAGAACGGTGTTTCTTACACATACGGACCATTGCTACTTCAACTCTGCTTCTGAAATAGATACAAACCACAGGTCCTCTAACATCCAATGCTTTACAGTTAAGAGCAAAAAACCTGTGAGCTACGTGAACAATGTAGCTTTGTTTGAGCGGAAAGGTGACTGAGTTTACGTGAAAGGAAGTCTTGTTTGTAGGAAGACACAGAGCCTGTGATTTAACTCCATTTCTGAAGAGAAACACACAGCACTGTTCTCACGATGAAACACATTCTGTGTTTAGGAAGAAGCACGCTCTTGCTTTCTAGAGTCTCTAATAGAGCAGGAAACGTGAGTGTGCTCAGAACAATAGAACGGTGTTTCCTATACATACAGACCATTGCTAGTTCAACTCTGCTTCTGAAACTGATACAAACCACAAGTCATCTAACATCCAATGCTTTTTAGTTAAGAGCGAGAAACGTGTGATCGTAGTAAATGATTTATATTCATTTGAGCTGAAAAGTGACTGCGTTTATCTGAAATGATGTCGTGCTTGTAGGAAGACACAGAGCCTGGAATTTAACTCCATTTCTAAAGGGAAACAAACAGCACAGTTCTCAACCATGAAACACACTCTGCTTTAGAGCAAGAACCAAGCTCTTGCTTTCTAGAGTCTCTGATAGAGCAGGAAACATGAGTGTGCTCAGAACAAAAGAACGGTGTTTCCTACAATTACGGACCATAGCTAGTACAACTCTGCTTCAGAAACAGATAGAAACCACAAGTCATCTAACATCCAAGGCTTTTCAGTTAAGAGCGAGAAACGTGTGAGCTTCGTAACGATTTATATTCATTTAAGCTGAAAAGCAACTGCATTTACCTGAAAATATGTCTTGCTTGTAGGAAGACACAGAGCCTGGAATTTAACTCCATTTCTGAAGGGAAACACACGGCACAGTTCTCATTAATGGAACACACTCTGCTTTAGAGCAAGAAGCACGCTCTTGCTTTCTGTGAGTCTCTAATACAGCAGGAAACGTGACTGTGTTCAGAACAAAATAACGGTTTTTCCTACACATACGGACCATATCTAGGTCAACTCTTCTTCTGAAACTGATACAAAGCACAGTTCCATTAACATGCAATGCTTTCAAGTTAAGTGCGAGAAACGTGTGAGCTTCATGAACGATGTAGCTTCCTTTGAGCTGAAAAGTGACTGAGATTACCTGAAAAGATGTCTTGCTTGTATGAAGAGACAGAGCCTGGAATTTAACTCCAATTCTGAAGGGAAACACACAGCACAATTCTCATCCATGAAAAACACTCTGCTTTAGAGCACGAAGCATGCTCTTGCTTTCTAGGGTCTCTAAAAGAGTAGGAAACTTGAGGGTACTCTGAATAAAAGAACGGTGTTCCTACACATATAGACCAGTGCTAGTTCAACTCTGCTTCTGAAACTGATACAAACCACAAGTCATCTAACATCCAATGCTGTTCAATTAAGAGCAAGAAACGTGTAAGCTTCATAAACGATTTATATTCATTTGAGCTGAAAAGTGACTGCGTTTACGTGAAAATATGTCTTGCTTGTAGGAAGACACAGAGCCTGGAATTTAACTCCATTTCTGAAGGGAAACACACGGCACAGTTCTCATCCATGAAACATATTCTGCTTTAGAGCAAGAAGCACGCTTTTGCTTTCTGTGAGTCTCTAATACAGCAGGAAACGTGACTGTGGTCAGAACAAAATAACGGTGTTTCCTACACATACGGACCATATCTAGGTCAACTCTTCTTCAGAAACTGATACAAAGCACAGTTCCATTAACATGCAATGCTTTCAAGTTAAGAGCGAGAAACGTGTGAGCTTCATGAACGATGTAGCTTCCTTAGAGCTGAAAAGGGACTGAGATTAACTGTAATTATGTCTTGCTTGTAGGAAGACACAGAGCATGGAATTTAACTCCATTTCTAAAGGGAAACACACAGCACAGTTCTCATCCATGAAACACACTCTGCTTTAGAGCACCAAGCATGCTCTTGCTTTCTAGGGTCTCTAATAGAGTAGGAAACTAGAGGGTACTCTGAACAAAAGAACGGTGTTCCTACACATACAGACCATTGCTAGTTCAACTCTGCTTCTGAAACTGACACAAACCACAAGTTTTATAACATCCAATGGTTTTTAGTTAAGAGCAAGAAACTTGTGAGCTTCGTAAACGATTTATATTCATTTGAGCTGAAAAGTGACTGCGTTTACCTGAATCGATTTCTTGTTTCTAGGAAGATGCAGAGCATGTGATTTAACTCCATTTCTGAAGGGAAACACACAGCACTGTTCTCACGATGAAACACACTCAGCATATAAGAAGAAGCACGCTTTTGCTTTCTAGAGTCTCTGATAGAGCAGGAAACGTGAGTGTGCTCAGAACAAAAGAACGGTGTTTCCTACACATACGGACCATAGCTATTTCAACTCTGCTTCTATAACTGATAGAAACCACAAGTCATCTAACATCCAATGCTTTTCAGTTAAGAGCGAGAAACGTGTGAGCTTCGTAAACGATTTATATTCATTTGAGCTTCAAAGTGACTGCGTTTACTTGAAATGATGTCTTGCTTGTAGGAAGACACAGAGCCTGGAATTTAACTCCATTTCTGAAGGGAAACACACAGCACAGTTCTCATCCATGAAACGCACTCTGCTTTAGAGCAAGAAGCACGCTCTTGATTTCTATGAGTCTCTAATACAGCAGGAAACGTGACTGTGGTCAGAACAAAATAACGGTGTTTCCTACACATACGGACCATATCTAGGTCAACTCTTCTTCTGAAAATGATACAAAGCACAGTTCCATTAACATGCAATGCTTTCCAGTTAAGAGCGAGAAACGTGTGAGCTTCGTAAATGATTTATAATCATTTGAGCTGACAAGCTACTGGATTTACCTGAAAATATGTCTTGCATGTAGGAAGACACAGAGCCTGGAATTTAACTCCATTTCTGAGGGGAAACACATGGCACAGTTCTCATCCATGAAAAACACTCTGCTTTAGAGCACGAAGCATGCTCTTGCTTTCTAGGGTCTCTAATAGAGCAGGAAACTAGAGGGTACTCTGAACAAAAGAACGGTGTTCCTACACATATAGACCAGTGCTAGTTCAACACTGCTTCTGAAACTGATACAAACCACAAGTCATCTAATATCCAATGCTTTTCAATTAAGAGCAAGAAACGTGTGAGCTTCGTAAACGATTTATATTCATTTGAGCTGAAAAGCGACTGCGTTTACCTGAAATTATGTCTTGCTTATAGGAAGACACAGAGCCTGGAATTTAACTCCATTTCTGAAGGGAAACACACAGCACAGTTCTTATCCATGAAACACACTCTGCTTTAGGGCAAGAAGCACAGTCTTGCTTTCTAAGAGTCTCTAATACAGCAGGAAACGTGACTGTGGTCAGAACAAAATAACGGTGTTTCTACACATATGGACCATATAGAGGTCAACTCTGCTTCTGAAACTGATACAAAGCACAGTTCCATTAACATGCAATGCTTTCAATTTAAGAACGAGAAACGTGTGAGCTTCGTGAACGATGTAGCTTCCTTTGAGCTGAAAAACGACTGAGTTTACCTGAAAAGATGTCTTGCTTGTAGGAAGACACAGAGCCTGGGATTTACCTCCATTTCTGAGGGAAACACACCGCACAGTTCTCATCCATGAAACACACTCTGCTTTAGAACAAGAAGCACGCTCTTGCTTTCTCTGCGTCTCTAATACAGCAGGAAACATGACTGTGGTCAGAACAAAATAATGGTGTTTCCTACACATACGGACCATATCTAGGTCAACTCTTCTTCTGAAACTGATACAAAGCACAGTTCCATTAACATGCATTGCTTTCAAGTTAAGAGCAAGATTCGTGTGAGCTATGTGAACAATGTTGATATGTTTGAGCAGAAAGGTGACTGAGTTTACGTGAAACGAAGTCTTGCTTGAAGGAAGATGCAGAGCCTCTGATTTAACTCCATTTCTGAAGGGAAACACACAACACAGATCACATCCATGAAACACACTCTGCATATAAGAAGAAGCATGCTCTTGCTTTCCAGAGTCTCTAAAAGAACCAGAAACTTGACGGTACTCAGAACAAAAGAACGGTATTTCCTACACATACAGACCATTGCTACTTCGACTCTGCTTGTGAAACTGATACAAACCACAGGTACTCTAACATCCAATGCTTTACAGTTAAGATCAAGACATGTGTGAGCTTCGTGAACGATGTAGCTTTGTTTGAGCAGAAAGGTGACTGAGTTTACGTGAAACGAACTCTTGCTTGTAGGAAGATACAGAGCCTGTGATTTAACTCCAATTCTGAAGAGAAACACACAGCACTGTTCTCACGATGAAACACACTCTGCATATAGGAAGAAGCACTCTCTTGCTTTCAAGAGTCTCTAATACAGCAGGAAACGTGAGTGTGCTCAGAAAAAAAGAACTGTGTTTCTTATAAATGCAGACCATTGCTAGTTCAACTCTGCTTCTGAAAATTATACAAACCACAAGTCTTCTAACATCCAATGCTTTTAATTTAAGAGCAAGAAACGTGTGATCTTCGTAAACGATTTATATTCATTTGAGCTGAAAAGTGACTGTGTTTACCTGAATGGTTGTCTTGCTTGTAGGAAGAAACAGAGATGGAATTTAACTACATTTATGAAGGGAAATACACAGCACAGTTCTCATCAATGAAACACACTCTGCTTTAGGGCAAGAAGCACGCTCTTGCTTTCTAAGAGTCTCTAATACAGCAGGAAACGTGACTGTGGTCAGAACAAACTAACGGGGTTTCCTACACATACGGACCATATCTAGGTCAACTCTTCTTCTGAAACTGATACAAACCACAGTTCCATTAACATGCAATGC
Source organism: Onychomys arenicola (assembly GCA_949786405.1). NCBI lineage: Eukaryota > Metazoa > Chordata > Mammalia > Rodentia > Cricetidae > Onychomys > Onychomys arenicola. The sequence continues at coordinate 433,902 of CATKUM010000030.1, forward strand.
TTTCAGGTTAAGAGCAAGAAACGTGTGAGCTTCGTGAACAATGTAGCTTACTTTGAGCTGAAAAGTGACTGAGTTTACCTGAAAAGATGTCTTGCTTGTAGAAAGACACAGAGCCTGGGATATAACTCCATTTCTGAAGCGAAACACACAGCAGAGATCTCCTCCATGAAACACTCTGCTTTAAAGCACGAAGCCTGCTCTGCCTTTCTGGACTCTCTAATAGAGCCAGAAACTTGAGGGTACTCTGAACAAAAGAACGGTGCTTCCTACACATAAGGACCATTGATAGTTCAAGTCTGCTTCTGAAACTGATTCTAACCACAAGTCATCTAATATCCAATCCTTTTTAGTTAAGAGCAAGAAACGTGTGAGCTTCGTAAACGATTTATATTCATTTGAGCTGAAAAGTGACTGTGTTTACCTAAAATGATGTCTTGCTTGTAGGAAGACACAGAGCCTGGAATTTAATTCCATTTCTGAAGGGAAACACACAGCACAGTTCTCATCCATGAAACACACTCTGCTTTAGAGCAAGAAGCATGCTCTTGTTTTCTAAGAGTCTCTAATAGATCAGGAAACGTCACTGTGGTTAGAACAAAATAACGGTGTTTCCTACACATACGGACCATATCTAGGACAACTCTTCTTCTGAAAATGATACAAAGCACAGTTCCATTAACATGCACTGCTTTCAAGTTAAGAGCGAGAAACGTGTGAGCTTCGTGAACGATGTAGCTTCCTTTGAGCTGAAAAGTGACTGAGTTTACCTGAAAAGATATCTTAATTATAGGAAGACACAGAGCCTGGGATTTAACTCCATTTCTGAAGGGAAAGACACAGCACAGTTCTTATACATGACACACACTCTGTTTTAGAGCTAGTAGCATGCTCTTGCTTTCCAGAGTCTCTAATAGAGCCAGAAACTTGAGGGTACTCAGAACAAAATAACGGTGTTTCCTACACATACAGACCATTGGTAGTTCAACTCTGCTTCTGAAACTGATACAAACCACAGGTCTTCTAACATCCAATGCTTTACAGTTAAGAGCAAGATTCGTGTGAGCTATGTGAACAATGTTGATATGTTTGAGCATAAAGGTGACTGAGTTTACCTGAAACGAAGTCTTGCTTGAAGGAAGATGCAGAGCCTCTGATTTAACTCCATTTCTGAAGGGAAACACACAACACAGATCACATCCATGAAACACACTCTGCATACAAGAAGAAGCACACCCTTGCTTCTAGAGTCTCTAATAGAGCAATAAACGTGAGTGTGCTCAGAACAAAAGAACGGTGTTTCCTACACATACGGACCATATCTAGGTCAACTCTTCTCCTGAAACTGATACAAACCACGGTTCCATTAACATGCAATGCTTTCAAGTTAAGAGCGAGAAACATGTGAGCTTAGTGAATAATGTAGCTTGCTTTGAGCTGAAAAGTGACTGAGTTTACCTGAAAAGATGTCTTGCTTGTAGAAAGACACAGAGCCTGGGATATAACTCCATTTCTGAAGGGAAAGACACAGCAGAGATCTCCTCCATGAAACACTCTGCTTTAAAGCACGAAACATGCTCTGGCTTTCTAGAGTCTCTAATAGAGCCAGAAACATGAGGGTACTCTGAAGAAAATAACGGTGTTTCCTACACATACGGACCATTGCTAGTTCAACTCTGCTTCTGAAACTGATACAAACCTCCGGTCCTCTAACATCCAATGCTTTACAGTTAAGAGCAAGAAACGTATGAGCTTCGTAAACGATTTATTTTCATTTGAGCTGAAAAGTGACTGCGTTTACCTGAAAAGATGTCTTGCTTGTAGTAAGACACAGAGCCTGGGATTTAACTCCATTTCTGAAGGGAAAAACACAGCACAGTTCTCATCCATGAAAGACACTCTGCTTTAGAGCAAGAAGCACGCTCTTGCTTTCTAGGGTCTCTAATAGAGCAGGAAACTAGAGGGTACTCTGAACAAAAGAACGGTGTTCCTACACATATAGACCAGTGCTAGTTCAACACTGCTTCTGAAACTGATACAAACCACAAGTCATCTAATATCCAATGCTTTTCAATTAAGAGCAAGAAACGTGTGAGCTTCGTAAACGATTTATATTCATTTGAGCTGAAAAGCGACTGCGTTTACCTGAAATTATGTCTTGCTTATAGGAAGACACAGAGCCTGGAATTTAACTCCATTTCTGAAGGGAAACACACAGCACAGTTCTTATCCATGAAACACACTCTGCTTTAGGGCAAGAAGCACAGTCTTGCTTTCTAAGAGTCTCTAATACAGCAGGAAACGTGACTGTGGTCAGAACAAAATAACGGTGTTTCTACACATATGGACCATATAGAGGTCAACTCTGCTTCTGAAACTGATACAAAGCACAGTTCCATTAACATGCAATGCTTTCAATTTAAGAACGAGAAACGTGTGAGCTTCGTGAACGATGTAGCTTCCTTTGAGCTGAAAAACGACTGAGTTTACCTGAAAAGATGTCTTGCTTGTAGGAAGACACAGAGCCTGGGATTTACCTCCATTTCTGAGGGAAACACACCGCACAGTTCTCATCCATGAAACACACTCTGCTTTAGAACAAGAAGCACGCTCTTGCTTTCTCTGCGTCTCTAATACAGCAGGAAACATGACTGTGGTCAGAACAAAATAATGGTGTTTCCTACACATACGGACCATATCTAGGTCAACTCTTCTTCTGAAACTGATACAAAGCACAGTTCCATTAACATGCATTGCTTTCAAGTTAAGAGCAAGATTCGTGTGAGCTATGTGAACAATGTTGATATGTTTGAGCAGAAAGGTGACTGAGTTTACGTGAAACGAAGTCTTGCTTGAAGGAAGATGCAGAGCCTCTGATTTAACTCCATTTCTGAAGGGAAACACACAACACAGATCACATCCATGAAACACACTCTGCATATAAGAAGAAGCATGCTCTTGCTTTCCAGAGTCTCTAAAAGAACCAGAAACTTGACGGTACTCAGAACAAAAGAACGGTATTTCCTACACATACAGACCATTGCTACTTCGACTCTGCTTGTGAAACTGATACAAACCACAGGTACTCTAACATCCAATGCTTTACAGTTAAGATCAAGACATGTGTGAGCTTCGTGAACGATGTAGCTTTGTTTGAGCAGAAAGGTGACTGAGTTTACGTGAAACGAACTCTTGCTTGTAGGAAGATACAGAGCCTGTGATTTAACTCCAATTCTGAAGAGAAACACACAGCACTGTTCTCACGATGAAACACACTCTGCATATAGGAAGAAGCACTCTCTTGCTTTCAAGAGTCTCTAATACAGCAGGAAACGTGAGTGTGCTCAGAAAAAAAGAACTGTGTTTCTTATAAATGCAGACCATTGCTAGTTCAACTCTGCTTCTGAAAATTATACAAACCACAAGTCTTCTAACATCCAATGCTTTTAATTTAAGAGCAAGAAACGTGTGATCTTCGTAAACGATTTATATTCATTTGAGCTGAAAAGTGACTGTGTTTACCTGAATGGTTGTCTTGCTTGTAGGAAGAAACAGAGATGGAATTTAACTACATTTATGAAGGGAAATACACAGCACAGTTCTCATCAATGAAACACACTCTGCTTTAGGGCAAGAAGCACGCTCTTGCTTTCTAAGAGTCTCTAATACAGCAGGAAACGTGACTGTGGTCAGAACAAACTAACGGGGTTTCCTACACATACGGACCATATCTAGGTCAACTCTTCTTCTGAAACTGATACAAACCACAGTTCCATTAACATGCAATGCTTTCAGGTTAAGAGCAAGAAACGTGTGAGCTTCGTGAACAATGTAGCTTACTTTGAGCTGAAAAGTGACTGAGTTTACCTGAAAAGATGTCTTGCTTGTAGAAAGACACAGAGCCTGGGATATAACTCCATTTCTGAAGCGAAACACACAGCAGAGATCTCCTCCATGAAACACTCTGCTTTAAAGCACGAAGCCTGCTCTGCCTTTCTGGACTCTCTAATAGAGCCAGAAACTTGAGGGTACTCTGAACAAAAGAACGGTGCTTCCTACACATAAGGACCATTGATAGTTCAAGTCTGCTTCTGAAACTGATTCTAACCACAAGTCATCTAATATCCAATCCTTTTTAGTTAAGAGCAAGAAACGTGTGAGCTTCGTAAACGATTTATATTCATTTGAGCTGAAAAGTGACTGTGTTTACCTAAAATGATGTCTTGCTTGTAGGAAGACACAGAGCCTGGAATTTAATTCCATTTCTGAAGGGAAACACACAGCACAGTTCTCATCCATGAAACACACTCTGCTTTAGAGCAAGAAGCATGCTCTTGTTTTCTAAGAGTCTCTAATAGATCAGGAAACGTCACTGTGGTTAGAACAAAATAACGGTGTTTCCTACACATACGGACCATATCTAGGACAACTCTTCTTCTGAAAATGATACAAAGCACAGTTCCATTAACATGCACTGCTTTCAAGTTAAGAGCGAGAAACGTGTGAGCTTCGTGAACGATGTAGCTTCCTTTGAGCTGAAAAGTGACTGAGTTTACCTGAAAAGATATCTTAATTATAGGAAGACACAGAGCCTGGGATTTAACTCCATTTCTGAAGGGAAAGACACAGCACAGTTCTTATACATGACACACACTCTGTTTTAGAGCTAGTAGCATGCTCTTGCTTTCCAGAGTCTCTAATAGAGCCAGAAACTTGAGGGTACTCAGAACAAAATAACGGTGTTTCCTACACATACAGACCATTGGTAGTTCAACTCTGCTTCTGAAACTGATACAAACCACAGGTCTTCTAACATCCAATGCTTTACAGTTAAGAGCAAGATTCGTGTGAGCTATGTGAACAATGTTGATATGTTTGAGCATAAAGGTGACTGAGTTTACCTGAAACGAAGTCTTGCTTGAAGGAAGATGCAGAGCCTCTGATTTAACTCCATTTCTGAAGGGAAACACACAACACAGATCACATCCATGAAACACACTCTGCATACAAGAAGAAGCACACCCTTGCTTCTAGAGTCTCTAATAGAGCAATAAACGTGAGTGTGCTCAGAACAAAAGAACGGTGTTTCCTACACATACGGACCATATCTAGGTCAACTCTTCTCCTGAAACTGATATAAACCACGGTTCCATTAACATGCAATGCTTTCAAGTTAAGAGCGAGAAACATGTGAGCTTAGTGAATAATGTAGCTTGCTTTGAGCTGAAAAGTGACTGAGTTTACCTGAAAAGATGTCTTGCTTGTAGAAAGACACAGAGCCTGGGATATAACTCCATTTCTGAAGGGAAAGACACAGCAGAGATCTCCTCCATGAAACACTCTGCTTTAAAGCACGAAACATGCTCTGGCTTTCTAGAGTCTCTAATAGAGCCAGAAACATGAGGGTACTCTGAAGAAAATAACGGTGTTTCCTACACATACGGACCATTGCTAGTTCAACTCTGCTTCTGAAACTGATACAAACCTCCGGTCCTCTAACATCCAATGCTTTACAGTTAAGAGCAAGAAACGTATGAGCTTCGTAAACGATTTATTTTCATTTGAGCTGAAAAGTGACTGCGTTTACCTGAAAAGATGTCTTGCTTGTAGTAAGACACAGAGCCTGGGATTTAACTCCATTTCTGAAGGGAAAAACACAGCACAGTTCTCATCCATGAAAGACACTCTGCTTTAGAGCAAGAAGCACGCTCTTGCTTTCTAGGGTCTCTAATAGAGCAGGAAACTAGAGGGTACTCTGAACAAAAGAACGGTGTTCCTACACATATAGACCAGTGCTAGTTCAACACTGCTTCTGAAACTGATACAAACCACAAGTCATCTAATATCCAATGCTTTTCAATTAAGAGCAAGAAACGTGTGAGCTTCGTAAACGATTTATATTCATTTGAGCTGAAAAGCGACTGCGTTTACCTGAAATTATGTCTTGCTTATAGGAAGACACAGAGCCTGGAATTTAACTCCATTTCTGAAGGGAAACACACCGCACAGTTCTCATCCATGAAACACACTCTGCTTTAGAACAAGAAGCACGCTCTTGCTTTCTCTGCGTCTCTAATACAGCAGGAAACATGACTGTGGTCAGAACAAAATAATGGTGTTTCCTACACATACGGACCATATCTAGGTCAACTCTTCTTCTGAAACTGATACAAAGCACAGTTCCATTAACATGCATTGCTTTCAAGTTAAGAGCAAGATTCGTGTGAGCTATGTGAACAATGTTGATATGTTTGAGCAGAAAGGTGACTGAGTTTACGAGAAACGAAGTCTTGCTTGAAGGAAGATGCAGAGCCTCTGATTTAACTCCATTTCTGAAGGGAAACACACAACACAGATCACATCCATGAAACACACTCTGCATATAAGAAGAAGCACGCTCTTGCTTTCTAGAGTCTATAATAGAGCCAAAACTTGAATGTGTGCTCAGAACAATAGAACAGTGTTTCCTAAACATACGGAGCATTGCTAGTTCCACTCTGCTTCTAAAACTGATACAAACCACAAGTCATCTAACATCCAATGCTTTTTAGTTAAGAGCAAGAAACGTGTGAGCTTCTTAAACGATTTATATTCATTTGAGCTGAAAAGTGACTGTGTTAACCTGAAATGATGTCTTGCTTGTAGGAAGACACAGAGCCTGGAATTGAACTCCATTTCTGAAGGGAAACACACAGCACAATTCTCATCCATGAAACACACTCTGCTTTAGAGCAAGAAGCACGCTCTTGTTTACTAAGGGTCTCTAATAGAGCAGGAAACGTCCCTGTGGTTAGAACAGAATAACGGTGTTTCCTACACTTACGGACCATATCTAGCTCAACTCTTCTTCTGAAACTGATACAAAGTACAGTTCCATTAACATGCAATGCTTTCAAGTTAAGAGCGAGAAACATGTGAGCTTCGTGAACGACGTAGCTTCCATTGAGCTATAATGTGACTGAGTTTACCTGAAAAGATGTCTTATTTGTAGGAAGACACAGAGCCTGGGATTTAACTCCATTTCTGAAGGGAAACACACAGCACAGTTCTCATCCATGACAGACACTCTGCTTTAGAGCAAGTAGCATGCTCTTGCTTTCTAGAGTCTCTAATAGAGCCAGAAAATTGAGGGTACTCTGTAAAAAACAACAGTGTTTCCTACACATACGGACCATAGCTAGTTCAACTCTGCTTCTGAACCTGATACAAACCACAAGTCTTCTAACATCCAATGCTTTTCAGTTAAGTGTGAGAAACATGTGAGCTTCGTGAACGATGTGGCTTCCTTTGAGCTGAAAAGTGACCTAGTGTACCTGAAAAGTTGTCTTGCTTGTAGGAAGACACAGAGCCTGGGATTTAACTCCATTTCTGATAGGAAACACACAGCACAGTTCTTATCCATGAAACACACTCTGCCTTAGAGCAAGAAGAACGATCTTACTTTCTAAGAGTCTTTAATACAGCAGGAAACGTGACTGTGGTCAGAACAAAATAACGGTGTTTCCTACACATACGGACCATATCTAGGTCAACTCTTCTTCTGAAACTGATACAAACCACGGTTCCATTAACATGCAATGCTTTCCAGTTAAGAGCGAGAAACGTGTGAGCTTCGTGAACGATATAGTTTACTTTGAGCTGAAAAGTGACTGAGTTTACCTGAAAAGATGCCTTGCTTGTAGGAAGACACAGAGCCTTCGATTTAACTCCATTTCTGAAGGGAAACACACAGCACAGTTCTCATCCATGAAACACACTCTGCTTTAGAGAAAGAAGCATGCTCTTGTTTTCTAAGTGTCTCTAATTGAGCAGGAAACGTCACTGTGGTTAGACCAAATTAACGGTGTTTCCTACATATATGGACCATATCTAGGTCAACTCTTCTTCTGAAAATGATACAAAGCACAGTTCCATTAACATGCAATGCTTTCAAGTTAAGAGCGAGAAACGTGTGAGCTTCGTGAACGATGTAGCTTCCTTTGAGCTAAAAAGTGACTGAGTTTACCTGAAAAGATGTCTTAATTGTAGGAAGACACAGAGCCTGAGATTTAACTCCATTTCTGAAGGGAAACACACAGCACAGTTCTCATCCATGACAGACACTCTGCTTTAGAGCAAGTAGCATGCTCTTGCTTTCTAGAGTCTCTAATAGAGCCAGAAAATTGAGGGTACTCTGAACAAAACAATGGTGTTTCCTACACATACGGACCATAGCTAGTTCAACTCTGCTTCTGAACCTGATACAAACCACAAGTCATCTAACACCCATTGATTTTCAGTTATGAGCGAGAAACGTGTGAGGTTCATGAATGATGTAGCTTCCTTTGAGCTGAAAAGTGACCTAGTTTACCTGAAAAGATGTCGTGCTTGCAGGAAGACACAGAGCCTGGGATTTAATTCCATTTCTTAAGGGAAACACACAGCACAGTTCTCATCCATGAAACACACTCTGCTTTAGAGCAAGAATCACGCTCTTGCTTTCTAAGAGTCTCTAATACAGCAGGAAAAGTGCTGTGGTCAGAACATTATAACGGTGTTTCCTACACATACGGACCATATCTAGGTCAACTCTTCTTCTGAAACTGATACAAACCACAGCTCCATTAACATGAAATGCTTTCCAGTTAAGAGCAAGAAACGTGTGAGCTACGTGAACGATGTAGCTTACTTTGAGCTGAAAAGTGACTGAGGTTACCTGAAAAGATGTCTTTCTTGTAGGAAGACACAGAGCCTGTGATTTAACTCCATTTCTGAATGGAAAAACACAGCACAGTTCTCATCCATGAAACAAACTCTGCTTTAGAGCAAGAAGCACGCTCTTGCTTTCTAGAGTCTATAATAGAGCCAGAAACTTAAAGGTGTGCTGAGAACAAAAGAACTGTATTTCCTACACATACGGACCATTGCTAGTTCAACTCTGCTTCTGAAACTGATAAAAACCACAGGTCCTCTAACATCCAATGCTTTAATGTTAAGAACAAGAAACGTGTGAGCTACGTGAATGATGTAGCTTTGTTTGAGCTGAATGGTGACTGAGTTTACGTGAAACGAAGTCGTGCTTGTAGGAAGATGCAGAGCCTGTGATTTAACTCCATTTCTGAAGGGAAACACACAGCACTGTTCTGACGAGGAGACACACTCTTCATATAAGAAGAAGCATGCTCTTGCTTTCTAGACTCTCTAATAGAGCAGGAAACGTGAGTGTGCTCAGAACAAAAGAACGGTGTTTCCTCGACCTACGGACCATTGCTAGTTCAACTGTGCTTCTGAAACTGATACAAACCACATGTCATCTAACATCCAATGCTTTTCAGTTAAGAGGGAGAAACGTGTGAGCTTGGTAAACAATTTATATTCATTTGAGCTGAAAAGTGACTTAGTTTACCTGAAAAGATGTCTTGCTTGTACGAAGACACAGAGCCTGGAATTTAACTATGTTTCTGAAGGGAAACACAGAGCACAGTTCTCATCCATGAAACACACTCTGCTTTAGGGCAAGAAGCACACTCTTGCTTTCTAAGAGTCTCTAATATAGCAGGAAATGTGACTGTGGTCATAACAAACTAACGCTGTTTCCTACACATACGTACCATATCTAGGTCAACTCTTCTTCTGAAACTGATACAAACCACAGTTCCATTGACATGCAATGCTTTCCAGTTAAGAGCAAGAAACGTGTGAGCTTCGTGAACGATGTAGCTTCCTTTGAGCTGAAAAGTGACTGAGTTTACCTGAAAAGATGTCTTGCTTGTAGGAAGACACAGAGCCTGGGATTTAACTCCATTTCTGAAGCGAAACACACAGCACAGTTCTCATCCATGAAAGACACTCTGCTTTAGAGCAAGAAGCACGCTCTTTCTTTCTAGAGTCTATAATAGAGCCAAAACTTGAATGTGTGCTCAGAACAAAAGAACAGTGTTTCCTACACATACGGAGCATTGCTAGTTCAAGTCTGCTTCTAAAACTGATACAAACCTCAGGTCCTCTAACATCCAATGATTTAGAGTTAAGAGCAAGATTCGTGTGAGCTACGTGAACAATGTTGCTATGTTTGAGCTGAAAGGTGACTGCTTTTATGTGAAACGAAGTCTTGCTTGTAGGAAGATGCAGAGCCTGTGATTTAACTCCATTTCTGAAGGGAAACACACAGCACAGATCACATCCATGAAACACACTCTGCATATAAGAAGAACCACGCTCTTGCTTTCTAGAGTCTCTAATAGAGCCAGAAACTTAAAAGTGTGCTCAGAACAAAAGAATGGTGTTTCCTACATATACGGACCATTGCTAGTTCAACTCTGCTTCTGAAACTGATACAAACCACAAGTGATCTAATATCCAATGCTTTTTAGTTAAGAGCAAGAAACGTGTGAGCTTCGTAAACGATGTATTTTCATTTGAGCTGAAAAGTGACTGCGTTTACCTGAAATGATGTCTTGCTTGTAGGAAGACACAGAGCCTTGAATTTAACTCCATTTGTGAAGGGAAACACACAGCACAGTTCTCATCCATGAAAGACACTCTGCTTTAGAGCACGAAGCATGCTCTTGCTTTCTAGAGTCTCTAACAGAGGAGAAAATTGAGGGTACTCTGAACAAAAGAACGGTGTTTCCTACACATACGGACCATTGCTAGTTCAACTCTGCTTCTGAAACTGATACAAACCACAAGTCATCTAACATCCAATGCTTTTCAGTTACGAGCGAGAAACGTGCGAGCTTAATGAATGATGTAGCTTCATTTGAGCTGAAAAGCGACCTAGTTTACTGGAAAAGATGTCTTGCTTGTAGGAAGACACAGACCCTGGGATTTAACTCCATTTTTGAAGGGTAACGCAGAGCAAAGTTCTCATCCATGAAACACACTCTGATTTAGAGCAAGAAGCACACTCTTGCTTTCTAAGAGTCTCTAATAGAGCAGGAAACGTGACTGTAGTCACAACAAAATAACTGTGTTTCCTACACATATGGACCATATCTAGGTCAACTCTTCTTCTGAAACTGATACAAACCACAGTTCCTCTAACATGCAATGCTTTCCAGTTAAGAGCGAGAAACGTGTGAGCTTCGTGAACGATGTAGCTTCCTTTGAGCTGAAGAGTGACTGAGTTTACCTGAAAAGATATCTTGCTTGTAGGAAGACACAGAGCCTGGGATTTAACTCCATTTCTGAAGGGAAACACACAGCACAGATCTCATCCATGAAACACACTCTGCTTTAGAGCACGAAGCATGCTCTTGCTTTCTATAGTCTCTAATAGAACCAGAAACTTGAGGGTACACTGAACAAAAGAACGGTGTTTCCTACACATACGGACCATTGCTAGTTCAATTCTGCTTCTGAAATTGATACAAACCACAGGTCCTCTAACATCCTGTGCTTTACAGTTAAGAGCAAGAAACGTGTGAGCTACGTGAACTATGTAGCTTTGTTTGAGCTGAAAGGTGACTGAGTTTACGTGAAACAAAATCTTGCTTGTAGGAAGATGCAGAGCCTGTGATTTAACTCCATTTCTGAAGGGAAACACAAAGCACAGTTCTACCGGTGATACACACTCTGCTTATAGGAAGAAGCACGCTCTTGCTTTGAGAGTCTCTAATAGAGCAGGAAAAGTGAGTGTGCTCAGAACAAAAGAACGGTGTTTCCTACACATACAGACCATAGCTAGTTCAACTCTGCTTCTGAAACGGATGATAACTACAATTTCTCTAACATCCAATGCTTGCCAGTTAAGATGAGAAACTTTTGAGGTTCATGAACAATGTAGATCGTTTGAGCTGAAAAGTGACTGCCCTTACCTGAAAGGAAGATTTGCTTGTAGGAAGACACAGAACCTGGGAATTAACTCCATTTCTGAAGGAAAAACACAGCACAGTTTTCATCCATGAAGCACACTCTGCTTTAGAGCAAGAAGCATGCTCTTGCTTTGTAGAGTCTCTAATACAGCAGGAAACGTGAGTGTGCTCAGAACTAATGAACGGTGTTTCCTACACATTTAGACCATATCTAGTTAAACTCCCCTTATGATACTGATGCGAACCACAGGTCTTCTAAAATCCAATGCTTTGCAGATAAAAGCGAGAAACATTAGAGATTCATGTACAATGTAGATCTTTTGAGCTGAAAAGTGACTGCCCTTTCTGGAAAGTAAGAGTTGCTTGTAGGAAGACACAGAACCTGGGATTCAACTCCATTTCTGAAGGAAAAACACAGCACAGTTCACATCCATGGTACACACTCTGCTTTAGAGCAAGAAGCACGCTCTTGCTTTCTAGAGTCTCTAATACATCAGGAAACGTGAGTGTGTTCAGAACAAAAGAATGGTGTTTCCTACACATTTGGACCATATATAGTTAAACTCAGCTTCTGAAACTGATGCAAACCACAGGTCCTCTAAAATCCAGTCCTTTTCTGTTAAGAGCGAGAAACATGTGAGCTTCGTGTATGATGTAGCTTCCTTTGAGTGGAAAAATGACTGTGTTTACGAGAAACGAATCTCTCTTGTAAGAAGACACAGAGCCTGGGATTTAACTCCATTTCTGAAGGGAAACACACAGCACAGTTCGCATCCATGAAAAACACTCTGTTTTAGAGCAAGAAGCACGCTCTTGCTTTCTACAGTCGCTAATACAGCAGGAAATGTGAGTGTGCTCCGAATAAAAAAACCCTGTTTCCTTCACATTTGGACCATATGTAGTTCAACTCTGCTTCTGAAACTGATACAAACCACAGATCCTCTAACATCCAAAGCTTTTCAGTTAAAAGCAAGAAATGTGTCAGTTTCATGGACGATTTAGCTTCGTTTGAGCTGAAAGATGACTGCGTTTACCTGAAACAAATTCTTGCTTGTAGGAAGGCACAGAGCCTGGGATTTAATTCCATTTCTGAAGGAAAGACACAACACAGTTTTCATCCATGAAAGACACTCTGCTTTACAACAAGAAGCACCCTCTTGCTTTCTAGATTCTCTAATAGAGCAGGAAATGTGAGTGTGCTCACAACAAAAGACCTGTGTGTTGCACATACTGTACATATCTACTTCAACTCTGCTTCTGAAACTGATACAAATCACAGGTCCTCTAATATTCCATGCTTTTCAGTTAAGAGTGAGAAACATGTGAGCTTCGTGTACGATGTTGCTTCCTTTGAGTGGAAAAATGAGTGGGTTTACAAGAAATAAAGTCTTGCATGTAAGAAGACACAAAACCTGGGATTTAACTCCATTTCTGAAGGGAAACACACAGCACAGTTCTCAACCATGAAACACACTCTGCTTTAGAGCAAGAAGCACAGTCTTGCTTTCTAGAGTCTCTAATACAGCAGGAAACGTGACTGTGGTCAGAACAAAATAACGGTGTTTCCTAACATATGGTCCATATCTAGGTCAACTCTTCTTCTGAAACTGATACAAAGCACAGTTTCATTAACAGGCAATGCTTTCAATTTAAGAGCGAGAAACGTGTGAGCTTCGTGAACGATGTAGCTTCCTTTGAGCTGAAATGTGACTAAGATTACCTGAAAAGATGTCTTGCTTGTAGGAAGACACAGAACCTGGGATTTAACTCCATTTCTGAAGGTAAAAACACAGCACAGTTCACAACCATGGTACACTCTCTGCTTAAGAGCAAGAAGCACGCTCTTGCTTTCTAGATACTCTAAGACAGCAGGAAAAATGAGTGTGCTCAGAAATAAAGAATGGGGTTTCCTACACATCCGGACCATATCTAGTTCATCTTTGTTTCTGAAACTGATACAAACCACAGGTCCTCTAACATCCAATCCTTTTCAGTCAAGAGCAAGAAACGTGTGAGCTTCGTGGACGATGTAGCTTCGTTTGAGCTGAAAAGTGACTGCGTTTACCTGAAACAAATTCTTGCCTGTAGGAAGACACAGAGCCTGGGATTGAACTCCATTTCTGAAGAAAGCACAGAGCACAGTTCTCATCCATGAAACACACTCTGCTTTAGAGCAAGAAGCACGCTCTTGCTTTCTAGAGTCTCTTAGACAGCAGGAAACGTGAGTGTGCTCACAACAAAAGACCTGTGTGTCCTACACATACTGTACATATCTACTTCAACTCTGCTTCTGAAACTGATACAAACCACACGTCCTCTATAATTCCATACTTTTCATTTAAGAGCGAGAAACGTGTGAGCTTCGTGTACAGTGTTGCTTCCTTTGAGTGGAAAAATGACTGTGTTACGAGATATGAAGTCTTGCTTGTAAGAAGATTCAGAGCTTGGGATTTAACTCTATTTCTGAAGCGAAGCACACAGCACAGTTCTCATCCATGAAATACACTCTGCTTTAGAGCAAGAAGCACGCTTTTGCTTTCTAGGATCTCTAATACAGCAGGAAACGTGAGTGTGCTCTGAACAAAAGAACCGTGTTTCCTTCACATACAGACCATATCTAGTTCAACTCTGCATCTAAAACTGATACAAACCACAGGTCCTCTAACATGCAATGCTTGCCAGTTAAGATGAGAAACGTGTTGGCTTCATGACAATGTAGTTCTTTTCAGCTGAAAAGTGAGTGCCCTTACCTGAAGCAATGTCTTGCTTGTATGAAGACACCAAGCCTGGGTTTTAACTCCATTTCTGAAGGAAACACACAGCACAGTTTTCATCCATGGTACACCCTCTGCTTTAGAGGAAGAAGCACGATCTTGATTTCTAGAGTCTCTAGTACAGCAGGAAAGGTGAGTGTGCTCAGAAAAAAGGAATGGGGTTTCCTACACATGCGGACCATAACTAGTTCAACTCTACTTCTGAAACTGATACAAACCACAGGTCCTCTAACATCCAATGCTGTTCAGTTAAGAGCAAGAAACATGAGAGCTTCATGAACGATGTAGATCCTTTGAGCTGAAAAGTGACTGCCCTTACCTGAAAGGAAGACTTGCTTGTAGGAAGACACAGACCCTGGGAATAACTCCATTTCTGAAGGTAAAAACAGAGCACAGTACTCATCCGTGGCACACACTCTGCTTTAGAGCAAGAAGCACAATCTTGCTTTCTAGAGTCTCTGATACATCAGGAAATGTGAGTGTGCTCAGAACAAAAGAATGGTGTTTCCTACAAATACCGAACATATCTAGTTCAACTCTGCTTCTGAATCTGATACAAAGGACAGGTGCTCTAACATCCAATCCTTTTCAGTTAAGAGCAAGAAACGTGTGAGCTTCGTGGACGATGTAGCTTAGTTTGAGCTGAAAAGAGACTGCCTGTACCTGAAACAATTTCTTGCTTTTGGGAAGACACAGAACCTGGGATTGAACTCCATTGCTGAAGGAAACACACAGCACAGTTTTCATCCATGAAACACAATCTGCTTTAGAGAAAGAAGCATGCTCTTGCTTTGTACAGTCTCTAATACAGCAGGAAACGTGAGTGTGCTCAGAACAAGTGAACGGTGTTTGCTACACATTTGGACCATATCTAGTTCAACTCTGCTTCTGAAACGGATGCAAACTACAATTTCTCTAACATCCAATGCTTTTCAGTTAAGAGCGAGAAACATTAGAGCTTCATGAACAATGTAGATCGTTTGAGCTGAAACGTGACTGCCCTTACCTGAAAGGAAGACTTGCTTGTAGGAAGACACAGAACCCTGGATTTAACTCCATTTCTGAAGGTAAAACACTGCACAGTTCTCATCCATGGTACACACTCCGCTTTAGAGCAAGAAGCACGCTCTTGCATTCTAGAGTCTCTAATACATCAGGATACGTGAGTGTGCTCAGAACAATAGAACTGTGTTTCCTACACATTTGGACCATATCTAGTTCAACTCTGCTTCTTAAAATGATCCAAACCACAAGTCCTGTAACATCCGATGCTTGCCAGCTAAGATGAGAAACATTTGAGCTTCATGAACTTTGTAGATCGTTTGAGCTGAACAGTGACTGACCTTACCTGAATGGACGTCTTGCTTTTAGAAAGACACAGAACCTGGGATTTAACTCCATTTCTGAAGGTAAAAACACAGCACAGATCTCATGCATGGAACACACTCTGCTTTAGAGGAAGAAGTATGATCTTGCTTTCTAGAATCTCTAATACAGCAGGAAACGTGAGTGTGCTCAGAACAAAAGAATGGGGTTTCCTACACATACAGACCATACAAAAGTCAACTCTGCTTCTGAAACTGATACAAACCAGAGGTCCTCTAACATCCAATCGTTTTCTGTTAAGAGCGAGAAATGTGTGAGCTTCGTGGACAATGTAGCTTTGTTTGAGCTGAAAAGTGACTGCGTTTACCTGAAACAAATTCTTGCTTGTAGGAACACACAGAACCTGGGATTTAACTCCATTTCTGAAGGAAACACACAGCACAGTTTTCATCCATGAAACACACTCTGCTTTAGAGCAACAAGTACGCTCTTGCTTTCTAGAGGCTCTAAGACAGCAGGCAACGTGAGTGTGTTCAAAACAAAAGACCTCTGTGTCCTACACATACGTTACCTATCTACTTCAACTCTGCTTCTGAAACTGATACAAATCACAGGTCCTCTAATATTCCATGCTTTTCAGTTAAGAGCAAGAAACGTGAGAGCTTCATGTACGATGTAGCTTCCTTTGAGTGGATAAATGACTGTGTTTATGAGAAACGAAGTCTTGCTTGTAAGAAGACACAGAGCCTGGGATTTAACTCCATTTCTGAAGGAAACACACAGCACAGTTCTCATCCATGAAACACACTCTGCTTTAGAGCAATAAGCATGCTCTTGTTTTCTATAGTCTCTAATACTGCAGGAAATGTGAGTGTGCTCAGAACAAAAAACTGTGTTTCCTACATTTTGGACCATATCTAGTTCAACTCTGCTTCTTAAACTGATGCAAACCAAAGGTCCTCTAACATCCAATGCTTGCCAGCTAAGATGAGAAACGTTTGAGCTTCATGAACGATGTAGATCGTTTGAGCTGAAAAGTTACTGCCCTTACCTGAAAGGAAGACTTGCATGTAGGAAGACACAGAACCTGGGATTTAACTCCATTTCTGAAGGTAAAACACTGTACAGTTCTCATCCATGGTACACACTCTGCTTTAGAGCAAGAGCACGCTCTATCATTCTAGAGTCTCTAATACATCAGGATACGTGAGTGTGCTCAGAACAATTGAACTGTGTTTCCTACACATTTGGACCATATCTAGTTCAACTCTGCCTCTTAAATTGATCCAAACCACAGGTCCTGTAACACCCGATGCCTGACAGCTAAGATGAGAAACATTTGAGCTTCATGAATGATGTAGATCGTTTGAGCTGAACAGTGACTGACCTTACCTGAATGGAAGACTTGCTTGTAGAAAGACAGAGAACCTGGGATTTAACTCCATTTCTGAAGGTAAAAACACAGCACAGATCTCATGCATGGGACACACTCTGCTTTAGAGGAAGAAGCATGATCTTGCTTTCTAAAGTCTCTAATACAGCAGGAAACGTGAGTGTGTTCAGAACAAAAGAATGGGGTTTCCTACACATACGGACCACACATAGTTCTACTCTTCTTCTGAAACTGATACAAACCACAGGTACTCTAACATCCAATGCTTTTAAGTTAAGAGCGAGAAATGTGTGAGCTTCGTGGACGATGTAGCGTCGTTTGAGCTGAAAATTGACTGCGTTTACCTGAAACAATTTCTTGCTTGTAGGAACACACAGAGCCTGGGATTTAACTCCGTTTCTGAAGGAAACACACAGCAGAATTCTCATCCATGAACCACACTCTGCTTTAGAGCAAGAAGCATGCTCTTGTTTTCTAGAGTCTCTAATACAGCACGAAACGTGAGTGTGCTCAGAACAAAAGAATGGTGTTTCCTACAAATACCGAACATATCTAGTTCAACTCTGCTTCTGAATCTGATACAAAGGACAGGTGCTCTAACATCCAATCCTTTTCAGTTAAGAGCAAGAAACGTGTGAGCTTCGTGGACGATGTAGCTTAGTTTGAGCTGAAAAGAGACTGCCTGTACCTGAAACAATTTCTTGCTTTTGGGAAGACACAGAACCTGGGATTGAACTCCATTGCTGAAGGAAACACACAGCACAGTTTTCATCCATGAAACACAATCTGCTTTAGAGAAAGAAGCATGCTCTTGCTTTGTACAGTCTCTAATACAGCAGGAAACGTGAGTGTGCTCAGAACAAGTGAACGGTGTTTGCTACACATTTGGACCATATCTAGTTCAACTCTGCTTCTGAAACGGATGCAAACTACAATTTCTCTAACATCCAATGCTTTTCAGTTAAGAGCGAGAAACATTAGAGCTTCATGAACAATGTAGATCGTTTGAGCTGAAACGTGACTGCCCTTACCTGAAAGGAAGACTTGCTTGTAGGAAGACACAGAACCCTGGATTTAACTCCATTTCTGAAGGTAAAACACTGCACAGTTCTCATCCATGGTACACACTCCGCTTTAGAGCAAGAAGCACGCTCTTGCATTCTAGAGTCTCTAATACATCAGGATACGTGAGTGTGCTCAGAACAATAGAACTGTGTTTCCTACACATTTGGACCATATCTAGTTCAACTCTGCTTCTTAAAATGATCCAAACCACAAGTCCTGTAACATCCGATGCTTGCCAGCTAAGATGAGAAACATTTGAGCTTCATGAACTTTGTAGATCGTTTGAGCTGAACAGTGACTGACCTTACCTGAATGGACGTCTTGCTTTTAGAAAGACACAGAACCTGGGATTTAACTCCATTTCTGAAGGTAAAAACACAGCACAGATCTCATGCATGGAACACACTCTGCTTTAGAGGAAGAAGTATGATCTTGCTTTCTAGAATCTCTAATACAGCAGGAAACGTGAGTGTGCTCAGAACAAAAGAATGGGGTTTCCTACACATACAGACCATACAAAAGTCAACTCTGCTTCTGAAACTGATACAAACCAGAGGTCCTCTAACATCCAATCGTTTTCTGTTAAGAGCGAGAAATGTGTGAGCTTCGTGGACAATGTAGCTTTGTTTGAGCTGAAAAGTGACTGCGTTTACCTGAAACAAATTCTTGCTTGTAGGAACACACAGAACCTGGGATTTAACTCCATTTCTGAAGGAAACACACAGCACAGTTTTCATCCATGAAACACACTCTGCTTTAGAGCAACAAGTACGCTCTTGCTTTCTAGAGGCTCTAAGACAGCAGGCAACGTGAGTGTGTTCAAAACAAAAGACCTCTGTGTCCTACACATACGTTACCTATCTACTTCAACTCTGCTTCTGAAACTGATACAAATCACAGGTCCTCTAATATTCCATGCTTTTCAGTTAAGAGCAAGAAACGTGAGAGCTTCATGTACGATGTAGCTTCCTTTGAGTGGATAAATGACTGTGTTTATGAGAAACGAAGTCTTGCTTGTAAGAAGACACAGAGCCTGGGATTTAACTCCATTTCTGAAGGAAACACACAGCACAGTTCTCATCCATGAAACACACTCTGCTTTAGAGCAATAAGCATGCTCTTGTTTTCTATAGTCTCTAATACTGCAGGAAATGTGAGTGTGCTCAGAACAAAAAACTGTGTTTCCTACATTTTGGACCATATCTAGTTCAACTCTGCTTCTTAAACTGATGCAAACCAAAGGTCCTCTAACATCCAATGCTTGCCAGCTAAGATGAGAAACGTTTGAGCTTCATGAACGATGTAGATCGTTTGAGCTGAAAAGTTACTGCCCTTACCTGAAAGGAAGACTTGCATGTAGGAAGACACAGAACCTGGGATTTAACTCCATTTCTGAAGGTAAAACACTGTACAGTTCTCATCCATGGTACACACTCTGCTTTAGAGCAAGAGCACGCTCTATCATTCTAGAGTCTCTAATACATCAGGATACGTGAGTGTGCTCAGAACAATTGAACTGTGTTTCCTACACATTTGGACCATATCTAGTTCAACTCTGCCTCTTAAATTGATCCAAACCACAGGTCCTGTAACACCCGATGCCTGACAGCTAAGATGAGAAACATTTGAGCTTCATGAATGATGTAGATCGTTTGAGCTGAACAGTGACTGACCTTACCTGAATGGAAGACTTGCTTGTAGAAAGACAGAGAACCTGGGATTTAACTCCATTTCTGAAGGTAAAAACACAGCACAGATCTCATGCATGGGACACACTCTGCTTTAGAGGAAGAAGCATGATCTTGCTTTCTAAAGTCTCTAATACAGCAGGAAACGTGAGTGTGTTCAGAACAAAAGAATGGGGTTTCCTACACATACGGACCACACATAGTTCTACTCTTCTTCTGAAACTGATACAAACCACAGGTACTCTAACATCCAATGCTTTTAAGTTAAGAGCGAGAAATGTGTGAGCTTCGTGGACGATGTAGCGTCGTTTGAGCTGAAAATTGACTGCGTTTACCTGAAACAATTTCTTGCTTGTAGGAACACACAGAGCCTGGGATTTAACTCCGTTTCTGAAGGAAACACACAGCAGAATTCTCATCCATGAACCACACTCTGCTTTAGAGCAAGAAGCATGCTCTTGTTTTCTAGAGTCTCTAATACAGCACGAAACGTGAGTGTGCTCAGAACAAAAGAACTGTGTTTCCTACACATTTGGACCATTTCTAGTTCAACTCTGCTTCTGAAACTAATGCAAACTACAATTCCTCTAACATACAATGCTTTTCAGTTAAGAGCGAGAAACATTAGAGCTTCATGAACGATGTAGATCATTTGAGCTGAAAAGTGACTGCCCTTACCTGAAAGGAAGACTTGCTTGTAGGAAGACAAAGACCCTGGGATTTAATTCCATTTCTCAAGGTGAAAACACAGCACAGTTCTAGTCCATGCTACACACTCTGCTTTAGAGCAATAAGCACGCTCTTGCTTTCTAGAGTCTCTAATACAGCAGGAAACGTGGGTGTGCTCAGAACAAATGAACGGTATTTGCTACACATTTGGACCATATCTAGTTCAACTCTGCTTCTGAAACGGATGCAAACTACAATTTCTCTAACATCCAATGCTGTTCAGTTAAGAGCGAGAAACATTAGAGCTTCATGAACGATGTAGATCATTTGAGCTGAAAAGTGACTGCCCTTACCTGAAAGGAAGACTTGCTTGTAGGAAGACACAGAACCCTGGATTTAACTCCATTTCTGAAGGAAAAACACAGCACAGTTCACATCCATGGTACACACTCTGCTTTAGAGCAAGAAGCACGCTCTTGCTTTCTAGAGTCTCTAATACATCAGGAAACGTGAGTGTGTTCAGAACAAAAGAATGGTGTTTCCTACACATTTGGACCATATATAGTTAAACTCAGCTTCTGAAACTGATGCAAACCACAGGTCCTCTAAAATCCAGTCCTTTTCTGTTAAGAGCGAGAAACATGTGAGCTTCGTGTATGATGTAGCTTCCTTTGAGTGGAAAAATGACTGTGTTTACGAGAAACGAATCTCTCTTGTAAGAAGACACAGAGCCTGGGATTTAACTCCATTTCTGAAGGGAAACACACAGCACAGTTCGCATCCATGAAAAACACTCTGTTTTAGAGCAAGAAGCACGCTCTTGCTTTCTACAGTCGCTAATACAGCAGGAAATGTGAGTGTGCTCCGAATAAAAAAACCCTGTTTCCTTCACATTTGGACCATATGTAGTTCAACTCTGCTTCTGAAACTGATACAAACCACAGATCCTCTAACATCCAAAGCTTTTCAGTTAAAAGCAAGAAATGTGTCAGTTTCATGGACGATTTAGCTTCGTTTGAGCTGAAAGATGACTGCGTTTACCTGAAACAAATTCTTGCTTGTAGGAAGGCACAGAGCCTGGGATTTAATTCCATTTCTGAAGGAAAGACACAACACAGTTTTCATCCATGAAAGACACTCTGCTTTACAACAAGAAGCACCCTCTTGCTTTCTAGATTCTCTAATAGAGCAGGAAATGTGAGTGTGCTCACAACAAAAGACCTGTGTGTTGCACATACTGTACATATCTACTTCAACTCTGCTTCTGAAACTGATACAAATCACAGGTCCTCTAATATTCCATGCTTTTCAGTTAAGAGTGAGAAACATGTGAGCTTCGTGTACGATGTTGCTTCCTTTGAGTGGAAAAATGAGTGGGTTTACAAGAAATAAAGTCTTGCATGTAAGAAGACACAAAACCTGGGATTTAACTCCATTTCTGAAGGGAAACACACAGCACAGTTCTCAACCATGAAACACACTCTGCTTTAGAGCAAGAAGCACAGTCTTGCTTTCTAGAGTCTCTAATACAGCAGGAAACGTGACTGTGGTCAGAACAAAATAACGGTGTTTCCTAACATATGGTCCATATCTAGGTCAACTCTTCTTCTGAAACTGATACAAAGCACAGTTTCATTAACAGGCAATGCTTTCAATTTAAGAGCGAGAAACGTGTGAGCTTCGTGAACGATGTAGCTTCCTTTGAGCTGAAATGTGACTAAGATTACCTGAAAAGATGTCTTGCTTGTAGGAAGACACAGAACCTGGGATTTAACTCCATTTCTGAAGGTAAAAACACAGCACAGTTCACAACCATGGTACACTCTCTGCTTAAGAGCAAGAAGCACGCTCTTGCTTTCTAGATACTCTAAGACAGCAGGAAAAATGAGTGTGCTCAGAAATAAAGAATGGGGTTTCCTACACATCCGGACCATATCTAGTTCATCTTTGTTTCTGAAACTGATACAAACCACAGGTCCTCTAACATCCAATCCTTTTCAGTCAAGAGCAAGAAACGTGTGAGCTTCGTGGACGATGTAGCTTCGTTTGAGCTGAAAAGTGACTGCGTTTACCTGAAACAAATTCTTGCCTGTAGGAAGACACAGAGCCTGGGATTGAACTCCATTTCTGAAGAAAGCACAGAGCACAGTTCTCATCCATGAAACACACTCTGCTTTAGAGCAAGAAGCACGCTCTTGCTTTCTAGAGTCTCTTAGACAGCAGGAAACGTGAGTGTGCTCACAACAAAAGACCTGTGTGTCCTACACATACTGTACATATCTACTTCAACTCTGCTTCTGAAACTGATACAAACCACACGTCCTCTATAATTCCATACTTTTCATTTAAGAGCGAGAAACGTGTGAGCTTCGTGTACAGTGTTGCTTCCTTTGAGTGGAAAAATGACTGTGTTACGAGATATGAAGTCTTGCTTGTAAGAAGATTCAGAGCTTGGGATTTAACTCTATTTCTGAAGCGAAGCACACAGCACAGTTCTCATCCATGAAATACACTCTGCTTTAGAGCAAGAAGCACGCTTTTGCTTTCTAGGATCTCTAATACAGCAGGAAACGTGAGTGTGCTCTGAACAAAAGAACCGTGTTTCCTTCACATACAGACCATATCTAGTTCAACTCTGCATCTAAAACTGATACAAACCACAGGTCCTCTAACATGCAATGCTTGCCAGTTAAGATGAGAAACGTGTTGGCTTCATGACAATGTAGTTCTTTTCAGCTGAAAAGTGAGTGCCCTTACCTGAAGCAATGTCTTGCTTGTATGAAGACACCAAGCCTGGGTTTTAACTCCATTTCTGAAGGAAACACACAGCACAGTTTTCATCCATGGTACACCCTCTGCTTTAGAGGAAGAAGCACGATCTTGATTTCTAGAGTCTCTAGTACAGCAGGAAAGGTGAGTGTGCTCAGAAAAAAGGAATGGGGTTTCCTACACATGCGGACCATAACTAGTTCAACTCTACTTCTGAAACTGATACAAACCACAGGTCCTCTAACATCCAATGCTGTTCAGTTAAGAGCAAGAAACATGAGAGCTTCATGAACGATGTAGATCCTTTGAGCTGAAAAGTGACTGCCCTTACCTGAAAGGAAGACTTGCTTGTAGGAAGACACAGACCCTGGGAATAACTCCATTTCTGAAGGTAAAAACAGAGCACAGTACTCATCCGTGGCACACACTCTGCTTTAGAGCAAGAAGCACAATCTTGCTTTCTAGAGTCTCTGATACATCAGGAAATGTGAGTGTGCTCAGAACAAAAGAATGGTGTTTCCTACAAATACCGAACATATCTAGTTCAACTCTGCTTCTGAATCTGATACAAAGGACAGGTGCTCTAACATCCAATCCTTTTCAGTTAAGAGCAAGAAACGTGTGAGCTTCGTGGACGATGTAGCTTAGTTTGAGCTGAAAAGAGACTGCCTGTACCTGAAACAATTTCTTGCTTTTGGGAAGACACAGAACCTGGGATTGAACTCCATTGCTGAAGGAAACACACAGCACAGTTTTCATCCATGAAACACAATCTGCTTTAGAGAAAGAAGCATGCTCTTGCTTTGTACAGTCTCTAATACAGCAGGAAACGTGAGTGTGCTCAGAACAAGTGAACGGTGTTTGCTACACATTTGGACCATATCTAGTTCAACTCTGCTTCTGAAACGGATGCAAACTACAATTTCTCTAACATCCAATGCTTTTCAGTTAAGAGCGAGAAACATTAGAGCTTCATGAACAATGTAGATCGTTTGAGCTGAAACGTGACTGCCCTTACCTGAAAGGAAGACTTGCTTGTAGGAAGACACAGAACCCTGGATTTAACTCCATTTCTGAAGGTAAAACACTGCACAGTTCTCATCCATGGTACACACTCCGCTTTAGAGCAAGAAGCACGCTCTTGCATTCTAGAGTCTCTAATACATCAGGATACGTGAGTGTGCTCAGAACAATAGAACTGTGTTTCCTACACATTTGGACCATATCTAGTTCAACTCTGCTTCT
Source organism: Onychomys arenicola (assembly GCA_949786405.1). NCBI lineage: Eukaryota > Metazoa > Chordata > Mammalia > Rodentia > Cricetidae > Onychomys > Onychomys arenicola. The sequence goes on from CATKUM010000030.1 coordinate 458,623, forward strand.
TAAAATGATCCAAACCACAAGTCCTGTAACATCCGATGCTTGCCAGCTAAGATGAGAAACATTTGAGCTTCATGAACTTTGTAGATCGTTTGAGCTGAACAGTGACTGACCTTACCTGAATGGACGTCTTGCTTTTAGAAAGACACAGAACCTGGGATTTAACTCCATTTCTGAAGGTAAAAACACAGCACAGATCTCATGCATGGAACACACTCTGCTTTAGAGGAAGAAGTATGATCTTGCTTTCTAGAATCTCTAATACAGCAGGAAACGTGAGTGTGCTCAGAACAAAAGAATGGGGTTTCCTACACATACAGACCATACAAAAGTCAACTCTGCTTCTGAAACTGATACAAACCAGAGGTCCTCTAACATCCAATCGTTTTCTGTTAAGAGCGAGAAATGTGTGAGCTTCGTGGACAATGTAGCTTTGTTTGAGCTGAAAAGTGACTGCGTTTACCTGAAACAAATTCTTGCTTGTAGGAACACACAGAACCTGGGATTTAACTCCATTTCTGAAGGAAACACACAGCACAGTTTTCATCCATGAAACACACTCTGCTTTAGAGCAACAAGTACGCTCTTGCTTTCTAGAGGCTCTAAGACAGCAGGCAACGTGAGTGTGTTCAAAACAAAAGACCTCTGTGTCCTACACATACGTTACCTATCTACTTCAACTCTGCTTCTGAAACTGATACAAATCACAGGTCCTCTAATATTCCATGCTTTTCAGTTAAGAGCAAGAAACGTGAGAGCTTCATGTACGATGTAGCTTCCTTTGAGTGGATAAATGACTGTGTTTATGAGAAACGAAGTCTTGCTTGTAAGAAGACACAGAGCCTGGGATTTAACTCCATTTCTGAAGGAAACACACAGCACAGTTCTCATCCATGAAACACACTCTGCTTTAGAGCAATAAGCATGCTCTTGTTTTCTATAGTCTCTAATACTGCAGGAAATGTGAGTGTGCTCAGAACAAAAAACTGTGTTTCCTACATTTTGGACCATATCTAGTTCAACTCTGCTTCTTAAACTGATGCAAACCAAAGGTCCTCTAACATCCAATGCTTGCCAGCTAAGATGAGAAACGTTTGAGCTTCATGAACGATGTAGATCGTTTGAGCTGAAAAGTTACTGCCCTTACCTGAAAGGAAGACTTGCATGTAGGAAGACACAGAACCTGGGATTTAACTCCATTTCTGAAGGTAAAACACTGTACAGTTCTCATCCATGGTACACACTCTGCTTTAGAGCAAGAGCACGCTCTATCATTCTAGAGTCTCTAATACATCAGGATACGTGAGTGTGCTCAGAACAATTGAACTGTGTTTCCTACACATTTGGACCATATCTAGTTCAACTCTGCCTCTTAAATTGATCCAAACCACAGGTCCTGTAACACCCGATGCCTGACAGCTAAGATGAGAAACATTTGAGCTTCATGAATGATGTAGATCGTTTGAGCTGAACAGTGACTGACCTTACCTGAATGGAAGACTTGCTTGTAGAAAGACAGAGAACCTGGGATTTAACTCCATTTCTGAAGGTAAAAACACAGCACAGATCTCATGCATGGGACACACTCTGCTTTAGAGGAAGAAGCATGATCTTGCTTTCTAAAGTCTCTAATACAGCAGGAAACGTGAGTGTGTTCAGAACAAAAGAATGGGGTTTCCTACACATACGGACCACACATAGTTCTACTCTTCTTCTGAAACTGATACAAACCACAGGTACTCTAACATCCAATGCTTTTAAGTTAAGAGCGAGAAATGTGTGAGCTTCGTGGACGATGTAGCGTCGTTTGAGCTGAAAATTGACTGCGTTTACCTGAAACAATTTCTTGCTTGTAGGAACACACAGAGCCTGGGATTTAACTCCGTTTCTGAAGGAAACACACAGCAGAATTCTCATCCATGAACCACACTCTGCTTTAGAGCAAGAAGCATGCTCTTGTTTTCTAGAGTCTCTAATACAGCACGAAACGTGAGTGTGCTCAGAACAAAAGAACTGTGTTTCCTACACATTTGGACCATTTCTAGTTCAACTCTGCTTCTGAAACTAATGCAAACTACAATTCCTCTAACATACAATGCTTTTCAGTTAAGAGCGAGAAACATTAGAGCTTCATGAACGATGTAGATCATTTGAGCTGAAAAGTGACTGCCCTTACCTGAAAGGAAGACTTGCTTGTAGGAAGACAAAGACCCTGGGATTTAATTCCATTTCTCAAGGTGAAAACACAGCACAGTTCTAGTCCATGCTACACACTCTGCTTTAGAGCAATAAGCACGCTCTTGCTTTCTAGAGTCTCTAATACAGCAGGAAACGTGGGTGTGCTCAGAACAAATGAACGGTATTTGCTACACATTTGGACCATATCTAGTTCAACTCTGCTTCTGAAACGGATGCAAACTACAATTTCTCTAACATCCAATGCTGTTCAGTTAAGAGCGAGAAACATTAGAGCTTCATGAACGATGTAGATCATTTGAGCTGAAAAGTGACTGCCCTTACCTGAAAGGAAGACTTGCTTGTAGGAAGACACAGAACCTGGGATTGAACTCCATTGCTGAAGGAAACACACAGCAGAGTTCTCATCCATGAACCACACTCTGCTTTAGAGGAAGAAGCATGATCTTGCTTTCTAGAGTCTCTAATACAGCAGGAAAGGTGAGTGTGCTCAGAAAAAAGGAATGGGGTTTCCTACACATGCGGACCATATCTAGTTCAACTCTGCTTCTGAAACTGATACAAACCACAGGTCCTCTAACATCCAGTGCTGTTCAGTTAAGTGCGAGAAACATGAGAGCTTCATGAACGATGTAGATCCTTTGAGCTGAAAAGTGACTGCCCTTACCTGAAACAATGTCTTGCTTGTATGAAGACACAGACCCTGGGAATAACTCCATTTCTGAAGGTAAAAACAGAGCACAGTACTCATCCATGGCACACACTCTGCTTTAGAGCAAGAAGCACAATCTTGCTTTCTAGAGTCTCTAGTACATCAGGAAATGTGAGTGTGCTCAGAACAAAAGAATGGTGTTTCCTACAAATACAGACCATATCTAGTTCAACTCTGCTTCTGAATCTGATACAAAGGACAGGTGCTCTAACATCCAATCCTTTTCAGTTAAGAGCAAGAAACGTGTGAGCTTCGTGGACGATGTAGCTTAGTTTGAGCTGAAAAGTGACTGCCTGTACCTGAAACAATTTCTTGCTTTTGGGAAGACACAGAACCTGGGATTGAACTCCATTGCTGAAGGAAACACACAGCACAGTTTTCATCCATGAAACACAATCTGCTTTAGAGCAAGAAGCATGCTCTTGCTTTGTACAGTCTCTAATACAGCAGGAAACGTGGGTGTGCTCAGAACAAATGAACGGTGTTTCCTACACATCTGGACCATATCTAGTTAAACTCTGCTACTGAAACTGATACAAACCACAGGCCTGCTAACATCCAATTCTTTTCAGTTAAGAGGGAGAAAGAGGTGAGCTTTGTGGACGATGTAGCTTCGTTTGAGCTGAAAAGTGACTGCGTCTACCTGAAACAAATTCTTGCTTGTAGGAAGACACAGAGCCTGGGATTTAACTCCATTTCTGCAGGAAACACACAGCACAGTTTTCATCCATGAAACACACTCTGCTTTAGAGCAAGAAGCACGCTCTTGTTTTGTAGAGTCTCTAATACAGCAGGAAACGTGAGTGTGCTCAGAACAAGTGAACGGTGTTTGCTACACATTTGGACCATATCTAGTTCAACTCTGCTTCAGAAACGGATGCAAACTACAATTTCTCTAACATCCAATGCTTTTCAGTTAAGACGAGAAACATTAGAGCTTCATGAACAATGTAGATCGTTTGAGCTGAAACGTGACTGCCCTTACCTGAAAGGAAGACTTGCTTGTAGGAAGACACAGAACCCTGGATTTAACTCCATTTCTGAAGGTAAAACACTGCACAGTTCTCATCCATGGTACACACTCTGCTTTAGAGCAAGTAGCATGCTCTTGCATTCTAGAGTCTCTAATACATCAGGATACGTGAGTGTGCTCCAAACATTAGAACTGTGTTTCCTACACATTTGGACCATATCTAGTTCAACTCTGCTTCTTAAAATGATCCAAACCATAGGTCCTGTAACATCCGATGCTTGCCAGCTAAGATGAGAAACAGTTGAGCTTCATGAACTTTGTAGATCGTTTGAGCTGAACAGTGACTGACCTTACCTGAATGGACGACTTGCTTGTAGAAAGACACAGAACCTGGGATTTAACTCCATTTCTGAAGGTAAAAACACAGCACAGATCTCATGCATGGAACACACTCTGCTTTAGAGGAAGAAGCATGATCTTGCTTTCTAGAATCTCTAATACAGCAGGAAACGTGAGTGTGCTCACAACAAAAGAATGGGGTTTCCTACACATACAGACCATACAAAAGTCAACTCTGCTTCTGAAACTGATACAAACCAGAGGTCCTCTAACATCCAATCCTTTTCTGTTAAGAGTGAGAAATGTGTGAGCTTCGTGGACAATGTAGCTTTGTTTGAGCTGAAAAGTGACTGCGTTTACCTGAAACAAATTCTTGCTTATAGGAAAACACAGAACCTGGTATTTAACTCCATTTCTGAAGGAAACACACAGCACAGTTTTCATCCATGAAGCACACTCTGCTTTAGAGCACGCTCTTGCTTTCTAGAGGCTCTAAGACAGCAGGCAACGTGAGTGTGTTAAAAACAAAAGACCTCTGTGTCCTACACATACGGTACCTATCTACTTCAACTCTGCTTCTGAAACTGATACAAATCACAGGTCCTCTAATATTCCATGCTTTTCAGTTAAGAGCAAGAAACGTGAGAGCTTCATGTACGATGTAGCTTCCTTTGAGTGGATAAATGACTGTGTTTACGAGAAACGAAGTCTTGCTTGTAAGAAGACACAGAGCCTGGGATTTAAATCCATTTCTGAAGGAAACACACAGCACAGTTCTCATCCATGAAACACACTCTGCTTTAGAGCAATAAGCGTGCTCTTGTTTTCTATAGTCTCTAATACTGCAGGAAATGTGAGTGTGCTCAGAACAAAAAACTGTGTTTCCTACATTTTGGACCATATCTAGTTCAACTCTGGTTCTTAAACTGATGCAAACCAAAGGTCCTCTAACATCCAATGCTTGCCAGCTAAGATGAGAAACGTTTGAGCTTCATGAACGATGTAGATCGTTTGAGCTGAAAAGTGACTGCCCTTACCTGAAAGGAAGACTTGCTTGTAGGAAGACACAGAACCTGGGATTTAACTCCATTTCTGAAGGTAAAAACACAGCACAGATCTCATGCATGGGACACACTCTGCTTTAGAGGAAGAAGCATGATCTTGCTTTAAGAGTCTCTAATACAGCAGGAAACGTGAGTGTGTTCAGAACAAAAGAATGGGGTTTCCTACACATACGGACCATACATAGTTCAACTCTTCTTCTGAAACTGATACAAACCACAGTTACTCTAACATCCAATGCTTTTAAGTTAAGAGCGAGAAATGTGTGAGTTTCGTGGATGATGGAGCGTCGTTTGAGCTGAAAATTGACTGCGTTTACCTGAAACAATTTCTTGCTTGTAGGAACACACAGAGCCTGGGATTTAACTCCGTTTCTGAAGGAAACACACAGCAGAGTTCTCATCCATGAAGCACACTCTGCTTTAGAGCAAGAAGCATGCTCTTGTTTTCTAGAGTATCTAATACAGCAGGAAAAGTGAGTGTGCTCAGAAAAAAGGAATGGGGTTTCCTACACATGAGGACCATATCTAGTTCAACTCTGCTTCTGAAACTGATACAAACCACAGGTCCTCTAACATCCAGTGCTGTTCAGTTAAGAGCGAGAAACATGAGAGCTTCATGAACGATGTAGATCCTTTGAGCTGAAAAGTGACTGCCCTTACCTGAAAGGAAGACTTGCTTGTAGGAAGACAAAGACCCTGGGATTTAACTCCATTTCTCAAGGTGAAAACACAGCACAGTTCTAGTCCGTGCTACACACTCTGCTTTAGAGCAAGAAGCATGCTCTTGCTTTCTAGAGTCTCTAATACATCAGGAAACGTGAGTGTGCTCAGAATCAAAGAACGGTGTTTCATACACATTAGGACCATATCTTTCAACTCTGCTTCTGAAACTGATGCAAACTACAGGTTCTCTAACATCCAATGCTTGCCAGTTAAGATGAGAAACGTTTGAGCTCATGAAAGATGTAGATTGTTTGAGGTGAATAGTGACTGCCCTTACCTGATAGGAAGTCTTGTTTGTAGGAAGACACAGACCCTGGGATTTAACTTCATTTCTGAAGGAAAAAACAGAGCACAGTTCTCATCCATGGTACACACTATGCTTTAGAGCAATAAGCACGCTCTTTCTTTCTAGAGTCTCTAATACATCAGGAAACGTGAGTGTGCTCAGAACAAAAGAATGGTGTTTCCTACAAATACAGACCATATCTACTTCAACTCTGCTTCTGAATCTGATACAAAGGACAGGTCCTCTAACATCCAATCTTTTTCAGTTAAGAGCAAGAAACGTGTGAGCTTCGTGGACGATGTAGCTTAGTTTGAGCTGAAAAGTGACTGCCTTTACCTGAAACAATTTCTTGCTTTTGGGAAGACACAGCACCTGGGATTGAACTCCATTGCTGAAGGAAACACACAGCACAGTTTTCATCCATGAAACACACTCTGCTTTAGAGCAAGAAGCACGCTCTTGCTGTCTAGAGTCTCTAATACAGCAGGAAACGTGAGTGTGCTCACAACAAAAGACCTGAGTGTCCTACACGTAAGGTACATATCTACTTCAACTCTGCTTCTGAAACTGATACAAATCACACGTCCTCTAAAATTCCATGCTTTTCAATTAAGAGCGAGAAACATCTGAGCTTCGTGTACAGTGTTGCTTCCTTTGAGTGGAAAAATGACTGTGTTACGAGATATGAAGTCTTGCTTGTAAGAAGACTCAGAGCTTGGGATTTAACTCTATTTCTGAAGCGAAACACACAGCACAGTTCTCATCCATGAAATACACTCTGCTTTAGAGCAAGAAGCACGCTCTTGCTTTCTAGGGTCTCTAATACAGCAGGAAACGTGAGTGTGCTCTGAACAAAAGAACCGGGTTTCCTTCACATACAGACCATATCTAGTTCAACTCTGCATCTAAAACTGATACAAACCACAGGTCCTCTAACATGCAATGCTTGCCAGTTAAGATGAGAAACGTGTTAGCTTCATGACGATGTAGTTCTTTTCAGCTGAAAAGTGAGTGCCCTTACCTGAAACAATGTCTTGCTTGTATGAAGACACAGACCCTGGGAATAACTCCATTTCTGAAGGAAACACACAGCACAGTTTTCATCCATGGAACACACTCTGCTTTAGAGGAAGAAGCACGATCTTGCTTTCTAGAGTCTCTAATACAGCAGGAAAGGTGAGTGTGCTCAGAAAAAAGGAATGGGGTTTCCTACACATGCGGACCATATCTAGTTCAACTCTGCTTCTGAAACTGATACAAACCACAGGTCCTCTAACATCCAATTCTTTTCAGTTAAGAGCGAGAAAGAGGTGAGCTTTGTGGACGATGTAGCTTCATTGAGCTGAAAAGTGACTGTGTCTACCTGAAACAAATTCTTGCTTGTAGGAAGACACAGTGCCTGGGATTTAATTTCATTTCTGCGGGAAACACACAGCACAGTTTTCTTCCATGAAACACACTCTGCTTTAGAGCAAGAAGCACGCGCTTGCTTTGTAGAGTCTCTAATACAGCAGGAAACATGAGTGTGCTCAGAACAAATGAACGGTGTTTGCTACACATTTGGACCATATCTAGTTCAACTCTGCTTCTGAAACGGATGCAAACTACAATTTCTCTAAAATCCAATGCTTTTCAGTTAAGAGCGAGAAACATTAGAGCTTCATGAACAATGTAGATCATTTGAGCTGAAAAGTGAGTGCCCTTACCTGAAAGGAAGACTTGCTTGTAGGAAGACACAGAACCTGGGATTTAACTCCATTTCTGAAGGTAAAAAACTGCACAGTTCTCATCCATGGTACACACTCCGCTTTAGAGCAAGAAGCACGCTCTTGCATTCTAGAGTCTCTAATACATCAGGAAACGTGAGTGTGCTCAGAAGAAAAGAACTGTGTTTCCTACACATTTGGACCATGTCTAGTTCAACTCTGCTTCTTAAATTGAGCCAAACCACAGGTCCTCTAACATCCGATGATTGCCAGCTAAGATGAGAAACATTTGAGCTTCATGAGCGAGGTAGATCGTTTGAGCTGTACAGTGACTGACCTTACCAGAATGGAAGACTTGCTTGTAGAAAGACAGAGAACCTGGGATTTAACTCCATTTCTGAAGGTAAAAACACAGCACAGATCTCATGCACGGAACACACTCTGCTTTAGAGGAAGAAGCATGATCTTGCTTTCTAGAATCTCTAATACAGCAGGAAACGTGAGTGTGCTCAGAACAAAAGAATAGGGTTTCCTACACATACAGACCATACCAAATTCAACTCTGCTTCTGAAACTGATACAAACCAGAGGTCCTCTAACATCCAATCCTTTTCTGTTAAGAGCGAGAAATGTGTGAGCTTCGTGGACAATGAAGCTTTGTTTGAGCTGAAAAGTGACTGTGTTTACCTGAAACAAATTCTTGCTTGTAGGAAAACACAGAACCTAGGATTTAACTCCATTTCTGAAGGAAACACACAGCACAGTTTTCATCCATGAAACACACTCTGCTTCAGAGCAAGAAGCACGCTCTTGCTCTCTAGAGGCTCTAAGACAGCAGGCAACGTGAGTGTGTTCAAAACAAAAGACCTCTGTGTCCTACACATACGGTACCTATCTTCTTCAACTCTGCTTCTTAAACTGATACAAATCACAGGTCCTCTAATATTCCATGCTTTTCAGTTAAGAGCAAGAAACGTGAGAGCTTCATGTACGATGTAGCTTCCTTTGAGTGGATAAATGACTGTGTTTACGAGAAACGAAGTCTTGCTTGTAAGAAGACACAGAGCCTGGGATTTAACTCCATTTCTGAAGGAAACACACAGCACAGTTCTCATCCATGAAACACACTCTGCTTTAGAACAATAAGCATGCTCTTGTTTTCTATAGTCTCTAATACTGCAGGAAATGTGAGTGTGCTCAGAACAAAAAACTGTTTTTCCTACATTTTGGACCATATCCAGTTCAACACTGCTTCTTAAACTGATGCAAACCAAAGGTCCTCTAACATCAAATGCTTGCCAGCTAAGATGAGAAACGTTTGAGCTTCATGAACGATGTAGATCGTTTGAGCTGAAAAGTTACTGCCCTTACCTGAAAGGAAGACTTGCTTGTAGGAAGACACAGAACCTGGGATTTAACTCCATTTCTGAAGGTAAAACACTGTACAGTTCTCATCCATGGTACACACTCTGCTTTAGAGCAAGAGCACGCTCTATCATTCTAGAGTCTCTAATACATCAGGAAATGTGAGTGTGCTCAGAACAAAAGAACTGTGTTTCCTACACATTTGGACCATATCTAGTTCAACTCTGCTTCTTAAATTGATCCAAACCACGGGTCCTCTAAAATCCGATGCTTGCCAGCTAAGATGAGAAACATTTGAGCTTCATGAACGATGTAGATCTTTTGAGCTGAACAGTGACTGACCTTACCTGAATGGAAGACTTGCTTGTAGAAAGACAGAGAACCTGGGATTTAACTCCATTTCTGAAGGTAAAAACACAGCAAAGATCTCATGCATGGGACACACTCTGCTTTAGAGGAAGAAGCATGTTCTTGCTTTCTAGAGTCTCTAATAGAGCAGGAAACGTGAGTGTGTTCAGAACAAAAGAATGGGGTTTCCTACACATACGGACCATACATAGTTCAACTCTTCTTCTGAAACTGATACAAACCACAGGTACTCTAACATCCAATGCTTTTAAGTTAAGAGCGAGAAATGTGTGAGCTTCGTGGATGATGTAGCGTCGTTTGAGCTGAAAAGTGACAGCGTTTACCTGAAACAATTTCTTGCTTGTAGGAACACACAGAGCCTGGGACTTAACTCCATTTCTGAAGGAAACACACAGCAGAGTTCTCATTCATGAACCACACTCTGCTTTAGAACAAGAAGCATGCTCTTGTTTTCTAGAGTCTCTAATACAGCAGGAAACGTGAGTGTGCTCAGAACAAAAGAACTGTGTTTCCTACACATTTGGACCATTTCTAGTTCAACTCTGCTTCTGAAACTGATGCAAACTACAATTTCTCTAACATACAATGCTTTTCAGTTAAGAGCGAGAAACATTAGAGCTTCATGAACGATGTAGATCATTTGAGCTGAAAAGTGACTGCCCTTACCTGAAAGGAAGACTTGCTTGTAGGAAGACAAAGACCCTGGCATTTAACTCCATTTCTCAAGGTGAAAACACAGCACAGTTCTAGTCCATGCTACACACTCTGCTTTAGAACAAGAAGCATGCTCTTGCTTTCTAGAGTCTCTAATACAGCAGGAAACGTGAGTGTGCTCAGAACCAAAGAACGGTGTTTCCTACACATTCGGACCATATCTTTCAACTCTGCTTCTGAAACTGATGCAAACTACAGGTTCTCTAACATCCAATGCTTGCCAGTTAAGATGAGAAACTTTTGAGCTCATGAAAGATGTAGATTGTTTGAGGTGAAAAGTGACTGCCCTTACCTGTTAGGAAGTCTTGTTTGTAGGAAGATACAGAACCTCAGATTTACCTCCATTTATGAAGGTAAAAACACAGCACAGTTCTCATCCATGGTACACACTCTACTTTAGAGCAAGAAGCACGCTCTTGCTTTCTAGAATCTCTAATACAGCAGGAAACGTGAGTGTGCTCAGAACCAAAGAATGGATTTTTCCTACCTATAAGGACCATATCTAGTTCAACTCTGCTTCTGAAACTGATAAAAAACCAGAGGTCCTCTAACATCCAATCCTTTTCTGTTAAGAGCGAGAAATGTGTGAGCTTCGTGGACAATGTAGCTTCGTTTGAGCTGAAAAGTGACTGCGTTTACCTGAAACAAATTCTTGCTTGTAGGAAAACACAGAACCTGGGATTTAAGTACATTTCTGAAGGAAACACACAGCACAGTTTTCATCCATGAAACACACTCTGCTTTAGAGCAAGAAGAACGCTCTTGCTTTCTAGAGACTCTAAGATAGCAGGAAACGTGAGTGTGCTCACAACAAAAGACCTGTGTGTCCTACACATACGGTACCTATCTACTTCAACTCTGCTTCTGAAACTGATACAAATCACAGGTCCTCTAATATTCCATGTTTTTCAATTAAGAGCAAGAAACGTGAGAGCTTCATGTACGATGTAGCTTCCTTTGAGTGGATAAATGACTGTGTTTACAAGAAACGAAGTCTTGCTTGTAAGAAGACACAGAGCCTGGGATTTAACTCCATTTCTGAAGGGAAACACACAACACAGTTCTCATCCATGAATCACACTCTGCTTTAGAGTAATAAGCATGCTCTTACTTTCTATAGTTTTTAATACAGCAGGAAACATGAGTGTGCTCAGAATAAAAAACTGTGTTTCCTACACATTTGGACCATATCTAGTTCAACTATGATTCATAAACTGATGCAAACCAAAGGTCCTCTAACATCCAATGCTTGCCAGCAAAGATGAGAAACGTTTGAGCTTCATGAACGATGTAGATCGTTTGAGCTGAAAAGTTACTGCCGTTACCAGAAAGGAAGACTTACTTGTAGGAAGACACAGAACCTGGGATTTAACTCCATTTCTGAAGGAAATACACAGCACAGTTTTCATCCATGAAACACACTCTGCTTTAGAGCAAATAGCACGCTCTTACTTTCTAGAGTCTCTAAGACAGCAGGAAACAAGAGTGTGCTCCGAACAAAAGAACCGTGTTTACTACACATTCAGAACATATCAAGTTAAACTCTGCTTCTGAAACTGATACAAATCACAGGTCCTCTAACATCCAATGCTTTTCAGTTAAGAGCGAGAAACATTAGAGCTTCATGAACGATGTAGATCGTTTAAGCTGAAAAGTGACTGCCCTTACCTGAAAAGAAGACTTGCTTGTAGGAAGACACAGACCCTGGGATTTATCTCCATTTATGAAGGTAAAAACAGAGCACAGTTCTCATCCATGGTGCATAGTCTGCTTTAGAGCAAGAAGAATGCTCTTTCTTTCTAGAGTCTCTAAAACAACAGGAAAAGTGTGTGTGCTCAGAACTAAAGAATGGTGTTTCCTACAACTACGGACCATATCTAGTTCAACTCTGGTTCTGAAACTGATACAAACCACAGGTCCTCTAACATCCAAAACTTTTCAGTTAACAGAAATTAACGTGTGAGCTTCGTGGACAATGTAGCTTCGTTTGAACTGAAAAGTGACTGTGTTTACCTGAAACAAATTCTTGCTTGTAGGAAGACACAGAGCCTGGGATTGAACTACATTCCTGAAGGAAACACACAGCACAGTTTTCATCCATGAAACACACTCTGCTTTAGAGCAAGAAGCACGCTCTTTCTTTCTAGAGTCTCTAAGTCAGCAGGAAACGTGAGTGTGCTCACAACAAAAGACCTGTGTGTCCTACACATACGGTACATATCTACTTCAACTCTGCTTCTGAAACTGATACAAATCACAGGTCCTCTAATTTTCCATGCTTTTCAGTTAAGAGCAAGAATCGTGTGAGCTTCGTGTACAATGTAGCTTCCTTTGAGTGGAAAAATGACTGCGTTTACGAGAAAGGAATTCTTGCTTGTAAGAAGACACAGAGACTGGGATTTAACTCCATTTATGAAGGCAAACACACAGCACAGTTCTCATCCATGAACCACACTCTGCTTTAGAGCAATAAGCATGCTCTTGCTTTCTCGAGTCTCTAATACAGCAGGAAACCTTAGTGTGCTCAGAACAAAAGAACTGTGTTTCCTAGACATTTGGACCATATCTAGTTCAACTCTGCTTCTTAAACTGATGAAAACCACAGGTCCTCTAACATACAATGCTTTTCAATTAAGAGCGAGAAACATTAGAGTTTCATGAACGATGTAGATCATTTGAGCTGAAAAGTGACTGCCCTTACCTGAAAGGAAGACTTGCTTGTAGGAAGACACAGACCCTGGGATTTAACTCCATTTCTGAAGGTGAAAACACAGCACAGTTCTCATCCATGGTACACACTCTGCTTTAGAACAAGAAGCACGCTCTTGCTTTCTAGAATCTCTAATACAGCAGGAAAGGTGAGTGTGCTCAGAACCAAAGAATGGTGTTTCCTACCGATACGGACCATATCTAGTTCAAATCTGCTTCTGAAACTGATGCAAACTATAGGTTCTCTAACATCCAATGCTTGCCAGTTAAGATGAGAAACATTTGAGCTTCATGAACGATGTAGATTGTTTGAGGTGAATAGGGACTGCCCTTACCTGATAGGAAGTCTTGTTTGTAGGAAGACACAGAACCTCGGATTTAACTCCATTTATGAAGGTAAAAACAAAGCACAGTTCTCATCCATGGTACACACTCTGCTTTAGAGCACGAAGCACACTCTTGCTTTCTAGAGTCTATCAGACAGCAGGAAACGTGAGTATGCTCACAACAAAAGACCTGTGTGTCCTACACATACTGTACATATCTACTTCAACTCTGCTTCTGAAACTGATACAAATCACAGGTCCTCTAACATTCCATACTTTTCATTTAAGAGTGAGAAACGTGTGAGCTTCGTGTATGATGTTGCTTCCTTTGAGTGGAAAAATGACTGTGTTTATGAGAAACGATGTCTTGCTTGTAAGAAGACACAGAGCCTGGAATTACCTCCATTTCTGAAGGGAAACACACAGCACAGTTCGCATCCATGAAACACACACTGTTTTAGAGCAAGAAGCACACTCTTGCTTTCTACAGTCTCTAAAACAGCAGAAAACGTGAGTGTGCTCAGAACAAAAAAACCGTGTTTCCTACACATTTGGACCATATGTAGTTCAACTATGCTTCTGAAACTGATACAAACCACAGATCCTGTAACATCAAATGCTTTTCAGTTAAAAGCAAGAAATGTGTCAGGTTCGTGGACGATGTTGCTTCGTTTGAGCTGAAAGATGACTGCGTTTACCTGAAACAAATTCTTGCTTGTAGGAAGACACAGAGCCTGGGATTTAATTCCATTTCTGAAGTAAACACACAACACAGTTTTCATCCATGAAAGACACTCTGCTTTACAGCAAGCATCACGCTCTTGCTTTCTAGAATCTCTAATACAGCAGGAAACGTGAGTGTGCTCAGAATAAAAGAATGGTGTTTCCTACACATACGGACCATATCTAGTTCAACTCTGCTTCTGAAACTGATACAAACCACAGGTTCTCTAACATCCAATTCTTGTCAGTTAAGATTGAGAAACATGTGAGCTTTGTGGACGACGTAGCTTCGTTTGAGCTGAAAATTGACTTCCCTTAACTGAAAGGAAGTGTGGTTTGTAACAATACACAGAAGCCCGGATTTGACTCCATTTCTGAAGGTAGAAACTCAGCACAGTTCTCATCCATGGTACACACTCTGCTTTAGACCAAGAAGCACGTTCTTGCTTTCTAGATTCTCTAAGACAGCAGGTAAAGTGAGTGTGCTCAGATCAAAAGAATGGTGTTTCCTACACATATGGACCATATCTAGTTCAACTCTGATTCTGAAACTGATACAAACCACAGGTCCTCTAACATCTAATCCTTTTCATTTAAGAGCAAGAAACGTGTGAGCTCTGTGGACGATGTAGCTTCGTTTGTGCTGAAAAGTGACTGCGTTTACCTGAAACAAATTCTTGCTTTTAGGAAGACACAGAACCTGGGATTGAACTCCATTGCTGAAGGAAACACACAGCACAGTTTTTATCCATGAAACACACTCTGCTTTAGAGCAAGAAGCACGCTCTTGCTGTCTAGAATCTCTAAGACAGCAGGAAACGTGAGTGTGCTCACAACAAAAGACC
Organism: Onychomys arenicola; assembly: GCA_949786405.1. Lineage (NCBI taxonomy): Eukaryota > Metazoa > Chordata > Mammalia > Rodentia > Cricetidae > Onychomys > Onychomys arenicola. The sequence continues at coordinate 473,670 of CATKUM010000030.1, forward strand.
TGAGTGTCCTACACATAAGGTACATATCTACTTCAACTCTGCTTCTGAAACTGATACAAATCACAGGTCCTCTAATATTCCATGCTTTTCAATAAAGAGCGAGAAACATCTGAGCTTCGTGTACAGTGTTGCTTCCTTTGAGTGGAAAAATGACTGTGTTACAAGAAATGAAGTCTTGCTTGTAAGAAGACTCAGAGCTTGGGATTTAACTCTATTTCTGAAGCGAAACACACAGCACAGTTCTCATCCATGAAATACACTCTGCTTTAGAGTAAGAAGCACGCTCTTGCTTTCTAGGGTCTCTAATACAGCAGGAAACGTGAGTGTGCTCTGAACAAAAGAACCGTGTTTCCTTCACATACAGACCATATCTAGTTCAACTCTGCATCTAAAACTGATACAAACCACAGGTCCTCTAACATGCAATGCTGTTCAGTTAAGAGCGAGAAACATGAGAGCTTCATGAACGATGTAGATCCTTTGAGCTGAAAAGTGACTGCCCTTACCTGAAAGGAAGACTTGCTTGTAGGAAGACAAAGACCCTGGGATTTAACTCCATTTCTCAAGGTGAAAACACAGCACAGTTCTAGTCCATGCTACACACTCTGCTTTAGAGCAAGAAGCATGCTCTTGCTTTCTAGAGTCTCTAATACATCAGGAAACGTGAGTGTGCTCAGAACCAAAGAACGGTGTTTCCTACACATTTGGACCATATCTTTCAACTCTGCTTCTGAAACTGATGCAAACTACAGGTTCTCTAACATCCAATGCTTGCCAGTTAAGATGAGAAACGTTTGAGCTCATGAAAGATGTAGATTGTTTGAGGTGAAAAGTGACTGCCCTTACCTGATAGAAAGTCTTGTTTGTAGGAAGACACAGACCTTGGGATTTAACTCCATTTCTGAAGGAAAAAACAGAGCACAGTTCTCATCCATGGTACACACTATGCATTAGAGCAATAAGCACGCTCTTGCTTTCTAGAGTCTCTAATACATCAGGAAACGTGAGTGTGCTCAGAACAAAAGAATGGTGTTTCCTACAAATACGGACCATATCTAGTTCAACTCTGCTTCTGAAACTGACACAAACCACAGGTCCTCTAACATCTAATCCTTTTCATTTAAGAGCAAGAAACGTGTGAGCTTCGTGGACGATGTAGCTTCGTTTGTGCTGAAAAGTGACAGCCTTTACCTGATACAAATTCTTGCTTTTAGGAAGACACAGAACCTGGGATTGAACTCCATTGCTGAAGGAAACACACAGCACAGTTTTCATCCATGAAACACACTCTGCTTTAGAGCAAGAAGTACGCTCTTGCTGTCTAGAATCTCTAAGACAGCAGGAAACGTGAGTGTGCTCACAACAAAAGACCTGAGTGTCCTACACATAAGGTACATATCTACTTCAACTCTGCTTCTGAAACTGATACAAATCACAGGTCCTCTAATATTCCATGCTTTTCAATTAAGAGCGAGAAACATCTGAGCTTCGTGTACAGTGTTGCTTCCTTTGAGTGGAAAAATGACTGTGTTACGAGATATGAAGTGTTGCTTGTAAGAAGACTCAGAGCTTGGGATTTAACTCTATTTCTGAAGCGAAACACACAGCACAGTTCTCATCCATGAAATACACTCTGCTTTAGAGCAAGAAGCACGATCTTGCTTTCTAGGGTCTCTAATACAGCAGGAAACGTGAGTGTGCTCTGAACAAAAGAACTGTGTTTCCTACACATTTGGACCATATCTAGTTCAACTCTGCTTCTGAAACTGATACAAACCACAGGTCCTCTAACATCCAGTGCTGTTCAGTTAGGAGCGAGAAACATGAGAGCTTCATGAACGATGTAGATCCTTTGAGCTGAAAAGTGACTGCCCTTACCTGAAAGGAAGACTTGCTTGTAGGAAGACAAAGACCCTGGGATTTAACTCCATTTCTCAAGGTGAAAACACAGCACAGTTCTAGTCCATGCTACACACTCTGCTTTAGAGCAAGAAGCATGCTCTTGCTTTCTAGAGTCTCTAATACATCAGGAAACGTGAGTGTGCTCAGAAACAAAGAACGTTGTTTCCTACACATTTGGACCATATCTTTCAACTCTGCTTCTGAAACTGATGCAAACTACAGGTTCTCTAACATCCAATGCTTCCAGTTAAGATGAGAAACGTTTGAGCTCATGAAAGATGTAGATTGTTTGAGGTGAAAAGTGACTGCCCTTACCTGATAGAAAGTCTTGTTTGTAGGAAGACACAGACCCTGGGATTTAACTCCATTTCTGAAGGAAAAAACAGAGCACAGATCTCATCCATGGTACACACTATGCATTAGAGCAATAAGCACGCTCTTGCTTTCTAGAGTCTCTAATACAGCAGGAAACGTGAGTGTGCTCAGAACAAAAGAATGGTGTTTCCTACAAATACGGACCATATCTAGTTCAACTCTGCTTCTGAAACTGATACAAACCACAGGTCCTCTAACATCTAATCCTTTTCAGTTAAGAGCAAGAAACGTGTGAGCTTCGTGGACGATTTGCTTAGTTTGAGCTGAAAAGAGACTGCCTGTACCTGAAAAAATTTCTTGCTTTTGGGAAGACACAGAACCTGGGATTGAACTCCATTGCTGAAGGAAACACACAGCACAGTTTTCATCCATGAAACACAATCTGCTTTAGAGCAAGAAGCATGCTCTTGCTTTGTACAGTCTCTAATACAGCAGGAAACGTGAGTGTGCTCAGAACAAATGAACGGTGTTTCCTACACATCTGGACCATATCTAGTTAAACTCTGCTACTGAAACTGATACAAACCACAGGTCCTCTAACATCGAATTCTTTTCAGTTAAGAGGGAGAAAGAGGTGAGCTTTGTGGACGATGTAGCTTCGTTTGAGCTGAAAAGTGACTGCGTCTACCTGAAACAAATTCTTGCTTGTAGGAAGACACAGAGCCTGGGATTTCACTCCATTTCTGCAGGAAACACACAGCACAGTTTTCATCCATGAAACACACTCTGCTTTAGAGCAAGAAGCACGCTCTTGTTTTGTAGAGTCTCTAATACAGCAGGAAACGTGAGTGTGCTCAGAACAAGTGAACGGTGTTTGCTACACATTTGGACCATATCTAGTTCAACTCTGCTTCTGAAACGGATGCAAACTACAATTTCTCTAACATCCAATGCTTTTCAGTTAAGAGCGAGAAACATTAGAGCTTCATGAACAATGTAGATCGTTTGAGCTGAAACGTGACTGCCCTTACCTGAAAGGAAGACTTGCTTGTAGGAAGACACAGAACCTGGGATTTAACTCCATTTCTGAAGGTAAAACACTGCACAGTTCTCATCCATGGTACACACTCTGCTTTAGAGCAAGAAGCACGCTCTTGCATTCTAGAGTCTCTAATACATCAGGATACGTGAGTGTGCTCAGAACAATTGAACTGTGTTTCCTACACATTTGGACCATATCTAGTTCAACTCTGCTTCTTAAATTGATCCAAACCACAGGTCCTGTAACATCCGATGCTTGCCACTAAGATGAGAAACATTTGAGCTTCATGAACTTTGTAGATCGTTTGAGCTGAACAGTGACTGACCTTACCTGAATGGACGACTTGCTTTTAGAAAGACACAGAACCTGGGATTTAACTCCATTTCTGAAGGTAAAAACACAGCACAGATCTCATGCATGGAACACACTCTGCTTTAGAGGAAGAAGCATGATCTTGCTTTCTAGAATCTCTAATACAGCAGGAAATGTGAGTGTGCTCAGAACAAAAGAATGGGGTTTCCTACACATACAGACCATACAAAAGTCAACTCTGCTTCTGAAACTGATACAATCCAGAGGTCCTCTAACATCCAATCCTTTTCTGTTAAGAGCGAGAAATGTGTGAGCTTCGTGGACAATGTAGCTTTGTTTGAGCTGAAAAGTGACTGCGATTACCTGAAACAAATTCTTGCTTATAGGAAAACACAGAACCTGGGATTTAACTCCATTTCTGAAGGAAACACACAGCACAGTTTTCATCCATGAAACACACTCTGCTTTAGAGCAAGAAGCACGCTCTTGCTTTCTAGAGGCTCTAAGACAGCAGGCAACGTGAGTGTGTTCAAAACAAAAGACCTCTGTGTCCTACACATACGGTACCTATCTACTTCAACTCTGCTTCTGAAACTGATACAAATCACAGGTCCTCTAATATTCCATGCTTTTCAGTTAAGAGCAAGAAACGTGAGAGCTTCATGTACGATGTAGCTTCCTTTGAGTGGATAAATGACTGTGTTTACGAGAAACGAAGTCTTGCTTGTAAGAAGACACAGAGCCTGGGATTTAAATCCATTTCTGAAGGAAACACACAGCACAGTTCTCATCCATGAAACACACTCTGCTTTAGAGCAATAAGCATGCTCTTGTTTTCTATAGTCTCTAATACTGCAGGAAATGTGAGTGTGCTCAGAACAAAAAACTGTGTTTCCTACATTTTGGACCATATCTAGTTCAACTCTGGTTCTTAAACTGATGCAAACCAAAGGTCCTCTAACATCCAATGCTTGCCAGCTAAGATGAGAAACGTTTGAGCTTCATGAACGATGTAGATCGTTTGAGCTGAAAAGTGACTGCCCTTACCTGAAAGGAAGACTTGCTTGTAGGAAGACACAGAACCTGGGATTTAACTCCATTTCTGAAGGTAAAAACACAGCACAGATCTCATGCATGGGACACACTCTGCTTTAGAGGAAGAAGCATGATCTTGCTTTAAGAGTCTCTAATACAGCAGGAAACGTGAGTGTGTTCAGAACAAATGAATGGGGTTTCCTACACATACGGACCATACATAGTTCAACTCTTCTTCTGAAACTGATACAAACCACAGGTACTCTAACATCCAATGCTTTTAAGTTAAGAGCGAGAAATGTGTGAGCTTCGTGGATGATGGAGCGTCGTTTGAGCTGAAAATTGACTGCGTTTACCTGAAACAATTTCTTGCTTGTAGGAACACACAGAGCCTGGGATTTAACTCCGTTTCTGAAGGAAACACACAGCAGAGTTCTCATCCATGAAGCACACTCTGCTTTAGAGCAAGAAGCATGCTCTTGTTTTCTAGAGTCTCTAATACAGCAGGAAAAGTGAGTGTGCTCAGAAAAAAGGAATGGGGTTTCCTACACATGAGGACCATATCTAGTTCAACTCTGCTTCTGAAACTGATACAAACCACAGGTCCTCTAACATCCAGTGCTGTTCAGTTAAGAGCGAGAAACATGAGAGCTTCATGAACGATGTAGATCCTTTGAGCTGAAAAGTGACTGCCCTTACCTGAAAGGAAGACTTGCTTGTAGGAAGACAAAGACCCTGGGATTTAACTCCATTTCTTGAGGTGAAAACACAGCACAGTTCTAGTCCGTGCTACACACTCTGCTTTAGAGCAAGAAGCATGCTCTTGCTTTCTAGAGTCTCTAATACATCAGGAAACGTGAGTGTGCTCAGAACCAAAGAACGGTGTTTCATACACATTAGGACCATATCTTTCAACTCTGCTTCTGAAACTGATGCAAACTACAGGTTCTCTAACATCCAATGCTTGCCAGTTAAGATGAGAAACGTTTGAGCTCATGAAAGATGTAGATTGTTTGAGGTGAATAGTGACTGCCCTTACCTGATAGGAAGTCTTGTTTGTAGGAAGACACAGACCCTGGGATTTAACTTCATTTCTGAAGGAAAAAACAGAGCACAGTTCTCATCCATGGTACACACTATGCTTTAGAGCAATAAGCACGCTCTTTCTTTCTAGAGTCTCTAATACATCAGGAAACGTGAGTGTGCTCAGAACAAAAGAATGGTGTTTCCTACAAGTACGGACCATATCTAGTTCAACTCTGCTTCTGAAACTGATACAAACCACAGGTCCTCTAACATCTAATCCTTTTCAGTTAAGAGCAAGAAACGTGTGAGCTTCGTGGACGATGTAGCTTCGTTTGTGCTGAAAAGTGACTACCTTTACCTGAAACAAATTCTTGCTTTTAGGAAGACACAGAACCTGGGATTGAACTCCATTGCTGAAGGAAACACACAGCACAGTTTTCATCCATGAAACACACTCTGCTTTAGAGCAAGAAGCACGCTCTTGCTGTCTAGAGTCTCTAAGACAGCAGGAAACGTGAGTGTGCTCAGAATAAAAGAATGGTGTTTCCTACACATACGGACCATATCTAGTTCAACTCTGCTTCTGAAACTGATACAAACCACAGGTTCTCTAACATCCAATTCTTGTCAGTTAAGATTGAGAAACATGTGAGCTTTGTGGACGACGTAGCTTCGTTTGAGCTGAAAATTGACTTCCCTTAACTGAAAGGAAGTGTGGTTTGTAACAATACACAGAAGCCCGGATTTGACTCCATTTCTGAAGGTAGAAACTCAGCACAGTTCTCATCCATGGTACACACTCTGCTTTAGACCAAGAAGCACGTTCTTGCTTTCTAGATTCTCTAAGACAGCAGGTAAAGTGAGTGTGCTCAGATCAAAAGAATGGTGTTTCCTACACATATGGACCATATCTAGTTCAACTCTGATTCTGAAACTGATACAAACCACAGGTCCTCTAACATCTAATCCTTTTCATTTAAGAGCAAGAAACGTGTGAGCTCTGTGGACGATGTAGCTTCGTTTGTGCTGAAAAGTGACTGCGTTTACCTGAAACAAATTCTTGCTTTTAGGAAGACACAGAACCTGGGATTGAACTCCATTGCTGAAGGAAACACACAGCACAGTTTTTATCCATGAAACACACTCTGCTTTAGAGCAAGAAGCACGCTCTTTCTTTCTAGAGTCTCTAAGACAGCAGGAAACGTGAGTGTGCTCACAACAAAAGACCTGAGTGTCCTACACATAAGGTACATATCTACTTCAACTCTGCTTCTGAAACTGATACAAATCACAGGTCCTCTAATATTCCATGCTTTTCAATAAAGAGCGAGAAACATCTGAGCTTCGTGTACAGTGTTGCTTCCTTTGAGTGGAAAAATGACTGTGTTACAAGAAATGAAGTCTTGCTTGTAAGAAGACTCAGAGCTTGGGATTTAACTCTATTTCTGAAGCGAAACACACAGCACAGTTCTCATCCATGAAATACATTCTGCTTTAGAGTAAGAAGCATGCTCTTGCTTTCTAGGGTCTCTAATACAGCAGGAAACGTGAGTGTGCTCTGAACAAAAGAACTGTGTTTCCTTCACATACAGACCATATCTAGTTCAACTCTGCATCTAAAACTGATACAAACCACAGGTCCTCTAACATGCAATGCTGTTCAGTTAAGAGCGAGAAACATGAGAGCTTCATGAACGATGTAGATCCTTTGAGCTGAAAAGTGACTGCCCTTACCTGAAAGGAAGACTTGCTTGTAGGAAGACAAAGACCCTGGGATTTAACTCCATTTCTCAAGGTGAAAACACAGCACAGTTCTAGTCCATGCTACACACTCTGCTTTAGAGCAAGAAGCATGCTCTTGATTTCTAGAGTCTCTAATACATCAGGAAACGTGAGTGTGCTCAGAACCAAAGAACGGTGTTTCCTACACATTTGGACCATATCTTTCAACTCTGCTTCTGAAACTGATGCAAACTACAGGTTCTCTAACATCCAATGCTTGCCAGTTAAGATGAGAAACGTTTGAGCTCATGAAAGATGTAGATTGTTTGAGGTGAAAAGTGACTGCCCTTACCTGATAGAAAGTCTTGTTTGTAGGAAGACACAGACCCTGGGATTTAACTCCATTTCTGAAGGAAAAAACAGAGCACAGTTCTCATCCATGGTACACACTATGCATTAGAGCAATAAGCACGCTCTTGCTTTCTAGAGTCTCTAATACAGCAGGAAACGTGAGTGTGCTCAGAACAAAAGAATGGTGTTTCCTACAAATACGGACCATATCTAGTTCAACTCTGCTTCTGAAACTGATACAAACCACAGGTCCTCTAACATCTAATCCTTTTCAGTTAAGAGCAAGAAACGTGTGAGCTTCGTGGACGATGTAGCTTCGTTTGTGCTGAAAAGTGACTGCCTTTACCTGAAACAAATTCTTGCTTTTACGAAGACACAGAACCTGGGATTGAACTCCATTGCTGAAGGAAACACACAGCACAGTTTTCATCCATGAAACACACTCTGCTTTAGAGCAAGAAGCACGCTCTTGCTGTCTAGAATCTCTATGACAGCAGGAAACGTGAGTGTGCTCAGAACAAAAGAATGGGGTTTCCTACACATACAGACCATACAAAAGTCAACTCTGCTTCTGAAACTGATACAATCCAGAGGTCCTCTAACATCCAATCCTTTTCTGTTAAGAGCGAGAAATGTGTGAGCTTCGTGGACAATGTAGCTTTGTTTGAGCTGAAAAGTGACTGCGATTACCTGAAACAAATTCTTGCTTATAGGAAAACACAGAACCTGGGATTTAACTCCATTTCTGAAGGAAACACACAGCACAGTTTTCATCCATGAAACACACTCTGCTTTAGAGCAAGAAGCACGCTCTTGCCTTCTAGAGGCTCTAAGACAGCAGGCAACGTGAGTGTGTTCAAAACAAAAGACCTCTGTGTCCTACACATACGGTACCTATCTACTTCAACTCTGCTTCTGAAACTGATACAAATCACAGGTCCTCTAATATTCCATGCTTTTCAGTTAAGAGCAAGAAACGTGAGAGCTTCATGTACGATGTAGCTTCCTTTGAGTGGATAAATGACTGTGTTTACGAGAAACGAAGTCTTGCTTGTAAGAAGACACAGAGCCTGGGATTTAAATCCATTTCTGAAGGAAACACACAGCACAGTTCTCATCCATGAAACACACTCTGCTTTAGAGCAATAAGCGTGCTCTTGTTTTCTATAGTCTCTAATACTGCAGGAAATGTGAGTGTGCTCAGAACAAAAAACTGTGTTTCCTACATTTTGGACCATATCTAGTTCAACTCTGGTTCTTAAACTGATGCAAACCAAAGGTCCTCTAACATCCAATGCTTGCCAGCTAAGATGAGAAACGTTTGAGCTTCATGAACGATGTAGATCGTTTGAGCTGAAAAGTGACTGCCCTTACCTGAAAGGAAGACTTGCTTGTAGGAAGACACAGAACCTGGGATTTAACTCCATTTCTGAAGGTAAAAACACAGCACAGATCTCATGCATGGGACACACTCTGCTTTAGAGGAAGAAGCATGATCTTGCTTTAAGAGTCTCTAATACAGCAGGAAACGTGAGTGTGTTCAGAACAAATGAATGGGGTTTCCTACACATACGGACCATACATAGTTCAACTCTTCTTCTGAAACTGATACAAACCACAGGTACTCTAACATCCAATGCTTTTAAGTTAAGAGCGAGAAATGTGTGAGCTTCGTGGATGATGGAGCGTCGTTTGAGCTGAAAATTGACTGCGTTTACCTGAAACAATTTCTTGCTTGTAGGAACACACAGAGCCTGGGATTTAACTCCGTTTCTGAAGGAAACACACAGCAGAGTTCTCATCCATGAAGCACACTCTGCTTTAGAGCAAGAAGCATGCTCTTGTTTTCTAGAGTCTCTAATACAGCAGGAAAAGTGAGTGTGCTCAGAAAAAAGGAATGGGGTTTCCTACACATGAGGACCATATCTAGTTCAACTCTGCTTCTGAAACTGATACAAACCACAGGTCCTCTAACATCCAGTGCTGTTCAGTTAAGAGCGAGAAACATGAGAGCTTCATGAACGATGTAGATCCTTTGAGCTGAAAAGTGACTGCCCTTACCTGAAAGGAAGACTTGCTTGTAGGAAGACAAAGACCCTGGGATTTAACTCCATTTCTTGAGGTGAAAACACAGCACAGTTCTAGTCCGTGCTACACACTCTGCTTTAGAGCAAGAAGCATGCTCTTGCTTTCTAGAGTCTCTAATACATCAGGAAACGTGAGTGTGCTCAGAACCAAAGAACGGTGTTTCATACACATTAGGACCATATCTTTCAACTCTGCTTCTGAAACTGATGCAAACTACAGGTTCTCTAACATCCAATGCTTGCCAGTTAAGATGAGAAACGTTTGAGCTCATGAAAGATGTAGATTGTTTGAGGTGAATAGTGACTGCCCTTACCTGATAGGAAGTCTTGTTTGTAGGAAGACACAGACCCTGGGATTTAACTTCATTTCTGAAGGAAAAAACAGAGCACAGTTCTCATCCATGGTACACACTATGCTTTAGAGCAATAAGCACGCTCTTTCTTGCTAGAGTCTCTAATACATCAGGAAACGTGAGTGTGCTCAGAACAAAAGAATGGTGTTTCCTACAAGTACGGACCATATCTAGTTCAACTCTGCTTCTGAAACTGATACAAACCACAGGTCCTCTAACATCTAATCCTTTTCAGTTAAGAGCAAGAAACGTGTGAGCTTCGTGGACGATGTAGCTTCGTTTGTGCTGAAAAGTGACTACCTTTACCTGAAACAAATTCTTGCTTTTAGGAAGACACAGAACCTGGGATTGAACTCCATTGCTGAAGGAAACACACAGCACAGTTTTCATCCATGAAACACACTCTGCTTTAGAGCAAGAAGCACGCTCTTGCTGTCTAGAGTCTCTAAGACAGCAGGAAACGTGAGTGTGCTCAGAATAAAAGAATGGTGTTTCCTACACATACGGACCATATCTAGTTCAACTCTGCTTCTGAAACTGATACAAACCACAGGTTCTCTAACATCCAATTCTTGTCAGTTAAGATTGAGAAACATGTGAGCTTTGTGGACGACGTAGCTTCGTTTGAGCTGAAAATTGACTTCCCTTAACTGAAAGGAAGTGTGGTTTGTAACAATACAGAAGCCCGGATTTGACTCCATTTCTGAAGGTAGAAACTCAGCACAGTTCTCATCCATGGTACACACTCTGCTTTAGACCAAGAAGCACGTTCTTGCTTTCTAGATTCTCTAAGACAGCAGGTAAAGTGAGTGTGCTCAGATCAAAAGAATGGTGTTTCCTACACATATGGACCATATCTAGTTCAACTCTGATTCTGAAACTGATACAAACCACAGGTCCTCTAACATCTAATCCTTTTCATTTAAGAGCAAGAAACGTGTGAGCTCTGTGGACGATGTAGCTTCGTTTGTGCTGAAAAGTGACTGCGTTTACCTGAAACAAATTCTTGCTTTTAGGAAGACTCAGAACCTGGGATTGAACTCCATTGCTGAAGGAAACACACAGCACAGTTTTTATCCATGAAACACACTCTGCTTTAGAGCAAGAAGCACGCTCTTTCTTTCTAGAGTCTCTAAGACAGCAGGAAACGTGAGTGTGCTCACAACAAAAGACCTGAGTGTCCTACACATAAGGTACATATCTACTTCAACTCTGCTTCTGAAACTGATACAAATCACAGGTCCTCTAATATTCCATGCTTTTCAATAAAGAGCGAGAAACATCTGAGCTTCGTGTACAGTGTTGCTTCCTTTGAGTGGAAAAATGACTGTGTTACAAGAAATGAAGTCTTGCTTGTAAGAAGACTCAGAGCTTGGGATTTAACTCTATTTCTGAAGCGAAACACACAGCACAGTTCTCATCCATGAAATACATTCTGCTTTAGAGTAAGAAGCATGCTCTTGCTTTCTAGGGTCTCTAATACAGCAGGAAACGTGAGTGTGCTCTGAACAAAAGAACTGTGTTTCCTTCACATACAGACCATATCTAGTTCAACTCTGCATCTAAAACTGATACAAACCACAGGTCCTCTAACATGCAATGCTGTTCAGTTAAGAGCGAGAAACATGAGAGCTTCATGAACGATGTAGATCCTTTGAGCTGAAAAGTGACTGCCCTTACCTGAAAGGAAGACTTGCTTGTAGGAAGACAAAGACCCTGGGATTTAACTCCATTTCTCAAGGTGAAAACACAGCACAGTTCTAGTCCATGCTACACACTCTGCTTTAGAGCAAGAAGCATGCTCTTGATTTCTAGAGTCTCTAATACATCAGGAAACGTGAGTGTGCTCAGAACCAAAGAACGGTGTTTCCTACACATTTGGACCATATCTTTCAACTCTGCTTCTGAAACTGATGCAAACTACAGGTTCTCTAACATCCAATGCTTGCCAGTTAAGATGAGAAACGTTTGAGCTCATGAAAGATGTAGATTGTTTGAGGTGAAAAGTGACTGCCCTTACCTGATAGAAAGTCTTGTTTGTAGGAAGACACAGACCCTGGGATTTAACTCCATTTCTGAAGGAAAAAACAGAGCACAGTTCTCATCCATGGTACACACTATGCATTAGAGCAATAAGCACGCTCTTGCTTTCTAGAGTCTCTAATACAGCAGGAAACGTGAGTGTGCTCAGAACAAAAGAATGGTGTTTCCTACAAATACGGACCATATCTAGTTCAACTCTGCTTCTGAAACTGATACAAACCACAGGTCCTCTAACATCTAATCCTTTTCAGTTAAGAGCAAGAAACGTGTGAGCTTCGTGGACGATGTAGCTTCGTTTGTGCTGAAAAGTGACTGCCTTTACCTGAAACAAATTCTTGCTTTTACGAAGACACAGAACCTGGGATTGAACTCCATTGCTGAAGGAAACACACAGCACAGTTTTCATCCATGAAACACACTCTGCTTTAGAGCAAGAAGCACGCTCTTGCTGTCTAGAATCTCTATGACAGCAGGAAACGTGAGTGTGCTCAGAACAAAAGAATGGGGTTTCCTACACATACAGACCATACAAAAGTCAACTCTGCTTCTGAAACTGATACAATCCAGAGGTCCTCTAACATCCAATCCTTTTCTGTTAAGAGCGAGAAATGTGTGAGCTTCGTGGACAATGTAGCTTTGTTTGAGCTGAAAAGTGACTGCGATTACCTGAAACAAATTCTTGCTTATAGGAAAACACAGAACCTGGGATTTAACTCCATTTCTGAAGGAAACACACAGCACAGTTTTCATCCATGAAACACACTCTGCTTTAGAGCAAGAAGCACGCTCTTGCCTTCTAGAGGCTCTAAGACAGCAGGCAACGTGAGTGTGTTCAAAACAAAAGACCTCTGTGTCCTACACATACGGTACCTATCTACTTCAACTCTGCTTCTGAAACTGATACAAATCACAGGTCCTCTAATATTCCATGCTTTTCAGTTAAGAGCAAGAAACGTGAGAGCTTCATGTACGATGTAGCTTCCTTTGAGTGGATAAATGACTGTGTTTACGAGAAACGAAGTCTTGCTTGTAAGAAGACACAGAGCCTGGGATTTAAATCCATTTCTGAAGGAAACACACAGCACAGTTCTCATCCATGAAACACACTCTGCTTTAGAGCAATAAGCGTGCTCTTGTTTTCTATAGTCTCTAATACTGCAGGAAATGTGAGTGTGCTCAGAACAAAAAACTGTGTTTCCTACATTTTGGACCATATCTAGTTCAACTCTGGTTCTTAAACTGATGCAAACCAAAGGTCCTCTAACATCCAATGCTTGCCAGCTAAGATGAGAAACGTTTGAGCTTCATGAACGATGTAGATCGTTTGAGCTGAAAAGTGACTGCCCTTACCTGAAAGGAAGACTTGCTTGTAGGAAGACACAGAACCTGGGATTTAACTCCATTTCTGAAGGTAAAAACACAGCACAGATCTCATGCATGGGACACACTCTGCTTTAGAGGAAGAAGCATGATCTTGCTTTAAGAGTCTCTAATACAGCAGGAAACGTGAGTGTGTTCAGAACAAATGAATGGGGTTTCCTACACATACGGACCATACATAGTTCAACTCTTCTTCTGAAACTGATACAAACCACAGGTACTCTAACATCCAATGCTTTTAAGTTAAGAGCGAGAAATGTGTGAGCTTCGTGGATGATGGAGCGTCGTTTGAGCTGAAAATTGACTGCGTTTACCTGAAACAATTTCTTGCTTGTAGGAACACACAGAGCCTGGGATTTAACTCCGTTTCTGAAGGAAACACACAGCAGAGTTCTCATCCATGAAGCACACTCTGCTTTAGAGCAAGAAGCATGCTCTTGTTTTCTAGAGTCTCTAATACAGCAGGAAAAGTGAGTGTGCTCAGAAAAAAGGAATGGGGTTTCCTACACATGAGGACCATATCTAGTTCAACTCTGCTTCTGAAACTGATACAAACCACAGGTCCTCTAACATCCAGTGCTGTTCAGTTAAGAGCGAGAAACATGAGAGCTTCATGAACGATGTAGATCCTTTGAGCTGAAAAGTGACTGCCCTTACCTGAAAGGAAGACTTGCTTGTAGGAAGACAAAGACCCTGGGATTTAACTCCATTTCTTGAGGTGAAAACACAGCACAGTTCTAGTCCGTGCTACACACTCTGCTTTAGAGCAAGAAGCATGCTCTTGCTTTCTAGAGTCTCTAATACATCAGGAAACGTGAGTGTGCTCAGAACCAAAGAACGGTGTTTCATACACATTAGGACCATATCTTTCAACTCTGCTTCTGAAACTGATGCAAACTACAGGTTCTCTAACATCCAATGCTTGCCAGTTAAGATGAGAAACGTTTGAGCTCATGAAAGATGTAGATTGTTTGAGGTGAATAGTGACTGCCCTTACCTGATAGGAAGTCTTGTTTGTAGGAAGACACAGACCCTGGGATTTAACTTCATTTCTGAAGGAAAAAACAGAGCACAGTTCTCATCCATGGTACACACTATGCTTTAGAGCAATAAGCACGCTCTTTCTTGCTAGAGTCTCTAATACATCAGGAAACGTGAGTGTGCTCAGAACAAAAGAATGGTGTTTCCTACAAGTACGGACCATATCTAGTTCAACTCTGCTTCTGAAACTGATACAAACCACAGGTCCTCTAACATCTAATCCTTTTCAGTTAAGAGCAAGAAACGTGTGAGCTTCGTGGACGATGTAGCTTCGTTTGTGCTGAAAAGTGACTACCTTTACCTGAAACAAATTCTTGCTTTTAGGAAGACACAGAACCTGGGATTGAACTCCATTGCTGAAGGAAACACACAGCACAGTTTTCATCCATGAAACACACTCTGCTTTAGAGCAAGAAGCACGCTCTTGCTGTCTAGAGTCTCTAAGACAGCAGGAAACGTGAGTGTGCTCAGAATAAAAGAATGGTGTTTCCTACACATACGGACCATATCTAGTTCAACTCTGCTTCTGAAACTGATACAAACCACAGGTTCTCTAACATCCAATTCTTGTCAGTTAAGATTGAGAAACATGTGAGCTTTGTGGACGACGTAGCTTCGTTTGAGCTGAAAATTGACTTCCCTTAACTGAAAGGAAGTGTGGTTTGTAACAATACACAGAAGCCCGGATTTGACTCCATTTCTGAAGGTAGAAACTCAGCACAGTTCTCATCCATGGTACACACTCTGCTTTAGACCAAGAAGCACGTTCTTGCTTTCTAGATTCTCTAAGACAGCAGGTAAAGTGAGTGTGCTCAGATCAAAAGAATGGTGTTTCCTACACATATGGACCATATCTAGTTCAACTCTGATTCTGAAACTGATACAAACCACAGGTCCTCTAACATCTAATCCTTTTCATTTAAGAGCAAGAAACGTGTGAGCTCTGTGGACGATGTAGCTTCGTTTGTGCTGAAAAGTGACTGCGTTTACCTGAAACAAATTCTTGCTTTTAGGAAGACTCAGAACCTGGGATTGAACTCCATTGCTGAAGGAAACACACAGCACAGTTTTTATCCATGAAACACACTCTGCTTTAGAGCAAGAAGCACGCTCTTTCTTTCTAGAGTCTCTAAGACAGCAGGAAACGTGAGTGTGCTCACAACAAAAGACCTGAGTGTCCTACACATAAGGTACATATCTACTTCAACTCTGCTTCTGAAACTGATACAAATCACAGGTCCTCTAATATTCCATGCTTTTCAATAAAGAGCGAGAAACATCTGAGCTTCGTGTACAGTGTTGCTTCCTTTGAGTGGAAAAATGACTGTGTTACAAGAAATGAAGTCTTGCTTGTAAGAAGACTCAGAGCTTGGGATTTAACTCTATTTCTGAAGCGAAACACACAGCACAGTTCTCATCCATGAAATACATTCTGCTTTAGAGTAAGAAGCATGCTCTTGCTTTCTAGGGTCTCTAATACAGCAGGAAACGTGAGTGTGCTCTGAACAAAAGAACTGTGTTTCCTTCACATACAGACCATATCTAGTTCAACTCTGCATCTAAAACTGATACAAACCACAGGTCCTCTAACATGCAATGCTGTTCAGTTAAGAGCGAGAAACATGAGAGCTTCATGAACGATGTAGATCCTTTGAGCTGAAAAGTGACTGCCCTTACCTGAAAGGAAGACTTGCTTGTAGGAAGACAAAGACCCTGGGATTTAACTCCATTTCTCAAGGTGAAAACACAGCACAGTTCTAGTCCATGCTACACACTCTGCTTTAGAGCAAGAAGCATGCTCTTGATTTCTAGAGTCTCTAATACATCAGGAAACGTGAGTGTGCTCAGAACCAAAGAACGGTGTTTCCTACACATTTGGACCATATCTTTCAACTCTGCTTCTGAAACTGATGCAAACTACAGGTTCTCTAACATCCAATGCTTGCCAGTTAAGATGAGAAACGTTTGAGCTCATGAAAGATGTAGATTGTTTGAGGTGAAAAGTGACTGCCCTTACCTGATAGAAAGTCTTGTTTGTAGGAAGACACAGACCCTGGGATTTAACTCCATTTCTGAAGGAAAAAACAGAGCACAGTTCTCATCCATGGTACACACTATGCATTAGAGCAATAAGCACGCTCTTGCTTTCTAGAGTCTCTAATACAGCAGGAAACGTGAGTGTGCTCAGAACAAAAGAATGGTGTTTCCTACAAATACGGACCATATCTAGTTCAACTCTGCTTCTGAAACTGATACAAACCACAGGTCCTCTAACATCTAATCCTTTTCAGTTAAGAGCAAGAAACGTGTGAGCTTCGTGGACGATGTAGCTTCGTTTGTGCTGAAAAGTGACTGCCTTTACCTGAAACAAATTCTTGCTTTTACGAAGACACAGAACCTGGGATTGAACTCCATTGCTGAAGGAAACACACAGCACAGTTTTCATCCATGAAACACACTCTGCTTTAGAGCAAGAAGCACGCTCTTGCTGTCTAGAATCTCTATGACAGCAGGAAACGTGAGTGTGCTCAGAACAAAAGAATGGGGTTTCCTACACATACAGACCATACAAAAGTCAACTCTGCTTCTGAAACTGATACAATCCAGAGGTCCTCTAACATCCAATCCTTTTCTGTTAAGAGCGAGAAATGTGTGAGCTTCGTGGACAATGTAGCTTTGTTTGAGCTGAAAAGTGACTGCGATTACCTGAAACAAATTCTTGCTTATAGGAAAACACAGAACCTGGGATTTAACTCCATTTCTGAAGGAAACACACAGCACAGTTTTCATCCATGAAACACACTCTGCTTTAGAGC
Organism: Onychomys arenicola; assembly: GCA_949786405.1. Taxonomy (NCBI): domain Eukaryota; kingdom Metazoa; phylum Chordata; class Mammalia; order Rodentia; family Cricetidae; genus Onychomys; species Onychomys arenicola. Next base: position 491,095 of record CATKUM010000030.1, read on the forward strand.
AAGAAGCACGCTCTTGCCTTCTAGAGGCTCTAAGACAGCAGGCAACGTGAGTGTGTTCAAAACAAAAGACCTCTGTGTCCTACACATACGGTACCTATCTACTTCAACTCTGCTTCTGAAACTGATACAAATCACAGGTCCTCTAATATTCCATGCTTTTCAGTTAAGAGCAAGAAACGTGAGAGCTTCATGTACGATGTAGCTTCCTTTGAGTGGATAAATGACTGTGTTTACGAGAAACGAAGTCTTGCTTGTAAGAAGACACAGAGCCTGGGATTTAAATCCATTTCTGAAGGAAACACACAGCACAGTTCTCATCCATGAAACACACTCTGCTTTAGAGCAATAAGCGTGCTCTTGTTTTCTATAGTCTCTAATACTGCAGGAAATGTGAGTGTGCTCAGAACAAAAAACTGTGTTTCCTACATTTTGGACCATATCTAGTTCAACTCTGGTTCTTAAACTGATGCAAACCAAAGGTCCTCTAACATCCAATGCTTGCCAGCTAAGATGAGAAACGTTTGAGCTTCATGAACGATGTAGATCGTTTGAGCTGAAAAGTGACTGCCCTTACCTGAAAGGAAGACTTGCTTGTAGGAAGACACAGAACCTGGGATTTAACTCCATTTCTGAAGGTAAAAACACAGCACAGATCTCATGCATGGGACACACTCTGCTTTAGAGGAAGAAGCATGATCTTGCTTTAAGAGTCTCTAATACAGCAGGAAACGTGAGTGTGTTCAGAACAAATGAATGGGGTTTCCTACACATACGGACCATACATAGTTCAACTCTTCTTCTGAAACTGATACAAACCACAGGTACTCTAACATCCAATGCTTTTAAGTTAAGAGCGAGAAATGTGTGAGCTTCGTGGATGATGGAGCGTCGTTTGAGCTGAAAATTGACTGCGTTTACCTGAAACAATTTCTTGCTTGTAGGAACACACAGAGCCTGGGATTTAACTCCGTTTCTGAAGGAAACACACAGCAGAGTTCTCATCCATGAAGCACACTCTGCTTTAGAGCAAGAAGCATGCTCTTGTTTTCTAGAGTCTCTAATACAGCAGGAAAAGTGAGTGTGCTCAGAAAAAAGGAATGGGGTTTCCTACACATGAGGACCATATCTAGTTCAACTCTGCTTCTGAAACTGATACAAACCACAGGTCCTCTAACATCCAGTGCTGTTCAGTTAAGAGCGAGAAACATGAGAGCTTCATGAACGATGTAGATCCTTTGAGCTGAAAAGTGACTGCCCTTACCTGAAAGGAAGACTTGCTTGTAGGAAGACAAAGACCCTGGGATTTAACTCCATTTCTTGAGGTGAAAACACAGCACAGTTCTAGTCCGTGCTACACACTCTGCTTTAGAGCAAGAAGCATGCTCTTGCTTTCTAGAGTCTCTAATACATCAGGAAACGTGAGTGTGCTCAGAACCAAAGAACGGTGTTTCATACACATTAGGACCATATCTTTCAACTCTGCTTCTGAAACTGATGCAAACTACAGGTTCTCTAACATCCAATGCTTGCCAGTTAAGATGAGAAACGTTTGAGCTCATGAAAGATGTAGATTGTTTGAGGTGAATAGTGACTGCCCTTACCTGATAGGAAGTCTTGTTTGTAGGAAGACACAGACCCTGGGATTTAACTTCATTTCTGAAGGAAAAAACAGAGCACAGTTCTCATCCATGGTACACACTATGCTTTAGAGCAATAAGCACGCTCTTTCTTGCTAGAGTCTCTAATACATCAGGAAACGTGAGTGTGCTCAGAACAAAAGAATGGTGTTTCCTACAAGTACGGACCATATCTAGTTCAACTCTGCTTCTGAAACTGATACAAACCACAGGTCCTCTAACATCTAATCCTTTTCAGTTAAGAGCAAGAAACGTGTGAGCTTCGTGGACGATGTAGCTTCGTTTGTGCTGAAAAGTGACTACCTTTACCTGAAACAAATTCTTGCTTTTAGGAAGACACAGAACCTGGGATTGAACTCCATTGCTGAAGGAAACACACAGCACAGTTTTCATCCATGAAACACACTCTGCTTTAGAGCAAGAAGCACGCTCTTGCTGTCTAGAGTCTCTAAGACAGCAGGAAACGTGAGTGTGCTCAGAATAAAAGAATGGTGTTTCCTACACATACGGACCATATCTAGTTCAACTCTGCTTCTGAAACTGATACAAACCACAGGTTCTCTAACATCCAATTCTTGTCAGTTAAGATTGAGAAACATGTGAGCTTTGTGGACGACGTAGCTTCGTTTGAGCTGAAAATTGACTTCCCTTAACTGAAAGGAAGTGTGGTTTGTAACAATACACAGAAGCCCGGATTTGACTCCATTTCTGAAGGTAGAAACTCAGCACAGTTCTCATCCATGGTACACACTCTGCTTTAGACCAAGAAGCACGTTCTTGCTTTCTAGATTCTCTAAGACAGCAGGTAAAGTGAGTGTGCTCAGATCAAAAGAATGGTGTTTCCTACACATATGGACCATATCTAGTTCAACTCTGATTCTGAAACTGATACAAACCACAGGTCCTCTAACATCTAATCCTTTTCATTTAAGAGCAAGAAACGTGTGAGCTCTGTGGACGATGTAGCTTCGTTTGTGCTGAAAAGTGACTGCGTTTACCTGAAACAAATTCTTGCTTTTAGGAAGACACAGAACCTGGGATTGAACTCCATTGCTGAAGGAAACACACAGCACAGTTTTTATCCATGAAACACACTCTGCTTTAGAGCAAGAAGCACGCTCTTTCTTTCTAGAGTCTCTAAGACAGCAGGAAACGTGAGTGTGCTCACAACAAAAGACCTGAGTGTCCTACACATAAGGTACATATCTACTTCAACTCTGCTTCTGAAACTGATACAAATCACAGGTCCTCTAATATTCCATGCTTTTCAATAAAGAGCGAGAAACATCTGAGCTTCGTGTACAGTGTTGCTTCCTTTGAGTGGAAAAATGACTGTGTTACAAGAAATGAAGTCTTGCTTGTAAGAAGACTCAGAGCTTGGGATTTAACTCTATTTCTGAAGCGAAACACACAGCACAGTTCTCATCCATGAAATACATTCTGCTTTAGAGTAAGAAGCATGCTCTTGCTTTCTAGGGTCTCTAATACAGCAGGAAACGTGAGTGTGCTCTGAACAAAAGAACTGTGTTTCCTTCACATACAGACCATATCTAGTTCAACTCTGCATCTAAAACTGATACAAACCACAGGTCCTCTAACATGCAATGCTGTTCAGTTAAGAGCGAGAAACATGAGAGCTTCATGAACGATGTAGATCCTTTGAGCTGAAAAGTGACTGCCCTTACCTGAAAGGAAGACTTGCTTGTAGGAAGACAAAGACCCTGGGATTTAACTCCATTTCTCAAGGTGAAAACACAGCACAGTTCTAGTCCATGCTACACACTCTGCTTTAGAGCAAGAAGCATGCTCTTGATTTCTAGAGTCTCTAATACATCAGGAAACGTGAGTGTGCTCAGAACCAAAGAACGGTGTTTCCTACACATTTGGACCATATCTTTCAACTCTGCTTCTGAAACTGATGCAAACTACAGGTTCTCTAACATCCAATGCTTGCCAGTTAAGATGAGAAACGTTTGAGCTCATGAAAGATGTAGATTGTTTGAGGTGAAAAGTGACTGCCCTTACCTGATAGAAAGTCTTGTTTGTAGGAAGACACAGACCCTGGGATTTAACTCCATTTCTGAAGGAAAAAACAGAGCACAGTTCTCATCCATGGTACACACTATGCATTAGAGCAATAAGCACGCTCTTGCTTTCTAGAGTCTCTAATACAGCAGGAAACGTGAGTGTGCTCAGAACAAAAGAATGGTGTTTCCTACAAATACGGACCATATCTAGTTCAACTCTGCTTCTGAAACTGATACAAACCACAGGTCCTCTAACATCTAATCCTTTTCAGTTAAGAGCAAGAAACGTGTGAGCTTCGTGGACGATGTAGCTTCGTTTGTGCTGAAAAGTGACTGCCTTTACCTGAAACAAATTCTTGCTTTTACGAAGACACAGAACCTGGGATTGAACTCCATTGCTGAAGGAAACACACAGCACAGTTTTCATCCATGAAACACACTCTGCTTTAGAGCAAGAAGCACGCTCTTGCTGTCTAGAATCTCTATGACAGCAGGAAACGTGAGTGTGCTCAGAACAAAAGAATGGGGTTTCCTACACATACAGACCATACAAAAGTCAACTCTGCTTCTGAAACTGATACAATCCAGAGGTCCTCTAACATCCAATCCTTTTCTGTTAAGAGCGAGAAATGTGTGAGCTTCGTGGACAATGTAGCTTTGTTTGAGCTGAAAAGTGACTGCGATTACCTGAAACAAATTCTTGCTTATAGGAAAACACAGAACCTGGGATTTAACTCCATTTCTGAAGGAAACACACAGCACAGTTTTCATCCATGAAACACACTCTGCTTTAGAGCAAGAAGCACGCTCTTGCCTTCTAGAGGCTCTAAGACAGCAGGCAACGTGAGTGTGTTCAAAACAAAAGACCTCTGTGTCCTACACATACGGTACCTATCTACTTCAACTCTGCTTCTGAAACTGATACAAATCACAGGTCCTCTAATATTCCATGCTTTTCAGTTAAGAGCAAGAAACGTGAGAGCTTCATGTACGATGTAGCTTCCTTTGAGTGGATAAATGACTGTGTTTACGAGAAACGAAGTCTTGCTTGTAAGAAGACACAGAGCCTGGGATTTAAATCCATTTCTGAAGGAAACACACAGCACAGTTCTCATCCATGAAACACACTCTGCTTTAGAGCAATAAGCGTGCTCTTGTTTTCTATAGTCTCTAATACTGCAGGAAATGTGAGTGTGCTCAGAACAAAAAACTGTGTTTCCTACATTTTGGACCATATCTAGTTCAACTCTGGTTCTTAAACTGATGCAAACCAAAGGTCCTCTAACATCCAATGCTTGCCAGCTAAGATGAGAAACGTTTGAGCTTCATGAACGATGTAGATCGTTTGAGCTGAAAAGTGACTGCCCTTACCTGAAAGGAAGACTTGCTTGTAGGAAGACACAGAACCTGGGATTTAACTCCATTTCTGAAGGTAAAAACACAGCACAGATCTCATGCATGGGACACACTCTGCTTTAGAGGAAGAAGCATGATCTTGCTTTAAGAGTCTCTAATACAGCAGGAAACGTGAGTGTGTTCAGAACAAATGAATGGGGTTTCCTACACATACGGACCATACATAGTTCAACTCTTCTTCTGAAACTGATACAAACCACAGGTACTCTAACATCCAATGCTTTTAAGTTAAGAGCGAGAAATGTGTGAGCTTCGTGGATGATGGAGCGTCGTTTGAGCTGAAAATTGACTGCGTTTACCTGAAACAATTTCTTGCTTGTAGGAACACACAGAGCCTGGGATTTAACTCCGTTTCTGAAGGAAACACACAGCAGAGTTCTCATCCATGAAGCACACTCTGCTTTAGAGCAAGAAGCATGCTCTTGTTTTCTAGAGTCTCTAATACAGCAGGAAAAGTGAGTGTGCTCAGAAAAAAGGAATGGGGTTTCCTACACATGAGGACCATATCTAGTTCAACTCTGCTTCTGAAACTGATACAAACCACAGGTCCTCTAACATCCAGTGCTGTTCAGTTAAGAGCGAGAAACATGAGAGCTTCATGAATGATGTAGATCCTTTGAGCTGAAAAGTGACTGCCCTTACCTGAAAGGAAGACTTGCTTGTAGGAAGACAAAGACCCTGGGATTTAACTCCATTTCTTGAGGTGAAAACACAGCACAGTTCTAGTCCGTGCTACACACTCTGCTTTAGAGCAAGAAGCATGCTCTTGCTTTCTAGAGTCTCTAATACATCAGGAAACGTGAGTGTGCTCAGAACCAAAGAACGGTGTTTCATACACATTAGGACCATATCTTTCAACTCTGCTTCTGAAACTGATGCAAACTACAGGTTCTCTAACATCCAATGCTTGCCAGTTAAGATGAGAAACGTTTGAGCTCATGAAAGATGTAGATTGTTTGAGGTGAATAGTGACTGCCCTTACCTGATAGGAAGTCTTGTTTGTAGGAAGACACAGACCCTGGGATTTAACTTCATTTCTGAAGGAAAAAACAGAGCACAGTTCTCATCCATGGTACACACTATGCTTTAGAGCAATAAGCACGCTCTTTCTTGCTAGAGTCTCTAATACATCAGGAAACGTGAGTGTGCTCAGAACAAAAGAATGGTGTTTCCTACAAGTACGGACCATATCTAGTTCAACTCTGCTTCTGAAACTGATACAAACCACAGGTCCTCTAACATCTAATCCTTTTCAGTTAAGAGCAAGAAACGTGTGAGCTTTGTGGACGATGTAGCTTAGTTTGAGCTGAAAAGAGACTGCCTTTACCTGAAAAAATTTCTTGCTTTTGGGAAGACACAGAACCTGGGATTGAACTACATTGCTGAAGGAAACACACAGCACAGTTTTCATCCATGAAACACAATCTGCTTTAGAGCAAGAAGCATGCTCTTGCTTTGTACAGTCTCTAATACAGCAGGAAAAGTGAGTGTGCTCAGAACAAATGAACGGTGTTTCCTACACATCTGGACCATATCTAGTTAAACTCTGCTACTGAAACTGATACAAACCACAGGTCCTCTAACATCGAATTCTTTTCAGTTAAGAGGGAGAAAGAGGTGAGCTTTGTGGACGATGTAGCTTCGTTTGAGCTGAAAAGTGACTGCGTCTACCTGAAACAAATTCTTGCTTGTAGGAAGACACAGAGCCTGGGATTTCACTCCATTTCTGCAGGAAACACACAGCACAGTTTTCATCCATGAAACACACTCTGCTTTAGAGCAAGAAGCACGCTCTTGTTTTGTAGAGTCTCTAATACAGCAGGAAACGTGAGTGTGCTCAGAACAAGTGAACGGTGTTTGCTACACATTTGGACCATATCTAGTTCAACTCTGCTTCTGAAACGGATGCAAACTACAATTACTCTAACATCCAATGCTTTTCAGTTAAGAGCGAGAAATATTAGAGCTTCATGAACAATGTAGATCGTTTGAGCTGAAACGTGACTGCCCTTACCTGAAAGGAAGACTTGCTTGTAGGAAGACACAGAACCTGGGATTTAACTCCATTTCTGAAGGTAAAACACTGCACAGTTCTCATCCATGGTACACACTCTGCTTTAGAGCAAGAAGCACGCTCTTTCATTATAGAGTCTCTAATACATCAGGATACGTGAGTGTGCTCAGAACAATTGAACTGTGTTTCCTACACATTTGGACCATATCTAGTTCAACTCTGCTTCTTAAATTGATCCAAACCACAGGTCCTGTAACATCCGATGCTTGCCACTAAGATGAGAAACATTTGAGCTTCATGAACTTTGTAGATCGTTTGAGCTGAACAGTGACTGACCTTACCTGAATGGACGACATGCTTTTAGAAAGACACAGAACCTGGGATTTAACTCCATTTCTGAAGGTAAAAACACAGCACAGATCTCATGCATGGAACACACTCTGCTTTACAGGAAGAAGCATGATCTTGCTTTCTAGAATCTCTAATACAGCAGGAAACGTGAGTGTGCTCAGAACAAAAGAATGGGGTTTCCTACACATACAGACCATATAAAAGTCAACTCTGCTTCTGAAACTGATACAAACCAGAGGTCCTCTAACATCCAATCCTTTTCTGTTAAGAGCGAGAAATGTGTGAGCTTCGTGGACAATGTAGCTTTGTTTGAGATGAAAAGTGACTGCGTTTACCTGAAACAAATTCTTGCTTATAGGAAAACACAGAACCTGGGATTTAACTCCATTTCTGAAGGAAACACACAGCACAGTTTTCATCCATGAAACACACTCTGCTTTAGAGCAAGAAGCACGCTCTTGCTTTCTAGAGGCTCTAAGACAGCAGGCAACGTGAGTGTGTTCAAAACAAAAGACCTCTGTGTCCTACACTTACGGTACCTATCTACTTCAACTCTGCTTCTGAAACTGATACAAATCACAGGTCCTCTAATATTCCATGCTTTTCAGTTAAGAGCAAGAAACGTGAGAGCTTCATGTACGATGTAGCTTCCTTTGAGTGGATAAATGACTGTGTTTACGAGAAACGAAGTCTTGCTTGTAAGAAGACACAGAGCCTGGGATTTAAATCCATTTCTGAAGGAAACACACAGCACAGTTCTCATCCATGAAACACACTCTGCTTTAGAGCAATAAGCATGCTCTTGTTTTCTATAGTCTCTAATACTGCAGGAAATGTGAGTGTGCTCAGAACAAAAAACTGTGTTTCCTACATTTTGGACCATATCTAGTTCAACTCTGCTTCTGAAACTGATACAAACCACAGGTCCTCTAACATCTAATCCTTTTCAGTTAAGAGCGAGAAAGAGGTGAACTTCGTGGACGATGTAGCTTCGTTTTTGCTGTAAAGTGACTGCCTTTACCTGAAACAAATTCTTGCTTTTAGGAAGACACAGAACCTGGGATTGAACTCCATTGCTGAAGGAAACACACAGCACAGTTTTCATCCATGAAACACACTCTGCTTTAGAGCAAGAAGCACGCTCTTGCTCTCTAGAGTCTCTAAGACAGCAGGAAACGTGAGTGTGCTCTGAACAAAAGAACCATGTTTCCTTCACATACAGACCATATCTAGTTCAACTCTGCATCTAAAACTGATACAAACCACAGGTCCTCTAACATGCAATGCTTGCCAGTTAACATGAGAAACGTGTTAGCTTCATGACGATGTAGATCTTTTCAGCTGAAAAGTGACTGCCCTTACCTGAAACAATGTCTTGCTTGTATGAAGACACAGAGCCTGATCTTGCTTTCTAGAGTCTCTAATACAGCAGTAAAGGTGAGTGTGCTCAGAAAAAAGGAATGGGGTTTCCTACACATGAGGACCATATCTAGTTCAACTCTGCTTCTGAAACTGATACAAACCACAGGTCCTCTAACATCCAGTGCTGTTCAGTTAAGAGCGAGAAACATGAGAGCTTCATGAACGATGTAGATCCTTTGAGCTGAAAAGTGACTGCCCTTACCTAAAAGGAAGACTTGATTGTAGGAAGACACAGACCGTGGGAATAACTCCATTTCTGAAGGTAAAAACAGAGCACAGTACTCATCCATGGCACACACTCTGCTTTAGAGCAAGAAGCACAATCTTGCTTTCTAGAGTCTCTGATGCATCAGGAAATGTGAGTGTGCTCTGAACAAAAGAATGGTGTTTCCTACAAATACAGACCATATCTACTTCAACTCTGCTTCTGAATCTGATACAAAGGACAGGTCCTCTAACACCCAATCCTTTTCAGTTAAGAGCAAGAAACGTGTGAGCTTCGTGGACGATGTAGCTTAGTTTGAGCTGAAAAGTGACTGCCTTTACCTGAAACAATTTCTTGCTTTTGGGAAGACACAGAACCTGGGAATGAACTCCATTGCTGAAGGAAACACACAGCACAGTTTTCATTCATGAAACACACTCTGCTTTAGAGCAAGAAGCACGCTCTTGCTGTCTAGAGTCTCTAATACAGCAGGAAACGTGAGTGTGCTCACAACAAAAGACCTGAGTGTCCTACATGTAAGGTACATATCTACTTCAACTCTGCTTCTGAAACTGATACAAATCACAGGTCCTCTAATATTCCATGCTTTTCAATTAAGAGCGAGAAACATCTGAGCTTCGTGTACAGTGTTGCTTCCTTTGAGTGGAAAAATGACTGTGTTACGAGAAATGAAGTCTTGCTTGTAAGAAGACTCAGAGCTTGGGATTTAACTCTATTTCTGAAGCGAAACACACAGCACAGTTCTCATCCATGAAATACACTCTGCTTTAGAGCAAGAAGCACGCTCTTGCTTTCTAGGGTCTCTAATACAGCAGGAAACGTGAGTGTGCTCTGAACAAAAGAACCGTGTTTCCTTCACATACAGACCATATCTAGTTCAACTCTGCATCTAAAACTGATACAAACCACAGGTCCTCTAACATGCAATGCTTGCCAGTTAAGATGAGAAACGTGTTAGCTTCATGACGATGTAGTTCTTTTCAGCTGAAAAGTGACTGCCCTTACCTGAAACAATGTCTTGCTTGTATGAAGACACAGAGCCTGGGTTTTAACTCCATTTCTGATGGAAACACACAGCACAGTTTTCATCCATGGTACACACTCTGCTTTAGAGGAAGAAGCACGATCTTGCTTTCTAGAGTCTCTAATACAGCAGGAAAGGTGAGTATGCTCAGAAAAAAGGAATGGGGTTTCCTACACATGCGGACCATATCTAGTTCAACTCTGCTTCTGAAACTGATACAAACCACAGGTCCTCTAACATCCAATTCTTTTCAGTTAAGAGCGAGAAAGAGGTGAACTTTGTGGACGATGTAGCTTCGTTTGAGCTGAAAAGTTACTGTGTCTACCTGAAACAAATTCTTGCTTGTAGGAAGACACAGTGCCTGGGATTTAATTCCATTTCTGTGGGAAGCACGCAGCACAGTTTTCATCCATGAAACACACTCTGCGTTAGAGCAAGAAGCACGCTCTTGCTTTGTAGAGTCTCTAATACAGCAGGAAACATGAGTGTGCTCAGAACAAATGAACGGTATTTGCTACACATTTGGACCATATCTAGTTCAACTCTGCTTCTGAAACGGATGCAAACTACAATTTCTCTAAAATCCAATGCTTTTCAGTTAAGAGCGAGAAACATTAGAGCTTCATGAACAATGTAGATCGTTTGAGCTGAAAAGTGAGTGCCCTTACCTGAAAGGAAGACTTGCTTGTAGGAAGACACAGAGCCTGGGATTGAACTACATTGCTGAAGGAAACACACAGCACAGTTTTCATCCATGAAACACACTCTGCTTTAGAGCAATAAGCACGCTCTTTCTTTCTAGAGTCTCTAAGTCAGCAGGAAACGTGAGTGTGCTCACAACAAAAGACCTGTGTGTCCTACACATACGGTACATATCTACTTCAACTCTGCTTCTGAAACTGATACAAATCACAGGTCCTCTAATTTTCCATGCTTTTCAGTTAAGAGCAAGAATCGTGTGAGCTTCGTGTACAATGTAGCTTCCTTTGAGTGGAAAAATGACTGCGTTTACGAGAAAGGAAGTCTTGCTTGTAAGAAGACACAGAGACTGGGATTTAACTCCATTTATGAAGGCAAACACACAGCACAGTTCTCATCCATGAACCACACTCTGCTTTAGAGCAATAAGCATGCTCTTGCTTTCTCGAGTCTCTAATACAGCAGGAAACCTTAGTGTGCTCAGAACAAAAGAACTGTGTTTCCTAGACATTTGGACCATATCTAGTTCAACTCTGCTTCTTAAACTGATGCAAACCACAGGTCCTCTAACATACAATGCTTTTCAATTAAGAGCGAGAAACATTAGAGTTTCATGAACGATGTAGATCATTTGAGCTGAAAAGTGACTGCCCTTACCTGAAAGGAAGACTTGCTTGTAGGAAGACACAGACCCTGGGATTTAACTCCATTTCTGAAGATGAAAACACAGCACAGTTCTCATCCATGGTACACACTCTGCTTTAGAACAAGAAGCACGCTCTTGCTTTCTAGAATCTCTAATACAGCAGGAAAGATGAGTGTGCTCAGAACCAAAGAATGGTGTTTCCTACCGATACGGACCATATCTAGTTCAAATCTGCTTCTGAAACTGATGCAAACTATAGGTTCTCTAACATCCAATGCTTGCCAGTTAAGATGAGAAACATTTGAGCTTCATGAATGATGTAGATTGTTTGAGGTGAATAGTGACTGCCCTTACCTGATAGGAAGTCTTGTTTGTAGGAAGACACAGAACCTCGGATTTAACTCCATTTATGAAGGTAAAAACAAAGCACAGTTCTCATCCATGGTACACACTCTGCTTTAGAGCAAGAAGCACACTCTTGCTTTCTAGAGTCTATTAGACAGCAGGAAACGTGAGTATGCTCACAACAAAAGACTTGTGTGTCCTACACATACTGTACATAACTACTTCAACTCTGCTTCTGAAACTGATACAAATCACAGGTCCTCTAACATTCCATACTTTTCATTTAAGAGTGAGAAACGTGTGAGCTTCGTGTATGATGTTGCTTCCTTTGAGTGGAAAAATGACTGTGTTTATGAGAAACGATGTCTTGCTTGTAAGAAGACACAGAGCCTGGAATTTAACTCCATTTCTGAAGGGAAACACACAGCACAGTTCGCATCCATGAAACACACACTGTTTTAGAGCAAGAAGCACACTCTTGCTTTCTACAGTCTCTAAAACAGCAGAAAACGTGAGTGTGCTCAGAACAAAAAAAACGTGTTTCCTACACATTTGGACCATATCTAGTTCAACTATGCTTCTGAAACTGATACAAACCACAGGTCCTGTAACATCAAATGCTTTTCAGTTAAAAGCAAGAAATGTGTCAGGTTCGTGGACGATGTTGCTTCGTTTGAGCTGAAAGATGACTGCGTTTACCTGAAACAAATTCTTGCTTGTAGGAAGACACAGAGCCTGGGATTTAATTCCATTTCTGAAGTAAACACACAACACAGTTTTCATCCATGAAAGACACTCTGCTTTACAGCAAGCATCACGCTCTTGCTTTCTAGAATCTCTAATACAGCAGGAAACGTGAGTGTGCTCAGAATAAAAGAATGGTGTTTCCTATACAAACGGACCATATCTAGTTCAACTCTGCTTCTGAAACTGATACAAACCAGAGGTCCTCTATATCCAATCCTTTTCAGTTAAGAGCGAGAAACGTGTGAGCTTCATGGACGATGTAGATTCGTTTGAGCTGAAACGTGACTGCGTCTACCTAAAAATTCTTGCTTGTAGGAAGACACAGAGCCTGGGATTTAACTCTGTTTTAAGGCAAGAATCATCCTATTCTATCCAGCTTGCAACATGCTCTTCTTTCCAGCATCTCCAATACAGGTCTTCTTACATAAATGCTATTTAGTTAATAGTGATAATCGCCTTTGTGTTCTAGAACTGTGCAAAATCATTTGAGCCAAAAATTCACTTGGTTTACCGGAAATCAACTCTTGCTTGTAGGAAGACACGGATCATGGAGTTTATCTCCGTTTCTGAGGGGAAATTCAGACCAGAATTCTCATTCCTGAAAAACACTCTGTTTAAAGCCATGAATCATCCTCTTCTTTCCAGCGACTCCAATACATCAAGTACCATGAGCATCCCCAGAAAAAAAAACTGTGTTTCATACTCATAAGGTCAATATGTAGTTCAACTCTGCTTATGAAACTGATACAAACCAAAGCTCCTCTTACATAAATGCTCTTTAGTTAATAGTGAGAATAGCGTTGGATTCGTGAACTGCAAAAAATCGTTTGAGCCCAAAATTCACAGGTTTACCAGAAATGAACTCTTGCCTGTAGGAAGACACAGATCCTGGGATTAAATGCCGTTTCTGAAGTCAAATTCAGACCAGAGTTCTCATCCCTGAAAAAAACTCTGTTTTAAGGCAAGAATCATCCTATTCTATCCAGCTTGCAAGATGCAAGATCTTCTTTCCAGCATCTCCAATACAGTAAGAACCATGAGCATGCCTAGGAAAAAAGATCTGTGTTTCCAACTCATAAGGACCATATGTAGTTCAACTCTGCTTATGAAACTGATACAGTCCACAGGTCTTCTTACATAAATGCTCTTTAGTTAATAGTGATAATCGCATTTGTGTTCTAGAACTGTGCAAAATCATTTAAGCCAAAAATTCACTTGGTTTACCAGAAATGAACTCTTGCTTGTAGGAAGACACGGATCATGGAGTTTAACTCCGTTTCTGAGGCGAAATTCAGACCAGAATACTCATTCCTGAAAAACACTCTGTTTTAAGCCATGAATCATCCTCTTCTTTCCAGGGTCTCCAATACATTAAGAACCATGTGCATGCCCAGAAAAAAAGAACTATGTTTCCTACTCAGACAGACAATATGTAGTTCACCTCTGCTTATGAAACTGATACAAACCACAGCTCCTCTTACATAAATCCTCTTTATTTAATAGTGAGTATAGTGTTGGCTTCGTGAACTGTGAAAAATCATTTGAGTCCAAAATTCTCTAGGTTTACCAGGAATGAAGTCTTGTTTGTAGGAAGACACAGATCCTGGGGTTTAACTCCGTTTCTGAAGGCAAATTCAGACCAGAGTTCTCATCCCTGAAACACACTCTGTTTTAACGAAGAAGCAAGCTCTTCTTTCCATAGTCTAAAATACAGCAAGAACCATGAGCATGCCCTGAAAAAAAGAACTGTGTTTCCTATTCATACGGACCATATGTAGTTCAACTCTGTTAGTGAAAGTGATACAAACCACACCTCATCTTACATAAATGCTCTTTAGTTAACAGTGAGAATAGCGTTGGGTTCGTGAATTGTGAAAAAGCATTTGAGTCCAAAATTCACTGGTTTTACCAGAAATGAACTCTTGCTTGTAGGAAGACACAGATCCTAGGGTTTAACTCCGTTTCTGATGGGAAATTCAGACCAGAATTCTCATCCCTGAAAAACACTCTGTTTTAAGGCAAGAATCATCCTATTCTATCCAGAGTCTCCAATACAGTAAGAACCATGAGCATGCCCAGAAAAAAAGACCTGTGTTTCTTAATTATACGGACCATGTGTAGTTCAACTCTGCTTATGAAATGTTACAGACCACAGCTCCTCTTACATAAATGTTGTTTATTTAATAGTGAGAATAGTGTTGGCTTTGTGAAATGCGAAAAGTCATTTGAGCCCAAAATTCCCTGGGTTAACCAGAAATGAACCCTTGCTTGTAGGAAGACACAGATCCTGGGGGTTAAATCCTTTTCAGAAGGGAAATTCAGAGCAGTGTTCTCATCCATGAAACACACTCTGATTTAACTCAAGAAGCAAGCTCTTCTTTCCAAAACCTAAAATAAATCAAGAACCATGAATATGCCCTGAAAAGAAGAACTGTGTTTCCTACTCATACAGACCATATGTAGTTCAACTCTGCTTATGAAACTGATACAAACCACAGCTTCTCTTACATGAATGCTCTTTAGTTAATAGTGATAATCACGTTGGCTTCATGAACTGCGAAAATCATTTGAGCCCAAAATTCACTGGGTTTAACAGAAATCAACCCTTGCTTGTAGGAAGACACAGATCCTGGGGTTTAACTCCGTTTCCGAAGAGAAATTAGTACCAGAGTTCTCATCCATTAAACACACTCTGCTTTAACGCAAGAAGAAAACTCCTCTTTCCAGCGGCTCCAATACATGAAGTACCATGAGCATGCCCAGAAAAAAAAAAACTGTGTTTCATACTCATAAGGACAATATGTAGTTCAACTCTGCTTATGAAACTGATACAAACCAAAGCTCCTCTTACATAAATGCTCTTTAGTTAATAGTGAGAATAGCGTTGGATTCGTGAACTGCGAAAAATCATTTGAGCCCAAAATTCACTGGGTTTACCAGAAATGAACTCTTGCTTGTAGGAAGACACAGATCCTGGGGTTTAATTCCATTTCTGAAGGGAATGAGACCAGAATTCTCATCCCAGAAAAACACTCTATTTTAAGGCATGAATCATCCTCTTCTTTCCAGGATCTCCAATACAGTAAGAACCTTGAGCATTCCCAGAAAAACAGAACTGTGTTTCCTACTCATGCGGACCATATGTAGTTCAACTGTGCTTATGAAACTGATACAAACAACATCTCCTCTTACTAAAATGTTCTTTAGTTAATAGTGAGAATCATGTTGGGTTCGTGAACTGCTAAAAATCATTTGAGCCAAAATGTCACTTGGTTTATCAGAAATGAACTCTTGCCTGTAGGAAGACACAGATCGTGGGATTAAATGCCGTTTCTGAAGCCAAATTCACACCAGAGTTCTCATCCCTAAAAAAACTCTGTTTTAAGGCAAGAATCATCCCATTCTATCCAGCTTGCAAGATGCAAGCTCTTCTTTCCAGCATCTCCAATACAGTAAGAACCATGAGCATGCCTAGGAAAAAAGATCTGTGTTTCCAACTCATAAGGACCATATGTAGTTCAACTCTGCTTATGAAACTGATACAGTCCACAGGTCTTCTTACATAAATGCTCTTTAGTTAATAGTGATAATCGCCTTGTGTTCTAGAACTGTGCAAAATCATTTGAGCCAAAAATTCACTTGGTTTACCAGAAATGAACTCTTGCTTGTAGGAAGACATGGATCATGGAGTTTAACTCCGTTTCTGAGGGGAAATTCAGACCAGAATTCTCATTTCTGAAAAACACTCTGTTTTAAGCCATGAATCATCCTCTTCTTTCCATGGTCTCCAATACAATAAGAACCATGTGCATGCCCAGAAAAAAAGAACTGTGTTTCCTACTCAGACGGACAATATGTAGTTCACGTCTGCTTATGAAACTGATACAAACCACAGCTCCTCTTACATAAATCCTCTTTAGTTAATAGTGAGTATAGTGTTGGCTTCGTGAACTGTGAAAAATCATTTGAGCCCAAAATTCACTAGGTTTACCAGGAATGAACTCTTGTTTGTAGGAAGACACAGATCCTGGGGTTTAACTCTGTTTCTGAAGGCAAATTCAGACCAGAGTTCTCTTCCCTGAAACACACTCTGTTTTAACGAAGAAGCAAGCTCTTCTTTCCATAGTCTAAAACACAGCAAGAACCATGAGCATGCCCTGAAAAAAAGAACTGTGTTCCTATTCATACGGACCATATGTAGTTCAACTCTGTTTGTGAAAGTGATACAAACCACACCTCCTCTTACATAAATGCTCTTTAGTTAATAGTGAGAATAGCATTGGGTTCGTGAATTGTGAAAAATCATTTGACCACAAAATTCACTGGTTTTACCAGAAATGAACTCTTGCTTGTAGGAAGACACAGATCCTAGGGTTTAACTCCGTTTCTGATGGGAAATTCAGACCAGAATTCTCATCCCTGAAAAACACTCTGTTTTAAGGCAAGAATCATCCAATTCTATCCAGAGTCTCCAATACAGTAAGAACCATGAGCATTCCCAGAAAAAAAGAACTGTATTTCCTACTCATGCAGACCTTATGTAGTTCAATTCTGCTTATGATACTGATTCAAAACACATCTCCTCTTACATAAATCCTCTTTAGTTAATAGTGAGAATAGCGTTGGCTTTGTGAACAGCGAAAAATCATTTGAGCCCAAAATTCACTGGGTTTACCAGGATTGAACTCTTGCTTGTAGGAAGACACAGATCCTGGCGTTTAACTCTGTTTCTGAAGGCAAATTGAGACCAGAGTTGTCATCCCTGAAACACACTCTGTTTTAACGAAGAAGCAAGGTCTTCTTTCCAGAGTCTAAAATACAGCAAGACCATGAGCATGCCCTGACAAAAAGAACTGTGTTTCCTACTCAAGCGGACCATATGTAGTTCAACTGTGCTTATGAAACTGATACAAACAACATCTCCTCTTACTAAAATGCTCTTTAGTTAATAATAAGAATCATGTTGGGTTCGTGAACTGCTAAAAATCATTTGAGCCAAAAATTCACTTGGTTTACCAGAAATGAACTCTTGCTTTTAGGAAGACACAGATCCTGGGGTTTAACGCCGTTTCTGAAGTCAAGTTCAGACCAGCGTTCTCATCCCTGAAAAAACTCTGTTTTAAGGCAAGAGTCATCCTATTCTATCCAGCTTGCAAGATGCAAGCTCTTTTTTCCAGGATCTCCAATACAGTAAGAACCATGAGCATGCCTAGAAAAAAAGATCTGTGTTTCCAACTCATAAGGACCATATGTAGTTCAACTGTGCTTATGAAACTGATACAGGCCACAGGACTTCTTACATAAATGCTCTTTAGCTAATAGTGATAATCGTGTGGTGTTCTAGAACTGTGTAAAATCATTTGAGCCGAAAATTCAATTGGTTTACCATAAATGAACTCTTGCTTGTAGGAAGACACTGATCCTTGGGTTTAACTCTGTTTCTGAAGGCAAATTCAGACCAGAGTTCTCATCCTTGAAAAACACTCTGTTTTAAGACAAGAATCATCCTCTTCTTTCCAGTGTCTCCAATACAGTAAGAAACATCAGCATGCCAAGAAAAAAAGAACTGTGTTTCCTACTGAAACGGACCATATGTAGTTCAACTCTGCTTATGAAACTGATACAAACCACAGCTCCTCTTACAAAAATGCTCTTTAGTTAATAGTGAGAATCATGTTGGGTTCGTGAACTGTGAAAAATCATTTGAGTCCCAAATTCCCTGGGTTTACCAGAAATGAACTCTTGCTTGTAGGAAGACACTGATCCTTGGCTTTAACTCTGTTTCTGAAGGCAAATTCAGACCAGAGTTCTCATCCTTGAAAAACACTCTGTTTTAAGACAAGAATCATCCTCTTCTTTCCAGTGTCTCCAATACAGTAAGAAACATCAGCATGCCCAGAGAAAAAGAACTGTGTTTCCTACTAATACAGACGATATGTAGTTCAACTCTGCTTCTCAAGCTGATACAAACCACAGCTTGTCTTACATAAATCCTCTTTAGTTAATAGTGAGAATAGCGTTGTGTTTGTGAACTGCGAAAAATCATTTCAGCCCGAAATTCGCCGGGTTTACCAGAAGTGAACTCTTGCTTGTAGGAAGACACAGATAGTGGGGTTTAACTCCGTTTCTGAAGGCAAATTAAGACCAGAGTTGTCATCCTTGAAACACACTCTGTATTAACGAAGAAGCAAGCTCTTCTTTCCAGAGTCTAAAATACAGCAAGAACCATGAGCATGCCCTGAAAAAAAGAACTGTGTTTCCTACTCATGCGGACCATATGTAGTTCAACTGTGCTTATGAAACTGATACAATTAACATCTCCTCTTACAAAAATGCTCTTTAGTTAATAGTAAGCATCATGTTGGTTCGTGAACTGCTAAAAATCATTTCAGCCAAAAATTCACTTGGTTTACCATAAATGAACTCTTGCTTGTAGGAAGACTCGGATCATGGGGTTTAATTCCGTTTCTGAAGGGAAATTCAGACCAGAGTTCTCATCACTGAAACACACTCTATTTTAACGAAGAAGCAAGCTCTTCTTTCCATAGTCTAAAATACAGCAAGAACCATGAGCATGCACTGAAAAAAAGAACTGTGTTTCTTACTCATACAGACAATATGTAGTTCAGTTCTGCTTATGAAACTGATTCAAACCACAGTTCCTCTTACATAAATCCTCTTTAGTTAATAGTGAGAATCGCGTTGGGTTCGTGAACTACGAAAAATCATTTGAGCCCAAAATTCACTGGGTTTACCTGAAATGAACTCTTGCTTGTAGGAAGACACAGATCCTGGTCTTTATCTCCAATTATGAAGGCAAATTCAGACCAGAATTCTCAACCCTCAGAAACACTGTTTTAAGGCAAGAATCATCCTCTTCTTTCAAGCGTCTCCAAAAGAGTAAGAAGCATGAGCATGCCCAGAAAAAAAGAACTGTGTTTCCTACTCATACGGAACAATTGTACTTCAACTCTCCTTATGAAATGTTACAGACCACAGCTCCTCTTACATAAATGCTCTTTAGTTAATAGTGAGAATCGCGTTGGGTTCTAGAACTGTGTAAAATCATTGAGCCCAAAATTCACTGGGTTTACCAGAAATGAACTCTTGCTTGTAGGAAGACACAGATCCTGGGGTTTAACTTCGTTTCTTCAGGGAAATTCAACCCAGTGTTCTCATCCATGAAACACACTCTGTTTTCATGCAAGAAACAAGCTCTTCTTTACAGCGGCTCCAATACATCAAGAACCGTGAGCATGCCCAGTAAAAAAGAACTGTGTTTCCTACTCAAACGGACCATATGTAGTTCAACTCTGCTTATGAAACTGATACAAACCACAGCTCCTCTTACAAAAATGCTCTTTAGTTAATAGTGAGAATCATGTTGGGTTCGTGAACTGTGAAAAATCATTTGAGCCCCAAATTCACTGGGTTTACCAGAAATGAACTCTTGCTTGTAGGAAGACACTGATCCTTGGCTTTAACTCTGTTTCTGAAGGCAAATTCAGACCAGAGTTCTCATCCTTGAAAAACACTCTGTTTTAAGACAAGAATCATCCTCTTCTTTCCAGTGTCTCCAATACACTAAGAAACATCAGCATGCCCAGAAAAAAAGAACTGTGTTTCCTACTCATACCTAACAATTGTAGTTCAACTCTGCTTATGAAATGTAACAGACCTCAGCTCCTCTTACATAAATGCTCTTTAGTTAATAGTGATAATCGCGTTGGGTTCTAGAACCGTGTAAAATCATTTGAGCCCAACATTCACTGGGTTTACCAGAAATTAACTCTTCCTTGTAGGAAGACACAGATCCTGGGGTTTAACTTCGTTTCTTCAGGGAAATTCAACCCAGTGTTCTCATCCATCAAACACACTCTGTTTTCATGCAAGAAACAAGCTCTTCTTTACAGCGGCTCCAATACATCAAGAACCATGAGCATGCCCAGTAAAAAAGAACTGTGTTTCCTACTCAAACGGACCATATGTAGTTCAACTCTGCTTATGAAACTGATACAAACCACAGCTCCTCTTACATAAATGCTCTTTAGTTAATAGTAAGAATCATGTTGGGTTCGTGAACTGCTAAAAATCATTTGAGCCAAAAATTCACTTGGTTTACCAGAAATGAACTCTTGCTTGTAGGAAGACACAGATCCTGGTTTTTAACGCCTTTTCTGAAGTCAAGTTCAGACCAGCGTTCTCATCCCTGAAAAAACTCTGTTTTAAGGCAAGAATCGTCCTATTCTATCCAGCTTGCAAGTTGCAAGCTCTTCTTTCCAGGATCTCCAATACAGTAAGAACCATGAGCATGCCTAGAAAAAAAGATCTGTGTTTCCAACTCATAAGGACCATATGTACTTCAACTCTGCTTATGTAACTGATACAGGCCACAGGTCTTCTTACATAAATGCTCTTTTGCTAATAGTGATAATCGTGTGGTGTTCTAGAACTGTGTAAAATCATTTGAGCCGAAAATTCACTTTGTTTACCAGAAATGAACTCTTGCTGGTAGGAAGACACATATCCTGGGGTTTAACTTCATTTCTTCAGGGAAATTCAACCCAGTGTTCTCATCCATGAAACACACTCTGTTTTCATGCAAGAAACAAGCTCTTCTTTACAGCGGCTCGAATACATCAAGAACCATGAGCATGCCCAGTAAAAAAGAACTGTGTTTCCTACTGAAACGGACCATATGTAGTTCAACTCTGCTTATGAAACTGATACAAACCACAGCTCCTCTTACAAAAATTCTCTTTAGTTAATAGTGAGAATCGCGTTGGGTTCGTGAACTACGAAAAATCATTTGAGCCCAAAATTCACTGGGTTTACCTGAAATGAACTATTGCTTGTAGGAAGACACTGATCCTTGGGTTTAACTCTGTTTCTGAAGGCAAATTCAGACCAGAGTTCTCATCCTTGAAAAACACTCTGTTTTAGACAAGAATCATCCTCTTCTTTCCAGTGTCTCCAATACAGTAAGAAACATCAGCATGCCCAGAAAAAAAGAACTGTGTTTCCTACTAATACAGACGATATGTAGTTCAACTCTGCTTATCAAACTGATGCAAACCACAGCTTCTCTTACATAAATCCTCTTTAGTTAATAGTGAGAATATCGTTGGGTTCGTGAACTATGTAAAATCTTTTGAGCCCAAAATTCACTTGGTTTACCAGAAATGAACTCTTGCTTGTCGCAAGACACAGATCCTGTGGATTAACTCCGTTTCTGAAGGGAAATTCAGACCAGAGTTCTCATCCCTGAAACAAACTCAGTTTTTAAAAAGAAGCAAGCTCTTCTTTCCAGAGTCTAAAATACAGCAAGAACCATGAGCATGGCCTGAAAAAAAGAACTGTTTTTCCTATTCATACAGACCATATGTAGTTCAACTCTGTTTGTGAAAATGATACAAAGCGTACCGCCTCTTACATAAATGCTCTTTAGTTAATAGTGAGAATAGCGTTGGGTTCGTGAATTGCGAAAAATCATTTGAGCCCAAAATTCACTGGTTTTACCAGAAATGAACTCTTGCTTGTAGGAAGACACAGAATCTAGGGTTTAACTCCGTTTCTGATGGGAAATTCAGAACAGAATTCTCATCCCTGAAAAACACTCTGTTTTAAGGCAAGAATCATCCTATTCTATCCAGAGTCTCCAATACAGTAAGAACCATGAGCATTCCAGAAAAAAAGAACTGTATTTCCTACTCATGCAGACCATATGTAGTTCAATTCTGCTTATGAAACTGATTCAAAACACAGCTCCTCTTACATAAATCCTCTTTAGTTAATAGTGAGAATAGCGTTGGCTTCGTGAACAGTGAAAAATCATTTGAGCCCAAAATTCACTGGGTTTACCAGAAATGAACTCTTGCTTGTAGGAAGACACAGATCCTGGTCTTTAACTCCGATTATGAAGGCAAATTCAGACCAGAATTCTCAACCCTCAAAAACACTGTTTTAAGGCAAGAATCATCCTCTTCTTTCAAGCGTCTCCAAAAGAGTAAGAAGCATGAGCATGCCCAGAAAAAAAGAACTGTGTTTCCTACTCATACGGAACAATTGTAGTTCAACTCTGCTTATGAAATGTTACAGACCACAGCTCCTCTTACATAAATGTTCTTTAGTTAATAGTGATAATCGCGTTGTGTTCTAGAACTGTGTAAAATCATTTGAGCCCAAAATTCACTGGGTTTACCAGAAATGAACTCTTGCTTGTAGGAAGACACAGATCCTGGGGTTTAACTTCGTTTCTTCAGGGAAATTCAACCCAGTGTTCTCATCCATGAAACACACTCTGTTTTCATGCAAGAAACAAGCTCTTCTTTACAGCGGCTCGAATACATCAAGAACCATGAGCATGCCCAGTAAAAAAGAACTGTGTTTCCTACTGAAACGGACCATATGTAGTTCAACTCTGCTTATGAAACTGATACAAACCACAGCTCCTCTTACAAAAATGCTCTTTAGTTAATAGTGAGAATCGCGTTGGGTTCGTGAACTACGAAAAATCATTTGAGCCCAAAATTCACTGGGTTTACCTGAAATGAACTATTGCTTGTAGGAAGACACTGATCCTTGGGTTTAACTCTGTTTCTGAAGGCAAATTCAGACCAGAGTTCTCATCCTTGAAAAACACTCTGTTTTAAGACAAGAATCATCCTCTTCTTTCCAGTGTCTCCAATACAGTAAGAAACATCAGCATGCCCAGAAAAAAAGAACTGTGTTTCCTACTAATACAGACGATATGTAGTTCAACTCTGCTTATCAAACTGATACAAACCATATCTTCTCTTACATAAATCCTCTTTAGTTAATAGTGAGAATAGCGTTGGGTTTGTGAACTGCGAAAAATCATTTCAGCCCGAAATTCGCCGGGTTTACCAGAAATGAACTCTTGCTTGTAGGAAGACACAGATAGTGGGGTTTAACTCCGTTTCTGAAGGCAAATTCAGACCAGAGTTGTCATCCCTGAAACACACTCTGTTTTAACGAAGAAGCAAGCTCTTCTTTCCAGAGTCTAAAATACAGCAAGAACCATGAGCATGCCCTGAAAAAAAGAACTGTGTTTCCTACTCATGCGGACCATATGTAGTTCAACTGTGCTTATGAAACTGATACAAACAACATCTCCTCTTACTAAAATACTCTTTAGTTAATAGTAAGCATCATGTTTTTTCGTGAACTGCTAAAAATCATTTGAGCCAAAAATTCACTTGGTTTACCAGAAATGAACTCTTGCTTGTAGGAAGACACAGATCCTGGGGTTTAACGCCGTTTCTGAAGTCAAGTTCAGAACAGAGTTCTCATTCCTGAAAAAAAACTCTGTTTTAAGGCAAGAATCCTCCTATTATATCCAGCTTGCAAGATGCAAGCTCTTCTTTCCAGGATCTCCAAAACAGTAAGAACCATGAGCATGCCTAGAAAAAAAGATCTGTGTTTCCAACTCATAAGGACCATATGTAGTTCAACTCTGCTTATGAAACTTATACAGGCCACAGGTCTTCTTACAAAAATGCTCTTTAGTTAATAGTGATAATCGTGTGGTGTCCTAGAACTGTGTAAAATCATTTGAGCCAAAAATTCACTTGGTTTACCATAAATGAACTCTTGCTTGTATGAAGACTCGGATCATGGGGTTTAATTCCGTTTCTGAAGGGAAATTCAGACCAGAGTTCTCATCACTGAAACACACTCTGTTTTAACGAAGAAGCAAGCTCTTCTTTCCATAGTCTAAAATACAGCAAGAACCATGAGCATGCACTGAAAAAAAGAACTGTGTTTCTTACTCATACAGACCATATGTAATTCAGTTCTGCTTATGAAACTGATTCAAACCACAGTTCCTCTTACATAAATCCTCTTTAGTTAATAGTGAGAATCGCGTTGGGTTCGTGAACTACGAAAAATCATTTGAGCCCAAAATTCACTGGGTTTACATGAAATGAACTCTTGCTTGTAGGAAGACACAGATCCTGGTCTTTAACTCCGATTATGAAGGCAAATTCAGACCAGAATTCTCAACCCTCAAAAACACTGTTTTAAGGCAAGAATCATCCTCTTCTTTCAAGCGTCTCCAAAAGAGTAAGAAGCATGAGCATGCCCAGAAAAAAAGAACTGTGTTTCCTACTCATACGAAACAATTGTAGTTCAACTATGCTTATGAAATGTTACAGACCACAGCTCCTCTTACATAAATGCTCTTTAGTTAATAGTGATAATCGCGTTGTGTTCTAGAACTGTGTAAAATCATTTGAGCCCAAAATTCACTGGGTTTACCAGAAATGAACTCTTGCTTGTAGGAAGACACAGATCCTGGGGTTTAACTTCGTTTCTTCAGGGAAATTCAACCCAGTGTTCTCATCCATGAAACACACTCTGTTTTCATGCAAGAAACAAGCTCTTCTTTACAGCGGCTCCAATACATCAAGAACCATGAGCATGCCCAGTAAAAAAGAACTGTGTTTCCTACTCAAAAGGACCATATGTAGTTCAACTCTGCTTATGAAACTGATACAAACCACAGCTCCTCTTACAAAAATGCTCTTTAGCTAATAGTGAGAATCATGTTGGGATCGTGAACTGTGAAAAATCATTTGAGCCCCAAATTCACTGGGTTTACCAGAAATGAACTCTTGCTTGTAGGAAGACACTGATCCTTGGCTTTAACTCTGTTTCTGAAGGCAAATTCAGACCAGAGTTCTCATCCTTGAAAAACACTCTGTTTTAAGACAAGAATCATCCTCTTTTTTCCAGTGTCTTCAATACAGTAAGAAACATCAGCATGCCCAGAAAAAAAGAACTGTGTTTCCTACTAATACAGACGATATGTAGTTCAACTCTTCTTATCAAACTGATACAAACCACAGCTTCTCTTACATAAATCCTCTTTAGTTAATAGTGAGAATAGCGTTGGGTTTGTGAACTGCGAAAAATCATTTCAGCCCGAAATTCGCCGGGTTTACCAGAAATGAACTCTTGCTTGTAGGAATACGCAGATAGTGGGGTTTAACTCCGTTTCTGAAGGCAAATTCAGACCAGAGTTGTCATCCCTGAAACACACTCTGTTTTAACGAAGAAGCAAGCTCTTCTTTCCAGAGTCTAAAATGCAGCAAGAACCATGAGCATGCCCTGAAAAAAAGAACTGTGTTTCCTACTCATAAAGACCATATGTAGTTCAACTGTGCTTATGAAACTGATACAAACAACATCTCCTCTTACTAAAATGCTCTTTAGTTAATAGTAAACATCATGTTTTTTCGTGAACTGCTAAAAATCATTTGAGCCAAAAATTCACTTGGTTTACCAGAAATGAACTCTTGCTTGTAGGAAGACACAGATCCTGGGGTTTAACGCCGTTTCTGAAGTTAAGTTCAGACCAGCGTTCTCATCCCTGAAAAAACTCTGTTTTAAGGCAAGAATCCTCCTATTCTATCCATCTTGCAAGATGCAAGCTCTTCTTTCCAGGATCTCCAAAACAGTAAGAACCATGAACATGCCTAGAAAAAGAGATCTGTGTTTCCAACTCATAAGGACCATATGTAGTTCAACTCTGCTTATGAAACTGATACAGGCCACAGGTCTTCTTACATAAATGCTCTTTAGCTAATAGTGATAATCATGTGGTGTTCTAGAACTGTGTAAATTCATTTGACCCGAATATTCACATGGTTTACCAGAAATGAACTCTTGCTGGTAGGAAGACACAGATCCTGGGGTTTAACTCCGTTTCTGAAGGGAAATACAGACCAGAGTTCTCATCCCAGAAACATACTCTGCTTTAACGCAAGAAGCAAGCTCTTCTTTCCAGAGTCTAAAATACAGCAAGAAACATGAGCATGCCATGAAAAAAAGAAATATGTTTCCTACTCATGCGGACCATATGTAGTTCAACTCTGCTTATGAAACTGATACAAACCACAGCTCCGCTTACATAAATGCTCTTTAGTTAATAGTGAGAAAAGGTATGGGTTGGTGAACTAAGAAAAATCATTTGAGCCCAAAATTCACTTGGTTTAACAGAAATGAACTCTTGTTTGTAGGTAGTCACAGCTCCTGGGGTTTAACAACATTTCTGAAGTTCAATTCAGACCAGAGTTCTCATCCCTGAAAAACACTCTGTTTTAAGGCAAGAATCATCCTCTTATTTCCAGTGTCTCCAATACAGTAAGAACCATGAGCATGCCCAGAAAAAAAGAACTGTGTTTCCTACTCATACGGACCATATGTAGTTCAACTGTGCTTTTGAAATGATACAGACCACAACTCCTCTTACATAAATGCTCTTTAGTTTATAGTGATAAACACGTTGGGTTCTAGAACTGTGTAAACTCATTTGAGCTGAAAATTCAGTTGGTTTAACAGAAATGAACTCTTGCTGGTAGGAATACACAGATCATGGGGTTGACCTCTGTTTCTTCAGGGAAATTCAACCCAGTGTTCTGATCCATGAAACACACTCTGTTTTCATGCAAGAAGCAAGCTCTTCTTTACAGTGGCTCCAATACAGCAAGAAGAATGAGCATTCCCTGAAAAAAAGAACTGTGTTTCCTGCTTATACGGACCATATGTAGTTCAACTCTGCTTATGAAACTGATTCAAACCACAGCTCCTCTTACATAAATGATCTTTAGTTAATAGTGAGAATCGCGTTGGGTTCGTGAACTGCAAAAAATCATTTGAGCCCAAAATTCACTGGGTTAACACAGATCCAGGGGTTTAACTCCGTTTCAGAAGGGAAATTAAGACCAGAGTTCTCATCCCTGAAACACAATCTGTTTTATCGCAAGTAGCAAGGTCTTCTTTCCTTAGTCTGTAATACAGCAAGAACCATGAGCATGCCCAGAAAAAACGAACCGTGTTTCCTCCTCATATAGACCATATGCAGTTCAACTCTGCTTATGAAACTGATACAAACAACAGCTCCTCTTACATAAATGCTCTTTAGTTAATAGTGAGAATCATGTTGGGTTGGTGAACTGTGAAAAATCATTTGAGACCAAAATTCACTGGGTTTACCAGAAATGAAATTTTGCATGTAGGAAGACACTGATCCTGGGGTTTAACTCCGTTTCTGAAGGCAAATTCAGACCAGAGTTCTCATCCCTGAAAAACACTCTATTTTAAGGCAAGAATCATCCTCTTCTTTCCAGCGTCTCCAATATAGTAAGAAACATGAGCATGCCCAGAAAAAATGAACTGTGTTTAATACTCATACGTAACATATGTAGTTCAACTCTTCTTATGAAAAGATACAGAACAGAGCTCCTATTACATAAATGCTCTTTAGTTAATAGTGATAATCACATTGGGTTCTAGAACTATCAAAATTCATTTGAACCTAAAATTCACTTGGTTTACCAGAAATGAACTCTTGCTGGTAGGAAGACACAGATCATGGGGTTTAACTCCTTTTTGGAAGGCAAATTCAGACCAGAGTTCTCATCCATGAAACACACCCTGTTTTAATGCAGGAAGCAAGCTCTTCTTTCCAGCGTCTCCAATACAGCCAGAACCATGAGCATGCCGTGAAAAAAAGAACTGTGTTTCCTACTCATATGGACCATATGTAGTTCAACTCTACTTATGAAACTGATACAAACCACAGCTCCTCTTACATAAATGCTCTTTAGTTAATAGTGGGAATCGGTTTGGGTTGGTGAACTGCAAAAATCATTGGAGCCCAAAATTCACTATGTTTAACAGAAATGAACTCTTGCTCATAGGAAGACACAGATCCTGGGGTTTAACTGCGTTTCTGAAGGGTAATTCAGACCAGAGTTCTAATCCCTCAAACACACTCTGCTTTAATGCAAGAAGCAAGCTCTTCCTTCCAGATTCTAAAATACAGCAAGAACAATGAGCATGCCCTGAAAAAAAATGTTTTTCCTACTCATATGGACAATATGTAGTTCAACTGTGCTTATGAAACTGATACAAACCACAGCTCATCTTACATAAATGCTCTTTAGTCAATAGTGAGAATCGCATTGGTTTTGTGAACTGTGAAAAATCATTTGATCCCAAAATTCACTGGGTTTACCTGAAATGAACTCTTGCTTGCAGGAAGACACAGATCTTGGGGTTTAACTCCGTTTCAGAAGGCAAATTCAGAACAGAAATCTCAACCCTGAAAAACACTCTGATTTAAGGCAAGAATCATCCTCTTATTTCCAGTGTCTCCAATACAGTAAGAACCATGAGCATGCCCAGAAAAAAAGAACTGTGTTTCCTTCTCATACGGACCATATGTAGTCCACCTCTGCTTATGAAACAGATACAGACCACAGATAATCTGACATAAATGCTCTTTAGTTAATAGTAATATTCGCGTTGGGTTCTAGAACTTTGTAAATTCATTTGAGCAAAAATTCACTTAGTTTAACAGATGAACTCTTGTTAGTAGGAAGACATAGATCATGGGGTTTAACTCCGTATGTGAAGGGAAATTGAGACCAGAGTTCTCATCCATGAAACACACCCTGTTTTAATGCAAGAAGCAAGCTCCTCTTTCCACAGTCTCAAATACAGCAAGAACCATGTGCATGCACTGAAAAAAAGAACTGTGTTTCCTACTCATACGGACCACATGTAGTTCAACTCTGCTTATGAAACTGATACTCACCACAGCTCCTCTTACATAAACGATCTTTAGTTAATAGTGAGAATCGCGTTGGGTTCATGAACTGCTAAAAATCATTTCAGACCAAAATTCACTGGGTTTACCAGAAATGAACTATTGCTTGTAGGAAGACACAGATCCTGGGGTTTAACTCCATTTCTGAAGGCAAATTCAGAACAGAGTTCTCATCCCTGAAAAAAACTCTGTTTTAAGGCAAGAATCATCCTCTTCTTTCCAGTGTCTCCTATACAGTAAGAACCATGAGCATGCCCAGAAAAAAAGAACTGTGTATCCTACTCATACGTAACATATGTTGTTCAACTCTGCTTATGAAACTGATTCAAACCACAGCTCCTCTTACATAATTCCTCTTTAGTTAATAGTGAGAATCGCGTTGGGTTTGTGAACTGCAAAAAATCATTTGAGCCCAAATTCACTGGGTTAACCAGAAATGAACTCTTCCTTGTAGGAAGACACAGATCCTGGGGTTTAACTCTGTTTCGGAAGGGAAATTCAGACCATAGTTCTCATCCCTGAAACACACTTGGTTTTAACGCAAGTAGCAAGGTCTTCTTTCCTGAGTCTATAATACAGCAAGAACCATGAGCATGCCCAGAGAAAAGGAACTGTGTTTCCTCCTCGTACAGACCATATGCAGTTCAACTCTGCTTATGAAACTGATACAAACAACAGCTCCGCTTACATAAATGCTCTTTAGTTAATAGTGAGAATCATGTTGGGTTGGTGAACTGCCAAAAATCATTTGAGCCCAAAATTCACTGGGTTTACCAGATATGAACTCTTGCATGTAGGAAGACACTGATCCTGGGGTTTAACTCCGTTTCTGAAGGGAAATTCAGACCACAGTACTCATCCACGGAACACACTCTGTTTTAATGCAAGAAGCAAGCTCTTCTTTCTAGCGTCTCCAAAACAGCAAGAACCATGAGCATGCCCAGATAAAAAGAACTGTGTTTCCTACTCATACAGAATATGTTTTTCAACCCTGCTTATGAAATGATACAGACCAGAGCTCCTCTTACATAAATGCTCTTTAGTTAATAGTGATAATCGCATTGGGTTCTAGAACTGTGTAAATTCATTTGAGCCGGAAATCCACTTTGTTTACCAGAAATGAACTCTTGCTGGTAGGAAGACACAGATCCTGGGGTTTAACTCCGTTTCTGAAGGGAAATACAGACCAGAGTTCTCATCCCAGAAACACACTCTGCTTTAACGCAAGAAGCAAGCTCTTCTTTCCAGAGTCTAAAATACAGCAAGAAACATGAGCATGCCATGAATAAAAGAAATGTGTTTCCTACTCATGTGGACCATATGTAGTTCAACTCTGCTTATGAAACTGATACAAACCACAGGTCCGCTTACATAAATGCTCTTTAGATAATAGTGAGAAAAGGTATGGGTTGGTGAACTAAGAAAAATCATTTGAGCCCAAAATTCTCTTGGTTTAACAGAAATGAACTCTTGTTTGTAGGAAGTCACAGATCCTGGGGTTTAACAACATTTCTGAAATTCAATTCAGACCAGAGTTCTCATCCCAGAAAAACACTCTGTTTTAAGGCAAGAATCATCCTCTTTTTTCCAGTGTCTCCAATACAGCAAGAACCATGAGCATGCCATGAAAAAAAGAACTGTGTTTCCTACTCATACAGACCATATGTAGTTCAACTCTGCTTATGAAACTGATACAAACTCTTACATAAATGATCTTTAGTTAATAGTGAGAATCGTGTTGGGTTCGTGAACTGCAAATAATCATTTGAGCCCAAAATTCACTGGGTTAACCAGAAATGAACTCTTGCTTGTAGGAGGACACAGATCCTGGGGTTTAACTCCGTTTATGAAGGGAAATTCAGACCAGAGTTCTCATCCTGAAACATATTCTGATTAACAAAGAAGCAAGGTCTTCTTTCCAGAGTCTAAAATACAGCAAGAACCATGAGCATGGTCTGAAAAAAAGAACTGTGTTTCCTATTCATACGGACCATATGTAGTTCAACTCTTCTTATGAAACTGGTACAGACAACACATTCATTTACATAAATGATACAGACCACAGCTCCTCCTACATAAATGCTCTTTAGCTAATAGTGATGATTAATGTTGGGTTCTAGAACTGTGTAAATTCATTTGAGCCGAAAATTCATTTGGTTTACCAGAAATGAACTCTTGCTGGTAGGAATACACAGATCATGGGGTTTAACTCCGTTTTGGTAGGGAAAATCAGACTAGAGTTCTCATCCATGAAACACACCCTGTTTTAATGCAGGAAGCAAACTCTTTTTTCCAGCGTCTCCAATACAGCAAGAACCATGAGCATGCCCTGAAAAAAAGAAATGTGTTTCCTACTCATACGGACCATATGTAGTTCAACTCTGCTTATGAAACTGATACAAACCACAGCTCCTCTTACATAAATGATCTTTAGTTAATACTGAGAATTGTGTTGGGTTCGTGAACTGCGAAAAATAATTTGAGCCCCAAATTCACTTCGCTTACCAGAAATGAACTCTTGCTTGTAGGAAGACACAGATCCTGGGGTTTAATTCCGTTTCTGAAGGGAAATTCAGACCAGAGTTCTCATCCCTGAAAAACACTCTGTGTTAAGGCAAGAATCATCCTCTTCTTTCCAGCGTCTCCAATACAGTAAGAAACATTAGCATGCCCAGAAAAAACAAACTGTGTTTCCTTCTCATATGTAACATATGTAGTTCAACTCTTCTTATGAAATGATAGAGACCAGAGCTCCTCTTACATAAATTCTCTTTAGTTAATCGTGATAATAGCATTGGGTTCTAGAACTCTGTAAATTCATTTGAGCCGAAAATTCACTTGGTTTACCAGAAATGAAATCTTGCTGGTAGGAAGACAGCGATCATGGGGTTTAACTCCGTTTTGGAAAGGAAATTCAGACCAGAGTTCTCAGCCATGAAACAGACCCTTCTTAATGCAAGAAGCAAGCTCTTCTTTCCAGCGTCTCCAATACAGCAAGAACCATGAGCATGCCCTGAAAAAAAGAACTGTGTTTCCTGCTCATACGGACCATATGTAGTTCAACTCTGCTTATGAAACTGATTCAAACCACAGCTCCTCTTACATAAATCCTCTTTAGTTAATAGTGAGAATCGCGTTGGGTTCGTGAACTGCAAACAATCATTTGAGCCCAAAATTCACTGGGTTAACCAGAAATGAACTCTTGCTTGTAGGAGGACACAGATCCTGGGGTTTAACTCCGTTTCTGAAGGGAAATTCAGACCAGAGTTCTCATCCCTGAAACACAATCTGTTTTAACGAAGAAGCAAGCTCTTCTTTCCAGAGTCTAAAATACAGCAAAAACCATGAGCATGGTCTGAAAAAAAGAACTGTGTTTCCTATTCATACGGACCATATGTAGTTCAAATCTTCTTATGAAACTAGTACAGACGAACCTTCTTTTCCATAAATGCTCTCTAGTTAATAATGAGAATCATGTTGGGTTTGTGAACTACGAAAAATCATTTGAGCACAAAAATCACTGAGTTTTCCAGAACTGAACTCTTGCTTGTAGGAAGACACAGATCCTGGAGTTTAACTCCGTTTCTGAAGGGAAATTGAGACCAGAATTCTCATCCCTGAAAAACACTCTGTTTTAAGGCATGAATCATCCTCTTCTTTCCAAGTTCTCCAATACAGTAAGAACCATGAGCATGCCAAGAAAAAAAGAACTGTGTTTCCTACTCATACGGACCATATGTAGTCCAACTCTGCTTATGAAAATGATACAGACCACAGCTCCTCCTACATAAATGCTCTTTAGCTAATAGTGATAATTAATGTTGGGTTCTAGAACTGTGTAAATTCATTTGAGCCGAAAATTCACTTGGTTTACTCGAAATGAACTCTTGCTGGTAGGAATACACAGATAATGGGGTTTAACTCCGTTTTGGAAGGGAAAATCAGACCAGAGTTCTCATCCATGAAACACACCCTGTTTTAATGCAGGAAGCAAGCTCTTCGTTCTAGCGTCTCCAATACAGCAAGAACCATGAGCATGGCCTGAAAAAAAGAACTGTGTTTCCTACTCATACGGGCAATGTGTAGTAAAACTCTGCTCATGAAACTAATACAGACAACAGCTCCTCTCACATATATGCTCTTTAGTTAATAGTGATAATCGCCTTAGGTTCTAGAACTGTGTAAAGTCATTTGAGCCGAAAATTTACTTGGTTTACCAGAAATGATCTCTTGCTGGTAGGAAGACACAGATCATGGGGTTTAACCCCGTTTGTGAAGGGAAATTCAGACCAGAGTTCTCATCCATGAAACACACCCTGTTTTAATGCAAGAAGCAAGCTCTTTTTTCCAGCGTCTCCAATACAGCAAGAACCATGAGCATGCCCTGAAAAAAAGAAATGTGTTTCCTACTCATACGGACCATATGTAGTTCAACTCTGCTTATGAAACTGATACAAACCACAGCTCCTCTTACATAAATGATCTTTAGTTAATACTGAGAATCGTGTTGGGTTCGTGAACTGCGAAAAATAATTTGAGCCCCAAATTCACTTCGCTTACCAGAAATGAACTATTGCTTGTAGGAAGACACAGATCCTGGGGTTTAACTCCGTTTCTGAAGGGAAATTCAGACCAGAGTTCTCATCCCTGAAAAACACTCTGTGTTAAGGCAAGAATCATCCTCTTCTTTCCAGCGTCTCCAATACAGTAAGAAACATTAGCATGCCCAGAAAAAAAGAACTGTGTTTCCTTCTCATATGTAACATATGTAGTTCAACTCTTCTTATGAAATGATAGAGACCAGAGCTCCTCTTACATAAATTCTCTTTAGTTAATAGTGATAATAGCATTGGGTTCTAGAACTCTGTAAATTCATTTGAGCCGAAAATTCACTTGGTTTACCAGAAATGAAATCTTGCTGGTAGGAAGACAGCGATCATGGGGTTTAACTCCGTTTTGGAAAGGAAATTCAGACCAGAGTTCTCAGCCATGAAACAGACCCTTCTTAATGCAAGAAGCAAGCTCTTCTTAGCAGCGTCTCCAATACAGCAAGAACCATGAGCATGCCCTGAAAAAAAGAACTGTGTTTCCTGCTCATACGGACCATATGTAGTTCAACTCTGCTTATGAAACTGATTCAAACCACAGCTCCTCTTACATAAATCCTCTTTAGTTAATAGTGAGAATCGCGTTGGGTTCGTGAACTGCAAACAATCATTTGAGCCCAAAATTCACTGGGTTAACCAGAAATGAACTCTTGCTTGTAGGAGGACACAGACCCTGGGGTTTAACTCCGTTTCTGAAGGGAAATTCAGACCAGAGTTCTCATCCCTGAAACACAATCTGTTTTAACGAAGAAGCAAGCTCTTCTTTCCAGAGTCTAAAATACAGCAAGAACCATGAGCATGGTCTGAAAAAAAGAACTGTGTTTCCTATTCATACGGACCATATGTAGTTCAACTCATCATATGAAACTGGTACAGACAAGACATTCTTTTAAATAAATGCTCTTTAGTTAATAGTGGGAATCGGTTTGGGTTGGTGAACTGCAAAAATAATTTGAGCCCAAAATTCACTGGGTTTACGAGAAATGAACTCTTGCTTGTAGGAGGACACAGATCCTGGGGTTTAACTCCGTTTCTGAAGGGAAATTCAGACCAGAGTTCTCACCCCTGAAACACAATCTGTTTTAACGAAGAAGCAAGCTCTTCTTTCCAGAGTCTAAAATACAGCAAAAACCATGAGCATGGTCTGAAAAAAAGAACTGTGTTTCCTATTCATACGGACCATATGTAGTTCAACTCTGCTTATGAAACTGATACAAACCACAGCTCCTCTTACATAAATGATCTTTAGTTAACAGTGAGAATCGTGTTGGGTTTGTGAACTGCGAAAAATCATTTGAGCCCAAAATTCAATAGGTTTACCAGAAATGAACTCTTGCTTGTAGGAAGGCACAGATCCTGGGGTTTAACTCTGTTTCTGAAGGCAAATTCAGACCAGAATTCTCAACCCTGAAAAACACTCAGTTTTAAGGCAAGAATCATCCTCTTCTTTCCAGCGTCTCCAATACAGTAAGAAACATGAGCATGCCCAGAAAAAAAGTACTGTGTTTCCTACTCATACGTAACATATGTACTTCATCTCTTCTTATGAAATGATACAGACCAGAGCTCCTCTTACATACATGCTCTTTAGTTAATAGTGATAATCGCATTGGGTTCTAGAACTGTGTAAATTCATTTGAGCCGAAAATTCAATTGGTTTACCAGAAATGAACTCTTGCTCGTAGGAAGACACAGATCATGGGGTTTAACTCCGTTTTGGAAGGGAAAATCAGACCAGAGTTCTCATCCATGAAACACACCCTGTTTTAATGCAGGAAGCAAGCTCTTCTTTCCAGCGTCTCCAATACAGCAAGAACCATGAGCATGCCCTGAAAAAAAGAACTGTGTTTCCTACTCATAAGGACCATATGTAGTTCAACTCTGCTTATGAAACTGATACAAACCACAGCTCCTCTTACATAAATGCTCTTTAGTTAATAGTGGGAATCGGTTTGGGTTGGTGAACTGCAAAAATCATTTGAGCCCAAAATTCACTAGGTTTAACAAAAATGAACTCTTGCTCATAGGAAGACACAGATCCTGGGGTTTAACTCCGTTTCTGAATGGTAATTCAGACCAGTGTTCTAATCCCTGAAACGCACTCTGCTTTAATGTAAGAAGCAAGCTCTTCCTTCCAGATTCTAAATCAGAGCAAGAACAATGAGCATGCCCTGAAAAAAAAATGTTTTTCCTACTCATATGGACAATATGTAGTTCAACTGTGCTTATGAAACTGATACAAACCACAGCTCCTCTTACATAAATGCTCTTTAGTTAATAGTGAGAATT
Organism: Onychomys arenicola; assembly: GCA_949786405.1. Taxonomy (NCBI): domain Eukaryota; kingdom Metazoa; phylum Chordata; class Mammalia; order Rodentia; family Cricetidae; genus Onychomys; species Onychomys arenicola. The sequence continues at coordinate 527,184 of CATKUM010000030.1, forward strand.
GCGTTGGTTTCGTGAACTGTGAAAAATCATTTGATCCCAAAATTCACAGGGTTTACCTAAAATGAACACTTGCTTGCAGGAAGACACAGATCTTGGGGTTTAACTCCATTTCTGAAGGCAAATTCAGACCAGAATCCTCAACCCTGAAAAACACTCTGTTTTAAGGCAAGAATCATCCTCTTCTTTCCAGGTTCTACAATAGAGTAAGAAAAATAAGCATGACCTGAAAAAAAGAACTGTGTTTCCTACTCATACGGACCATATGTAGTTCAACTCTGCTTATGAAACTGATACAAACCACAGCTCCTCTTACATAAATGCTCTTTAGTTAATAGTGGGAATCGGTTTGGGTTGGTGAACTGCAAAAATAATTTGAGCCCAAAATTCACTGGGTTTATGAGAAATGAACTCTTGCTCGTAGGAGGACACAGATCCTGGGGTTTAACTCCGTTTCTTAAGTGAAATTCAGACCAGAGTTCTCATCCCTGAAACACAATCTGTTTTAACGAAGAAGCAAGCTCTTCTTTCCAGAGTCTAAAATACAGCAAAAACCATGAGCATGGTCTGAAAAAAAGAACTGTGTTTCCTATTCATACGGACCATATGTAGTTCAACTCTGCTTATGAAACTGATACAAACCACAGCTCCTCTTACATAAATGATCTTTAGTTAACAGTGAGAATCGTGTTGGGTTTGTGAACTGCGAAAAATCATTTGAGCCCAAAATTCAATAGGTTTACCAGAAATGAACTCTTGCTTGTAGGAAGGCACAGATCCTGGAGATTAACTCTGTTTCTGAAGGCAAATTCAGACCAGAATTCTCAACCCTGAAAAACACTCAGTTTTAAGGCAAGAATCATCCTCTTCTTTCCAGCGTCTCCAATACAGTAAGAAACATGAGCATGCCCAGAAAAAAAGTACTGTGTTTCCTACTCATACGTAACATATGTACTTCATCTCTTCTTATGAAATGATACAGACCAGAGCTCCTCTTACATACATGCTCTTTAGTTAATAGTGATAATCGCATTGGGTTCTAGAACTGTGTAAATTCATTTGAGCCGAAAATTCAATTGGTTTACCAGAAATGAACTCTTGCTCGTAGGAAGACACAGATCATGGGGTTTAACTCCGTTTTGGAAGGGAAAATCAGACCAGAGTTCTCATCCATGAAACACACCCTGTTTTAATGCAGGAAGCAAGCTCTTCTTTCCAGCGTCTCCAATACAGCAAGAACCATGAGCATGCCCTGAAAAAAAGAACTGTGTTTCCTACTCATACGGACCATATGTAGTTCAACTCTGCTTATGAAACTGATACAAACCACAGCTCCTCTTACATAAATGCTCTTTAGTTAATAGTGGGAATCGGTTTGGGTTGGTGAACTGCAAAAATCATTTGAGCCCAAAATTCACTAGGTTTAACAAAAATGAACTCTTGCTCATAGGAAGACACAGATCCTGGGGTTTAACTCCGTTTCTGAATGGTAATTCAGACCAGTGTTCTAATCCCTGAAACGCACTCTGCTTTAATGTAAGAAGCAAGCTCTTCCTTCCAGATTCTAAATCAGAGCAAGAACAATGAGCATGCCCTGAAAAAAAAATGTTTTTCCTACTCATATGGACAATATGTAGTTCAACTGTGCTTATGAAACTGATACAAACCACAGCTCCTCTTACATAAATGCTCTTTAGTTAATAGTGAGAATTGCGTTGGTTTCGTGAACTGTGAAAAATCATTTGATCCCAAAATTCACAGGGTTTACCTAAAATGAACACTTGCTTGCAGGAAGACACAGATCTTGGGGTTTAACTCCATTTCTGAAGGCAAATTCAGACCAGAATTCTCAACCCTGAAAAACACTCTGTTTTAAGGCAAGAATCATCCTCTTCTTTCCAGGTTCTACAATAGAGTAAGAAAAATAAGCATGACCTGAAAAAAAGAACTGTGTTTCCTACTCATACGGACCATATGTAGTTCAACTCTGCTTATGAAACTGATACAAACCACAGCTCCTCTTACATAAATGCTCTTTAGTTAACAGTGGGAATCGGTTTGGGTTGGTGAACTGCAAAAATAATTTGAGCCCAAAATTCACTGGGTTTACGAGAAATGAAGGCTTGCTTGTAGGAGGACACAGTTCCTGGGGTTTAACTCCGTTTCTGAAGGGAAATTCAGACCAGAGTTCTCACCCCTGAAACACAATCTGTTTTAACCAAGAAGCAAGCTCTTCTTTCCAGAGTCTAAAATACAACAAGAACCATGAGCATGGTCTGAAAAAAAGAACTGTGTGTCCTATTCATACGGACCATATGTAGTTCAACTCTTCTTATGAAACTGGTACAGACCACACCTTCTTTTACATAAATGCTCTTTAGTTAATAATGAGAATCATGTTGGGTACGTGAACTACGAAAAATCCTTTTAGCACAAACATCACTGAGTTTTCCAGAACTGAACTCTTGCTTGTAGGAAGACACAGATCCTGGAGATTAACTCCGTTTCTGAAGGGAAATTCAGACCAGAATTCTCATCCCTGAAAAACACTCTGTTTTTAGGCATGAATCATCCTCTTCTTTCCAGGTTCTCCAATACAGTAAGAACCATGAGCATGCCAAGAAAAAAAGAACTGTGTTTCCTACTCATACGGACCATATGTAGTCCAACTCTGCTTATGAAAATGATACAGACAACAGCTCCTCTTACATAAATGCTCTTTAGCTAATAGTGATAATCTATGTTGGGTTCTAGAACTGTGTAAAGTCATTTGAGCAGAAAATTTACTTGGTTTACGAGATATGAACTCTTGCTAGTAGGAAGACACAGATCATGGGGTTTAACCCCGTTTGTGAAGGGAAAATCAGACCAGAGTTCTCATCCATGCAACACACCCTGTTTTAATGCAGGAAGCAAGCTCTTCTTTCCAGCGTCTCCAATACAGCAAGAACCATGAGCATGCCCTGAAAAAAAGAACTGTGTTTCCTACTCATACGGACCACATGTAGTGCAACTCTGCTTATGAAAGTGATACAAACCACACCTCCTCTTACATAAATGATCTTTAGTTAATAGTGAGAATCGCGTTGGGTTTGTGAACTGCGAAAATTCATTTGAGCCCAAAAATCACTGGGTTTACCAGAAATGAACTCTTGCTTTTAGGAAGGCACAGATCCTGGGGTTTAACTCTGTTTCTGAAGGCAAATTCCGTCCAGAATTCTCAACCCTGAAAAACACTCTGTTTTAAGGCAAGAATCATCCTCTTCTTTCCAGCGTCTCCAATATAGTAAGAAACATGAGCGTGCCCAGAAAAAAAGAACTGTGTTTCCTACTCATACGTAATATATTAACTTCAGTCTTCTTATGAAATGATACAGACCAGAGCTCCTCTTACATAAATGCTCTTTAGTTAATAGTGATAATCACATTGGGTTCTAGAACTCTGTAAATTCATTTGAGCCGAAAATTCAATTGGTTTACCAGAAATGAACTCTTGCTGGTAGGAATACACAGATCATGGGGTTTAACTCCGTTTTGGAAGGGAAAATCAGACCAGAGTTCTCATCCATGAAACACACCCTGTTTTAATGCAGGAAGCAAGCTCTTCTTTCCAGCGTCTCCAATACAGCAAGAACCATGAGCATGCCCTGAAAAAAAGAACTGTGTTTCCTACTCATACGGACCATATGTAGTTCAACTCTGCTTATGAAACTGATACAAACCACAGCTCCTCTTACATAAATGCTCTTTAGTTAATAGTGGGAATCGGTTTGGGTTGGTGAACTGTAAAAATCATTGGAGCCCCAAATTCACTAGGTTTAACAAAAATGAACTCTTGCTCATAGGAAGACACAGATCCTGGGGTTTAACTCCGTTTCTGAAGGGTAATTCAGACCAGAGTTCTAATCCCGGAAACACACTCTGCTTTAATGTAAGAAGCAAGCTCTTCCTTCCAGATTCTAAATTACAGCAAGAACAATGAGCATGACCTGAAAAAATAATGTTCTTCCTACTCATATGGACAATATGTAGTTCAACTGTGCTTATGAAACTGATACAAACCACAGCTCCTCTTACATAAATGCTCTTTAGTTAATAGTGAGAATTGCGTTGGTTTCATGAACTGTGAAAAATCATTTGATCCCAAAATTCACAGGGTTTACCTAAAATGAACACTTGCTTGCAGGAAGACACAGATCTTGGGGTTTAACTCCATTTCTGAAGGCAAATTCAGACCAGAAATCTCAACCCTGTAAAACACTCTGTTTTAAGGCAAGAATCATTCTCTTCTTTCCAGGTTCTACAATAGAGTAAGAAAAATAAGCATGACCTGAAAAAAAGAACTGTGTTTCCTACTCATACGGACCATATGTAGTTCAACTCTGCTTATGAAACTGATACAAACCACAGCTCCTCTTACATAAATGCTCTTTAGTTAATAGTGGGAATCGGTTTGGGTTGGTGAACTGCAAAAATCATTTGAGCCCAAAATTCACTAGGTTTAACAAAAATGAACTCTTGCTCATAGGAAGACACAGATCCTGGGGTTTAACTCCGTTTCTGAATGGTAATTCAGACCAGTGTTCTAATCCCTGAAACGCACTCTGCTTTAATGTAAGAAGCAAGCTCTTCCTTCCAGATTCTAAATCAGAGCAAGAACAATGAGCATGCCCTGAAAAAAAAATGTTTTTCCTACTCATATGGACAATATGTAGTTCAACTGTGCTTATGAAACTGATACAAACCACAGCTCCTCTTACATAAATGCTCTTTAGTTAATAGTGAGAATTGCGTTGGTTTCGTGAACTGTGAAAAATCATTTGATCCCAAAATTCACAGGGTTTACCTAAAATGAACACTTGCTTGCAGGAAGACACAGATCTTGGGGTTTAACTCCATTTCTGAAGGCAAATTCAGACCAGAATTCTCAACCCTGAAAAACACTCTGTTTTAAGGCAAGAATCATCCTCTTCTTTCCAGGTTCTACAATAGAGTAAGAAAAATAAGCATGACCTGAAAAAAAGAACTGTGTTTCCTACTCATACGGACCATATGTAGTTCAACTCTGCTTATGAAACTGATACAAACCACAGCTCCTCTTACATAAATGCTCTTTAGTTAATAGTGGGAATCGGTTTGGGTTGGTGAACTGCAAAAATAATTTGAGCCCAAAATTCACTGGGTTTACGAGAAATGAACTCTTGCTTGTAGGAAGACACAGATCCTGAGGTTTAACTCCGTTTCTGAAGGGAAATTCAGACCAGAGTTCTCATCCCTGAAACACAATCTGTTTTAACGAAGAAGCAAGCTCTTCTTTCCAGAGTCTAAATTACAGCAAAAACCATGAGCATGGTCTGAAAAAAAGAACTGTGTTTCCTATTCATACGGACCATATGTAGTTCAACTCTGCTTATGAAACTGATACAAACCACAGCTCCTCTTACATAAATGATCTTTAGTTAACAGTGAGAATCGTGTTGGGTTTGTGAACTGCGAAAAATCATTTGAGCCCAAAATTCAATAGGTTTACCAGAAATGAACTCTTGCTTGTAGGAAGGCACAGATCCTGGGGTTTAACTCTGTTTCTGAAGGCAAATTCAGACCAGAATTCTCAACCCTGAAAAACACTCAGTTTTAAGGCAAGAATCATCCTCTTCTTTCCAGCGTCTCCAATACAGTAAGAAACATGAGCATGCCCAGAAAAAAAGTACTGTGTTTCCTACTCATACGTAACATATGTACTTCATCTCTTCTTATGAAATGATACAGACCAGAGCTCCTCTTACATACATGCTCTTTAGTTAATAGTGATAATCGCATTGGGTTCTAGAACTGTGTAAATTCATTTGAGCCGAAAATTCAATTGGTTTACCAGAAATGAACTCTTGCTCGTAGGAAGACACAGATCATGGGGTTTAACTCCGTTTTGGAAGGGAAAATCAGACCAGAGTTCTCATCCATGAAACACACCCTGTTTTAATGCAGGAAGCAAGCTCTTCTTTCCAGCGTCTCCAATACAGCAAGAACCATGAGCATGCCCTGAAAAAAAGAACTGTGTTTCCTACTCATACGGACCATATGTAGTTCAACTCTGCTTATGAAAGTGATACAAACCACAGCTCCTCTTACATAAATGCTCTTTAGTTAATAGTGGGAATCGGTTTGGGTTGGTGAACTGCAAAAATCATTTGAGCCCAAAATTCACTAGGTTTAACAAAAATGAACTCTTGCTCATAGGAAGACACAGATCCTGGGGTTTAACTCCGTTTCTGAATGGTAATTCAGACCAGTGTTCTAATCCCTGAAACGCACTCTGCTTTAATGTAAGAAGCAAGCTCTTCCTTCCAGATTCTAAATCAGAGCAAGAACAATGAGCATGCCCTGAAAAAAAAATGTTTTTCCTACTCATATGGACAATATGTAGTTCAACTGTGCTTATGAAACTGATACAAACCACAGCTCCTCTTACATAAATGCTCTTTAGTTAATAGTGAGAATTGCGTTGGTTTCGTGAACTGTGAAAAATCATTTGATCCCAAAATTCACAGGGTTTACCTAAAATGAACACTTGCTTGCAGGAAGACACAGATCTTGGGGTTTAACTCCATTTCTGAAGGCAAATTCAGACCAGAATTCTCAACCCTGAAAAACACTCTGTTTTAAGGCAAGAATCATCCTCTTCTTTCCAGGTTCTACAATAGAGTAAGAAAAATAAGCATGACCTGAAAAAAAGAACTGTGTTTCCTACTCATACGGACCATATGTAGTTCAACTCTGCTTATGAAACTGATACAAACCACAGCTCCTCTTACATAAATGCTCTTTAGTTAACAGTGGGAATCGGTTTGGGTTGGTGAACTCCAAAAATAATTTGAGCCCAAAATTCACTGGGTTTACGAGAAATGAACGCTTGCTTGTAGGAGGACACAGTTCCTGGGGTTTAACTCCGTTTCTGAAGGGAAATTCAGACCAGAGTTCTCACCCCTGAAACACAATCTGTTTTAACCAAGAAGCAAGCTCTTCTTTCCAGAATCTAAAATACAGCAAGAACCATGAGCATGGTCTGAAAAAAAGAACTGTGTGTCCTATTCATACGGACCATATGTAGTTCAACTCTTCTTATGAAACTGGTACAGACCACACCTTCTTTTACATAAATGCTCTTTAGTTAATAATGAGAATCATGTTGGGTTCGTGAACTACGAAAAATCCTTTTAGCACAAACATCACTGAGTTTTCCAGAACTGAACTCTTGCTTGTAGGAAGACACAGATCCTGGAGATTAACTCCGTTTCTGAAGGGAAATTCAGACCAGAATTATCATCCCTGAAAAACACTCTGTTTTTAGGCATGAATCATCCTCTTCTTTCCAGGTTCTCCAATACAGTAAGAACCATGAGCATGCCAAGAAAAAAAGAACTGTGTTTCCTACTCATACAGATCATATGTAGTCCAACTCTGCTTATGAAAATGATACAGAACACAGCTCCTCTTACATAAATGCTCTTTAGCTAATAGTGATAATCTATGTTGGGTTCTAGAACTGTGTAAAGTCATTTGAGCAGAAAATTTACTTGGTTTACGAGATATGAACTCTTGCTAGTAGGAAGACACAGATCATGGGGTTTAACCCCGTTTGTGAAGGGAAAATCAGACCAGAGTTCTCATCCATGCAACACACCCTGTTTTAATGCAGGAAGCAAGCTCTTCTTTCCAGCGTCTCCAATACAGCAAGAACCATGAGCATGCCCTGAAAAAAAGAACTGTGTTTCCTACTCATACGGACCACATGTAGTGCAACTCTGCTTATGAAAGTGATACAAACCACACCTCCTCTTACATAAATGATCTTTAGTTAATAGTGAGAATCGCGTTGGGTTTGTGAACTGCGAAAATTCATTTGAGCCCAAAAATCACTGGGTTTACCAGAAATGAACTCTTGCTTTTAGGAAGGCACAGATCCTGGGGTTTAACTCTGTTTCTGAAGGCAAATTCCGTCCAGAATTCTCAACCCTGAAAAACACTCTGTTTTAAGGCAAGAATCATCCTCTTCTTTCCAGCGTCTCCAATATAGTAAGAAACATGAGCGTGCCCAGAAAAAAAGAACTGTGTTTCCTACTCATACGTAATATATTAACTTCAGTCTTCTTATGAAATGATACAGACCAGAGCTCCTCTTACATAAATGCTCTTTAGTTAATAGTGATAATCGCATTGGGTTCTAGAACTCTGTAAATTCATTTGAGCCGAAAATTCACTTGGTTTACCAGAAATGAACTCTTGCTGGTAGGAATACACAGATCATGGGGTTTAACTCCGTTTTGGAAGGGAAAATCAGACCAGAGTTCTCATCCATGAAACACACCCTGTTTTAATGCAGGAAGCAAGCTCTTCTTTCCAGCGTCTCCAATACAGCAAGAACCATGAGCATGCCCTGAAAAAAAGAACTGTGTTTCCTACTCATACGGACCATATGTAGTTCAACTCTGCTTATGAAACTGATACAAACCACAGCTCCTCTTACATAAATGCTCTTTAGTTAATAGTGGGAATCGGTTTGGGTTGGTGAACTGTAAAAATCATTGGAGCCCAAAATTCACTAGGTTTAACAAAAATGAACTCTTGCTCATAGGAAGACACAGATCCTGGGGTTTAACTCCGTTTCTGAAGGGTAATTCAGACCAGAGTTCTAATCCCGGAAACACACTCTGCTTTAATGTAAGAAGCAAGCTCTTCCTTCCAGATTCTAAATTACAGCAAGAACAATGAGCATGACCTGAAAAAATAATGTTCTTCCTACTCATATGGACAATATGTAGTTCAACTGTGCTTATGAAACTGATACAAACCACAGCTCCTCTTACATAAATGCTCTTTAGTTAATAGTGAGAATTGCGTTGGTTTCGAGAACTGTGAAAAATCATTTGATCCCAAAATTCACTGGGTTTACCTGAAATGAACTCTTGCTTGCAGGAAGACACAGATCTTGGGGTTTAACTCCTTTTCTGAAGACAAATTCAGACAAGAAATCTCAACCCTGAAAAACACTCTGTTTTAAATCAAGAATCATCCTCTTCTTTCCAGATTCTACAATAGAGTAAGAACAATGAGCATGTCCAGAAAAAAAGAACTGTGTTTCCTACTCATACGGACCATATGTAGTTCAACTCTGCTGATGAATTTATACAGACCACAGCTCTTCTGACATAATTGGTCTTTAGTTAATAGTGATAATCGCGTTGGGTTCTAGAACTGTGTAAATTCATCTGAGCCGAAATTTCACTTTGTTTACCAGAAATGATCTCTTGCTGGTAGGAAGACACAGATTGTCGGGTTTAACTCCCTTTGTGAAGGGAAATTCAGACCAGAGTTCTCATCCATGAAACACACCCTGTTTTAATGCAAGAAGCAAGCTCTTCTTTCCAGAGTCTCCAATACAGCCAGAACGATGAGCATGACCTGAAAAAAAGAACTGTGTTTCCTACTCATACGGACCATATGTAGTTCAACTCTGCTTATGAAACTGATACAAACCACAGCTCCTCTTCCATAAATGATCTTTAGTTAATAGTGAGAATCGCGTTGGGTTCGTGAACTGCGAAAAATCATTTGAGCACAAAATTCACTGGGTTTACCAGAAATGAACTCTTGCTTGTAGGTAGACACAGATGCTGGGGTTTAACTCCGTTTCTCAGGGAAATTCAGACCAGAATTCTCAACCCTGAAAAACACTCTGTTTTAAGGCAAGAATCATCCTCTTCTTTCCAGCGTCTCCACTAGAGTAAGAAACATGAGCATGCCCAGAAAAATAGAACTGTGTTTCCTACTCATTCATAACATATGTAATTCAACTCTGCTTATGAAATTAATACAGAACACAGCTCCTCTCACATAAATGCTCTTTAGTTAATAGTGATAATCGCCTTAGATTCTAGAACTGTGTAAAGTCATTTGAGCCGAAAATTTACTTGGTTTACCAGAAATGAACTCTTGCAGGTAGGAAGACACAGATCATGGGGTTTAACCCTGTTTGTGAAGTGAAAATCAGACCAGAGTTCTCATCCATGAAACACACCCTGTTTTAATGCAGGTAGCAAGCTCTTCTTTCTAGCCCTCCAATACAGCAAGAACCATGAGCATGGTCTGAACAAAAGAACTGTGTTTCCTTCTCATACAGACCATATGTAGTGCAACTCTGCTTATGAAACTGATACAAACCACAGCTCCTCTTACATAGATGATCTTTAGTTAATAGTGAGAATCCCGTTGGGTTCATGAACTGCAATAAATCATTTTTAGCCCAAAATTCACTGGGTTTACCATAAATGAACTCTTGCTTGTAGGTAGACACAGATGCTGGGGTTTAACTCCGTTTCTCAGGGAAATTCAGACCAGAATTCTCAACCCTGAAAAACACTCTGTTTTAAGGCAAGAATCATCCTCTTCTTTCCAGCGTCTCCACTAGAGTAAGAAACATGAGCATGCCCAGAAAAATAGAACTGTGTTTCCTACTCATTCATAACATATGTAGTTCAACTCTTCTTATGAAATGATACAGACCAAAGCTCCTCCTACATAAATGCTCTTTAGTTAATAGTGATAATCGCATTGGATTCTAGAACTGTGTAAATTCATTTGAGCCGAAAATTCACTTGGTTTATCAGAAATGAACTCTTGCTGGTAGGAAGACACAGATCATGGGGATTAACTCCGTTTTGGAAGGGAAATTCAAACCAGAGTTCTCATCCCTGAAACACACTCTGTTTTAACGAAGAAGCAAGCTATTCTTTTCCCGAGTCTAGAATACAGCAAGAACATGATCATGGTCTGAAAAAATAACTGTGTTTCCTATTAATACGGCCCATATGTAGTTCAACTCTGCTTATGAAACTGATACAAACCACACCTCCTCTTACATAAATGCTCTTTAATTAATAGTGAGAATAGCGTTGGGTTCAAGAACTGTGTAAAATCGTATGAGCACAAAATTCACTGGGTTTACCAGAAATTAACTCTTGCTTGTAGGAAGACACAGATCCTGGGGTTTAACTCCGTTTCTGAAGGCAAATTCAGACCAGAATTCTCAACCCTGAAAAACACTCTGTTTTAATGGATGAATCATCCTATTCTTTCCAGGTTCTCCAATACAGTAAGAACCATGAGCATGCCCAGAAAAAAAGAACTGTGTTTCCTACTCATACGGACAATATGTAGTTCAACTCTGCTTATGAAACTAATACAGACCACAGCTCCTCTAACAAAAATGCTCTTTAGTTAATAGTGATAATCGCGTTGGGTTCTAGAACTGTGTAAATTCATTTTAGCCGAAAATTCACTTTGTTTAAAAGAAATGAACTCTTGCTGGTAGGAAGACACAGATCGTGGGGTTTAACTCCGTTTGTGAAGGGAAATTCAGACCAGAGTTCTCATCCATGAAACACACCCTGTTTTAAAGCAAGAGGCAAGCTCTTCTTTCCAGAGTCTAAAATATAGTAAGAACCATGAGCATGGTCTGAAAAAAAGAACTGTGTTTCCTACTCATACAGACCATATGTGGTTCAACTCTGCTTATGAAACTAATACAGACCACAGCTCCTCTCACATAAATGCTCTTTAGTTAATAATGATAATTGCCTTAGGTTCATTTGAGCCGAAAATTTACTTGGTTTACCAGAATTGATCTCTTGCTGGTAGGAAGACAGAGATCCTGGAGTTTAACTCCGTTTCTGAAGGCAAATTCAGACCAGAATTTTCATCCCTGAAAAACACTCTGTTTTAATGGATGAATCATCCTCTTCTTTCCAGGTTCTCCAATACACTAAGAACCATGAGCATGCCCAGAAAAAAAGAACTGTGTTTCCTACTCATATGGACCATATGTAATTCAACTCTGCTTATGAAACTAATATAGACCACAGTTCCTCTCACATAAATGCTCTTTAGTTAATAGTGATAATCGCCTTAGGTTCTAGAAGGGTGTAAAGTCATTTGAGCCGAAAATTTACTTGGTTTACCAGAAATGTACTCTTGCAGGTAGGAAGACACAGATCATGGGGTTTAACCCCGTTTGTGAAGTGAAAATCAGACCAGAGTTCTCATCCATGAAACACACCCTGTTTTAATGCAGGAAGCAAGCTCTTCTTTCCAGCGTCTCCAATACAGCAAGAACCATGAGCATGCCCTGAAAAAAAAAGAACTGTGTTTCCTACTAATACCACAGCTCCTCTTACATAAATGCTCTTTAGTTACTAGTGGGAATCGGTTTGGGTTTGTGAACTGCAAAAATCTTTGGAGCCCAAAAATCACTAGGTTTAACAAAAAGAACTCTTGCTCATAGGAAGACACAGATCCTGGGGTTTAACTCCGTTTCTGAAGGGTAATTCAGACCAGAGTTCTTATCCCTGAAACTCACTCTGTTTTAAAGCAATAAGCAAGCTCTTCTTTCCAGAGTCTAAAATAGAGCAAGAACCATGAGCATGGTCTGAAAAACAGATCTTTGTTTCCTATTCATACGGACAATATGTAGTTCAACTCTTCTTATGAAACTGGTCCAGACCACACCTTCTTTTACATAAATGCTCTTTAGTTAATAATGAGAATCATGTTGGGTTCGTGAACTACGAAAAATCATTTGAGCACAAAATTCACTGAGTTTTCCAGAACTGAACTCTTGCTTGTAGGAAGACCTAGATCCTGGGGTTTAAATCCGTTTCTGAAGGGAAATTCAGACCAGAATTATCATCCCTGAAGAACACTCTGTTTTAAGGCAAGAATCATCCTCTTCTTTCCAGGTTCTTCAATACACTAAGAACCATGAGGATGCCAAGAAAAAAAGAACTGTGTTTCCTACTCATACGGACCATATGTAGTCCAACTCTGCTTATGAAAATGATACAGACCACAGCTCCTCTCACATAAATGCTCTTTAGTTAATAGTGATAATCGCCTTAGGTTCTAGAACTGTGTAAAGTCATTTGAGCCGAAAATTTACTTGGTTTACGAGAAATGAACTCTTGCTAGTAGGAAGATACAGATCATGGGGTTTAACCCCGTTTGTGAAGGGAAAATCAGACCAGAGTTCTCATCCATGAAACACACCCTGTTTTAATGCAGGAAGCAAGCTCTTCTTTCCAGCGTCTCCAATACACCAAGAACCATGAGCATGACCTGAAAAAAAATGTTTTTCCTACTCATATGGACAATGTGTAGTTCAACTGTGCTTATGAAACTGATACAAACCACAGCTCCTCTTACATAAATGCTCTTTAGTTAATAGTGAGAATCGCATTGGGTTCGTGAACTGTGAATAATCATTTGAGCCCAAAATTCACTGGGTTTACCTGAAATGAACTCTTGCTTGCAGGAAGACACAGATATTGGGGTTTAACTCCATTTCTGAAGGCAAATTCAGACCCGAATTCTCAACCCTGAAAAACATTCTGTTTTAAGGCAAGAATCATCCTCTTCTTTACAGGTTCTCCAATACAGTAAGAAACATGAGCATGCCCAGAAAAAAAGAACTGTGTTTCCTACTCATACGTAACATATGTAGTTCAACACTTATTATGAAATGATACAGACCAGAGCTCCTCTTACATAAATGCTCTTTAGTTAATAGTGATAACTGCATTGGGTTCTAAAACTCTGTAAATTCATTTGAGCCGAAAATTCACTTGGTTTACCAAAAATGAACTCTTGCTGGTAGGAAGACACAGATCATGGGGTTTAACTCCGTTTTGGAAGGGAAATTCAGACCAGAGTTCTCATCCCTGAAACACACTCTGTTTTAACGAAGAAGCAAGCTCTTCTTTCCCGAGTTTAAATACAGCAAGAACCATGAGCATCGTCTGAAAAAAAAAACTGTGTTTCCTATTCATACGGCCCATATGTAGTTCAACTCTGCTTATGAAACTGATAGAAACCACAGCTCCTTTTACATAAATGCTCTTTAGTTAATAGTGAGAATAGCGTTGGGTTCAAGAACTGTGTAAAATCGTTTGAGCACAAAATTCACTGGGTTTACCAGAAATTAATTCTTGCTTGTAGGAAGACACAGACCCTGGTGTTTAACTCCGTTTCTGAAGGGAAATTCAGACCAGAATTTTCATCCCTGAAAAACACTCTGTTTTAATGGATGAATCATCCTCTTCTTTCCAGGTTCTCCAATACAGTAAGAACCATGAGCATGCCCAGAAAAAAAGAACTGTGTTTCCTAGTCATACGGACCATATGTAATTCAACTCTGCTTATGAAACTAATACAGAACACATCTCCTCTCACATAAATGCTCTTTAGTTAATAGTGATAATCGCCTTAGGTTCTAGAACTGTGTAAAGGCATTGGAGCCGAAAATTTACTTGGTTTACCAGAAATGAACTCTTGCAGGTAGGAAGACACAGATCATGGGGTTTAACCCCGTTTGTGAAGTGAAAATCAGACCGGAGTTCTCATCCATGAAACACACCCTGTTTTAATGCAGGAAGCAAGCTCTTCTTTCCAGCGTCTCCAATACAGCAAGAACCATGAGCATGGTCTGAACAAAAGAACTGTGTTTCCTTCTCATACAGACCATATGTAGTGCAACTCTGCTTATGAAACTGATACAAACCACAGCTCCTCTTACATAGATGATCTTTAGTTAATAGTGAGAATCCCGTTGGGTTCATGAACTGCAATAAATCATTTTTAGCCCAAAATTCACTGGGTTTACCATAAATGAACTCTTGCTTGTAGGTAGACACAGATGCTGGGGTTTAACTCCGTTTCTCAGGGAAATTCAGACCAGAATTCTCAACCCTGAAAAACACTCTGTTTTAAGGCAAGAATCATCCTCTTCTTTCCAGCGTCTCCACTAGAGTAAGAAACATGAGCATGCCCAGAAAAATAGAACTGTGTTTCCTACTCATTCATAACATATGTAGTTCAACTCTTCTTATGAAATGATACAGACCAAAGCTCCTCCTACATAAATGCTCTTTAGTTAATAGTGATAATTGCATTGGATTCTAGAACTGTGTAAATTCATTTGAGCCGAAAATTCACTTGGTTTATCAGAAATGAACTCTTGCTGGTAGGAAGACACAGATCATGGGGATTAACTCCGTTTTGGAAGGGAAATTCAAACCAGAGTTCTCATCCCTGAAACACACTCTGTTTTAACGAAGAAGCAAGCTATTCTTTTCCCGAGTCTAGAATACAGCAAGAACATGATCATGGTCTGAAAAAATAACTGTGTTTCCTATTAATACGGCCCATATGTAGTTCAACTCTGCTTATGAAACTGATACAAACCACACCTCCTCTTACATAAATGCTCTTTAATTAATAGTGAGAATAGCGTTGGGTTCAAGAACTGTGTAAAATCGTATGAGCACAAAATTCACTGGGTTTACCAGAAATTAACTCTTGCTTGTAGGAAGACACAGATCCTGGGGTTTAACTCCGTTTCTGAAGGCAAATTCAGACCAGAATTCTCAACCCTGAAAAACACTCTGTTTTAATGGATGAATCATCCTATTCTTTCCAGGTTCTCCAATACAGTAAGAACCATGAGCATGCCCAGAAAAAAAGAACTGTGTTTCCTACTCATACGGACAATATGTAGTTCAACTCTGCTTATGAAACTAATACAGACCACAGCTCCTCTAACAAAAATGCTCTTTAGTTAATAGTGATAATCGCGTTGGGTTCTAGAACTGTGTAAATTCATTTTAGCCGAAAATTCACTTTGTTTAAAAGAAATGAACTCTTGCTGGTAGGAAGACACAGATCGTGGGGTTTAACTCCGTTTGTGAAGAGAAATTCAGACCAGAGTTCTCATCCATGAAACACACCCTGTTTTAAAGCAAGAGGCAAGCTCTTCTTTCCAGAGTCTAAAATAGAGTAAGAAACATGAGCATGCCCAGAAAAAAAGAACTGTGTTTCCTACTCATACGTAACATATGTAGTTCTACTCTGCTTATGAAACTAATACAGACCAGAGCTCCTCTTACATAAATGCTCTTTAGTTAATAGTGATAATCGCATTGGGTTCTAGAACTCTGTAAATTCATTTGAGCCGAAAATTCACTTGGTTTACCAGAAATGAACTCTTGCTATTAGGAAGACACAGATCATGGAGTTTAACTCCGTTTTGGAAGGGAATTCAGACCAGAGTTCTCATCCATGAAACACACCCTGTCTTAATGCAAGAAGCAAGCTCTTCTTTCCAGCGTCTCCAATACAGCAAGCACCATGAACATGCCCTGAAAAAAAGAACTGTGTTTCCTACTCATAAGGACCATATGTAGTTCAACTCTGCTTATGAAACTGATACAAACCACAGCTCCTCTTACATAAATGATCTTTAGTTAATAGTGAGAATCGCGTTGGGTTCGTGAACTGCGAAAAAATCATTTGAGCCCAAAATTCACTGGGTTTACCTGAAATGATCTCTTGCTTGTAGGAAGACACAGATCCTGGGGTGTAACTCCGTTCCTGAAGGAAAATTCAGACCAGAGTTCTCATCCCTGAAACACATTCTGTTTTAACGAAGAAGCAAGCTCTTCTTTCAAGAATCTAAAATACAGCAAGAACCATGAGCATGGTCTGAAAAACAGAACTTTGTTTCCTATTCATACGGACAATATGTAGTTCAACTCTTCTTATGAAACTGGTCCAGACCACACCTTCTTTTACATAAATGCTCTTTAGTTAATAATAAGAATCATGTTGGGTTCGTGAACTACGAAAAATCATTTGAGCACAAAATTCACTGAGTTGTCCAGAACTGAACACTTGCTTGTAGGAAGACCTAGATTCTGGGGTTTAAATCCGTTTCTGCAGGGAAATTCAGACCAGAATTATCATCCCTGGAAAACACTCTGTTTTAAGGCAAGAATCATCCACTTCTTTCCAGGTTCTCCAATACACTAAGAACCATGAGCATGCCAAGAAAAAAAGAACTGTGTTTCCTACTCATACGGACCATATGTAGTCCAACTCTGCTTATGAAAATGATACAGACCACAGCTCCTCTCACATAAATGCTCTTTAGTTAATAGTGATAATCGCCTTAGGTTCTACAACTGTGTAAAGTCATTTGAGCCGAAAATTTACTTGGTTTACAAGAAATGAACTCTTGCTAGTAGGAAGATACAGATCATGGGGTTTAACCCCGTTTGTGAAGGGAAAATCAGACCAGAGTTCCCATCCATGAAACCCACCCTGTTTTAATG
Organism: Onychomys arenicola; assembly: GCA_949786405.1. Classification (NCBI taxonomy): domain Eukaryota; kingdom Metazoa; phylum Chordata; class Mammalia; order Rodentia; family Cricetidae; genus Onychomys; species Onychomys arenicola. The sequence goes on from CATKUM010000030.1 coordinate 544,397, forward strand.
CAGGAAGCAAGCTCTTCTTTCCAGCGTCTCCAATACAGCAAGAACCATGAGCATGCCCTGAAAAAAAGAACTGTGTTTCCTACTCATACGGACCATATGTAGTTCAACTCTGCTTATGAAACTGATACAAACCACAGCTCCTCTTACATGAATACTCTTTAGTTAATAGTGGGAATCAGTTTGGGTTGGTGAACTGCAAAAATCATTTGAGCCCAAAATTCACTGGGTTTATCTCAAATGAACTCTTGCTTGCAGGAAGACACAGATATTGGGGTTTAACTCCATCTCTGAAGGCAAATTCAGACCAGAATTCTCAACCCTGAAAAACACTCTGTTTTAAGGCAAGAATCATCATCTTCTTTACAGGTTCTCCAATACAGTAACAAACATGAGCATGCCCAGAAAAAAAGAACTGTGTTTCCTACTCATACGTAACATATGTAGTTCAACACTTTTTATGAAATGATACAGACCAGAGCTCCTCTTACATAAATGCTCTTTAGTTAATAGTGATAATCGCATTGGGTTCTAGAACTCTGTAAATTCATTTGAGCCGAAAATTCACTTGGTTTACCAGAAATGAACTCTTGCTGGTAGGAAGACACAGATCATGGGGTTTAACTCCGTTTTGGAAGGGAAATTCAGACCAGAGTACTCATCCCTGAAACACACTCTGTTTTAACGAAGAAGCAAACTCTTCTTTCCCGAGTTTAAATACAGCAAGAACCATGAGCATGGTCTGAAAAAAAAAAAAAAACTGTGTTTCCTATTCATACGCCCCATATGTAGTTCAACTCTGCTTATGAAACTGATACAAACCACAGCTCCTCTTACATAAATGCTCTTTAGTTAATAGTGAGAATAGCGTTGGGTTCAAGAACTGTGTAAAATCGTTTGAGCACAAAATTCACTGGGTTTACCAGAAATTAACTCTTGCTTGTAGGAAGACACAGATTCTGGTGTTTAACTCCGTTCCTGAAGGGAAATTCAGACCAGAATTTTCATCCCTGAAAAACACTCTGTTTTAATGGATGAATCATCCTCTTCTTTCCAGGTTCTCCAATACAGTAAGAACCATGAGCATGCCCAGAAAAAAAGAACTGGGTTTCCTAATCATACGGGCCATATGTAATTCAACTCTGCTTATGAAACTAATACAGACCACAGCTCCTCTCACATAAATGCTCTTTAGTTAATAGTGATAATCGCCTTAGGTTCAAGAACTGTGTAAAGTCATTTGAGCCGAAAATTTACTTGGTTTACCAGAAATGTACTCTTGCAGGTAGAAAGACACAGATTATGGGGTTTAACCCCGTTTGTGAAGTGAAAATCAGTCCAGAGTTCTCATCCATGAAACACACCCTGTTTTAATGCAGGAAGCAAGCTCTTCTTTCCAGCGTCTCCAATACAGCAAGAACCATGAGCATGGTCTGAACAAATGAACTGTGTTTCCTTCTCATATAGACCATATGTAGTTCAACTCTGCTTATGAAACTGATACAAACCACAGCTCCTCTTACACAGATGATCTTTAGTTAATAGTGATAATCGCGTTGGGTTCATGAACTGCGATAAATCATTTTTAGCCCAAAATTCACTGGGTTTACCAGAAAAGAAGTATTGCTTGTAGGAAGACACAGATCCTTTTGTTTAACTCCCTTTCTGAAGGCAAATTCAGACCAGAGTTCTCACAAATGAAAAACACTCAGTTTTAAAGCAATAATCATCCTCTTCGTTCCAGCGTCTCCAATATAGTAAGAAACATGAGCATGCCCAGAAAAAAAGAACTATGTTTCCTACTCATACATAACATATGTAGTTCTACTCTTCTTATGAAATGATACAGACCACAGCTCCTCTTACATAAATGCTCTTTAGTTAATAGTGATAATCGCATTGGGTTCTAGAACTCTGTAAATTCATTTGAGCCAAAAATTCACTTGGTTTACCAGAAATGAACTCTTGCTGTTAGGAAGACACAGATCATGGGGTTTAACTCCGTTTTGGAAGGGAATTCAGACCAGAGTTCTCATCCATGAAACACACCCTGTCTTGATGCAAGAAGCACGCTCTTCTTTCCAGCGTCTCCAATACAGCAAGAACCATGAGCATACCCTGAAAAAAAGAACTGTGTTTCCTACTCATAAGGACCATATGTAGTTCAACTCTGCTTATGAAACTGATACAAACCACAGCTCCTCTTACATAAATGCTCTTTAGTTAATAGTGAGAATCGCGTTGGGTTCATGAACTGCGAAAAATCATTTGAGCCCAAAATTCACTGGGTTTAAAAGAAATGAACTCTTGCTTGTAGGAAGACACAGATCCTGGGGTTTAACTCCGTTTCGGAAGGAAAATTCAGACCAGAGTTCTCATCCCTGAAACACATTCTGTTTTAACGTAGAAGCAAGGTCTTCTTTCCAGAATCTAAAATACAGCAAGAACCATTATCATGGTCCGAAAAACAGAACTTTGTTTCCTATTCATACGGACAATATGTAGTTCAACTCTTCTTATGAAACTGGTCCAAACCACACCTTCTTTTACATTAATGCTCTTTGGTTAATAATGAAAATCATGTTGGGTTCGTGAACTACGAAAAATCATTTGAGCACAAAATTCACTGAGTTTTCCAGAACTGAACTCTTGCTTGTAGGAAGACCTAGATCCTGGGGTTTAAATACGTTTCTGAAGGGAAATTGAGACCAGAATTATCATCCCAGGAAAACACTCTGTTTTAAGGCAAGAATCATCCTCTTCTTTCCAGGTTCTCCAATACACTAAGAACCATGAGCATGCCAAGAAAAAAAGAACTGTGTTTCCTACTCATTCGGACCATATGTAGTCCAACTGTGCTTATGAAAATGATACAGACCACAGCTCCTCTCACATAAATGTTCTTTAGTTAATAGTGATAATCGCCTTAGGTTCAAGAACTGTGTAAAGTCTTTTGAGCCGAAAATTTACTTGGTTTACCAGAAATGAACTCTTGCTAGTAGGAAGATACAGATCATGGGGTTTAACCCCGTTTGTGAAGGGAAAATCAGACCAGAGAATCCATGAAACACACCCTGTTTTAATGCAGGTAGCAAGCTCTTCTTTCTAGCGTCTCCAATACAGCAAGAACCATGAGCATGCCCTGAAAAAAAGAACTGTGTTTCCTACTCATACGGACCATATGTAGTTCAACTCTGCTTATGAAACTGATACAAACCACAGCTCCTCTTACATAAATGCTCTTTAGTTAATAGTGGGAATCGGTTTGGGATGGTGAACTGCAAAAATCATTTGAGCCCAAAATTCACTATGTTTAACAGAAATGAACTCTTGCTCATAGGAAGACACAGATCCTGGGGTTTTACTCCGTTTCTGAAGGGTAATTCAGACCAGAATTTTCATCCCTGAAAAACACTCTGTTTTAGAGGATGATTCATCCTCTTCTTTCCAGGTTCTCCAATAGAGTAAGAACCATGAGCATGCCCAGAAAAAAAGAACTGTGTTTCCTACTCATACGGACCATATGTAGTTCTACTCTGCTTATGAAACTAATACAGACCACAGCTCCTCTCACATAAATGCTCTTTAGTTAATAGTGGGAATCAGTTTGGAGTTGTGAACTGCAAAAATCATTGGAGCCCAAAATTCACTAGGTTTAACAGAAATGAACTCTTGCTCATAGGAAGACACAGATCCTGGGGTTTAACTCCCTTTCTGAACGGTTATTCAGACCAGAGTTCTAATCCCTCAAACACACTCTGCTTTAATGCAAGAAGCAAGCTCTTCCTTCCAGATTCTAAAATACAGCAAGAACAATGAGCATGCCCTGAAAAAAAAATGTTTTTCCTGCTCATATGGACAATATGTAGTTCAACTGTGCTTATGAAACTGATACAAACCCCAGCTCCTCTTACATAAATGCTCATTAGCTAATAGTGAGAATCGCGTTGGTTTCGTGAACTGTGAAAAATTATTTGATCCCAAAATTCACTGCGTTTACTTGAAATGAACTCTTGCTTGCAGGAAGACACAGATCTTGGGGTTTAACTCCATTTTTGAAGGCAAATTCAGACCAGAATTCTCAACCATGAAAAACACTCTGATTTAAGTCAAGAATCATCCTTTTCTTTCCAGTGTCTCCAATACAGTAAGAACCATGAGCATGACAAAAAAAAAAAAAAAAAAGAACTGTGTTTCCTACTCATATGGACCATATGTAGTTCAATTCTGCTTATGAAACTAATACAGACCACAGCTCCTCTGACATAAATGCTCTTTGGTTAATAGTGATAATCGCGTTGGGTTCTAGAACTGTGTAAATTCTTTTGAGCCGAAAATTCACTTTGTTTACCAGAAATGAACTCTTGCTGGTAGGAAGACACAGCTCGTGGGGTTTAACTCCGTTTGTGAAGGGAAATTCAGACCAGTGTTCTCATCCATGAAACACACCCTGTTTTAATGCAAGAAGCAAGCACTTTATTTCCAGCATTTCCAATACAGCAAGAACCATGAGCATGGCCTGAAAAAAAGAACTGTATTTCCTACTCATACGGACCATATGTAGTTCAACTCTGCTTATGAAACTGATACAAACCACAGCTCCTCTTACATAAATGATCTTTAGTTAATAGTGAGAATCGCGTTGGGTTCGTGAACTGCGAAAAATCATTTGAGCCCAAAATTCACTGAGTTTACCAGAAATGAACTCTTGCTTTTAGGAAGACACAGATCCTGGGGTTTAACTCTGTTTCTGAAAGGAAATTCAGACTAGAGTTCTCATCCCTGAAACATACTCTGTTTTACCTCAAGAAGCAAGCTCTTCTTTCCAGAGTCTAAAATAGAGCAAGAACCATGAGCAGGGTCTGAAAATAAGAACTGTGTTTCCTACTCATACAGACCATATGTAGTTCAACTCTCCTTATGAAACTGGTACAGACCACACCTTTTTTTTACATAAATGCTCTTTAGTTAATAATGAGAATCATGTTGGGTTCGTGAACCACGAAAAATCATTTGAGCACAAAATTCACTGAGTTTTCCAGAACTGAACTCTTGCTTGTAGGAAGACACAGATCCTGGGATTTAACTCCGTTTCTGAAGGGAAATTCAGACCAGAATTCTCACCCCTGGAAAACACTCTGTTTTAAGGCATGAAACATCCTCTTCTTACAGCTTCTCCAATACAGTAAGAACCATGAGCATACCCAGAAAAAGGAACTGTGTTTCCTATTCATACGGACCATATGTAGTCCACCTCTGCTTCCGAAAATGATACAGACCACAGGTCCTCTTACATAAATGCTCTTTGGCTTATACTGATAAACAATGTTGGGTTCTAGAACTGTGTAAAATCATTTGAGACCAAAATTCACTTGGTTTACCAGAAATGAACGCTTGCTTGTAGGGAGACAGAGATCATGGGGTTTAACTCCGGTTTTGAAGGGAAATTCAGACCAGCGTTCTCATCCATGAAACACACTCTGTTTTAATGCAAGAAGCAAGCACTTCTTTCCAGGTTCTCCAATACAGCAAGAATGATAAGCATGCCCAGAAAAAAAGAACTGTGTTTCCTACTCATAGGGACGATATGTAGTTCAACTCTGCTTATGAAACTAATACAGACCATAGTTCCTCTCACCTAAATGCTCTTTAGTTAATAGTGATAATCGCCTTATGTTCTAGAACTGTGTAAATTCATTTGAGCCGAAAATTTACTTGGTTTATGAGAAATGAACTCTTGCTAGTAGGAAGACACAGATCATGTGGTTTAACCCCGTTTGTGAAGGGAAAATCAGACCAGAGTTCTCATCCATGAAACACACCCTGTTTTAATGCAGGAAGCAAGCTCTTCTTTCAGGCGTCTCCAATACAGCAAGAACCATGAGCATGCCCTGAAAAAAAGAACTGTGTTTCCTACTCATACGGTCCATATGTAGTTCACCAGAAATGAACTCTTGATTGTAGGAAGACACTGATCGTGGGGTTTAACTCCGTTTCTGAAAGCAAATTCAGACCATAGTTCTCATCCCTAAAACACACTCTGTTATAACGCAAAAAGCAAGCTCTTCTTTTCAGAGTCTAAAATACAGCAAGAACCATGAGGATGCCCTAAAAAAAAGAACTGTGTTTCCTACTCATAAGGACCATATGTAGTTCAACTCTGCTTATGAAACTGATACAAACCATAGCTCCTCTTTAGTTATTAGTGAAAATCGTGTTGGGTTCGTGTACTGTGTAAATTCATTTGAGCCGAAAAATCACTGGTTTTACCGGAAATGAACTCTTACTTGTAGGAAGACACAGAGCCTTTTTTAAAAATCCGTTTGTTAAGGGAAATTCAGATCAGTTTTTTCATCCATGAAACACACTCTGTTTTAACGCATAGAGCATGCTCTTTTTTCCACTGTCTCTAATACAGCAAGAAACTTGAGCATGCCCAGATAAAAAGAACTGTATATCATACTCAAATGGACCGTGTCTAGTTCAACTCTGCTTATGAAACTCATAGAAACGACAACATCTCTTCATAGATGCTCTGTAGTTAAAAGTGAAAATCGTGTTGGGTTGGTGAACTGTGTAAATTCATATGAGCCGAAATATCACTGGTTTTACCTGAAATGAACTCTTGCTGTAGGAAGACACAGAGCCTTTGGTTTAACTCGTTTCTGAAGGGAAATTCAGACCAGTGTTCTCATCCATGAAACACCCTCTGTTTTAACGCAAGAAGCATCCTCTTCTGCCCAGAATCTCCAATACAAGAAGAAACATGAGCATGCCCATAACAAAGAACTGTGTTTCATACTCAATCGGACCATATCTATTTGAACTCTGCTTATGAAACTGTAACAAACCACAGCATCTTTTACATTGATGCTCTTTTGTTAATAGTGAAAATCGTGTTGGGTTTATGAACTGTGTAAATTAATTTGAGCCAAAAATCACTGGGTTTACCGGAAATGAACTCTTGCTTGTAGGAAGACACAGAGTCTTTGGTTTAACTCTGTTTCTGAAGGAAAATTCAGACCAGTGTTCAAATCCATGAAACAAACTCTGTTTTAACGCTAGAAGCATGCTCTTCTTTCCAGCGTTTCCAATAAGTGAGAAACATGAGTATACCCAGAAAAAAAGAACTGTATTTCCTACTCAAAAGGACAGTGTCTAGTTCAACTCTGCTTATGAAACTCATACAAACCACAGCATCTTTTCATAGATGCTCTTTAGTTAAAAGTGAAAATCGTGTTGGGTTCGTGAACTGTGTAAATTCATTTGAGCCTAAATATCACTGGGTTTACCGGAAATGAACTCTTGCTGTAGAAAAACACAGAGCCTTTGGTTTAACTCTGTTTCTGAAGGAATATTCAGACCAGTATTCTCATCCATGAAAACACTCTGCTTTAACGCAAGAAGGATGCTCTTGTTCCAGCGTCTCCAATACAGCAAGAAACATGAGCCTACCCAGAAAAAATGAACTGTGTTTCCTACTCATACGGACCGAAACTAGGTGAACTCTGCTTAAGAATCTGTAACAAACCATAGCATCTATTACATAGATGCCCTTTAGTTAATAGTGAAAATCGTGTTGGGTTCGTGAACTTTGTAAATTCATTTGAGCTGAGAAATCACTGGGTTTACCGGAAATGAACTCTTGCATTTAGGAAGACACAGAGCTTTTGGTGTAACTCCGTTTCTGAAGGCAAATTCAGACCAGTGTTCTCATCCATGAAACACACTCTGTTTTAACGCAAGATGCATGCTCTTCTTTCCAGTGTCTCCAATAGAGCAAGAAACTTGAGCATGCCCATAAAAAAATTACTGTATTCACTACGCAATAGGACCATGTCTAATTCCTCTCTGCTTATGAAACTCATACAAACCACAGCATCTCTTACATAGATGCTCTTTAGTTAATAGTGAAAATCGTGTTGGGTTCGTGAACTGTGTAAATTCATTTGAGTCGAAAAATCACTGGTTTACCGGAAAAGAACTCTTGCTTGTTGGAAGACACTGAGCCTTTGGTTTAACTCTGTTTCTGAAGAAAAATTCAGACCAGTGTTCAAATACATGAAACACACTCTGTTTTAACGCAATAAGCATGCTCTTCTTTCCAGCGTCTCCAATACAGCAAGAAACATGAGCATTTCAAGAAAAAAAGAACTGTATTCCCTCTCAAAAGGACAGTGTCTAGTTGAACTCTGCTTATGAAACTCATACAAATCCCAGCATTTCTTCATAGATGCTCTTTAGTTAAAAGTGAAAATCGTGTTGGGTTCGTGAACTGTGTAAATTCATTTGAGCTGAAATATCACTGGGTTTACCGGAAATGAACTCTTGCTGTAGAAAAACACAGAGCCTTTAGTTTAACTCCGTTTCTGAAGGAATATTCAGACCAGTGTCCTCATCCATGAAAACACCCTGTTTTAATGCAAGAAGCATGCCCTTCTTCCAGCGTCTCCAATACAGCAAGAAACATGAGCCTGCCCAGAAAAAATGCACTGTGTTTCCTACTCCTACGGACCATATCTACTTGAACTCTGCTTAAGAATTTGTAACAAACTACAGCATCTCTTACATAGATGCTCTTTAGTTAATAGTGAAAATCGTGTTTGGTTCATGAACTGTGTAAATTCATTTGAGCCGAAAAATCACAGGGTTTACCGGAAATGAACTCTTGATTGTAGGAAGACACAGAGCCTTTGGTTTAACACGTTTCTGAAGGGAAATTCAGACCAGTGTTCTCATCCATGATACAGCCTCTGTATTAACGCAAGAAGCATCCTCTTCTGTACAGCGTCTCCACTACAGGAAGAAACATGAGCATGCCCATAAAAAAGAACTGTGTTTCCTACTAATACGGACCATATCTAGTTGAACCCTGCTTAAGAATCTGTAAGTGTATTTCCTACTCAAAAGGACAGTGTCTAGTTCAACCCTGCTTATGGAACTCATACAAACCACAGCATCTTTTCATAGATGCTCTTTAGTTAAAATTGAAAATCGTTTTGGGTTCGTGAACTGTGTAAATTCATTTGAGCCGAAAAATCCCTGGGTTTACCGGAAATGAACTCTTGCTGTAGGAAAACACAGAGCCTTTGGTTTACCTCTGTTTCTGAAGGAATATTCAGACCAGTATTCTCATCCATGAAAACACTCTGTTTTAACGCAAGAAGCATGCTCTTCTTCCAGCGTCTCCAATACAGCAAGAAACATGAGCCTACCCAGAAAAAATGAACTGTGTTTCCTACTCATACGGACCAAATCTAGGTGAACTCTGCTTAAGAATCTGTAACAAACCATAGCATGTATTACATAGATGCCCTTTAGTTAATAGTGAAAATCGTGTTGGGTTCGTGAACTTTGTAAATTCATTTGAGCTGAGAAATCACTGGGTTTACCGGAAATGAACTCTTGCTTGTAGGAAGACACTGAGCCTTTGGTTTAACTCTGTTTCTGAAGAAAAATTCAGACCAGTGTTCAAATACATGGAACACACTCTGTTTTAATGCCATAAGCATGCTCTTCTTTCCAGCGTCTCCAATACAGCAAGAAACATGAGCATGCCAAGAAAAAAAGAACTGTATTTCCTTCTCAAAAGGACAGTGTCTAGTTGAACTCTGCTTATGAAACTCATACAAACCCCAGCATTTCTTCCTAGATGCTCTTTAGTTATTAGTGAAAATAGTGTTGGGTTCGTGTACTGTGTAAATTCATTTGAGCCGAAAAATCACTGGTTTTACCGGAAATGAACTCTTACTTGTAGAAAGACACAGAGCCTTTTTTTAAAATCCGTTTGTGAAGGGAAATTCAGATCAGTGTTTTCATCCATGAAACACACTCTGTTTTAACGCAAAGAGCATGCTCTTTTTTCCACTGTCTCTAATACAGCAAGAATCTTGAGCATGCCCAGATAAAAAGAACTGTATTTCCTACTCAAATGGACCGTGTCTAGTTCAACTCTGCTTATGAAACTCATAGAAACCACAACATCTCTTCATAGATGCTCTTTAGTTAAAAGTGAAAATCGTGTTGGGTTGGTGAACTGTGTAAATTCATATGAGCCGAAATATCACTGGTTTTACCTGAAATGAACTCTTGCTGTAGGAAGACACAGAGCCTTTGGTTTAACTCATTTCTGAAGGGAAATTCAGACCAGTGTTCTCATCCATGAAACACCCTCTGTTTTAACGCAAGAAGCATCCTCTTCTGTCCAGAATCTCCAATACAGGAAGAAACATGAGCATGCCCATAACAAAGAACTGTGTTTCATACTCAATCGGACCATATCTATTTGAACTCTGCTTATGAAACTGTAACAAACCACAGCATCTTTTACATTGATGCTCTTTTGTTAATAGTGAAAATCGTGTTGGGTTTGTGAACTGTGTAAATTAATTTGAGCCAAAAATCACTGGTTTTACCGGAAATGAACTCTTGCTTGTAGGAAGACACAGAGCCTTTGGTTTAACTCTGTTTCTGAAGGAAAATTCAGACCAGTGTTCAAATCCATGAAACAAACTCTGTTTTAACGCTAGAAGCATGCTCTTCTTTCCAGCGTTTCCAATAAGTGAGAAACATGAGTATGCCCAGAAAAAAAGAACTGTATTTCCTACTCAAAAGGACAGTGTCTAGTTCAACTCTGCTTATGAAACTCATACAAACCACAGCATCTTTTCATAGATGCTCTTTAGTTAAAAGTGAAAATCGTGTTGGGTTCGTGAACTGTGTAAATTCATTTGAGCCTAAATATCACTGGGTTTACCGGAAATGAACTCTTGCTGTAGAAAAACACAGAGCCTTTGGTTTAACTCTGTTTCTGAAGGAATATTCAGACCAGTATTCTCATCCATGAAAACACTCTGTTTTAACGCAAGAAGCATGCTCTTCTTCCAGCGTCTCCAATACAGCAAGAAACATGAGCCTACCCAGAAAAAATGAACTGTGTTTCCTACTCATATGGACCAAATCTAGGGGAACTCTGCTTAAGAATCTGTAACAAACCATAGCATGTATTACATAGATGCCCTTTAGTTAATAGTGAAAATCGTGTTGGGTTCGTGAACTTTGTAAATTCATTTGAGCTGAGAAATCACTGGGTTTACCGGAAATGAACTCTTGCTTGTAGGAAGACACTGAGCCTTTGGTTTAACTCTGTTTCTGAAGAAAAATTCAGACCAGTGTTCAAATACATGGAACACACTCTGTTTTAATGCCATAAGCATGCTCTTCTTTCCAGCGTCTCCAATACAGCAAGAAACATGAGCATGCCAAGAAAAAAAGAACTGTATTTCCTTCTCAAAAGGACAGTGTCTAGTTGAACTCTGCTTATGAAACTCATACAAACCCCAGCATTTCTTCATAGATGCTCTTTAGTTAAAAGTGAAAATCGTGTTGGGTTCGTGAACTGTGTAAATTCATTTGAGCTGAAATATCACTGGGTTTACCGGAAATGAACTCTTGCTGTAGAAAAACACAGAGCCTTTAGTTTAACTCCGTTTCTGAAGGAATATTCAGACCAGTGTCCTCATCCATGAAAACACCCTGTTTTAATGCAAGAAGCATGCCCTTCTTCCAGAGTCTCCAATACAGCAAGAAACATGAGCCTGCCCAGAAAAAATGAACTGTGTTTCCTACTCCTACGGACCATATCTACTTGAACTCTGCTTAAGAATTTGTAACAAACTACAGCATCTCTTACATAGATGCTCTTTAGTTAATAGTGAAAATCGTGTTTGGTTCATGAACTGTGTAAATTCATTTGAGCCGAAAAATCACAGGGTTTACCGGAAATGAACTCTTGATTGTAGGAAGACACAGAGCCTTTGGTTTAACACGTTTCTGAAGGGAAATTCAGACCAGTGTTCTCATCCATGATACAGCCTCTGTATTAACGCAAGAAGCATCCTCTTCTGTACAGCGTCTCCACTACAGGAAGAAACATGAGCATGCCCATAAAAAAGAACTGTGTTTCCTACTAATACGGACCATATCTAGTTGAACCCTGCTTAAGAATCTGTAAGTGTATTTCCTACTCAAAAGGACAGTGTCTAGTTCAACCCTGCTTATGGAACTCATACAAACCACAGCATCTTTTCATAGATGCTCTTTAGTTAAAATTGAAAATCGTTTTGGGTTCGTGAACTGTGTAAATTCATTTGAGCCGAAAAATCCCTGGGTTTACCGGAAATGAACTCTTGCTGTAGGAAAACACAGAGCCTTTGGTTTACCTCTGTTTCTGAAGGAATATTCAGACCAGTATTCTCATCCATGAAAACACTCTGTTTTAACGCAAGAAGCATGCTCTTCTTCCAGCGTCTCCAATACAGCAAGAAACATGAGCCTACCCAGAAAAAATGAACTGTGTTTCCTACTCATACGGACCAAATCTAGGTGAACTCTGCTTAAGAATCTGTAACAAACCATAGCATGTATTACATAGATGCCCTTTAGTTAATAGTGAAAATCGTGTTGGGTTCGTGAACTTTGTAAATTCATTTGAGCTGAGAAATCACTGGGTTTACCGGAAATGAACTCTTGCTTGTAGGAAGACACTGAGCCTTTGGTTTAACTCTGTTTCTGAAGAAAAATTCAGACCAGTGTTCAAATACATGGAACACACTCTGTTTTAATGCCATAAGCATGCTCTTCTTTCCAGTGTCTCCAATACAGCAAGAAACATGAGCATGCCAAGAAAAAAAGAACTGTATTTCCTTCTCAAAAGGACAGTGTCTAGTTGAACTCTGCTTATGAAACTCATACAAACCCCAGCATTTCTTCCTAGATGCTCTTTAGTTATTAGTGAAAATAGTGTTGGGTTCGTGTACTGTGTAAATTCATTTGAGCCGAAAAATCACTGGTTTTACCGGAAATGAACTCTTACTTGTAGGAAGACACAGAGCCTTTTTTTTAAATCCGTTTGTGAAGGGAAATTCAGATCAGTGTTTTCATCCATGAAACACACTCTGTTTTAACGCAAAGAGCATGCTCTTTTTTCCACTGTCTCTAATACAGCAAGAATCTTGAGCATGCCCAGATAAAAAGAACTGTATTTCCTACTCAAATGGACCGTGTCTAGTTCAACTCTGCTTATGAAACTCATAGAAACCACAACATCTCTTCATAGATGCTCTTTAGTTAAAAGTGAAAATCGTGTTGGGTTGGTGAACTGTGTAAATTCATATGAGCCGAAATATCACTGGTTTTACCTGAAATGAACTCTTGCTGTAGGAAGACACAGAGCCTTTGGTTTAACTCATTTCTGAAGGGAAATTCAGACCAGTGTTCTCATCCATGAAACACCCTCTGTTTTAACGCAAGAAGCATCCTCTTCTGTCCAGAATCTCCAATACAGGAAGAAACATGAGCATGCCCATAACAAAGAACTGTGTTTCATACTCAATCGGACCATATCTATTTGAACTCTGCTTATGAAACTGTAACAAACCACAGCATCTTTTACATTGATGCTCTTTTGTTAATAGTGAAAATCGTGTTGGGTTTGTGAACTGTGTAAATTAATTTGAGCCAAAAATCACTGGTTTTACCGGAAATGAACTCTTGCTTGTAGGAAGACACAGAGCCTTTGGTTTAACTCTGTTTCTGAAGGAAAATTCAGACCAGTGTTCAAATCCATGAAACAAACTCTGTTTTAACGCTAGAAGCATGCTCTTCTTTCCAGCGTTTCCAATAAGTGAGAAACATGAGTATGCCCAGAAAAAAAGAACTGTATTTCCTACTCAAAAGGACAGTGTCTAGTTCAACTCTGCTTATGAAACTCATACAAACCACAGCATCTTTTCATAGATGCTCTTTAGTTAAAAGTGAAAATCGTGTTGGGTTCGTGAACTGTGTAAATTCATTTGAGCCTAAATATCACTGGGTTTACCGGAAATGAACTCTTGCTGTAGAAAAACACAGAGCCTTTGGTTTAACTCTGTTTCTGAAGGAATATTCAGACCAGTATTCTCATCCATGAAAACACTCTGTTTTAACACAAGAAGCATGCTCTTCTTCCAGCGTCTCCAATACAGCAAGAAACATGAGCCTACCCAGAAAAAATGAACTGTGTTTCCTACTCATACGGACCAAATCTAGGTGAACTCTGCTTAAGAATCTGTAACAAACCATAGCATGTATTACATAGATGCCCTTTAGTTAATAGTGAAAATCGTGTTGGGTTCGTGAACTTTGTAAATTCATTTGAGCTGAGAAATCACTGGGTTTACCGGAAATGAACTCTTGCTTGTAGGAAGACACTGAGCCTTTGGTTTAACTCTGTTTCTGAAGAAAAATTCAGACCAGTGTTCAAATACATGGAACACACTCTGTTTTAATGCCATAAGCATGCTCTTCTTTCCAGCGTCTCCAATACAGCAAGAAACATGAGCATGCCAAGAAAAAAAGAACTGTATTTCCTACTCAAATGGACCGTGTCTAGTTCAACTCTGCTTATGAAACTCATAGAAACCACAACATCTCTTCATAGATGCTCCTTAGTTAATAGTGAAAAACGTTTGGGTTCGTGAACTGTGTAAATTCATTTGAGCTGAGAAATCACTGGGTTTACCAGAAATGAACTCTTGATTGTAGGAAGACACACAGCCTTTGGTTTAACTCGTTTCTGAAAGGAAATTTAGACCAGTGTTCTCATCCATGAAACACCCTCTGTTTTAACGCAAGAAGCATGCTCTTCTATCCAGCGTTTCCAATAAGCGAGAAACATGAGTATGCCTAGAAAAAAAGAACTGTATTTCCTACTCAAAAGGACAGTGTCTAGTTCAACTCTGCTTTTGAAACTCATACAAACCACAGCATCTTTTCATAAATGCTCTTTAGTTAAAAGTGAAAATCGTGTTGGGTTATTGAACTGTGTAAATTCATTTGAGCCTAAATATCACTGGGTTTACCGGAAATGAACTCTTGCTGTAGGAAAACACAGAGCCTTTGGTTTAACTCTGTTTCTGAAGGAATATTCAGACCAGTATTCTCATCCATGAAAACACTCTGTTTTAATGCAAGAAGCATGCTCTTCTTCCAGCGTCTCCAATATAGCAAGAAACATGAGCCTACCCAGAAAAAATGAACTGTGTTTCCTACTCATACGGACCAAATCTAGGTGAACTCTGCTTAAGAATCTGTAACAAACCATAGCATGTATTACATAGATGCCCTTTAGTTAATAGTGAAAATCGTGTTGGGTTCGTGAACTTTGTAAATTCATTTGAGCTGAGAAATCACTGGGTTTACCGGAAATGAACTCTTGCTTGTAGGAAGACACTGAGCCTTTGGTTTAACTCTGTTTCTGAAGAAAAATTCAGACCAGTGTTCAAATCCATGAAACACACTCTGTTTTAACGCAAGAAGCATGCTCTTCTTTCCAGCGTTTCTAATAAGCGAGAAACATGAGTATGCCCAGAAAAAAAGAACTGTATTTCCTAATCAAAATGACAGTGTTTAGTTCAACTCTTCTTATGAAACTCATAGAAACCACAGCAACTTTTCATAGATGCTCTTTAGTTAAAAGTGAAAATCGTGTTGGGTTATTGAACTGTGTAAATGCATTTGAGCCTAAATATCACTGGGTTTACCAGAAATGAACTCTTGCTGTAGGAAAACACAGAGCCTTTGGTTTAACTCTGTTTCTGAAGGAATATTCAGACCAGTATTCTCGTCCATGAAAATACTCTGTTTTAATGCAAGAAGCATGCTCTTCTTCCAGCGTCTCCAATACAGCAAGAAACATGAGCCTACCCAGAAAAAATGAACTGTGTTTCCTACTCATACGGACCAAAACTAGGGGAACTCTGCTTAAGAATCTGTAACAAACCATAGCATCTATTACATAGATGCCCTTTAGTTAATAGTGAAAATCGTGTTGGGTTCGTGAACTTTGTAAATTCATTTGAGCTGAGAAATCACTGGGTTTACCGGAAATGAACTCTTGCATTTAGGAAGACACAGAGCCTTTGGTTTAACTCCGTTTCTGAAGGGAAATTCAGACCAGTGTTCTCATCCATGAAATACACTCTGTTTTAATGCAAGATGCATGCTCTTCTTTCCAGCGTCTCCAATAGAGCAAGAAACTTGAGCATGCCCATAAAAAAATTACTGTATTCACTACTCAATAGGACCATGTCTAATTCCTCTCTGCTTATGAAACTCATAGAAACTACAGCATCTCTTACATAGATGCTCTTTAGTTAATAGTGAAAATCGTGTTGGGTTCGTGAACTGTGTAAATTCATTTGAGTCGAAAAATCACTGGTTTACCGGAAATGAACTCTTGCTTGTAGGAAGACACTGAGCCTATGGTTTAACTCTGTTTCTGAAGAAAAATTCAGACCAGTGTTCAAATACATGAAACACACTCTGTTTTAACTCAAGAAGCATGCTCTTCTTTCCAGCGTCTCCAATACAGCAAGAAACATGAGCATGCCAAGAAAAAAAGAACTGTATTTCCTACTCAAAATGACTGTGTCTAGTTCAAAACTGCTTATGAAACTCATACAAACCACAGCATCTCTTCATAGATGCTCTTTAGTTAATAGTGAAAAACGTTTGGGTTCGTGAACTGTGTAAATTCATTTGAGCCGAAAAATCACAGAGTTTACCAGAAATGAACTCTTGATTGTAGGAAGACACAGAGCCTTTGGTTTAACTCGTTTCTGAAGGGAAATTCAGACCAGTGTTCTCATCCATGAAACACCATCTGTTTTAATGCAAGAAGCATCCTTTTCTGTCCAGCATCTGCACTACAGCAAGATATATGAGCATGGCCAGAAAAAAAGAACTGTGTTTCCTGCTCATATGGACCATATCTAGTTGAACTCTGCTTATGAAACTGATACAAACTACAGCATTTCTTACATAGATGCTCTTTAGTTAAACATGAAAAACGTGTTAGGTTTGTGAACTGTGTAAATTCATTTGAGCCAAAAAATCACTGGGTATACCGGAAATGAACTCTTGCCTGTAGGAAGACAGAGGGCCTTTGGTTTAACTCCATTTGTGAAGGGAATTTCAGACCAGTGTTCTCATCCATGAAACACACTCTGTTTTAATGGAAGAAGCATTCTCGTCTTTCCAGCGTCTGCAATATAGCAAGAATCATGAGCATGCCAAGAAAAGTGAACTGTGTTTCATATTCATATATACCATATCTAGTTGAACTCTGCTTAAGGAACTGTAACAAGCCACAGCATCTCTTACATGGATGCACTTTAGTTAATAGTGAAAATCATGTTGGGTTCGTGAACTGTGTAAATTCATTTGAGCCGAAAAATCACTGGCTTTACCGGTAATGAACTCTTGCTTGTAGGAAGACACAGAGCCTTTGGTGAAACTCTATTTCTGAAGGAAAATTCAGACCAGTATTCTCATCCATGAAACTCACTCTGTTTTAACACAATAAACATGCTCTTCTTCCACCATCTCCAATACAGGAAGAAACATGAGCATGACCAGAAAAAAATTACTGTATATCCTACTCAAAATGACTGTGTCTAGTTCAACTATGATTAGGAAACTCATACAAACCACAGCATCTCTTCATAGATTATCTTTAGTTAATAGTGACAATAGTGTTGGGTTCGTGAAATGTGTAAATTCAGTAGAGCCGAAAAATCACTGGGTTTACCAGAAATGAAATCTTGCTTGTAGGAAGACAGAGAGCCTTTGTTTAACTCTGTTTCTGAAGGAAAATTCAGACCAGTGTTCAAATCCATGAAACACACTCTGTTTTAACGCAAGAAGCATGTTCTTCTGTCTAGCATCTCCAAAAAAGCAAGAAACATTAGCATGCCTAGAAAAAAAGAACTGTATTTCAGACTCAAATGGACAGTGTCTAGTTCAACTCTGCTTATGAAACTCATACAAACCACAGCATCTCTTCATACAATGCTCTTTAGTTTATAGTGAAAATCGTGTTGGGTTCTTGTACTGTGTAAATTCATTTGAGCTGAAAAATCACTGGGTTTACCAGACATGAACTCTTGCTTGTAGGAAGACACAGAGCCTTTGGTTTAACTCCATTTGTGAAGGCAAATTCAGACCAGTGTTCTCATCCATGAAACACACTCTGTTTTAAGGCAGGGAGCATGCTATTCTTTCCAGCGTCTGAAATATAAGAAGAAACATGAGCATGCCCAGAAAAAATGAACTGTGTTTCCTACTCATACAGATCCATATCTAGTAGAACTCTGCTCATGAATCTGTAACAAACCACAGCATTTCTCACAGAGAGAGTCTTTAGTTAAAAGTGAAAACAGACCAGAGTTCTCATCTCTAAAACACACACTGTTTAAATGAAGAAGCAAGTTCTTCTTTCCAGAGTCAGAAATACAGCAAGAACCATGAGCATGGCCTGAAGAAAAGAACTGTGTTTCCTTATCATACAGACCATATGTAGTTCAACTCTGCTTATGAAACTGATACAAACCACAGCTCCTCTTACATAAATCCTCTTTAGATAATAGTGAGAATAGCATAGGGTTCGTGAACTGCGAAAAATCTTTTGAGCCCAAAATTCACTGGTTTTACCAGAATGAACTATTGCTTGTAGGAAGACAAAGATCCTGGGGTTTAACTCCGTTTCTGCAGGAAAATTCAGACCAGAGTTCTCATCCCAGAAACACACACTGCTTAAACTAAGAAGGAAGCTGTTCTTTCCAGAGTCTAAAATGCAGCAAGAACCATGAGCAAGCCCTGAAAAAAAGAACTGTGTTTCCTATCATACGGACCATATGTAGATCAACTCTGCTTATGAAACTGATACAAACCACACCTCCTCTTACATAAATGCTCTTTAGTTTATATTGAGAATAGCGTTGGTTTCCTAAACTGCGAAAAATCATTTGAGCACAAAATTCACTGGGTTTACCAGAAATGAACTCTCGCTTGTACGAAGACACAGATCGTGGGGTTTAACTCCGTTTCTGAAGGCAATTTCAGAGCAGAGTTCTCATCCCTGAAACACACTCTATTATAACGCAAGAAGCAAGCTCTTCTTTCCAGAGTCTTTATACAGCAAGAACCATGAGCATGCCCTGAATAAAAGAACTGTGTTTTTTACTCATACGGACCATATGTAGTTCAACCCTGCTTATGTAATTGATACAAACCACGGCTCCCCTTACATAAATGCTCTTTAGTTAATAGTGAGAATCGCGTTGGGTTCGTCAACTGTGAAAAATCATTTGAGCCCAAAATACACTGGGTTAATCAGAAATGAACTCTTGCTTGTAGGAAGACACAGATCCTGGGTTTAACTCCATTTCTGACGAGAAAATCAGACCAAAGTTCTCATCCCTAAAACACACTCTGTTATAGCGCAAGAAGCAAGCTCTTCTTTCCACATTATAAAATACAGCAAGAACAATGAGCATACTCTGAAAAAAATAACTGTGTTTCCTACTCATACGGACCATATGTAGTTCCACTCTGCTTATGAAACTGATACAAACAACAGCTCCTCTTACAAAAATGCTCTTTAGTTAATAGTGAGAATCTTGTTGGGTTCGTGAACTGCGAAAAATCTTTTGAGCACAAAATTCATTGGGTTAACCAGAAATAAAGTCTTGCTTGTAGGAAAACACAGATCCTGGGGTTTAACTCCGTTTCTGAAGGGAAATGCAGACCAGAGTTCTCATCCCTGAAACCCACTCTGTTTTAACTCAAGAAGCAAGCTCTTCTTTCTTGAATCTAAACTACAGCAAGAACCATGAGCATGCCCTGAAAAAATGAACTGTGTTTCCTTCTCATACGGACCATATGTAGCTCAACTCTGCATATGAAATGATACAGACCACAGCTCCTCTTACATAAATGCTCTCTAGTTAATAGTGATAATCGCGTTGTGTGCTAGTACTGTGTAAAGTCATTTGAGCTGAAAATTCACTTGGTTTACCAGAAAGGAACTCTTGCTGGTAGGAAGACATAGATCATGGTGTTTAACTCCGTTTGTGAAGGGAAATTCAGACCAGAGTTCTCATCCATGAAACACACCCTGTTTTAATGCAAGAAGCAAGTTCTTTCCAGTGTCACCAATACAGAAAGAACCATGAGCAAGCCCTGAAAAAAAGAACTGTGTTTCCTACTCATAGGGACCATATGTAGTTCTACTCTGCTTATGAAACTGATACAAACCACAGCTCCTCTTACATGAATGCTCTTTAGTTAATAGTGAGTATCGCGTTGGGCTCGTGAACTGCGAAAAATCATTTGAGCCCGAAATTCACTTGGTTAACCAGAAAAGAACTCTTGCTTGTAGGAAGACACAGATCCTGGGGTATAATCCGTTTCTGGAGCGAAATTCAGAGCAGAGTTCTCATCCCTGAAACACACTCTGTTTATATGAAGAAGCAAGCTCTTCTTTCCAGATGCTAAAATACAGCAAGAACCATGAGCATGCCCTGAAAAAAAGAACTGAGTTTCCTACTCATAAGGACCATATGTAGTTCAACTCTGCTTATGAAACTGATACAAACCACGGCACCTCTTACATAAATGCTCTTTAGGTAATAGTGAGAATCATGTTGGGTTTGTAAACTGTGAAAAATCATTTCAGCCCAAATTCACTGGGTTAACCAGAAATGAAGTATTGCTTGTAGGAAGACACACAACCTGGGGTTTAACTCCGTTTCTGCTGGAAAATTCAGACCAGAGTTCTCATCCCTGAAACATACTCTGTTTAAACTAAGAAGGAAGCTATTCTTTCCAGAGTCTAAAATACAGCTAGAAACATGACCATGGCCTGAAAAAAAGAACTGTGTTTACTATTCATACGGACCATATGAAGTTCAACTCTGCTTATGAAACTGAAACAAACCATAACTCCTCTTACATAATGATCTTTAGTTAATAGTGAGAATCGCATTGGGTTCGTCAACTGCGAAAAATCATTTGAGCCCCAAATTCACTGGGTTAAACAGAAATGAACTCTTGCTTGTAGGAAGACACAGAGCCTGGGTTTAACTCCATTTCTGAAGGGAAAATCAGACCAGAGTTCTCATCCCTAACCCACACTCTGTTATAGCGCAAGAGGCAAGCTCTTCTTTCCAGATTATAAAATACAGGAAGAACCACGAGCATGCCCTGAAAAAAAGAACTGTTTCCTACTCATACGGACCATATGTAGTTCAACTCTGCTTATGAAACTGATACAAAAAACAGCTCCTCTTACATAAATGCACTTTAGTTAATAGTGAGTATTGCGTTGGGCTCGTGAAATGCGAAAAATCATTTGAGCCCTAACTTCACTGGGTTTACCAGAAATGAACTCTTGCTTGTAGGAAGACACAGATCCTGGGGTTTAATCCGTTTCTGAAGGGAAATTCAGACCAGAGTTCTCATCCCAGAAACACACTCTGTTATAACGCAAGAAGCAAGCTCTTCTTTCCAGAGACTTTAATACTTCAAGAACCATGAGCATGCCCTGAAAAAAATAACTGTGTTTCCTAATCATACGGACCATATGTAGTTCAACTCTGCTTATGAAACTGATACAAACCACAGCTCTCCTTACATAAATGCTCTTTAGTTAATAGTGAGAATCGCATTGGGTTCATAAACTACGAAAAATCATTTGAGCCCAAAATTCACTGGGATAACCAGAAATGAAGTCTTGCTTGTAGGAAGACACAGATCCTGGGGTTTAACTCCGTTTCTGAAGAGAAATTCAGACCAGAGTTCTCATCCCTGAAACCCACTCTGTTTTAACTCAAGAAGCAAGCTCTTCTTTCCAGAGTCTAAACTACAGTAAGAACCATGAGCCTGCCCTGAAAAAATGAACTGTGTTTCCTACTCATACAGACCATATGTAGCTCAACACTGCTTATGAAATGATACAGACCACAGCTCCTCTTACATAAATGCTCTCTAGTTATTATTGATAATCGCGTTGTGTTATAGTACTTTGTAAAGTCATTTGAGCTGAAAATTCACTTGGTTTACCAGAAACGAACTCTTGCTGGTAGGAAGACACAGATCATGGTGTTTAACTCCGTTTGTGAAGGGAAATTTAGACCAGAGTTCTGATCCATGAAACACACCCTGTTTTAATGCAAGAAGCAAATTCTTCTTTCCAGTGACACCAATACAGCAAGAACCATGTGCATGCCCTGAAAAAAAGAACTGTGTTTCCTACTCATACGTACCATATGTAGTTCAACTCTGCTTATGAAACTGATACAAACCACAGCTCCTCTTACGTAAATGCTCTTTAGTTAATAGTGAGTATCGCGTTGGGCGCGTGAAGTGAGACAAATTATTTGAGCCCAAAATTCACTGGGTTAACCAGAAATGAAGTCTTGCTTGTAGGAAGACACAGATCATGGGGTTTAACTCCGTTTCTGCAGGATAATTCAGACCAGAGTTCTCATCCCTGAAACACACTCTCTTTAAACTAAGAAGGAAGCTCTTCTTTCCAGATTCTAAAATACAGCAAGAACCATGAGCATGGCCTGAAAAAAAGAACTGTGTTTCCTATTCATATGGACCGTATGTAGTTCAATTTGCTTATGAAACTGATACAAACCACACCTCCTCTTACATAAATGCTCTTTAGTTTATATTGAGAATAGCGTTGGGTTCCTGAACTGCGAAAAATCATTTGAGCACAAAATTCACTGGGTTTACCAGAAATGAACTCTCGATTGAACGAAGACACAGATCCTGGGGTTTAACTCCGTTACTGAAGGCAATCAGAGCCGAGTTCTCATCCCTGAAACACACTCTGTTATAACGCAAGAAGCAAGCTCTTCTTTCCAGGTTCTAAAATACAGCAAGAACCAAGAGCATGCCCTGAATAAAAGAACTGTGTTTCCTACTCATACGGACCATATGTAGTTCAACTCTGCTTATGAAATGATACAGAACACAGCTCCTCTTACATAAATGCTCTTTAGTTAATAGTGATAATCGAGTTGTGTTCTTGTACTGTGTAAAGTCATTTGAGCTGAAAATTCACTTGGTTTGCAAGAAATGAACTCTTGCTGGTAGGAAGACACAGATCATGGTGTTTAACTCCGTTTGTGATGGGAAATTCAGACCAGAGTTCTCATCCATGAAACACACCCTGTTTTAATGCAAGAAGCAAGCTCTTCTTTCCAGCATCACCAATACAGCAAGAACCATGAGCATGCCCTGAAAAAAAGAACAGTGTTACCTATTCATAATGACCATATGTAGTTCAACTCTGCTTATGAAACTGATACAAACCACAGCTCCTCTTACAAAAATGATCATTAGTTAATAGTGAGAATTCCATTGGTTTCCTGAACTGGGAAAAATCATTTGAGACAAAAATTCACTAGGTTTACCAGAAATGAACTCTCGCTTGTAGGAAGACACAGATCCTGGGGTTTAACTCCGTTTCTGAAGGCAATTTCAAAGCCGAGTTCTCATCCCTGAAACACACTCTGTTATAGCGCAAAAAGCAAGCTCTTCTTTCCAGAGTCTAAAATACAGAAAGAACAATGAGCATACTCTGAAAAAAAGAACTGTGTTTCCTATTCATACGGACCATATGTAGTTCAACTCTGCTTATGAAACTGATACAAACCACAGCTCCTCTTACAAAAATGATCATTAGTTAATAGTGAGAATTCCATTGGTTTCCTGAACTGGGAAAAATCATTTGAGACAAAAATTCACTAGGTTTACCAGAAATGAACTCTCGCTTGTAGGAAGACACAGATCCTGGGGTTTAACTCCGTTTCTGAAGGCAATTTCAAAGCCGAGTTCTCATCCCTGAAACACACTCTGTTATAGCGCAAAAAGCAAGCTCTTCTTTCCAGAGTCTAAAATACAGAAAGAACAATGAGCATACTCTGAAAAAAAGAACTGTGTTTCCTATTCATACGGACCATATGTAGTTCAACTCTCCTTATGAAATGATACAGACCACAGCTCCACTTACATAAATGCTCTCTAGTTAATAGTGATAATCGCTTTGTGTTATAGTACTGTGTAAAGTCATTTGAGCTAAAAATTCTCTTGATTTACCAGAAATGAACTCTTGCTGGTAGGAAGACACAGATCATGGTGTTTAACTCTGTTTGTGAAGGGAAATTCAGACCAGAGTTCTCATTCCTGAAACACACTCTGTTTAAACGAAGAAGGAAGCTCTGCTTTCCAGAGTCGAAAATACAGCAAGAACCATGAGCATGGCCTGAAAAAAAAACTGTGTTTCCTTCCTGAGCTGCGAAAAATCATTTGAGCACAAAATTCACTGGGTTTACCACAAATGAACTCTCGCTTGTAGGAAGACACAGATCCTGGGGTTTAATCCGTTTCTGAAGGGAAATTCAGACCAGAGTTCTCATCCCTGAAAAACTCTCTGTTTTAAGGAGAGAATCATCCTCTTCTTTCCAGCATCTCCAATATAGTAAGAAACATGAGCATGCCCAGAAAAAAAGAACTGTGTTTCCTAATCATACAGACCATATGTAGTTCAACTCTGCCTATGAAACTGATACAAACTACAGCTCCTCTTCCATAAATCCTCTTTTGTTAATAGTGAGAATAGCATAGGGTTCGTGAACTGCAAAAACGCATTTGAGCCCAAAATTCACTGGTTTTACCAGAAATGAACTCTTGTTTGTAGGAAGACACACATCCTGGGCTTTAACTCCGTTTCTGCAGGAAAATTCAGACCAGAGTTCTCATCCCTGAAACACACTCTGTTATAACGCAAGAAGCAAGCTCTTCTTTCCAGAGTCTTTAATACAGCAAGAACCATGAGCAAACCATGAATAAAAGAACTGTGTTTCCTACTCATTCGGACAATATGTAGTTCAACTCTGCTTATGAAACTGATACAAACCACGGCTCCTCTTACATAAATGCTCTTTAGTTAATAGTGAGAATCGCGTTGGGTTCGTCAACTGCGAAAAATCATTTGAGCCCAAAATTCACTGGGTTAACCACAAATGAACTCTTGCTTGTAGGAAGACACAGATCCTGGGTTTAACTCCGTTTATGAAGGGAAATTCAGACCAGAGTTCTCATCCCTAAAACACACTCTGTTATAGCGCAAGAAGCAAGCTCTTCTTTCCAGATTATAAAATACAGCAAGAACAATGAGCATACTCTGAAAAAAAGAACTGTGTTTCCTACTCATAAGGACCATATGTAGTTCAACTCTGCTTATGAAACTTATACAAACCACGGCTCCTCTTACATAAATCCTCTTTAGTTAATAGTGAGAATAGCATAGGGTTCGTGAACTGCGAAAACTCATTTGAGCCCAAAATTCACTGGTTTTACCAGAAATGAACCCTTGCTTGTAGGAAGACACTGATCCTGGGGTCTAACTCCGTTTCTGAAGGCAAATTCAGAACAGAGTTCTCATCCCTGAAAAACACTCTGTTTTAAGAAATGAATCACTTCTTCTTTCCAGCATCTCCAATATAGTAAGAAACATGAGCATGCCCAGAAAAAAAGAACTGTGTTTCCTAATCATACAGACCATATGTAGTTCAACTCTACTTATGAAACTGATACAAACTACAGCTCCTCTTCCATAAATCCTCTTTAGTTAATAGTGAGAATAGCATAGGGTTCGTGAACTGCGAAAACTCATTTGAGCCCAGAACTCACTTGTTTTACCAGAAATGAACTCTTGCTTGTATGAAGACACACATCCTGGGGTTTAACTTCGTTTCTGCAGGATAATTCAGACCAGAGTTCTCATCCCTGAAACACACTCTATTTAAACTAAGAAGGAAGCTCTTCTTTCCAGAGTATAAAATACAGCAAGAACCATGAGCATGGCCTGAAAAAAAGAAGTGTGTTTCCTATCATAAGGACCATATGTAGTTCAACTCTGCTTATGAAACTGATACAAACCATGGCTCCTCATACATAAATGCTCTTTAGTTAATAGTGAGAATAGCATTGGGTTCCTGAACTGCGAAAAATCATTTGAGCACAAAATTCACTTGGTTTACCAGAAATGAACTCTCCCTTGTAGGAAGACACAGATCCTGGGGTTTAACTCCGTTTCTGAAGGCAATTTCAGAGCTGAGTTCTCATCCCTGACACACTCTGTTATAATGCAAGAAGCAAGCTCTTCTTTCCAGAGTCTTTAATACAGCAAGAACCATGAGCATGCCCTGAAAAAAAGAACTGTATTTCCTACTCATACAGCCCATATGGAGTTCAACTCTGCTTATGAAACTGATACAAACCTCAGCTCCTCTTACATAAATGCTCTTTAGGAAATAGTGAGAATCATGTTGGGTTCGTGAACTGGGAAAAATCATTTGAGCGAAAAATTCACTGGGTTTACCAGAAATGAACTCTTGCTTCTAGGAAGACACTGATCCTGGGGTTTAACTCCGTTTCAGAGGGCAAATTCAGACCAGAGTTCTCATCCCTGAAAAACACTCTGTTTTAAGGCAAGAATCATCCTCTTCTTTCCAGTGTCTCCAATATAGTAAGAAACATGAGCATGCCCTGAAAAAAAGAACTGTGTTTCCTACTCTTACAGACCATATGTAGTTCAACTCTGCTTATGAAATTGATACAAACCACAGCTCCTGTTACATAAATGCTCTATGGTTAATAGTGAGAATCACGTTGGGTTCGTGAACTGCCAAAAATCATTTGAGCCCAAAATACACTGGGTTTACAAGGAATGAACTCATGCTTGTAGGAAGACACAGATCCTGGGGTTTAACTCCGTTTCTGAAGGGAAATTCAGACCAGAGTTCTCATCCCTGAAACACACTCTGTTTTAACGCAAGAAGCAAGCTCTTCTTTCCAGAGTCTAAAATACAGCAAGAACCATGAGCATGCCCTGAAAAAAAGAACTGTGTTTCCAACTCATACGAACCATATGTAGTTCAACTCTCCTTATGAAATGATACAGAACATAGCTCCACTTACATAAATGCTCTCTAGTTAATAGTGATAATCGCGTTGTGTTATAGTACTGTGTAAAGTCATTTGAGCTGAAAATTCATTTGGTTTACCAGAAATGAACTCTTGCTGGTAGGAAGACACAGATCCTGGTGTTTAACTCCGTTTGGGAAGGGAAATTCAGACCAGAGTTCTCATCCATGAAACACACCCTGTTTTAATGCAAGAAGCAAGCTCTTCTTTCCAGTGTCACCAATACAGCAAGAACCATGAGCATGCCCTGAAATAAAGAACTGTGTTTACAACTCATACGGACCATATGTAGTTCAACTCTGCTTATGAAACTGATACAAACCACAGCTCCTGGTACATAAATGCTCTTTAGTTAATAGTGACAATCGCGTTGGGTTCCTGAACTGAAAAAAATCATTTGAGCCCAAAATTCACTGGGATAACCAGAATTGAACTCTTGCTTGTAGGAAGACACAGATCCTGGGGTTTAATCCGTTTCTGAAGGGAAATTAAGACCAGAGTTCTCATCCCTGAAACACACTCTGTTTTAACGCAAGAAGCAAGCTATTCTTTCCAGATTATAAAATACAGCAAGACCAATGAGCATGGTCTGAAAAAAAGAACTGTGTTTCCTACTCATAGGCACCATATGTAGCTCAGCTCTGCTTATAAAATGATACAGACCACAGTTCCTCTTACTTAAATGCTCTCTAGTTAATAGTGATAATCGCATTGTGTTATAGTACTGTGTAAAGTCATTTGACCTGAAAATTCACTTGGTTTACCAGAAATGAACTCTTGCTGGTAGGAAGACACAGATCATGGTGTTTAACTCCGTTTGTGAAGGGAAATTCAGACCAGAGTTCTCATCCCTGAATCACACTCTGTTATAACGCAAAAAGCAAGCTGTTCTTTCCAAAATCTTTAATACAGCAAGAACCATGAGCATGCCCTGAGAAAAAGAACTGTGTTTCCTATTCATACGGACCATATGTAGTTCAACTCTGTTTATGAAATGATACAGACCACAGCTCCTCTCACATAAATGCTCTCTAGTTAATAGTGATAATCGCGTTGTGTTCTAGTACTGTGTAAAGTAATTTGAGCTGAAAATTCACTTGGTTTACCAGAAATGAACTCTTGATGGTAGGAAGACACAGATCATGGTGTTTAACTCCGTTTGTTAAGGGAAATTCAGACCAGAGTTCTCATCCATGAAACACACCCTGTTTTAATGCAAGAAGCAAGCTCTTCTTTCCAGCATCACCAATACAGCAAGAACCATGAGCATGCCCTGAAAAAAAGAACTGTGTTTCCTATTCATAATGACCATATGTAGTTCAACTCTGCTTATGAAACTGATACAAACCACAGCTCCTCTTACGTAAATGCTCTTTAGTTAATAGTGAGTATCGCGTTGGGCGCGTGAAGTGAGACAAATTATTTGAGCCCAAAATTCACTGGGTTAACCAGAAATGAAGTCTTGCTTATAGGAAGACACAGATCATGGGGTTTAACTCTGTTTCTGCAGGAAAATTCAGACCAGAGTTCTCATCCCTGAAACACACTCTCTTTAAACTAAGAAGGAAGCTCTTCTTTCCAGATTCTAAAATACAGCAAGAACCATGAGCATGGCCTGAAAAAAAGAACTGTGTTTCCTATTCATATGGACCGTATGTAGTTCAATTTGCTTATGAAACTGATACAAATCACACCTCCACTTACATAAATGCTCTTTAGTTTATATTGAGAATAGCGTTGGGTTCCTGAACTGCGAAAAATCATTTGAGCACAAAATTCACTGGGTTTACCAGAAATGAACTCTCGATTGAACGAAGACACAGATCCTGGGGTTTAACTCCGTTACTGAAGGCAATCAGAGCCGAGTTCTCATCCCTGAAACACACTCTGTTATAACGCAAGAAGCAAGCTCTTCTTTCCAGGTTCTAAAATACAGCAAGAACCAAGAGCATGCCCTGAATAAAAGAACTGTGTTTCCTACTCATACGGACCATATGTAGTTCAACTCTGCTTATGAAATGATACAGAACACAGCTCCTCTTACATAAATGCTCTTTAGTTAATAGTGATAATCGAGTTGTGTTCTTGTACTGTGTAAAGTCATTTGAGCTGAAAATTCACTTGGTTTGCAAGAAATGAACTCTTGCTGGTAGGAAGACACAGATCATGGTGTTTAACTCCGTTTGTGATGGGAAATTCAGACCAGAGTTCTCATCCATGAAACACACCCTGTTTTAATGCAAGAAGCAAGCTCTTCTTTCCAGCATCACCAATACAGCAAGAACCATGAGCATGCCCTGAAAAAAAGAACAGTGTTACCTATTCATAATGACCATATGTAGTTCAACTCTGCTTATGAAACTGATACAAACCACAGCTCCTCTTACAAAAATGATCATTAGTTAATAGTGAGAATTCCATTGGTTTCCTGAACTGGGAAAAATCATTTGAGACAAAAATTCACTAGGTTTACCAGAAATGAACTCTCGCTTGTAGGAAGACACAGATCCTGGGGTTTAACTCCGTTTCTGAAGGCAATTTCAAAGCCGAGTTCTCATCCCTGAAACACACTCTGTTATAGCGCAAAAAGCAAGCTCTTCTTTCCAGAGTCTAAAATACAGAAAGAACAATGAGCATACTCTGAAAAAAAGAACTGTGTTTCCTATTCATACGGACCATATGTAGTTCAACTCTCCTTATGAAATGATACAGACCACAGCTCCACTTACATAAATGCTCTCTAGTTAATAGTGATAATCGCTTTGTGTTATAGTACTGTGTAAAGTCATTTGAGCTAAAAATTCTCTTGATTTACCAGAAATGAACTCTTGCTGGTAGGAAGACACAGATCATGGTGTTTAACTCTGTTTGTGAAGGGAAATTCAGACCAGAGTTCTCATTCCTGAAACACACTCTGTTTAAACGAAGAAGGAAGCTCTGCTTTCCAGAGTCGAAAATACAGCAAGAACCATGAGCATGGCCTGAAAAAAAAACTGTGTTTCCTTCCTGAGCTGCGAAAAATCATTTGAGCACAAAATTCACTGGGTTTACCACAAATGAACTCTCGCTTGTAGGAAGACACAGATCCTGGGGTTTAATCCGTTTCTGAAGGGAAATTCAGACCAGAGTTCTCATCCCTGAAAAACTCTCTGTTTTAAGGAGAGAATCATCCTCTTCTTTCCAGCATCTCCAATATAGTAAGAAACATGAGCATGCCCAGAAAAAAAGAACTGTGTTTCCTAATCATACAGACCATATGTAGTTCAACTCTGCCTATGAAACTGATACAAACTACAGCTCCTCTTCCATAAATCCTCTTTTGTTAATAGTGAGAATAGCATAGGGTTCGTGAACTGCAAAAACGCATTTGAGCCCAAAATTCACTGGTTTTACCAGAAATGAACTCTTGTTTGTAGGAAGACACACATCCTGGGCTTTAACTCCGTTTCTGCAGGAAAATTCAGACCAGAGTTCTCATCCCTGAAACACACTCTGTTATAACGCAAGAAGCAAGCTCTTCTTTCCAGAGTCTTTAATACAGCAAGAACCATGAGCAAACCATGAATAAAAGAACTGTGTTTCCTACTCATTCGGACAATATGTAGTTCAACTCTGCTTATGAAACTGATACAAACCACGGCTCCTCTTACATAAATGCTCTTTAGTTAATAGTGAGAATCGCGTTGGGTTCGTCAACTGCGAAAAATCATTTGAGCCCAAAATTCACTGGGTTAACCACAAATGAACTCTTGCTTGTAGGAAGACACAGATCCTGGGTTTAACTCCGTTTATGAAGGGAAATTCAGACCAGAGTTCTCATCCCTAAAACACACTCTGTTATAGCGCAAGAAGCAAGCTCTTCTTTCCAGATTATAAAATATAGCAAGAACAATGAGCATACTCTGAAAAAAAGAACTGTGTTTCCTACTCATAAGGACCATATGTAGTTCAACTCTGCTTATGAAACTTATACAAACCACGGCTCCTCTTACATAAATCCTCTTTAGTTAATAGTGAGAATAGCATAGGGTTCGTGAACTGCGAAAACTCATTTGAGCCCAAAATTCACTGGTTTTACCAGAAATGAACCCTTGCTTGTAGGAAGACACTGATCCTGGGGTCTAACTCCGTTTCTGAAGGCAAATTCAGAACAGAGTTCTCATCCCTGAAAAACACTCTGTTTTAAGAAATGAATCACTTCTTCTTTCCAGCATCTCCAATATAGTAAGAAACATGAGCATGCCCAGAAAAAAAGAACTGTGTTTCCTAATCATACAGACCATATGTAGTTCAACTCTACTTATGAAACTGATACAAACTACAGCTCCTCTTCCATAAATCCTCTTTAGTTAATAGTGAGAATAGCATAGGGTTCGTGAACTGCGAAAACTCATTTGAGCCCAGAACTCACTTGTTTTACCAGAAATGAACTCTTGCTTGTATGAAGACACACATCCTGGGGTTTAACTTCGTTTCTGCAGGATAATTCAGACCAGAGTTCTCATCCCTGAAACACACTCTATTTAAACTAAGAAGGAAGCTCTTCTTTCCAGAGTCTAAAATACAGCAAGAACCATGAGCATGGCCTGAAAAAAAGAAGTGTGTTTCCTATCATAAGGACCATATGTAGTTCAACTCTGCTTATGAAACTGATACAAACCATGGCTCCTCATACATAAATGCTCTTTAGTTAATAGTGAGAATAGCATTGGGTTCCTGAACTGCGAAAAATCATTTGAGCACAAAATTCACTTGGTTTACCAGAAATGAACTCTCCCTTGTAGGAAGACACAGATCCTGGGGTTTAACTCCGTTTCTGAAGGCAATTTCAGAGCTGAGTTCTCATCCCTGACGCACTCTGTTATAATGCAAGAAGCAAGCTCTTCTTTCCAGAGTCTTTAATACAGCAAGAACCATGAGCATGCCCTGAAAAAAAGAACTGTATTTCCTACTCATACAGCCCATATGGAGTTCAACTCTGCTTATGAAACTGATACAAACCTCAGCTCCTCTTACATAAATGCTCTTTAGGAAATAGTGAGAATCATGTTGGGTTCGTGAACTGGGAAAAATCATTTGAGCGAAAAATTCACTGGGTTTACCAGAAATGAACTCTTGCTTCTAGGAAGACACTGATCCTGGGGTTTAACTCCGTTTCAGAGGGCAAATTCAGACCAGAGTTCTCATCCCTGAAAAACACTCTGTTTTAAGGCAAGAATCATCCTCTTCTTTCCAGTGTCTCCAATATAGTAAGAAACATGAGCATGCCCTGAAAAAAAGAACTGTGTTTCCTACTCTTACAGACCATATGTAGTTCAACTCTGCTTATGAAATTGATACAAACCACAGCTCCTGTTACATAAATGCTCTATGGTTAATAGTGAGAATCACGTTGGGTTCGTGAACTGCCAAAAATCATTTGAGCCCAAAATACACTGGGTTTACAAGGAATGAACTCATGCTTGTAGGAAGACACAGATCCTGGGGTTTAACTCCGTTTCTGAAGGGAAATTCAGACCAGAGTTCTCATCCCTGAAACACACTCTGTTTTAACGCAAGAAGCAAGCTCTTCTTTCCAGAGTCTAAAATACAGCAAGAACCATGAGCATGCCCTGAAAAAAAGAACTGTGTTTCCAACTCATACGAACCATATGTAGTTCAACTCTCCTTATGAAATGATACAGAACATAGCTCCACTTACATAAATGCTCTCTAGTTAATAGTGATAATCGCGTTGTGTTATAGTACTGTGTAAAGTCATTTGAGCTGAAAATTCATTTGGTTTACCAGAAATGAACTCTTGCTGGTAGGAAGACACAGATCCTGGTGTTTAACTCCGTTTGGGAAGGGAAATTCAGACCAGAGTTCTCATCCATGAAACACACCCTGTTTTAATGCAAGAAGCAAGCTCTTCTTTCCAGTGTCACCAATACAGCAAGAACCATGAGCATGCCCTGAAATAAAGAACTGTGTTTACAACTCATACGGACCATATGTAGTTCAACTCTGCTTATGAAACTGATACAAACCACAGCTCCTGGTACATAAATGCTCTTTAGTTAATAGTGACAATCGCGTTGGGTTCCTGAACTGAAAAAAATCATTTGAGCCCAAAATTCACTGGGATAACCAGAATTGAACTCTTGCTTGTAGGAAGACACAGATCCTGGGGTTTAATCCGTTTCTGAAGGGAAATTAAGACCAGAGTTCTCATCCCTGAAACACACTCTGTTTTAACGCAAGAAGCAAGCTATTCTTTCCAGATTATAAAATACAGCAAGACCAATGAGCATGGTCTGAAAAAAAGAACTGTGTTTCCTACTCATAGGCACCATATGTAGCTCAGCTCTGCTTATAAAATGATACAGACCACAGTTCCTCTTACTTAAATGCTCTCTAGTTAATAGTGATAATCGCATTGTGTTATAGTACTGTGTAAAGTCATTTGACCTGAAAATTCACTTGGTTTACCAGAAATGAACTCTTGCTGGTAGGAAGACACAGATCATGGTGTTTAACTCCGTTTGTGAAGGGAAATTCAGACCAGAGTTCTCATCCCTGAAACACACTCTGTTATAACGCAAAAAGCAAGCTGTTCTTTCCAAAATCTTTAATACAGCAAGAACCATGAGCATGCCCTGAGAAAAAGAACTGTGTTTCCTATTCATACGGACCATATGTAGTTCAACTCTGTTTATGAAATGATACAGACCACAGCTCCTCTCACATAAATGCTCTCTAGTTAATAGTGATAATCGCGTTGTGTTCTAGTACTGTGTAAAGTAATTTGAGCTGAAAATTCACTTGGTTTACCAGAAATGAACTCTTGATGGTAGGAAGACACAGATCATGGTGTTTAACTCCGTTTGTTAAGGGAAATTCAGACCAGAGTTCTCATCCATGAAACACACCCTGTTTTAATGCAAGAAGCAAGCTCTTCTTTCCAGCATCACCAATACAGCAAGAACCATGAGCATGCCCTGAAAAAAAGAACTGTGTTTCCTATTCATAATGACCATATGTAGTTCAACTCTGCTTATGAAACTGATACAAACCACAGCTCCTCTTACGTAAATGCTCTTTAGTTAATAGTGAGTATCGCGTTGGGCGCGTGAAGTGAGACAAATTATTTGAGCCCAAAATTCACTGGGTTAACCAGAAATGAAGTCTTGCTTATAGGAAGACACAGATCATGGGGTTTAACTCTGTTTCTGCAGGAAAATTCAGACCAGAGTTCTCATCCCTGAAACACACTCTCTTTAAACTAAGAAGGAAGCTCTTCTTTCCAGATTCTAAAATACAGCAAGAACCATGAGCATGGCCTGAAAAAAAGAACTGTGTTTCCTATTCATATGGACCGTATGTAGTTCAATTTGCTTATGAAACTGATACAAACCACACCTCCTCTTACATAAATGCTCTTTAGTTTATATTGAGAATAGCGTTGGGTTCCTGAACTGCGAAAAATCATTTGAGCACAAAATTCACTGGGTTTACCAGAAATGAACTCTCGATTGAACGAAGACACAGATCCTGGGGTTTAACTCCGTTACTGAAGGCAATCAGAGCCGAGTTCTCATCCCTGAAACACACTCTGTTATAACGCAAGAAGCAAGCTCTTCTTTCCAGGTTCTAAAATACAGCAAGAACCAAGAGCATGCCCTGAATAAAAGAACTGTGTTTCCTACTCATACGGACCATATGTAGTTCAACACTGCTTATGAAATGATACAGAACACAGCTCCTCTTACATAAATGCTCTTTAGTTAATAGTGATAATTGAGTTGTGTTCTTGTACTGTGTAAAGTCATTTGAGCTGAAAATTCACTTGGTTTGCAAGAAATGAACTCTTGCTGGTAGGAAGACACAGATCATGGTGTTTAACTCCGTTTTTGATGGGAAATTCAGACCAGAGTTCTCATCCATGAAACACACCCTGTTTTAATGCAAGAAACAAGCTCTTCTTTCCAGCATCACCAATACAGCAAGAACCATGAGCATGCCCTGAAAAAAAGAACAGTGTTTCCTATTCATAATGACCATATGTAGTTCAACTCTGCTTATGAAACTGATACAAACCACAGCTCCTCTTACAAAAATGATCATTAGTTAATAGTGAGAATTCCATTGGTTTCCTGAACTGGGAAAAATCATTTGAGACAAAAATTCACTAGGTTTACCAGAAATGAAGTCTCGCTTGTAGGAAGACACAGATCCTTGGGTTTAACTCCGTTTCTGAAGGCAATTTCGAAGCCGAGTTCTCATCCCTGAAACACACTCTGTTATAGCGCAAAAAGCAAGCTCTTCTTTCCAGAGTCTAAAATACAGAAAGAACAATGAGCATACTCTGAAAAAAAGAACTGTGTTTCCTATTCATACGGACCATATGTAGTTCAACTCTCCTTATGAAATGATACAGACCACAGCTCCACTTACATAAATGCTCTCTAGTTAATAGTGATAATCGCTTTGTGTTATAGTACTGTGTAAAGTCATTTGAGCTGAAAATTCACTTGATTTACCAGAAATGAACTCTTGCTGGTAGGAAGACACAGATCATGGTGTTTAACTCTGTTTGTGAAGGGAAATTCAGACCAGAGTTCTCATCCCTGAAACACACTCTGTTTAAACGAAGAAGGAAGCTCTGCTTTCCAGAGTCTAAAATACAGTAAGAACCATGAGCATGGCCTGAAAAAAAAAAACTGTGTTTCCTTCCTGAGCTGCGAAAAATCATTTGAGCACAAAATTCACTGGGTTTACCACAAATGAACTCTCGCTTGTAGGAAGACACAGATCCTGGGGTTTAATCCGTTTCTGAAGGGAAATTCAGACCAGAGTTCTCATCGCTGAAAAACTCTCTGTTTTAAGGAGAGAATCATCCTCTTCTTTCCAGCATCTCCAATATAGTAAGAAACATGAGCATGCCCAGAAAAAAAGAACTGTGTTTCCTAATCATACAGACCATATGTAGTTCAACTCTACTTATGAAACTGATACAAACTACAGCTCCTCTTCCATAAATCCTCTTTTGTTAATAGTGAGAATAGCATAGGGTTCGTGAACTGCAAAAACGCATTTGAGCCCAAAATTCACTGGTTTTACCAGAAATGAACTCTTGCTTGTAGGAAGACACACATCCTGGGCTTTAACTCCGTTTCTGCAGGAAAATTCAGACCAGAGTTCTCATCCCTGAAACACACTCTGTTATAACGCAAGAAGCAAGCTCTTCTTTCCAGAGTCTTTAATACAGCAAGAGCCATGAGCAAACCATGAATAAAAGAACTGTGTTTCCTACTCATTCGGACAATATGTAGTTCAACTCTGCTTATGAAACTGATACAAACCACGGCTCCTCTTACATAAATGCTCTTTAGTTAATAGTGAGAATCGCGTTGGGTTCGTCAACTGCGAAAAATCATTTGAGCCCAAAATTCACTGGGTTAACCACAAATGAACTCTTGCTTGTAGGAAGACACAGATCCTGGGTTTAACTCCGTTTATGAAGGGAAATTCAGACCAGAGTTCTCATCCCTAAAACACACTCTGTTATAGCGCAAGAAGCAAGCTCTTCTTTCCAGATTATAAAATACAGCAAGAACAATGAGCATACTCTGAAAAAAAGAACTGTGTTTCCTACACATAAGGACCATATGTAGTTCAACTCTGCTTATGAAACTTATACAAACCACGGCTCCTCTTACATAAATCCTCTTTAGTTAATAGTGAGAATAGCATAGGGTTCGTGAACTGTGAAAACTCATTTGAGCCCAAAATTCACTGGTTTTACCAGAAATGAACCCTTGCTTGTAGGAAGACACTGATCCTGGGGTCTAACTCCGTTTCTGAAGGCAAATTCAGACCAGAGTTCTCATCCCTGAAAAACACTCTGTTTTAAGAAATGAATCACCTCTTCTTTCCAGCATCTCCAATATAGTAAGAAACATGAGCATGCCCAGAAAAAAAGAACTGTGTTTCCTAATCATACAGACCATATGTAGTTCAACTCTACTTATGAAACTGATACAAACTACAGCTCCTCTTCCATAAATCCTCTTTAGTTAATAGTGAGAACAGCATAGGGTTCGTGAACTGCGAAAACAAATTTGAGCCCAGAACTCACTTGTTTTACCAGAAATGAACTCTTGCTTGTAGGAAGACACACATCCTGGGGTTTAACTTCGTTTCTGCAGGAAAATTCAGACCAGAGTTCTCATCCCTGAAACACACTCTATTTAAACTAAGAAGGAAGCTCTTCTTTCCAGAGTCTAAAATACAGCAAGAACCATGAGCATGGCCTGAAAAAAAGAAGTGTGTTTCCTATCATAAGGACCATATGTAGTTCAACTCTGCTTATGTAACTGATACAAACCATGGCTCCTCATACATAAATGCTCTTTAGTTAATAGTGAGAATAGCATTGGGTTCCTGAACTGCGAAAAATCATTTGAGCCCAAAATTCACTGGGTTAACCACAAATGAACTCTTGCTTGTAGGAAGACACAGATCCTGGGTTTAACTCCGTTTATGAAGGGAAATTCAGACCAGAGTTCTCATCCCTAAAACACACTCTGTTATAGCGCAAGATGCAAGCTCTTATTTCCAGATTATAAAATATAGCAAGAACAATGAGCATACTCTGAAAAAAAGAACTGTGTTTCCTACTCATAAGGACCATATGTAGTTCAACTCTGCTTATGAAACTTATACAAACCACGGCTCCTCTTACATAAATCCTCTTTAGTTAATAGTGAGAATAGCATAGGGTTCGTGAACTGCGAAAACTCATTTGAGCCCAAAATTCACTGGTTTTACCAGAAATGAACCCTTGCTTGTAGGAAGACACTGATCCTGGGGTCTAACTCCGTTTCTGAAGGCAAATTCAGAACAGAGTTCTCATCCCTGAAAAACACTCTGTTTTAAGAAATGAATCACTTCTTCTTTCCAGCATCTCCAATATAGTAAGAAACATGAGCATGCCCAGAAAAAAAGAACTGTGTTTCCTAATCATACAGACCATATGTAGTTCAACTCTACTTATGAAACTGATACAAACTACAGCTCCTCTTCCATAAATCCTCTTTAGTTAATAGTGAGAACAGCATAGGGTTCGTGAACTGCGAAAACTCATTTGAGCCCAGAACTCACTTGTTTTACCAGAAATGAACTCTTGCTTGTAGGAAGACACACATCCTGGGGTTTAACTTCGTTTCTGCAGGAAAATTCAGACCAGAGTTCTCATCCCTGAAACACACTCTATTTAAACTAAGAAGGAAGCTCTTCTTTCCAGAGTCTAAAATACAGCAAGAACCATGAGCATGGCCTGAAAAAAAGAAGTGTGTTTCCTATCATAAGGACCATATGTAGTTCAACTCTGCTTATGTAACTGATACAAACCATGGCTCCTCATACATAAATGCTCTTTAGTTAATAGTGAGAATAGCATTGGGTTCCTGAACTGCGAAAAATCATTTGAGCCCAAAATTCACTGGGTTAACCACAAATGAACTCTTGCTTGTAGGAAGACACAGATCCTGGGTTTAACTCCGTTTATGAAGGGAAATTCAGACCAGAGTTCTCATCCCTAAAACACACTCTGTTATAGCGCAAGAAGCAAGCTCTTATTTCCAGATTATAAAATACAGCAAGAACAATGAGCATACTCTGAAAAAAAGAACTGTGTTTCCTACTCATAAGGACCATATGTAGTTCAACTCTGCTTATGAAACTTATACAAACCACGGCTCCTCTTACATAAATCCTCTTTAGTTAATAGTGAGAATAGCATAGGGTTCGTGAACTGGAAAAACACATTTGAGCCCAAAATTCACTGGTTTTACCAGAAATGAACTCTTGCTTGTAGGAAGACACTGATCCTGGGGTCTAACTCCGTTTCTGAAGGCAAATTCAGAACAGAGTTCTCATCCCTGAAAAACACTCTGTTTTAAGAAATGAATCACTTCTTCTTTCCAGCATCTCCAATATAGTAAGAAACATGAGCATGCCCAGAAAAAAAGAACTGTGTTTCCTAATCATACAGACCATATGTAGTTCAACTCTACTTATGAAACTGATACAAACTACAGCTCCTCTTCCATAAATCCTCTTTAGTTAATAGTGAGAATAGCATAGGGTTCGTGAACTGCGAAAACTCATTTGAGCCCAGAACTCACTTGTTTTACCAGAAATGAACTCTTGCTTGTAGGAAGACACACAT
This sequence comes from Onychomys arenicola, assembly GCA_949786405.1. Classification (NCBI taxonomy): domain Eukaryota; kingdom Metazoa; phylum Chordata; class Mammalia; order Rodentia; family Cricetidae; genus Onychomys; species Onychomys arenicola. The sequence continues at coordinate 583,494 of CATKUM010000030.1, forward strand.
CCTGGGGTTTAACTTCGTTTCTGCAGGAAAATTCAGACCAGAGTTCTCATCCCTGAAACACACTCTATTTAAACTAAGAAGGAAGCTCTTCTTTCCAGAGTCTAAAATACAGCAAGAACCATGAGCATGGCCTGAAAAAAAGAAGTGTGTTTCCTATCATAAGGACCATATGTAGTTCAACTCTGCTTATGAAACTGATACAAACCATGGCTCCTCATACATAAATGCTCTTTAGTTAATAGTGAGAATAGCATTGGGTTCCTGAACTGCGAAAAATCATTTGAGCACAAAATTCACTTGGTTTACCAGAAATGAACTCTCCCTTGTAGGAAGACACAGAACCTGGGGTTTAACTCCGTTTCTGAAGGCAATTTCAGAGCTGAGTTCTCATCCCTGACACACTCTGTTATAATGCAAGAAGCAAGCTCTTCTTTCCAGAGTCTTTAATACAGCAAGAACCATGAGCATGCCCTGAAAAAAAGAACTGTGTTTCCTACTCATACAGACCATATGGAGTTCAACTCTGCTTATGAAACTGATACAAACCTCAGCTCCTCTTACATAAATGCTCTTTAGGAAATAGTGAGAATCATGTTGGGTTCGTGAACTGGGAAAAATCATTTGAGCCAAAAATTCACTGGGTTTACCAGAAATGAACTCTTGCTTCTAGGAAGACACTGATCCTGGGGTTTAACTCCGTTTCTGAGGGCAAATTCAGACCAGAGTTCTCATCCCTGAAAAACACTCTGTTTTAAGGCAAGAATCATCCTCTTCTTTCCAGTGTCTCCAATATAGTAAGAAACATGAGCATGCCCTGAAAAAAAGAACTGTGTTTCCTACTCTTACAGACCATATGTAGTTCAACTCTGCTTATGAAAGTGATACAAACCACAGCTCCTGTTACATAAATGCTCTTTGGTTAATAGTGAGAATCACGTTGGGTTCGTGAACTGCCAAAAATCATTTGAGCCCAAAATACACTGGGTTTACAAGGAATGAACTCATGCTTGTAGGAAGACACAGATCCTGGGGTTTAATTCCGTTTCTGAAGGGAAATTCAGACCAGAGTTCTCATCCGAGAAACACACTCTGTTTTAACGCAAGAAGCAAGCTCTTCTTTCCAGAGTCTAAAATACAGCAAGAACCATGAGCATGCCCTGAAAAAAAGAACTGTGTTTCCAACTCATACGAACCATATGTAGTTCAACTCTCCTTATGAAATGATACAGAACATAGCTCCACTTACATAAATACTCTCTAGTTAATAGTGATAATCGCGTTGTGTTATAGTACTGTGTAAAGTCATTTGAGCTGAAAATTCATTTGGTTTACCAGAAATGAACTCTTGCTGGTAGGAAGACACAGATCCTGGTGTTTAACTCCGTTTGGGAAGGGAAATTCAGACCAGAGTTCTCATCCATGAAATACACCCTGTTTTAATGCAAGAAGCAAGCTCTTCTTTCCAGCGTCACCAATACAGCAAGAACCATGAGCATGCCCTGAAATAAAGAACTGTGTTTACAACTCATACGGACCATATGTAGTTCAACTCTGCTTATGAAACTGATACAAACCACAGCTCCTCTTACGTAAATGCTCTTTAGTTAATAGTGACAATCGCGTTGGGTTCCTGAACTGCAAAAAATCATTTGAGCCCAAAATTCACTGGGTTAACCAGAATTGAACTCTTGCTTGTAGGAAGACACAGATCCTGGGGTTTAATCCGTTTCTGAAGGGAAATTCAGACCAGAGTTCTCATCCCTGAAACACACTCTGTTTTAACGCAAGAAGCAAGCTATTCTTTCCAGATTATAAAATACAGCAAGACCAATGAGCATGGTCTGAAAAAAAGAACTGTGTTTCCTACTCATAGGGACCATATGTAGCTCAGCTCTGCTTATGAAATGATACAGACCACAGTTCCTCTTACTTAAATGCTCTCTAGTTAATAGTGATAATCGCGTTGTGTTATAGTACTGTGTAAAGTCATTTGACCTGAAAATTCACTTGGTTTACCAGAAATGAACTCTTGCTGGTAGGAAGACAAAGATCATGGTGTTTAACTCCGTTTGTGAAGGGAAATTCAGACCAGAGTTCTCATCCCTGAATCACACTCTGTTATACCGCAAAAAGCAAGCTGTTCTTTCCAAAATCTTTAATACAGCAAGAACCATGAGCATGCCCTGAGAAAAAGAACTGTGTTTCCTATTCATACGGACCATATGTAGTTCAACTCTGTTTATGAAATGATACAGACCACAGCTCCTCTCACATAAATGCTCTCTAGTTAATAGTGATAATCGCGTTGTATTCTAGTACTGTGTAAAGTCATTTGAGCTGAAAATTCACTTGGTTTACCAGAAATGAACTCTTGATGGTAGGAAGACACAGATCATGGTGTTTAACTCCGTTTGTTAAGGGAAATTCAGACCAGAGTTCTCATCCATGAAACACACCCTGTTTTAATGCAAGAAGCAAGCTCTTCTTTCCAGCATCACCAATACAGCAAGAACCATGAGCATGCCCTGAAAAAAAGAACTGTGTTTCCTATTCATAATGACCATATGTAGTTCAACTCTGCTTATGAAACTGATACAAACCACAACTCCTCTTACAAAAATGATCATTAGTTCATAGTGAGAACTGCGAAAAATCATTTGAGCACAAAATTCACTGGGTTTACCACAAATGAACTCTCGCTTGTAGGAAGACACAGATCCGGGGTTTAATCCGTTTCTGAAGGGAAATTCAGACCAGAGTTCTCATCCCTGAAAAACACTCTGTTTTAAGGAGAGAATCATCCTCTTCTTTCTAGCATCTCCAATATAGTAAGAAACATGAGCATGCCCAGAAAAAAAGAACTGTGTTTCCTAATCATACAGACCATATGTTGTTCAACTCTGCTTATGAAACTGATACAAACTACAGCTCCTCTTCCATAAATCCTCTTTTGTTAATAGTGAGAATACCATAGGGTTCGTGAACTGCAAAAACGCATTTGAGCCCAAAATTCACTGGTTTTACCAGAAATGAACTCTTGCTTGTAGGAAGACACACATCCTGGGCTTTAACTCCGTTTCTGCAGGAAAAATCAGACCAGAGTTCTCATCCCTGAAACACACTCTGTTATAACGCAAGAAGCAAGCTCTTCTTTCCAGAGTCTTTAATACAGCAAGATCCATGAGCAAACCATGAATAAAAGAACTGTGTTTCCTACTCATTCGGACAATATGTAGTTCAACTCTGCTTATGAAACTGATACAAACCACGGCTCCTCTTACATAAATGCTCTTTAGTTCATAGTGAGAATTCGTTGGGTTCGTCAACTGCGAAAAATCATTTGAGCCCAAAATTCACTGGGTTAACCACAAATGAACTCTTGCTTGTAGGAAGACACAGATCCTGGGTTTAACTCCGTTTATGAAGGGAAATTCAGACCAGAGTTCTCATCCCTAAAACACACTCTGTTATAGCGCAAGAAGCAAGCTGTTCTTTCCAGATTATAAAATACAGCAAGAACAATGAGCATACTCTGAAAAAAAGAACTGTGTTTCCTACTCATAAGGACCATATGTAGTTCAACTCTGCTTATGAAACTTATACAAACCACGGCTCCTCTTACATAAATCCTCTTTAGTTAATAGTGAGAATAGCATAGGGTTCGTGAACTGCGAAAAATCATTTGAGCCCAAAATTCACAGGTTTTACCAGAAATGAACTCTTGCTTGTAGGAAGACACTGATCCTGGGGTCTAACTCCGTTTCTGAAGGCAAATTCAGACCAGAGTTCTCATCCCTGAAAAACACTCTGTTTTAAGAAATGAATCACCTCTTCTTTCCAGCGTCTCCAATATAGTAAGAAACATGAGCATGCCCAGAAAAAAAGAACTGTGTTTCCTAATCATACAGACCATATGTAGTTCAACTCTACTTATGAAACTGATACAAACTACAGGTCCTCTTCCATAAATCCTCTTTAGTTAATAGTGAGAATAGCATAGGGTTCGTGAACTGCGAAAACTCATTTGAGCCCAGAACTCACTTGTTTTACCAGAAATGAACTCTTGCTTGTAGGAAGACACACATCCTGGGGTTTAACTCCGTTTCTGCAGGAAAATTCAGACCAGAGTTCTCATCCCTGAAACACACTCTATTTAAACTAAGAAGGAAGCTCTTCTTTCCAGAGTCTAAAATACAGCAAGAACCATGAGCATGGCCTGAAAAAAAGAAGTGTGTTTCCTATTCATAAGGACCATATGTAGTTCAACTCTGCTTATGAAACTGATACAAACCACGGCTCCTAATACATAAATGCTCTTTAGTTAATAGTGAGAATAGCATTGGGTTCCTGAACTGCGAAAAATCATTTGAGCAAAAAATTCACTTGGTTTACCAGAAATGAACTCTCGCTTGTAGGAAGACACAGATCCTGGGGTTTAACTCCGTTTCTGAAGGCAATTTCAGAGCTGAGTTCTCATCCCTGAAACACACTCTGTTATAATGCAAGAAGCAAGCTCTTCTTTCCAGCATCTCCAGTACAGCAAGAACCATGAGCATGCCCAGAAAAAAAAGGACTGTGTTTCCTTTTCATTCGGACCATATGTAGTTCAACTCTGCTTATGAAAATGATACAAAACTCAGCTCCTCTTACATAAATGCTCTTTAGTTATAGAGAGAATCGGTTTGTGTTAGTGAACTTCTAAAAATCATTTCAGCCCAAAATTCACTTGCTTTACCAGAAGTGAACTCTTGCTTGGAGGAAGACACGGTTCCTGGGTTTTGACTCCGTTTCTGAATGGAATTCAGATCAGAGTTCTCATCCCTGAAAAGCACTCTGCTTAAACGCAAGAAGCAAGCTCTTCTTTCTAGATTCTAAAATACAGCAAGAATAATGAGCATGCCCTGAAAAAAAGAAATGAGTTTCCTACTCATGCGGACCATATGAAACTGACACAAACCACAACTCTGATTACATAAATGCTCTTTAGTTAATAGTGATAATCCCTTTGGGTTCGTGAACTGCGAAAAATCATTTGAGCCCAAAATACACTGGATTTACAAGAAATGAACTCTTGCTTGTAGGAAGACACTGATCGTGGGGTTTAACTCCATTTCTGAAGGCAAATTCAGAACAGAGATCTCATCGCTGAAAAACACAGTGTTTTAAGGCAAGATTCATCCCCTTCTTTCCAGTGTCTCCAATATATTAAGATAAATGAGCATGGCCTGAAAAAAAGACCTGTGTTTCCTATTCATACGGACCATATGTAGTTCAACTCTGCTTATGAAACTGATACAAACCACAGCTCTGATTACATAAGTGCTCTTTAGTTAATAGTGAGAATCCCTTTGGGTTCGTGAACTGGGAAAAATCATTTGAGCCCAAAATTCACTGGGTTAACCAGAAATGAACTCTTGCTTGTAGGAAGACACAGATCCTGGAGTTAAACTCCATTTCTGAAGGGAAATTCAGACCTAGGTTCTCATCCCTGAAAATCACTCTGTTTTAAGGCAAGAATCATCCTCTTCTTTCCAGCTTCTCCAATACAGTAAGAACCATGAGCATGCCAAGAAAAAAGAACTGTGTTTCCTACTCATACAAACCATATGTAGTTCAACTCTGCTTATGAAACTGAAACAAACCACAGCTCCTCTTACATAAATTCTCTTTAGTTAATAGTGAGAATCATGTTGGTTTCATGAACTGCAAAAGATCATTTGAGCCCAAAATACACTGTGTTTACAAGAAATGAACTCTTGCTTGTAGGAAGATACTGATCCTTGGGTTTAACTCCGTTTCTGAAGGGAAATTAAGAACAGAGTTCTCATCCCTGAAAAACTCTGTGTTTTAAGTGAAGAATCATCCTCTTCTTTCCAGAGTCTCCAATATAGTAAGAAACATAAGCATGCCCAGAAAAAAAAAAAACTGTGTTTCCTACTCATACTGACCATATGCAGTTAAATCTGCTCATGAAACTGATACAAACCACAGCTCCTCTTACATAAATCCTCTTTAGTTAATAGTGAGAAGAGCATAGGGTTCGTGAACTGCGAAAAATCATTTGAGCCCTAAATTCACTGGGTTTACCAGAAATGACCTCTTGCTTGTAAGAAGAAACAGATCCTGAGGTTTAACTCTGTTTCTGAAGGGAAATACAGACCAGAGTTCTCATCCCTGAAACACACTCTGTTTTAACGAAGAAGCAAGCTCTTCTTTCCAAAGTCTAAGATAGGGCAAGAACCATGAGCATGGCCTGAAAAAAAGAACTGTGTTTCCTATTCATACGGACCATATGTAGTTCAACTCTGCTTATGAAACTGATGCAGACCACACCTCCCCTTACATAAATGCTCTTCAGTTAATAGTGAGAATAGCGTTGGGTTCGTTAACTGCGAAAAAACATTTGAGCCCAAAATTCACTGGATTTACCAGAACTGAACTCTTGCATGTAGGAAGACACAGATCCTGGGAATTAACTCCGCTTCTGAAGGGAAATTCAGACCAGAATTCTCATCGCTGAAAAACACTCTGTTTTAAGGCATGAATCATCCTCTTCTCTACAGGGTCTCCAATACAGTAAGATCCATGAGCATGCCAAGAATAAAGAACTGTGTTTCCTACTCATACAGACCGTTTGTAGTTCATCTCTGCTTATGAAACTGAAACAAACCACACCTCCTCTTACATAAATCCTCTTTATTTAATAGTGAGAATAGCGTTGGGTTAGTGAACTGCTAAAAATCATTTGAGCCCAAAATACACTTGGTTTACCAGAAATGAACTCCTGCTTGGAGGAAGACACAGATTCTGGGGTTTAACTCTGTTTCTGAAGGGAAATTCAGATCAGAGTTCTCATCCCTGAAACACACTCTGTTTTAACGAAGAAGCAAGCTCTTCTTTCCAGAATCTAAAATAGAGCAAGAAGCATGAGCATGGCCTGAAAAAAAGAAATGTGTTTCCTATTAATGCGGACCACATGTAGTTCAACTCTGCTTATGAAACTGGTACAGACCACACCTCCTCTTACATAAATGCTCTTTAGTTAATAGTGAGAATAGCGTTGGGTTCGTTAACTGCGAAAAATCATTTGAGCCCAAAATTCACTGGGTTTACCAGAACTGAACTCTTCCTTGTAGGAAGACATAGATCCTGGGAATTAACTCTGCTTCTTAAGGGAAATTCAGACCAGAATTCTCATCCCTGATAAACTCTCTGTTTTAAGGCAAGAATCATCCTCTTCTATCCAGCTTCTCCAATACGATAAGATCCATGAGCATGCCAAGAAAAAAAGAACTGTGTTTCCTACTCATACAAACCATATGAATTTCATCTCTGCTTATGAAACTGAAACAAACCACAGCTCCTCTTACATAAATGCTTTTTAGTTAATAGTGAGAATCATGTTGGTTTCGTGAACTGCGAAAAAATCATTTGAGCCCAAAATACACTGTGTTTACAAGAAACGAACTCTTGCTTGTCGGAAGATACTGATCCTGGGGTTTAACTCCGATTCTGAAGGGAAATTCAGAACAGAGTTCTCATCCCTGAAAAACTTGTGTTTTAAGGCAGGAATCATCCTCTTCTTTCCAGTGTCTCCAATATAGTAAGAAACATGAGCATGCCCAGAAAAAAAGAACTGTGTTTCCTACTCATACAGACCATATGCAGTTCAACTCTGCTCATGAAACTGATACAAAACACAGCTCCTCTTACATAAATCCTCTTTAGTTAATAGTGAGAATAGCATAGGGTTCGTGAACTGCGAAAAATCATTTGAGCCCTAAATTCACAGGGTTTACCAGAAATGAACTCTTGCATTTAGGAAGACACAGATCCTGGGGTTTAACTCCGTTTCTGAAGGGAAATACAGACCAGAGTTCTCATCCATGAAACACAATCTGTTTTAACGCAAGAAGCAAGCTCTTCTTTCCGGTGTCTGAAATACAGCAAGAACCATGTGCATGCTCTGAAAAAAAGAACTGTGTTTCCTACTCATACAGACCATATGCAGTTCAACTCTGCTTAAGAAACTGATACAAACCACAGCTCCTCTTATATAAATGCTCTTTGGTTCATAGTGAGAATCGCATTGGGTTCATGAACTGTGTAAAATCATTTGAGCCCAAAATTCACTGGGTTTACCAGAAATGAACTCTTGCTTGTAGGAAGACACAGATCCTGGGGTGTAACTCCGTTTCTGAAGGGAAATTCAGACCATTGTTCTCATCCATGAAACACACCCTGTTTTAATTTAAGAAGCAAGCTCTTCTTTCCACCATCTCCAATACAGCAAGAACCATGAGCCTGCCCTGAAAAAAAGAACTGTGTTTCCTATTCTTACGGACCATATGTAGTTCAACTCTGCCTATGAAACTTATACAAACCGCAGCTCCTCTTACATAAATGCTCTTTAGTTAATAGTAGGAATCGGTTTGGGTTGGTGAACTGCGAAAAATCATTTGAGCCCAAAATTCATTTGGTTTACCAGAAATGAACTCTTGCTTGTAGGAAGACACAGATCCTGGGGTTGAACTCAGTTTCTGAAGGGAAATTCAGACCAGTGTTTTCATCCATGAAACACAATCTGATTTAACCCAAGAAGCAAGCTCTTCTTTCCAGTGTCTCCAATACAGCAAGAATAATGAGCCTGCCCAGAAAAAAAAAACTGTGTTTTAACTCATAAGGACCATATGTAATTCAATCTGCTTATGAAACTGAAACAAACCACACCTCCTCGTACATAATTGCTCTTTAGTTAATTGTGAGAATCGCGTTGGGTTCATGAACTGTGTAAAATCATTTGAGCCCAAAATTCACTGGGTTTTCCAGAAATGTACTCTTGCTTGTAGGAAGACAGAGATCCTGGCGTGTAACACAGTTTCTGAAGGGAAATTCAGACCAGAATTCTCATCCCTGAAACATACTCTGATTCAACGCAAGAAGGAAGCTCTTCTTTCCAGCTCTTTTGAAGAGAAAGAATCATGAGCATGCCCAGTAAAAAAGAACTATGTTTCCTACTCAAAAGACCATATCTAATTCAACTCTGCTTATGAAACTGAAACAAACCACAGCTCCTATTACATAAATGCTCTTTAGTTAATAGTGATAATAGTGTTGGGTTCTAGAACTGTGTAAAATCATTTGAGCTGAAAATTCACTGGGTTTACCAGAAATGAACTCTTGCTTGTAGGAAGACACAGACCATGGGGTTTAACTCCGTTTCTGAAGGGAAATTCAGACCAGAGATCTCATCCCTGAAACACAATCTGTTTTAACCCAAGAAGCAAGCTCTTCTTTCCGGTATCGGAAATAGAGCAAAAACCATGAGCATGCCCTGAAAAAAAGAACTGTGTTTCCTACTCTTACAGACCATATGTAGTTCAACTCTGCTTAAGAAACTGATACAAACCACAGCTCCTCTTATATAAATGCTCTTTAGTTCATAGTCAGAATCGCATTGGGTTCATGAACTGTGTAAAATCATTTGAGCCCAAAATTCACTGGGTTTACCAGAAATGAACTCTTGCTTGTAGGAAGACACACATCCTGGGGTGTAACTCCGTTTCTGAAGGGAAATTCAGACTAGAGTTCTCATCCATGAAACACATTCTGTTTAAATGCAAGAAGCAAGCTCTTCTTTCCAGCGTCTCCAATACAGCAAGAACCATGAGCATGCCCTGAAAAAAAGAACTGTGTTTCCTACTCATACGGACCATATGTAGCTCAACTCTGCTTATGAAACTGATACAGACCACAGCTCCTCTTACATAAATGCTCTTTAGTTAATAGTGATAATAGTGTTGGGTTCTAGAACTGTGTAAAATCATTTGAGCTGAAAATTCACTTGGTTTACCAGAAATGAACTCTTGCTTGTAGGAATACAGAGACCATGGGGTTTAACTCCATTTCTGAATGGAAATTCAGTCCAGAGTTCTCATGCCTGAAACACACCCTTTTTTAATGCAAGAAGCAAGCTCTTCTTTCCAGCGTCTCCAATACAGCAAGAACCATGAGCATGCTCTGAAAAAGAGAACTGTGTTTCCTACTCATACGGACCATATGTAGTTCAACTCTGCTTATGAAACTGATAAAAACCACAGCTCATCTTACATAAATGCTCTTTAGTTAATAGTGGGAATCGGTTTGGGTTGGTGAACTGAACAAAATCATTTGAGCCCCAAATTCATTTGGTTTAACAAAAAAACCACAGCTCCTTTTATATAAATGCTCTTTAGTTCATAGTGAGAATCGCATTGGGTTCATGAACTGTGTAAAATCATTTGAGCCCAAAATTCACTGTGTTTACCAGAAATGAACTCTTGCTTGTAGGAAGACACACATCCTGGGGTGTAACTCCGTTTCTGAAGGGAAATTCAGACTAGAGTTCTCATCCATGAAACACATTCTGTTTAAATGCAAGAAGCAAGCTCTTCTTTCCAGCGTCTCCAATACAGCAAGAACCATGAGCATGCCGTGAAAAAAAGAACTGTGTTTCCTACTCATACAGACCATATATAGTTCAACTCTGCCTAAGAAAATGATACAAACCACAGCTCCTCTTATATAAATGCTCTTTAGTTCATAGTGAGAATCGCATTGGGTTCATGAACTGTGTAAAATCATTTGAGCCCAAAATTCACTGGGTTTACCAGAAATGAACTCTTGCTTGTAGGAAGACACAGATCCTGGGGTGTAACTCCGTTTCTGAAGGGAAATTCACACCAGAGTCTCATCCATGAAACACATTCTGTTTAAATGCAAGAAGCAAGCTCTTCTTTCCAGATTCTAAAATACAGCAAGAACCATGAGCATGCCCTGAAAAAAAGAACTGTGTTTCCTACTCATACGGACCATATGTGTTCAACTCTGCTAATGAAATTGATATAGACCACAGCTCCTCTTACATAAAAGCTCTTTAGTTAATAGTGATAATACTGTTGGGTTCTAGAACCGTGTAAAATCATTTGAGCTGAAAATTCACTTGGTTTACCAGAAATGAACTCTTGCTTGTAGGAAAACACAGACCATGGGGTTTAACTCCGTTTTTGAAGGGAAATTCAGACCAGAGTTCTCATGCCTGAAACCCACCCTGTTTTAATTCAAGAAGCAAGCTCTTCTTTCCACCTTCTCCAATACAGCAAGAACCATGAGCCTGCCCTGAAAAAAAGAACTGTGTTTCCTATTCATACGGACCATATGTAGTTCAACTCTGCCTATGAAACTGATACAAACCGCAGCTCCTCTTACATAAATGCTCTTTAGTTAATAGTAGGAATCGGTTTGGGTTGGTGAACTGCGAAAAATCATTTGAGCCCAAAATTCAACTGGTTTAACAGAAATGAACTCTTGCTTGTAGGAAGACACAGATCCTTGGGTTTTACTCCGTTTCTGAAGGGAAATTCAGACCAGAGTTCTCATCCCTGAAACACAATATGTTTTAAGGCAAGAAGCAAGCTCTTCTTTCCGGTATCTGAAATACAGCAAGAACCATGAGCATGCCCTGAAAAAAAGAACTGTGTTTCCTACTCATACGGACCATATGTAGTTCAACTCTGCTTATGAAACTGATACAGACCACACCTCCTATTAGATAAATGCTTTTTACTTAATAGAGAGAATCGCGTTGGGTTCATGGACTGTGTAAAATCATATGAGCCCAAAATTCACAGGGTTTTCCAGAAATGAACTCTTGCTTGTAGGAAGACACAGATCCTGGGGTGTAACTCCGTTTCTGAAGGGAAATTCAGACCAGAGTTCTTATCGATGAAACACACCCTGTTTTAATGCAAGAAGCAAGCTCTTATTTCCAGCGTCTCCAATACAGCAAGAACCATGAGCCTGCCCCGAAAAAAAGAACTGTGTTTTCTACTAATAAGGAACATATGGAATTCAACTCTCCTTATGCAACTGATACAAACCACAGCTCCTCTTACGTAAATGCTCTTTAGTTAATAGTGGGTATCGGTTTGGGTTGGTGAGCTGCGAAAAATCATTTCAGCCCAAAATTCAATTGGTTTAACAGAAATGAACTCTTGCTTGTAGCAAGACACTGATCCTGGGGTTTAACTCCATTTCTGAAGGGAAATTCAGACCAGAGTTCTCATCCCTGAAACACAATCTCTTTTTACGCAAGAAGCAAAATCTTCTTTCCATTGTCTAAAATACAGCAAGAACGATGAGCATGGCCTGAAAAAAAGAACTGTGTTTCCTACTCATAAGGACCATATGTAATTCAACTCTACTTATGAAACTGAAACAAACCACAGCTCCTCTTACATAAATGCTCTTTAGTTAATAGTGAGAATCGCATTGGGTTCATGAACTGTGTAAAATCATTTGAGCCCAAAATTCACTGGGTTTTCCAGAAATGAACTCTTGCTTGTAAGAAGACACAGATCCTGGGGTGTAACTCCGTTTCTGAAGGGAAATTCAGACCAGAGTTCTAATCCATGAAACACATTCTGTTTAAATGCAAGAAGCAAGCTCTTCTTTCAGGCGTCTCCAATACAGCAAGAATCATGAGCTTTCCCAGAATAAAAGAACTGTGTTTCCTACTCATACGGAACATATGTAGTTCAACTCTGCTAATGAAATTGATACAGACCACAGCGCCTCTTACATAAATGCTCTTTAGTTAATAGTGATAATAGTGTTGGGTTCTAGAACTGTTAAAATCATTTGAGCTGAAAATTCACTTGGTTTACCAGAAATGAACTCTTGCTTGTAGGAAGACAGATACCATGGGGTTTAACTCCGTTTCTGAAGGGAAATTCAGACCAGAGTTCTCATGCCTGAAACACACCCTTTTTTAATGCAAGAAGCAAGCTCTTCTTTCCAGCGTCTCCAATACAGCAAGAACCATGAGCATGCCCTGAAAAAGAGAACTGTGTTTCCTACTCATATGGATCATATGTAGTTCAACTCTGCTTATGAATCTGATACAAACCACAGCTCCTCTTACATAAATGCTCTTTAGTTAATAGTGATAATCAGTTTGGGTTGGTGAACTGAACAAAATCATTTGAGACCCAAATACATTTGGTTTAACAAAAATGAACTCTTCCTTGTAGGAAGACACAGATCCTTCGGTGTAACTCCGTTTCTGAAGGGAAATTCAGACCAGAGTTCTCATCCATGAAACACAATCTGTTTTAATGCAAGAAGCAAGCTCTTCTTTCCGGTGTCTGAAATACAGCAAGAACCATGTGCATGCTCTGAAAATAAGAACTGTGTTTCCTACTCATACGGAATATGTAGTTCAACTCTGCTTATGAAATTGATACAGACCACACCTCCTATTAGATAAATGCTTTTTACTTAATAGAGAGAATCGCGTTGGGGTCATGGTCTGTGTAAAGTCATATGAGCCCAAAATTCACTGGGTTTTCCAAAATGAACTCTTGCTTGTAGGAAGACACAGATCCTGGGGTGTAACTCCGTTTCTGAAGGGAAATTCAGACCAGAGTTCTTATCGATGAAACAAACCCTGTTTTAATGCAAGAAGCAAGCTCTTCTTTCCAGCGTCTCCAATACAGCAAGAACCATGAGCATGCCCTGAAAAAAAGAACTGTGTTTCCTATTCATACGGACCATATGTAGTCCAACTCTGCCTATGAAACTGATACAAACTACAGCTCCTCTTACATAAATGCTCTTTAGTTAATAGTAGGAATCGGTTTGGGTTGGTGAATTGCGAAAAATCATTTGAGCCCTAAAATTCAATTGGTTTAACAGAAATGAACTCTTGCTTGTAGGAAGACACAGATCCTGGGGTTTAACTCCGTTTCTGAAGGGAAATTCAGACCAGAGATCTCATCCCTGAAACACAATCTGTTGTAACCCAAGAAGCAAGCTCTTCCTTCCGGTATCGGGAATACAGCAAAAACCATGAGCATGCCCTGAAAAAAAGAACTGTGTTTCCTACTCTTACAGTCCATATGTAGCTCAACTCTGCTTATGAAATTGATACAGACCACAGCTCCTCTTACATAAATGCTCTTTAGTTAATAGTGATAATAGTGTTGGGTTCTAGAACTGTGTAAAATCATTTGAGCTGAAAATTCACTTGGTTTACCAGAAATGAACTCTTGCTTGTAGGAATACAGAGACCATGGGGTTTAACTCCGTTTCTGAATGGAAATTCAGTCCAGAGTTCTCATGCCTGAAACACACCCTTTTTTAATGCAAGAAGCAAGCTCTTCTTTCCAGCGTCTCCAATACAGCAAGAACCATGAGCATGCCCTGAAAAAGAGAACTGTGTTTCCTACTCATACGGACCATATGTAGTTCACCTCTGCTTATGAAACTGATACAAACCACAGCTCATCTTACATAAATGCTCTTTAGTTCATAGTGGGAATCGGTTTGGGTTGGTGAACTGAACAAAATCATTTGAGCCCCAAATTCATTTGGTTTAACAAAAAAACCACAGCTCCTTTTATATAAATGCTCTTTAGTTCATAGTGAGAATCGCATTGGGTTCATGAACTGTGTAAAATCATTTGAGCCCAAAATTCACTGTGTTTACCAGAAATGAACTCTTGCTTGTAGGAAGACACACATCCTGGGGTGTAACTCCGTTTCTGAAGGGAAATTCAGACTAGAGTTCTCATCCATGAAACACATTCTGTTTAAATGCAAGAAGCAAGCTCTTCTTTCCAGCGTCTCCAATACAGCAAGAACCATGAGCATGCCGTGAAAAAAAGAACTGTGTTTCCTACTCATACAGACCATATATAGTTCAACTCTGCCTAAGAAAATGATACAAACCACAGCTCCTCTTATATAAATGCTCTTTAGTTCATAGTGAGAATCGCATTGGGTTCATGAACTGTGTAAAATCATTTGAGCCCAAAATTCACTGGGTTTACCAGAAATGAACTCTTGCTTGTAGGAAGACACAGATCCTGGGGTGTAACTCCGTTTCTGAAGGGAAATTCCCACCAGAGTCTCATCCATGAAACACATTCTGTTTAAATGCAAGAAGCAAGCTCTTCTTTCCAGATTCTAAAATACAGCAAGAACAATGAGCATGCCCTGAAAAAAAGAACTGTGTTTCCTACTCATACGGACCATATGTGTTCAACTCTGCTAATGAAATTGATATAGACCACAGCTCCTCTTACATAAAAGCTCTTTAGTTAATAGTGATAATACTGTTGGGTTCTAGAACCGTGTAAAATCATTTGAGCTGAAAATTCACTTGGTTTACCAGAAATGAACTCTTGCTTGTAGGAAAACACAGACCATGGGGTTTAACTCCGTTTTTGAAGGGAAATTCAGACCAGAGTTCTCATGCCTGAAACCCACCCTGTTTTAATTCAAGAAGCAAGCTCTTCTTTCCACCGTCTCCAATACAGCAAGAACCATGAGCCTGCCCTGAAAAAAAGAACTGTGTTTCCTATTCATACGGACCATATGTAGTTCAACTCTGCCTATGAAACTGATACAAACCGCAGCTCCTCTTACATAAATGCTCTTTAGTTAATAGTAGGAATTGGTTTGGGTTGGTGAACTGCGAAAAATCATTTGAGACCAAAATTCAATTGGTTTAACAGAAATGAACTCTTGCTTGTAGGAAGACACAGATCCTGGGGTTTTACTCCGTTTCTGAAGGGAAATTCAGACCAGAGTTCTCATCCCTGAAACACAATATGTTTTAAGGCAAGAAGCAAGCTCTTCTTTCCGGTATCTGAAATACAGCAAGAACCATGAGCATGCCCTGAAAAAAAGAACTGTGTTTCCTACTCATACGGACCATATGTAGTTCAACTCTGCTTAAGAAACTGATACAAACTACAGCTCCTCTTTTATAAATGCTCTTTAGTTGATAGTGAGAATCGCATTGGGTTTTTGAACTGTGTAAAATCATTTGAGCCCAAAATGCATTGGGTTTACCAGAACTGAACTCTTGCTTGTAGGAAGACACAGATCCTGGGGTGTAACTCTGTTTCTGAAGGGAAATTCAGACCAGAGTTCTCATCCATGAAACACATTCTGTTTAAATGCAAGAAGCAAGCTCTTCTTTCCAGCGTCTCCAATACAGCAAGAACCATGAGCATGCCCTGAAAAAAAGAACTGTGTTTCCTACTCATACGGACCATATGTAGTTCAACTCTGCTTATGAAACTGATACAGACCACACCTCCTATTAGATAAATGCTTTTTACTTAATAGAGAGAATCGCGTTGGGTTCATGGACTGTGTAAAATCATATGAGCCCAAAATTCACAGGGTTTTCCAGAAATGAACTCTTGCTTGTAGGAAGACACAGATCCTGGGGTGTAACTCCGTTTCTGAAGGGAAATTCAGACCAGAGTTCTTATCGATGAAACACACCCTGTTTTAATGCAAGAAGCAAGCTCTTATTTCCAGCGTCTCCAATACAGCAAGAACCATGAGCCTGCCCCGAAAAAAAGAACTGTGTTTTCTACTAATAAGGAACATATGGAATTCAACTCTCCTTATGCAACTGATACAAACCACAGCTCCTCTTACGTAAATGCTC